>CM048053.1:15827500-17027500 GCA_026259375.1 Verasper variegatus | reverse complement strand
ATGCCAAAGAGCGAGCAGGCAGGCAGACAGCGAGAAGACGCAATTTCCAAATATCAAGCGAAGGGGAAACTGGGTCTGATCTCCAGTCGGTCTGACCGCTGTGAGGATGACAAACATCGTACATGATCCCAATGACACACGTGTTAGAGTCAGATTCCGTCTGGATTTACCTCTGGATGTCGGATCTCGCTGCGATTGACTCAAGTTTCTTCCGTCCGTCGCCCCGCGCTGCCCGTCAGCAGGTCACAAAACTGAGAGAGCGAGAGAAGGACAAACGGTGAAAGCGTCTCTCTCACTCTCTCTCCCCCCTCTCTCTCTCTCTCTCTCTCTCTCTCACTCTCTTCCCTCTCTCTCTCACTCTCATCTCTCTCATCCAATAACAACGTGAATTGAAAATCTCAAGACCTTCTCCCTCTCTCTTTCTGTTTTTCTCTTTCTTGGATTAATATTCGCAAAATGTCTTTCATAAATCATAATCGCCACCACCTCCTCAATCAACACCACCACAATCTTCATCATCATCATCATCATCATGGCATCCACAAATCAATACATAACTCTATCTAATATAATATACACGTGGAACATAATGAGTTGGAACTTAATCCTGAATTCATGGTTAAGAAATATAATATGAATTCATGATATCAGTTATAAAATACTGTTATGATGATAAGATGAAATGAGTAATAATATTTGTATTAAAAATATGCCACCATATGATGCCATGTAGTATACAAGTTGAGACAGAAACACATAATATTGCATGAAATATTGGAAAGAACTCTTGATACTGATTTCTAATGAGGCACAGGTTTCTAAATGTGACTTAAGGTGTCACTCAAAAAGCATAAAGTCTTTATGAATGTAACCTTCCTTGAAAGCAATTGAGTGTTCCTGTTGTAACATAAACCTGCATCTTTGCATGTTTTAATTTGCATAAAAAACACCCTGAAACCTCACCTGACTGAGTTCTGATTCTGGTGATACACTCGAAAGGCACTGCATCAATAGTTTTTCCAGGACTAATCCATTACTCTTGCAGTGGGAGGGACAGACTGTGAAAACCTGGTGTTTACTCAGAGTTGCCTCCAAACTAAATGAAACCACACAGAAGTCAACAGTGTTGCTGCATCTTTTTGAGACAGAGGACCAAACAGTCGACAGTAAACTTTGCTCACAGCGGTTTGTAAATCAGAGCGCAACAACCAACAATGGCACATTATGTAACAATCTGCATAAGGATTCTCCATCAAATTTCTGAATGGGCTTTGCATGGTCTCAGCATATAGGCTCTGTACGATTATTACAGCTTCCTCCCACAGTCCAAGGATATTGATTGGAGACAAAATTGTCCGTAAAGGTGTGAGTGTGAATTGTTGTTTGTCTCTGTATGTTGGCCCTTTGATGGACTGGCGACCTGTCCGGGTTGTAACCTGCCTTGCACCCAATGTCAGCAGGGATTGGCTCCAGCAACCCTGCAATTATAATTAATGGAATGCTATTAGGGCCACGAAATCCACCTCCACCAAAAGATTGTCTTTGGTTAAATCAACTATTTTAACTATGCACAATATAGAATATTTTATAAAATGGTTTTGCACATCCTCAGTGATGTAGAGAGTGGATTCAGTATGTCTGTTAAAAATCAAGGGAAAATGTCTGTCTTGGTGGTTAAAGTTATCATCCATTCCATTATTGACAAAGTGAGTCATTTCAAATGGAAAGCCACGGATTTTTTAAATTCAGAGCACTGTCCCCATGAATCATTACCGATCTTTTTCTAACACGAACCATCATCATCATTAGCATCATCATTATCAACACCAAGTCATCATCTGATTGCAGGCCAGCGATAACAGTATTGTACTTAATCAGACCATCTTGATCATCGTCACAGTCCTATTTCAAAAAGCTATTACCTCCATCCTTATCACTTAAGAACAAATTATACCTCATCATCTCCACACACATACCCACACACATGTGCGCACACATTTTTCATTAGGCTGATACGTCCTCCTCAGTCATTACACGTGCTGCAAGTCCCATATCTTCAGCCTACAGTGTACTTGTAGACCGACTCCACCAGAAACCCTTTGAAGAGCAGGGACACAGAGGGAAGAATAATGTGTATGTGTGGCCATTAGAATAGTAAAAGAGAGGCAGTGCTGCTTCTCTATTATAGAAACACAGCAGAACAGGGCCAGCTAGACGACGGAGCATGAAAGCACTGATTTATCCACCGGCGAGAGAATGTGTGGTTTTTCTAGTATGAGGAGGAGAGGAGGAATAGAGAGAGAGAGTAATGTATGCTTGCCCATCTCTCTTAAGTATTGAACGTGTTTCTAAGTTATTAAATTTAACATGTACAAAGGTGTGTGTTTGTGTATGGTACATTGTGTGCACACTGATTGCTGCATCTTCTTCTCCTCCTCGGTCCAGGGTGCATGTCGGCCTGGATGTGCCGTGCTATGCCACAGACTGGAGAGTCGGTTTTGCCATACATGTGTTTGGCAGGTAAAGTCAGTTGGCCCGGCAGTAGAACAAGGCTGGGTTTATTGTACACAGTACCAGAAAAAAGGCTTTTAGGCACAGTGTTAAGAGACAACGTGGACTCGATACATAGTTTGTTGTATTTACAGAACTTTACAGTACAAAATTCTGTGAATGAATCAGACTTCGCTTTATATAAACCATGTTAGCATCACCATCGGGCAAAGTTTTCTCCTATTCAGTGAAATACTGTAGCGTGACATCTGCTAGAAGGAGGGGTGCACATTTTCTCTCCAGATTCACGGTTCCCAGATGATGAATCCCACCATAACTTTAGCAGTTTAGAGTTTTAGGCAAATGGATCACCATGATATCATTCACAGAAATTCGAGGACGAAGATGGATTCTTATTACTTTGGTGAACACGTGACATTTCAAAGAGCTCGATCAAGTCAAATCTTAAATTTGTCATTTTTGGGGGGTTTAAGACCAAAAACCAACAAAGTAATGATATTTCCCTAAAACGTCAGCTGTACTTTGTGTACTAGCTGACATTACCATGCTAACAGGCTACATTAAGATGGAGGAACAGTAAACATTCTAAATATTCAACAGAAGGCCTGTGTTACCTTTGTCACTGGGTGAATATCAGCATACTGATGTCAGCGTTTAGCTCAAAGTACTGCTGCTGGCTAACAAGGTCAGGGTCATGTGACCCAGGGAGCCAGCCAAAGACACACTAGACATTAGGTTTGTTTTTGCAACCCCTGTGTTCTTTGTCCAATGACAAACAGTCAAAAAGCGAGGGGAACTTAAATCCAGTAACTATAGGTTTCATAGCTATCACTGTTTTTTCCCTTGGGGGGGGGGACTTACGCAAAGTAGTGGGTGTGAATTTAAAGTTGTGTCAATAAGGGATGTGTCTTGGACTCTGTAATTAATGCTGCCTACAGTCTATCACTAATCCCAATGAAAACTCAATGAAAATATTTGAAAAGAATAAAATGAACGAGGGGAGCCCTAGGACAAAGATCTTACGGGATCTGAAAGAAAATTAACGGGAACACTATGTCCCCCAACACTAAGACTTACAGTGAGAGACACAACAAGAAGCAGTCTACAATAAACATTAAGCAGCGGCTGCTCATTGCTGCAAAATCACTGTGATGTCTGGAGTATCGTGAAGTCACAGTTACACGGGTCTTCAGAGGGCTTTTAACTTGAAACAAGTCACATGGCGACACCCGTTCATAGTGAGAGGAGATTATTTGGCTGGAACTACTTTCTACCATAGAAATACCAGAGTTCCAACTGTTGAGTGTATATGTGTCAGGTTTTTCTTTTTCACCACAGCCATTGATGCTACCTGTGATTGGAAGTAATAACATGGTCCCCAATGTTTATTAGAAATCTCACTCAAAATTGAAATAACTCCCTTTCTATCTGTATCTTTTTTGCGGCATGTTAATCAGGGTTAGAGAAACGAAAGTGATGTTTATTTACATAACAGTATTAGAGATAATTATTTGGTGCGTTGTTTGAACTCAGAAAGGCCATCAGATAAAGCTGGTGTCAGGTTAAAATCTTAATTGCTCTCTTCTGTTCTCAGGCCACAGCTACTGTTCATCCCCATAGGGATCTAAAGAAAACGTAAAAATCAAACAACCCCTGACACATACTGTACATCCTTGTTCAAAAACATGTGTCAACTTGATTTATCCTCCGCCCTCTCAATCTTCTTCCTCACACTATATTGTTGTGCATGCCAGCGAGTGTGTATGTGTAGTGTGTATGTGGCAGGCTGTTTTGAAGGCCACTGTCATGTGCTGGGAAATGAGGTGGGGGGGTTTGCTCCCTGCAGCAACTAAGGAGCTTTGATCCTCGTATACATCCCAGTCATCTATCAGTATATAAGATCCACAGGGAACGCAGAGGCAGGCCGGAATACGCCCAACATATACAGAGGGCTGCAGTGATGGTACGTTGAGTGACAGGGGGGCAAAACAGCTATGGATGCATCAGATAGATGAGCAGGTGGGTAGATAGATAGTGTGCAGGTGTGCTCACTGCAAGAGCTTCACAGACAGACGGACAGGAGGACAGACAGGCAGGGTGACAGATAGTATGACGATAACAGACGGCAGGACAGATGCATGATGGTACTCCGGATACAGTGAGACACTGGCCAGGTATAGTGTTTAATAGCACAGCACTCAGACAGACGCGGACAGCTGCCGCACGCTACAGTCCGAGTTGAGCAGAGACGGACAGATGCCCTTCTCTCGGCTGGAACGACGGCGCACCTCGCTGCACACGCACACATACACACACACACACACACACACACACACACACACACACACACACACACACACACACAGGCTGCTCTGTCCTTTCTCCACCTGTCTGCTCCTTGCTGTCAGAGAGCCAGACAGGAGGTGATGTTTGTTCCCTCAGGCACTGTCATTTTCTCTCTTTCTCCCCTGCTCACTTATGTGTCCTCTTCCTTTTCTTTCCTTTCCTTTCCTTTTCTTTCCCTTCCTTTCCTTTCCTTCCCTTTTGCTTTCCATTTTCTTTTGAGTGTGGCATTCACCATTTAAAGTGCTGCTGCACTCCAAATAACACCGTGGGCAGACAGCTCCGGATGGACTGTAGTGTGTCCGTCGGTGGCAGGGCTCCAGGTATGAATGTGACAAGGGCTTGATGCCAGGGAGAGAGCATGAGTGATTGTCTGAATGCAAATGACCATATACAGAGGCATTGTTATTTCCTCTCTGTCATTCATCCAATTGGCAAAGAATCTTTCAGCAAATTATTTCAGCCTTTGAAGAGCTGTTGACGACCAGAGAAAGAGAGAAGGACATGGACAAGGAAAAGAGGATGGAGGAGAAGAAGTCTGTCAGAGAGCTGCTCTGCTGCGCTGAATGTGTCCCTCTGTCCTTCACACAGACCTGTGTGGAACATATTCAGAGAAGAGCGATGTAAAGTGTCTGATATACCGAGTGTTAGTGGCCCAGCTGGTCACATTTGTACGTAGCAGGATTGTTAAGTCCAGCTGGCAGTTGTATTTATCTACATGAAGCCAAATGTTATCAAAACTGATATTTGCCAGCAGACTGTATTCATGTATAAAAATAGAAACTTGTATTAGTTAGAGTTTACATAATCTCTTACGAGCCACATTTGTCAGCATTAGCGAGGTTCGGCATCGGCATGAAATTAAAAGGGCTCCTTGTACAATTTGCTCTTTTCGTGTAATTAATCAGCAAAAAAAGATAAAGGATTCAATAAAAAATGTGTCAACCTTCAACATAAAGTGTGTAAAATTACCCTCACATCCAAAAGTCCAATATTTTCTTTGTTGTTTTTCAATCAATACTGAGTTAAAGGTTGTTTTAAGCCCCACTTATAATCAGTAACTAAACTGACTGCAGTTTGTTTCTGAGCAGGAAGGGTACAGTGAATATTAGAGCTTTTTCACTGGAGTTACCTCCCCTATCGCCATATCTATCAAATAATTCCAGAAATCTCTATTTGTGTGTCCTGCTCGCATATCTAGAGAACCATCCATCTTATCGGCTTCACACTTGCCATGTGTAGTGTTTAAGGGTCCAAGGACGTCTAATGCATTTGGACATGTGATATGGTCAATATTAATAAAATTGAAATAAATAGGCCACCAGCTCTATATAGCAGTGGCGGCTGGGACTTATCAACATAAGTGCCATTGTCAATCAAAACGGCGTGTTCACGACAATGGCAATGACAACTGATTATCTAGTTCTGGGTTCAGTGTTCTGAGTCAAGCTTCACCAAACTTTGAATAAACTGGTGAACAGCTCTTGCAGCAGCGGTGCATCAGCTTCAGGGTTCTGTGACCTGAGTACAGCAGCAGGTCTTTATTTGCTGCTGCACGATTACTGCAGGTTCACTTTTACAGTTTCAGAAAGACAGCTGCAGCCTGCGTCCCCACAGGCCAAACAAACAGCTCATTCCAAACAGGCAGGTTTAGAACAGGCACTGCACTAGTATGTATACAAATGGAGAAATGATTGTTACCTAAAAGTAAACCCAAAGCTATATCACCACTTGGTTTCTGACTGCAGTATAGCTCATAACCCTGCCTCCACAATGTTAGTGGACAGAACTTGGACCCAATTAAAAAGTCAAGTCTTATTTTTCCACTAGATTTTGATTAAAATTGTTATTTGATGCTATAAAAAGAGGGTGAAATGTAATTGACAGCTGAGACTGATGATTGGTTGGATGAGCTTATTGGCAGGACCCCGCTACCGTGGCTCTATCCCCTGATCACTATTTTGGCTTCATTTGTGAATAGTGGGAGGAGATGCGACACCCATCTTTATGTACAGTTGCTGATCTAGACACAACGCTGATGAATCAAAACACTAAAGTTGCCCTAAAAATTTGCTACAAGATGCTGACATGCTTTAAAAGGGGAATGGTAGAGTTGTGTGTTAAACTAAGTCAATTCTCTCACATTGGATATGCCTTTATTTTTCGATTGGTAGTATTAACATTTTGATTGATAAAACTCTAATGAGTCTAAAGTGGAATATGGAACCGCATCCAAACCTTTACCCATTCAAAACTCAACTCTTGTGTTCAGTGTATATTATACCAAAACATAATGATGCCTGGTTGGCCAAAGGTGTTGTCTGGACTCATCCAATGAGTGTTTGCCCGAGACAGAGGAGTTGTCTCTAGTGAAACAATCAGATGATCACGTAACATCCACAGCCCGTCAACTTAACAGCTCTGGAGCAGGACCTCTGGTATTTGGACCAGGCATGAAAAATTAAACACACGTAGGCCACGGCTGTTATTTCAGCATGTCAGATACAAATTTAAGAAACATCTCTTCTTTGTGTGCTGCTCGTCTCATGTTCAGGTTGTAGCAAACTAAAAAAAGAAGGTGTTTATGCCTCGTCTGCAAACAAAAGATGATTAAAGGTGTCAGCTGAATCTATGAGTTTTACTTATTTTAACTTTAATCATAAAAAAAAAAATAACTAAAACGGATTTGATGAAGAAAAGTGAGATTTGGTTATATAAGCAGTAGAGGTACTAGATTCAGATTTGATAAAGGCTATTGACCTGAAACCCTGTCAAATACATTTTGATCATGTATCAGAAAATAGAAATATTGATTTTCTTTTTGGCTTGCTAATAACTGCAGTGTTCAGCGAAGCTTGGCTCTGTTTTTAACAGCATCAGAGTCACAGGCATCTAATGAATTCCAAATGCAGCCAGAGTGGTCAGGGTCATCTAAGAAATGCTTAAATACAAATATTCATGTATTGGCCATATGCCGACAGCTTCTGGAATCAAATAATTACTTAAAAAAATTGCTTATCTATCTACTGGAAAAATATATTCATGGGAGCAGAACATGTTAAAAACGTATTTGATTTACACATCAATTTGTTCTCGCTGTTTTCCCTGGTGAATAAGGAAGCTTTGACTTATCTCAAAGTATTTCTCCATCTGTAAAATGTATATTTAGCTTTGCCAACCAAGCAGTATAGTATATATTTTTTTATTCTTGCTGTAATTATTTGAATTCCGTTGATCTGCTGTATTTTGTAATTTTAAATGATCATTCAACCCTTGGACAACAAAACACAGGAAATTCTGATTCCTAAAGGGTGACGTTAATTCCAGCTGTCTACTCTTTTGTATTTTAGGATAGGATTAGGATTAGACTTTATTGTCTCCCTCAGGAGAAATTTGTCTTGAGCATTCAAGGGAAAGAACAAACCCATAACAGCAGCAGCCTCGTCACAAGTCTGCACAGATATCAAATTCAACTTCCAACAATATTTAAATTCAATACACCCCCCCCCCATCAAAAAACAAACAAAAAAATCTTAATTTCACACATAGCGCAATGCCCTACATCCAATATTGCATTTATGACAGCAGCCTTCCTCCTACAAACACGAGACATATATAAAAAGAAAACATACACTTACATATTAGGATGAGCTGGGAAGATGTGTATCAACTGACCAAGACCTTGATGGGATTCATGCAACCTCACAATCTATCGTTGAAAGCACCAAAAACATCAAGTACACAGCAGTAGTACAAGTAGTATAGCGGTGCTTGCTCAGGATTATTTTGGTGTGATAGTGAGCATCTGTTAGACGGAACTTAAATGACCCGTTTTTTGTCTGAGCTGCAAGAAGCACAGATGCAATGTCAGGTCTTTTTGGTTGTTTTCCTTCCTTTACACCCACAAACCACACAGACGCTCTTTTATAATTATACAATTTTGTTAAATAAGTGGTATATAATGATAATCATATAATGATAATCAAATTCATGCTGCGTATAATAATAATTACATCAAAAGGACATAAACAATGATGATATGCAGACATTAAACAATGTCAAGGTTAATGTGCCACATGCAGTATTAAAGTCTGTATGCATATGTCTTAAGATCCATGCTTTCATCTTTGTGTGTGTCTGTTTACGTTAACTTCAATAATATCTAGTGATGAGAGCAAATTGGCCAAAATCCATTTGCTCGGTCGAACATTATATTCCTCATTTAAGAAAAGTCCCTAACACACTCACACACACACACACACACACACACACACACACACACACACGTTTGCTTAGTCAGACATGTTGAAAGTTATCAGTGCAAAAATTTATGATATCTGGTCACAATTATTGACATTATGTTGGACCCTGACAACGATCACTTAAACATGGTCAATAAATTACAATTACATGTGTGTGTGTGTGTGTTGTGGGAAGGTTTTGTCATATGTCATTTTACAGCTTCTATAATACCTTGCAATAAAAGCCTATTGGTCGTAACCCCTAAAGAACATTACATACATATTCACGAACAAAGAAAAGCACATAAAACTCACAGAGACCCATAAAACACACAATGACAGACAAACATACACACACACGTTTACTGAGGCATACGTGTACGAAGTCAGCAGTGGAAAAAACATATTAGCATTATGTTGGTGTTAAAGCAGGACAGCTATCACCTATTTGGTCAATACGTTTCATAGATAATTGCTTGATGAATATAAGCAGTGTCAGTGAGCATATTAAATTGCAGCGTGCATGCTGCAGAACAAATATGCCAATGCAACCAGATGCTATAGCTGCCCACCAGCTACAAATGCAAAATAGCCTAAGAAAAGTCAATCTGAGCCTACAAGCAGAAGATGCTGCCACCAGCGGCAGCAGCAGCTCCAGCGGAGCACAAAAAGCAGGTGAAACACCATGGCTGCTGTCTAAATCAGCCTAATTTAAGCTGCTACAGTGAGCGGAACATTTTCCAACACCTTAAGGAGCTACACAGAGATCTTGTCACTCGCCTTGTAAGTTGATTCTATGGCAGGTTAAATATCCTCTTCCGTCAATCGAGCATGCAAGGAAATCTAATCCATCAACATTCTTCTTTAAGCTTTATGTCATGATTTGAATCCTGCAACAATTGATTATGTGCAGCCTGTACTGAAACTGAATGGGGGGGAAAGTGCTCATTAGCTGAGGGACCTATGTATAAGGGAACCTGCGGTGTCTTTTTCTGTTTCTTTTAATTTCTAATTATTGCCTCCCATCCATTTTACGTTGAATCCGCTCATCAGCTCAGATAAGCTTTGTTTCAAGGTTGTTCAATTTCCTGCTGAAACAAAGTGAGTTAATGATGTTTTTAATGGAGTGTTCAGTAATGTGAGACAACTGGTGGCATTCGGTACGCACTGTTCCCAAGTCCTGTTGCTAGGCGCATTTCCTTTGGGACCTTACTGTAGGACGGTAGTATATTAGTGTCATAAACAGATTTAAAGATGTCAGCCCACTATTAAATCTCTCCATGTGAATAACGACTAACAATAATAAACAGCTTTAACTTTTATTAACACCTGGAGCTTGTCCAGAAGTGCTCTATACTCAAGGAGCTGCTCAGTCTAAAAGAAAGAGCTCACTTCTCTAAGCTGACTCTAGTCAGCGAGTCAATTCATCTCAATTCATCTCAATACATTTTCTTTTAGGGGCGATAAATGGACTAAGAAAGAACCCATACAATTTTGGTCAGGGGGCAGATCAAGAATTTATAACTTTAATTAAAACTAAGGCGGTAACTGATTCCGAGTTACAGGTACACAGAATGAAAAAGTTCTCACAAATGTATTTTATACACATAACTGCAGCTGAAACTATGACGTCTGACCACCTGTTGGATGGTGAAACCTTTATTGATGACATGGAAGTTAGCACTGCACACAGCTATGAAATTCAACTACAGAGTAAAACACCAAGTTAAAGATCTCTTCTGTTATTATGAAAAGTGTAGAAAAACCCGTCGGTTCATTATGAAACTTGGCAGGAAAAAGTACTTTGATTTGCACCAAACCTGGCAGATCACTTTCTATAACACTGCACGTTAAGCCAATTTTTGACATACTCTTAAATGATCAGCTCTTGATGTAAAAAATCTGACATATTTACGGTGTTGAGATCTGAGTTTCTACAATTTGGTGGCGATCCTGAAAATAATTCCGATCTGGTGGAAGAAAATGTTGAATCTGTAATTGCTCTGCATTGGTCGAGGTGTACATTCTGCTGTGTTTGGGTGTGTGTGTGTGTGTGTGTGTGTGTGTGTGTGTGTGTGTGTGGGAGCTAATTGTACACTTAGCTAAAAATAATGCAGTCTAATGCAACAGTCCTGCAATAAAAACCTGTCATAAAATGCTATGCTTCTGTTTAACCAGTGTGAGGTAAACACTGCGGAGGCTGCAGTTTGTGGTGGTTGTGTATTGTATTGGTATAAGCAGACAGGTGTTTCTACTCCACCTACATCAGAGAGGGAAGGCTGAAAAACAGAAGCACCTTAATGTTTTATACAATACAGTTTAACGGCCATTATCATAAAGTTAAATCAACATCTCTAAAAACTATTTCAACACGAACTGAACATTATAATCATTAAGAAAGGGTTTCTTGCAGAACTGTGTATCTAATAAGGAGTCTGCTGAGTGTACTTAGCTATACCATAAAGCAATGGTTTTAAAAATGTTGGAAAGAAGCCTTCCCCAATAAACAAGACAATTGCTGATAAATGACATGTTAATGCAGATAGTTACAGTACATTCCAGGAAACCTAGTTTTTAAACTGACATTATGCATCTCCATCTCAGGATTTATTGTAAATTTTAGAGATTGAATCTCTCTCTCTCTCTTTCTTCTGGACTCATTCACTGCTGTCAAATATCTGCTAAACCTTGGCATTGCCTTCACTTCTCGGTTGCTGGGCTCCTTTAAGGCCACCTGTCCTTCATCTTCCAGCAGCTCCAGACCAGTGCCTGTGCAGGACTCATGCCAGCGACTGTGGCTTCTGTTGCCTCTCTCCTGGCCAGCTCACAAAACAGCTCCCATGGTAAAGAAGGCTTCACAGCCTAGCTTCCAGGACCACTGCCCAGACAACATGCAACAGCAGAGGTTCCCTGTCAAATAAACATGAGCCCGTTTTTTCCCCCTTTTTTGGCCTGATGGAGTTGAAAAAGGGAAGATGGTGAACTTTAACTCTGGTACAGTTTACTGACACATAAATCATGCATCAAGAGATTTATTATACACTACTCAGGACTGTAAAAAATAAAAAAAGAAAATTCTGTGAAATAATGCTTTTGTTTATGCAGAAGGATTTAACAATTCCTGCTTATGTTCAGCTTTTGCCAAGGAAGTTCGTCGAGATCCAGGAGGATGTAGCCACAATTTATAGAAAAAGTATTCAAACTTTGCAGATCCTCTCACCAGCACATACCCAGCCAATCACTGCAAGTGGTTGAACTTGTACGATTTTGGGTTTCAGGAAGTAGCGGACACGGGTCTCTACAATTCCAAAGTCTGAAAGGTGTGTGGGAAGGAGGGTCTAGATGCTGGTCGATAATTCAATGAGCACTTCGAATTTAGATTGATGAACCCTCATCATTCATCATATTGAGCTTAAAAGTGGTAAATTATTGTGAGCTTTTTTTTTCTCCAGACATTCATAGAAGTGTTTAGACCACTGCAGTGCCACTGCAGCTGCATCCTCTTTGCTTACATTATCATTGAGATGTGTCTTGAACTTGATTAGAGCCCCTGTGGCCATCTAAAATAATGGGATGTAGTTTAGAGGAACACACACCTATGTGTAGGTAGCACAATTCACTGTAGGTGTCAGGACAAAAACCAAACCATGAAGTTTAGGGAACTCTCTGTGTAGTCACAGTAAAATTGCAGTGAAGCATATGCAGATCAGAGTACAGTATATTAATGGCCTGTTTTAGTAATGTGATTTAAAACTTAACATTTCTAAAACTTTGAGTGTTCCCAGGAGCCCAATGGCCTCAATTACTGTGAATAGAATTATTTTTTTAAACAACAGGACATTTTCTAGAGTTGGCTGTTCAGCAAAACCAGGTAATGGGGAAAGAAGGACGTTAGTCAGGCAGTTGACCAAGAGCCCAACAGTCACCCCGACAGAGTTTCAGAAGTCAATTGCAGAGATGGGAGAACCTGCTTGAAGGATGACCAACTCAACAGCACTACATCAATCAGGCCTTTATGGTAGAGAGAATAGACATAGGCCTCTTCAGGTAAAAGCCATGTGGAAGTCTGCATGGAGTTTGCCAAATAGCATTTAAATCACTCTCAGAGTTCAGGGAAAATGGCCTAAGAAGACAATAAATAATCTATTTTAGCAGTACTGGAAACACTGTCTGGTAAACACCAGGCATTGTTCATCTCCTGGCTATTACCATCCCCATGGTGAAACTAGGTGGACATAGCATCATGTTGTGGGGAGACTTCCAGGTGGCAGGGACAAGGAGCTGATGGAAAGTTGAATGCAACAAAAATCAAAGAGGTCCTTGAAGAGAACATGATGAAGAGTGCCTGCAACCCGTACTGGGGTGATGGTTCATGTATCAGCTTGACAATGACCCGGAGCATACAGTCTAGACAACACGACAACAAGTGGCAAGACCTGAAGGTGGCAGTTTACAGATTGAAGCTTGAGAACCAGTGTATAAAGCTTGTAGAGACTGCAGTGCTAATTACAGGGGCTGGTTTTGTTTTAATTTGAATTTTAAGTCCATTGATGAAAATGGGCAATAGTTTAAGTCAAATTTGAGTCATTCAATCTTTGTTAATTCTAGTCAACCAAAACTGAAGACATAGTAGTCTTGTTTACATCGGTGATGTGTTAGGCTCATTTTTGTAATACATTTTTTCCCGTATTTTACTGACACTCTCTCTAAACTGATCGAGCAGATCCTTCCTGCTGCATATCATTACTGTTGACTAGCAGTACTGCAGCTACCTGTGCTGTTCGCTGTAGAGCAGTGAGTCATTCAGAAGCTAGATTCATACACTTGTTAACTAAAATACTCATTATATTTTCAAGGTTAAGTTTGAGAGGAGTCACCATCACCTTCATATCTGCAGCACTAGAGCGTTATAGTAGCTTTTTAAAAACATTCATATGCTGCCTGAATGCAGTATATCCCAATTGTTTCGTTCTTTGACCCTGACCCAATTCATCCCTTAGCCCTACCACTTGGCCCGACCCCTTGTTTTGTGTGTGGCCATGAAGTGGTAGTGTTATCCTGATGTAGGGGTAGTGGCATGTACGTCTGTTACTCCCGTGTCCTGTAGGGTGAACTTGGGTTATTTGGGACACCTAAGCTCCAGTCTGTATATTTCATGTACTAGCAAAGTCTAGTCGACAGGACATTTACTACAGGTAAGCATGAATATCATGTGACTGAAATCACATGACTTCATGGGTGTGATGTCACAAAAAGGGGCAGGGCAAGTGTCAATGAGAAGCACCCCCTTGGAATTGCATGAACATGGACAGTGACATAGGATTCTGACAAGATTAATGTTAAGGATCTAAATCTGTCATAAATTAGACAACTATTATTAAATTATGGTTGTGATGTATTCAAGCAACCAAAATATATATTGAGCTGTTGCAAATGTGTTTGGTCCAACATTTTTTAGTTGTCCCTCTCTATCAAACATGATTGATAATGTGGGACATCATGCTTTGGGTAATCTGAGACATATAAGTTCTCTGAGTCGCTGAAGTAAAAAACAAGATAAACTAAAGAGATGTAGCATATGGTGTGTATTTTTCAGACAGGGGTTAATGGTAAATATAGTCTGTCCCTGTCTGTTTAAACTGATTGTTTAATATTACATAATCAGTTAACTCTCTGGGGCAGAGATGATCCAAAAAGCAACCAAGAGTCTGTCCTGTGGTCTGCAGCCATTGGTTTCATGCAACATGAGGAGAAGACAATGGGCCGATCAATGTTGATGTTCTCGCACCTTGTTCCCTGAGTAGCCTCAATGCAATGGCAAATTACTGAATGAATAATCTGTCATTACATGACTTCTACATGTTAATATGAAATATTGAGACTTATTTGAATAATAAAATTGGATAGGTAATTTTTTCATAATGCTTTAAAAAAAATTGGTAACATTGACCTTTACATGCATAAAGCAAGGGGATGTAGGCTTTTTTTAAAGCCTAATACAACTGTCCCAGACTTCGAAGTGACCTGTCCCACATTATAAAACTCAGGTGGAATTATTTTGGGGGGAACAAAGGACACCTAATAATAATAATAACAATAATAATAATTAACTTTATTTGTATAGCACTTATCAAAACGAGGTTACAAAGTGCTTCATACAAAAGTCCATGGCTAAAAGCTGTGTTATATCTTCTTCTGGTGTGGTTAGAAAACAGGGTAAGGATTACAGGAAGGTATAATATTAATGTGTAAAACAGATATCGGATAAGTCGCAGAAGTCAAAATTGCCAAAAAATCTCCTAGGGGCAGTAATCAGCATCGGGTTTTATTGCCAAGCAGGTTTGCACATACAAGGAATTTGCTGTGGTGTATTTGTGCAAGTATAAATATAATAAAAATATAACAAAAAATTTAATCAAAAAAATAAAAAATACTATAAGCACAAGAGGAGGGATTGTGCTATATGTACAGTTAGTCCATTATTTTCCATGGGAAGTTAAGGTTACATTGAATTAGACAATGTAAACGTACCGACTGACTGTAAATTGATCAATAGATCAATCTGTCCCATCTGTCCTGCAGTTGTCAGATGTGTCACTATTATAATGTTGGTTGACAACAGTTGTTAATATAGTAATGTTAGTTGATATTGTTTGTCACTGTAATAACGTTGGCTTGGCTGCTGATGACGTAGCGAGTGGTGTCCTATTCTTGGGGGAAGATGTTCTAGCCCTCTCCCTTGTGGCTCCGTTCAGAGGGGGACACTCCCAGTGAAGGGCTCTTCATATCTAGGGGTAGGGCTAAGGGAGAGGAACTGGGACAGGGCCTTTGTCTAATTCTCAGTAGATTGTAGATTAATTTAGTTTATCAGCAGTGATGTGCACATATGTTTGCAAGGTCTTTGTTATAAATAAATATAGATAAATAATGTAGGAAACGAATTAGCAACAGTGTATTTTTATTCTTGTTTTTTCCATCATATTTTTTATTTAAAAAATTAGCAGGCAGACTCACAGCTGACATTGCTGCCAAAGGTGCTTCAACAAAGCACGGACGGGTCTGAGTACCTTTGTTAATGAGAGATTTCAGATTGTCAGTTTTGATTCAATTTGCAGGGGAAAAACAATCTGAAAAGACATGTTTTCATTTAAAAATAAGAGGTAATTAAAATTACAGATATAATACAAACATAAAACATAAAACATCATCCTTGTCTGACTACCTCATGAGACCAAAGAAACCCCTGATAAATACAATTTAAGCAAAACAAGGATATTGAGTACCTTGAGAGCCGCATCTCTTTTCATCCACTTTAAATAAAAGAACAGTTCATCAGAAGTGAATTTTGTAGTATATCTCACTATGCATTGTTAATGCAGAAAATGTCTGGAAATGTATGATCTGAGTGTGTGTGTGTGTGTCTGTGTGTGTACATGCCGACATCCATTGTCACATTTCATCTTCAGAAGTACAGGCTCAATGTCAAGCTGCCAGCCAACAGAGGGCTTTTGTGTGTTCCCTTTTCTGATCTGCGTTAAATAAAGATTTTTCATCAATCCGTCCCTAAAGGGAAAACGACCACTCTGGAAATCCAATCCAACAAAGCATACACACACACACACACCTGCATAAATATCACAGGACTTGTAATATAAAAAGAGGGAAAAAGCCTTTATACATCTGCACAATCACTTGGGATGTGAATGCAAGGAAAGATGTGCTCATGAATAACAAACACAACCAGAGCCAAGTGAGTGATAATCACAGTAATGATGGTAATCATCAAGCATCCAAGCAGAGAGAAAATAAAGTTTGAACAAATTATATGGTGGTTAATTTTCACCCCACCCAGCCCACCGAGAGAATTGAGTTGGCAGTGGCTGAACAGCTAACAATGATAAATTGTCCATATACCTGCGATCATATTAACAATAATTAAAGCATTAGTGTATTTCATACAGTGATGAAAGCGAAGTCCTCGAGCACAGTGCTGAGTTGCGGACGGAATGTGGAATCGGTGTCGCTCCTCCGTGTAATGTCATTTCCCATGATGTTCGCGCTCTCTTTCATCAGCGGCCGGTGTTGTTTCGGCACTGCTCCGGCAGACAGACTGTAATTTACAGGTGGAGTCGGGCTTCCTGCCATCTACAATAAATTGGTCTCCATTTTCTGACATCTAGGCTTTTGGGAGTGTGATTTCTTTGATCTTTTCAGCCCTACCAGACATTTTCTGGTATTTTACATCATCACCTCGACTCTCTTTCTTTTTGTCCTGTCTGGCTCTCTCTCTCTGTCTCATCAAACCATCTTCTTCCCCCTTTATGTTGTTTTTTTTCAGCCCCGTCACTTATCTGTTCTTTATCTGTGGTTTACAATACAGTTGTCTTCTTTTTCTTGTCCTTTATGCAGTGATGCTGTCAGTGTAACATTCCATGTTATGCCTTTTGCTTGTATTTTTGTCTGCATATAATTAAGCATATGCAACTACATCCTTTAAAAAGGCATGTCAAATTTGTATTGAGGTCCTGACTTTCAAGATTACACCTTCCTCTAAATGTTTAAAATCTATCTTATGTGTCTAATCTCCACACAAACACCTCTAGCTCTGTACATAAACACACAGTCACACATTTTTGAGTCATGTGCGTCAATAAACTGATGACTTTTTCAGTGACAAGTAATATGACAGATAGAACATTTTAATTCAGTAATTCTACACAGGTGCTATCCTGTTAATGCTGCGTTCCTTTGACAGTTTGAGGAGTTTGCTTTTATGCCGTCTTGCCAGGAGCTGGTTGCTGGAGTTAATTTACTAAATTTTTGTCTTGTGCACTCAGTGGGCAGACTGGTCCAGGATGTGGATGCTTAATTGGTGCTGGGGCTTGAGATTGGCAAAGTGAAAAGCCTCCTTCAAAAGAGGAGAAAATCCCCACTTCCCTTATATACCTGCTGTGTCATGTCCACATTAGTTAGCTCACATTTAGGAATCATCTGGGTTTCACAGAAAGGATAGGACTGTGTTTTATGTGCATGTCACTAGGACGAAGGTGCAGTCATTGTGGAAGGTCAGATAATCCATACACACGCTTTTCAAGAGGATTGGAAAGCTGTACATAAGCATGTCCAGAATCCAGAATTTGTATTCAAAAACGTCAACCATGAAAGGACCCTAATCAATCACTTATAT
Organism: Verasper variegatus; assembly: GCA_026259375.1. NCBI lineage: Eukaryota > Metazoa > Chordata > Actinopteri > Pleuronectiformes > Pleuronectidae > Verasper > Verasper variegatus. The sequence goes on along the minus strand of CM048053.1, from coordinate 17,009,218 downwards.
ATCCGTCTGTTTGCTCTATAGGTGACAGTGAAAAGCGCGCTAAGCAGGCCCAGTTCCACAGGGATTCAAATGCATGCATCGCATCTTCAGTTCAAAATTGAAACAATAAATGTGTCATCATTAAAAGTGTGTGCGAAACCCTGCAAACTGAGTTCCATGATGAATAACAATACTGGAGTGCCTCAAACAGATGGCAGGATAACGTTTGTCTATTTTGACAATTTTCTAAATATCGTTAAATGGATGTAAGAAAATGATTGGGGAGAAGAAGTCGAACACCGGCAGCAACACAACCACCGCATGTAGAGACACTGGGAGCAAGAGCAAGATTGGTTTGGCATAGCATGTAAATAAAGATGGATGACACGTCTCCACTTCCTATCCCGTTTATGGATGCCCCCATCTTGCATTCTTGATGTCATTTGAAGATAGAATCTGCGCAGAAGCGATTGTGGTGTGTAGCCACGGTATTGAGGTCCAGCCAATTCACCAATTGTGAGTCAGTATCAGCTGTTTCACCAGTTTTTACGGCTTCAAATACTAAATAAAAGTAAACAGAACATATAAATCTGTGTGATATGACCTATCTAAAATGATAGAAATCATCTTTGAGAAACATTTTTCTAACTACTTTGACAGTCCAGGGGCGATATGACTTAAAATCAATATCATTATTATTTCAAACTCAACTATGATTGTGTCGCATAAGCCCTACAGCAAATCAACGTGTAAAGTTGATCAGTGGGGGAGTGAGGAGAGAGGACATGCAGCAGGGTCATACAGCACAGTACAAGCCACCGCTGCAAAATGAACATAGCTGAAACCGACAGTTAATAAATGCAGTCATTGGGCAAAGTATTAACCGAGATGAGCAAGATTAAGTCTGTCAGAGGTTATAAATGTCAGTTTCTGTTAATTGCCCAGCCCTAGCTTTAATACCTAAACAGTAAGATTCAAATGACTATTTTTCCTTTATTTGGTAAAAAAAATGTTGGCCAAAGTGGGCCATGCAGTTGAGGCTTGATCCAGAATACTCATTATGCGTAAGATCCTGGACACAAGCGGTGGGCCGCCTAATTTCATCAATCTGCTGGTCTCTGGGCCTCTCTGGAAGGAGCTAACTCCAGGGCCAGATGGGGCAAATTTGACTCACTTCTGCTGGTCAGTTTCAATTCATTTTACACATGTTACACAAAGTCAAAATGGAATTATTTTCAATTCCCATGAAAATACATCATCTGGGGAAGGGATGCAATGAGTGTTGTTGTTAAGAGCAAGTTCCTGGATTTTATTCTACCCCCATCTAGGTTTTGGCCGTTTTTCTCACTTGGGACAAAACAGAGCAGATTTTAGTCCTTTTAGATTTATGCACAAAATTTGTTTACTTCATTTTTTTGGGGGGGGGGGGGGGGGGGGGACTTTTTCTGTCAAGGTTTCTTCACAGATATAATGCTGAACCTACTCATAGTCTGGGCAGAGTGGCTTCTGGGGTTTTGTGGGGAACATCCTTGCTGGTTCAAAACATAGATGTACTTTAAAGTTTTACGATGCATCGCCACTTGCTACCACTATCCAGACATGAAGCCAAAACATCCTGGGTACACACGCTGCCATCTTGTGCATTGGGAGTCTGTGCAGCAGTGATCAGGGGATGGAGCTGCAGCAGCAAGGTACAAGTAATAGCAATTGTTATCATGAGTACCTTCCTCACCATTGTGATGCTTAGAGAAAATGTTTGCACTGTCACTTTGTTACCTTTAAAACTTGAACACGTCAAGTGTTAGCCATGTAGAAAAAACAGGGAGCACAAGGCAACTGTTTAATTATCTACTCGTGTGTCTGCTTATTTGAATGTGTGTATTTCTGAGTCCGTGTGCTCAAATGAAATGTAATCTTAGCAGGGAATGAAAAAAGATTTTATATTTATATCTCGACAAGCTGTTTATATCTGTTTATGCCAGAGAAAAAAACACCATAAATCTAAGAGGTTATTGAAGTCAGTTCATGCTTGTGGATTTCTTTTCAATTATATACTAAAATAAATATTTTTTTCTGTAGCATTAAGCTACATTAACCTTGGCTAACCACAGTGAACTGCTGTTTAAGAATTAATACAGTTTTTTTCACAGCACATTATGTGATAATGTGGGTGGTTTACTACAGTGCGTGGCTCCGCTCGTGACTGCAATATCTCACAAATAGAAGCAAGTATAGTGCATTTGTTAGGAACTATTTTCATGCTTGTGTATTAATACACATTTGGTTCCCAGCAGGACAGTGTATGTGGGATTGACTCATACCAAACTACAGTGCCCATGTTCATGGTAATGAAGAATGTGTCACCCAGCGCAACAGTGTGGCTCATCCATATAGCTGTGACACAGAGAAATAACGTATAATAGGCTATGAGGTAACTGTAGAAAGAATAGAATGCAATAATAGAAAGTAATGTAGCTAAGAAATAGATGTCCTGGGCTATTTGCCAGTTTTTTTTAATGCTTTTGATTTTTCATTTATATTCCAAATGAAAAGGTTTACCATGCAATCGTTTGGGGTTTCTTTTTTCAGCAAAACTTTTCCTGTATGAACAGACAATCAACCTCTTCGACCCAAAAACTCACAAGAAATTAAATTTGATTCGTGAAATAATGCAGTTTTGTTTTACGCCTTATGAAAACCACAAAAATGCTTAAATACAAGAGGCAAATGTGAAGATATAATTGTAAAACTGTAATATATAGTAATATATACAACTATTTCACATGAAAAGCAGATTAAAAATGTTTCTTTGTAGTATTTGTAGTATTTATACTATCGTATCTCTTTTCCTTGGCCAATCAACACCAAACCACAACAAGCACAAGCTGTTTTCAGAAAATGATCTGACACCGGTTATTTTTCATATCTGAAAGAAAGAAATAGTGGTCAATTTATATTGTGGTTATGTGTGTGGTGTACTTGTTTCTAAAGCTATTTTCAGACATGAACTCTGTAAATATATGTAAAATTGGGTCTTGAGGTTTCCTTTCACATTTGAGCGACGCAGCAGGAGATTTTAGGGTCAGACACTTTCACAACAACAGAAGCGTATCTGGAGAGTTCAGGTGAGTAGTGGCCCAACATTTTAATTCTATTGCAGAGATCACGGGTTTTTGTTTACAGCACATTGACTCCGGGCATCAGCCCTAAGCTCTTGAATCTCGTCATTTTTCTACATTGACATCTTCTATGTTGTCTTCTACTTGTGTGGCTCCACTTTCTCACCCTGAGATATTCAACCTTGCTTGCGGTGAATCCTGCGGACGATCTCCTGCTGTCTTATAAGATCTGCTCATTCAGACATTTTCCAGAGATTTTACTAGGTGGCTGGCAGGAGAAACTCTGTAGAATCTCTGGAGACATATTTGTTCTCACAAACAGCCCTTCTGGAGACTGTCAGGAGATTATCAGGATTTCAGTGCATGTCTGAAAGCAGCTAGAGACAGCACGTTTGACTGTAGTTGAAAACAGCACGTCTTGAATCAGTCACGTTATTTTGAAGTGATCAAAATAACGTGACTGATTCAAGACGTGCTGGTGACTACTGACGGTTAAGTCATTGTAAATGTAAATGAAAGTAAGATTTAGGTGTCAATTTAGGCTGACTTACCATCCATGAGTGTGTGTGTGTGTGTGTGTGTCGTGTATTCAGCAACATGCCAGAGTGAGTCAACTGCACTGTCCACTGGCACCTGAGTCTCATCTGAACCAGCCCGGCTGCACACATAAACAGTACCACGCACACTCCTTCTCCATTTACACACACATTTCCCATGAACCCCCCCCCCCTCCGCAAGCATCCCTCCAACTCTCTCTCTCTCTCTCTCTCTCTCTCTCTCTTCTTTTCATCTCTGTCGCTTTTCCTCCATCCACCAGATGGCTGACCCATCTGCTTCCCCTCCCTTTCCCACACTCTCCACCTCCGTCCCTCTCTCTCTCCCTCTCCCCCGCTGCTCTATGCCTCATGTGGTTGAGATCCAAGTTCTACACACACAGGGACCCTCACTTCCCTCTGACACTGTGCGCTCATGGGAGTGACTCGCTCCCCTCCTGCACTGATAGTGTGTGTTTGCCCGCATCTGCTTGGTTGCCAGTTTCTGTGCACGTTTTAAAGCCATTTCAGACGGCACTTCTTAAAGCTTGCGTGTTTCCTTGAGTGTGTGCATTAGTGTTTGTGCACACATCTGCTTAGGTAGCCAAATTTGTCTGGGTGAGTTTGCGACACACCAACCATCTGTTACAGTATTTCTGCATTCGGAAGGCGTTTGTCTGACTACAGACTAAAATGTGTTTTGGCTGGGTTAAAAATCCACATGTGATGTGTGGGATAGCATATAGTTTGTCTTCTAGTTCTTGTTTAAAGTTTAATGAATAAAGATTGATGATAATGATAACGAAGCTAGAGACAAGCACAGATTAGCTTAGCATCAAGATTTAAAGCCTGGGGAAACAGCTAGCATAGATCTGTCCAAAGGTAACAAAATCAGCTCTCCACCTCTGATTTAATTAACATGATCTTGTTTTATATTTTAGCAGTTATGTCAAAGTCAATCCAAACATCAGTTAACATGAATACAGGGTTTACACCAACTTTTGATCCACTATTGATTACTTGATTTCAAGGATTTTTTAAATAGGTTTTGAAATCGTTTCAATCCATTTGATAATGCTGGGATCTGGGAATGCAGCAACATCTCTAACATCTGTGGCAGAAGGTCAGACAGGTTGCGAGCATAGACAGTATATAAAGATGGACGACATGCCTGTTCCCCAAAAGTGAAGCCAAAGCATCTTGATTCCCCTTTGATGGCGGGATGCAGTATAGGTCATAAACCCTGCCTTCCATGTTAGTGGATGTGACCCTGCGACTCAATTCCCTGATGGCTTCTCCCCAGACTCTGGCTCCAAAGGACATGATCAGCACGAGATGGCAGCATTTGTATCCCTGATATTTTGGCTTCATTTCTGGATAGTGGGAGAAGAGAAGGCCCGACATCCGTCTTTATTTACAGTTTACAACTCTCATGAATGTAAACCCCAAGCTTTGTTTTCTCAGTCTGATTGTCTGACTGTTGGTTTCTTGCCATACCTGAAATCTTTTACTGATGTTTTCCCAAGCATGAAAAATTTACTAAGCCATTAAATAATAAAAATAAATATCAGATTCAAGTTGAAATAAAAAGGACATCTCCCATAATCCTACCTCCATCACGCTGCTGCCTTGAAGGCTCAGTGGTAGCTCTACCTGCCTCTGCATGTCTGAGTCACCGTGACCTTGCCTTTACAGATAGCTAATACCCTGTCAAGAGACGTTTGACTGACGGGTGGACGAGTCGTAGCCTTACACAAACACACACACTGACGTGCAAACATGCAGACACACACATCCTAACCCGCCATGCGAGCGGAGAGGAGCAAACAAATGTAAGCACACACGAACGATCCATGAGACAAATAGCGTGAGCAGGAGGAGGGGAGTGATTGCTTCAGACACGCGGCAAGAGTCAACTAAGAGAACGACAGAAGGGGGAAAAAAGGGCAAAGTAGACAGTCTGACAGGCATGCTGGACAGTGACACAGACACACAGATGGGCAAAATGACAGGCAGACAGAGAAGCAAGCTGGCAGCCTGATATTTTATGATGCAAACCACTGCTGCCTTACCCTGATATGAATATCTAAGCAGAAAAAAGCGATCAAATTTGAAAACAAACAGAATTTTGACATTTTCAAAAAAACTCATACACCTACACAACCTTCACCGGTGTCAGATGTGGAGACAATGATATTTGGTTTGGGGATAGAACTGTTGTGTCACAAATGTGATCACAGACTTCTGAGGCAGAGGAGAGGGAATAGAGGGTGCAGTGACAGGACACGTTCTTAGATGTTCTGCTTGTTCAAATATTCAATAAAGGACAGAAAACAACGCATAGCATGAGAATCATTCACTCCCTGTATATATATGAGTTTGTGTGGATGGCACACACACTTTAAATCTGTATGCGTCCCAGCTGGTATTAAAGACACACCTGGCAGAAAAGGCCTGTGCCTTGGAGACTTCAGGTGTGGCTAAACAATGCAGAGGATGAAGAAAGGGAGGGAGTGAGGAAGAAGAACAAAGAGGTCACAGGGGTTGCTATGGGCACCAGGCCAACTGTATTCAAGTGGAAGCTCGCGTCCCCTGACAGACAAGATGTAACCACATGGAAAATAGGGAACGGCGGTCTAGATGCCGTCCAACTTGTACAAAGGCAGCATGCACAGATGCTACCCTGCACATGTACACCCTTGCACAACATCCAACAGATACAAACAAATTACAGCGACCACCACAGGCGAAGACAAGTGAGCAAAAGACATCCCACATGTTAACAAGCATCATAATCCTCCATGGTGAACCCTGCGTTTGCCACCAACCCCTCTCGGTTGCCTTGGATAGTGCCTTGGGTCGTGGCGACAGCCTGTCAAACCTCCTGCCCTTTTCCCCTCTCCTCATCTGCTGCTTTAACCCTTCATTAATCCCACACGGCGCGGTTTAACTCCTCGTCGTCTGCGTCTAGCGAGCGCCGCAGCATCTCTCGCTTGAAATTCCCCACAGAGGCCATCAGAGGCAATTAGCCAAGATGAAAGCCTGCGTGGAAACTGGGCCGCCATATCACAGGCAGAGGAGGAGAGATTATCGAGACTCAGGTGAGAAGCAAAACAAGCAAACAAATACATTTAATTTAAAGCTGCAAATCACTGATATCATTAGCAGCTCGAGAGGAGGGACAGACAATGAGAAGTGGAGTGAGCTTTTTTCCCCTCTCCTTTCTATTTCAATAGAGCTTAGGTTTACGGTTCAATAGCAACCAAAAGATTAAGATAAAGAATGAGAAGATAAAAGGGCTATGATTTGACAATGGATAATGAGTACAGAAAATGTTTGTATTTATATATATATTTATGAAAGCAAAAGCATACAAAGAGAAGTGTTGCCACACTCACAGGTGAGAAAAACTCACTTGATGTTTTATGTTCCAGGACAGCAGCAGTGCTGCTTACTGTGTAAGAGACACTGTATAAATATACCTGAACAGTTTTACAAGGATGTGTTGAATAACAACAATGAGAGACGCAGTGGTAAATATCCACAACACGCATCAGTACCGGAGGACCCTCCCAAAGTAATAAGAAACCCCACTACTGAATAGTTAGATGAAGGGTATTGTAGTAACAAGCACTGTAGGGATTACAGGCAAAGGCAAAGCAAAGACTGGGCTTACTCTACAGTTTTAATACGAGAAAAAAAGGCAATAAAATAGCAGAGCTGGCTCGGAAATAACAAACGGGGAGGAAAGAGTGCACAGCAAGACTTTTAACATCTGCCCTCTGAAGGGAAAATCCCCAATTAGATGCCCTCAGATTAGAATTTAATACTAATATCAAGCAATGCCCCGTGATATTTCATAATGATGTGTTGCCAGAGCAAGAGTTTCTGCGTTTAAGAAACATCAGAGACGTAGTCCACTACTCAAAACACTACATACGATTTTTGTTGTACTACAGTCTAGTCTGAGGCCACTGTTGGTGGAGTAATTGGTATCTCTGTGTCCTTAATGACAGGTCTCTCCCTGTGTAAAAGTCACTGAAAGATGCTGAGTCTAAAGAGGGGCCTGTACTATGGTTCTGAGAAACAGACACCCACAGCAGATATTTCCCTATATGTCTCCGACAGCTATACATTTTGTGTTGTGTTCTCAGTTTGACCATAAATCAACAGCAACTAGAAAAATACGCCATGTAAAAAAATCAATAAACCCACATATCAAAGGATATCAAAGGCCTCTGCTCACTGCTAACGTTGTTCTCACGCAGAGATGCACTGAGGGAACTAATCACATTAACAACAGCTCAGGTCCATCATGTGTTAGAGTGAGTCAGTGGCAGTGAGTCAACATGTACAATATCATAGATTGCTAATTAAGCTGGACAACGCTTCTCCACTTCCTCCCAATATCCAGAAATGAAGCCAAAATATCCCAGAAACAAACACAACCATCTTGTGCCAATGGCGCCATCCAAGACAGAGTATGCTCAGTAGCATTCAGGGGATGGAGCCATGGTATCGAGGTCCCGCAGATACATCAATCGTGTGTCAGACTAAGCTGTCAATCATGACATTTCACCAGATTTTTCATAGAATGATATAACTCACCAAACTCACTGGGAAGATGAACACTTGGACATACAACATGTATTTGCATTCATATGCGTATCTGCTGTCTACACCAGAAACCCCAAAGTATTGGCCGCTGACCCCAGAGGCCAATTCATCATCTGACGATAGCCGATGGGATTGCCCATACAATAACATGGATGAGGCAGGGTTTATGTTTTTGGAGTCTTGAAAAAAATAAACTGAGATGTCAGGGGGAAAAAAAAGCAAATACAATGTAATTCTCCTCAGTGCAATTCCATGTGATTTTTCCTCCTACCGCCCTTTGAACCGACTTCCACATTAGCATCCACGTGGAACAAGGCATCCACGAACATGATGATGAAGTGGTAGCAGATGAAGAGGGTCACCAAAGAACAGCCAGTGCCAGCCCTACTTCCAATTTTGTGCAAATTATTAGTTAATTTGCTCTTCTCCTGACCAAACCTCACTTTTCCGTGTATGTTTGAACCATGCAGCCTTATGTAGCTGTGTGCTACCTGCGTGTAGCCGCTTTGCAGGACCTGCTGTTGGTTGGTTGTTGATGCATTTAAGGAACTTTGCTAAACTACGGAGACTACCAATGGCTTGAGGTGATGCATTTAAGGAACATCTGTGACTGTGTATATTACCACAAATAACCTGGGTTACAACCACAACTGCAGCTAGCCACCAGGTGGCAATAAATATGCTTTAGCTTTCCTTTAAGGGAGCTTTTGTGTCATCTATCTTTATTTCCAGTCGACTGGTGAAAAAAAAAAATAAACCCACATATCAAAGAACATTGTTTACAGGCCTCTCCTAAGATAATGTTATCCATGAGCTGATAATTTGAATTGTCCTCGCACGGAGAATTACAGGTAGAACTAATTACACTATTGGCAGCTCAGTTCCAGTCATGTGTTACAAGAAGCCTCTGGCAGTGAGTCAACATGTACAGTATTGGGACCCTGGAGCTGGTGCACCGGACTGGAATACAGCTACTATAAATGTAATAAATTCACCTGCGATTTCCCAGACAGACTCATTTTACAGTGGACATGTTGAGTCATACAGAGGCAGAGGAAATGACATGAATGGCTGCTGCTTTGGATCTTCCAGTTCTAGCACCATGCATGTTGGCTCTCTGTCCTGATAAACTGGCCCAGTAAAATTAAATGAAGCCATTTAGTATGTTATAAGTTACACTTGTGCTTTTCCTGCAGTGAATAGTCAAAAGCACCTTTTATACATATTCTTGTTTCTTTCCATTCTGTATCTCCCCAAGTATATCCCCAACCTATAAAAACAACCCTAATACTGCTACCTTTGCATGGTTACACTGAACCAAAGGAGCCGGCCTCATGCAAAGGACGTAAGCTTGCTGTGTTCCTGGACGTGATGTGTAACAACGTCAACATCTTTCCAATTGTTCCTACGCACCCTCTAAAACAGACATTGATTCAGCTCTATAAATATCTCTGCTGCTGAATAACTCCCCCATGCTGTGTTTATACCACATTCTACAGTGGAATCAGACTAAATATAAAAGTGGACGTACACACTAAGTCCAGAAAGTGAAGCCACTGTGGAAGTGCTTGACACCTATATTCTCTTGAATGACCAGCAGAGAGCGACTCCACTGGTTGCAAATAAAGTCAATTTCTGTAGAAATCTATGAGAAAATGACTTCTCACTTGATTCATAACGTCAGTGTGTAGATGGGAGTGAAGTCAGGCTCACACCCGGCTCCTCCAAATATGGTTACTTCTGGTTTTAAAAAACTAAGATGACGCTGAACAAAATACCCAACTCAAGGCTTCATAGTGTCAGTTCACAAACCAATGGACAACATCACGGTGGGTTGCCACTCGAGTGGAATTGAAACGACTGTGTAGGCTAAAATGTCCACTGTTAAAAAGGTGTGTTTTACTAAAGATGTTGTATGAAGGATTTTTAAGATGCCCTAATCAATATTTTTACATTAACAGTGGCTCAGATGTTTAAGTGTAATGTGTGGAACCAACAGATAATCATGACCCAGCTCAGTGTCATCTTAAGTTCGGTTTTGAGTTTGTTCTGCTTTCTCACTAGGCTAAATTATTTATATTGGAATTTATCAGTATGCATATAGTATTAAATCTGCACTCACAACTTCTGAGGGTGCTGCTAATGGTTCTACAATGAAATGCATATAGATAGAAAATGGGGGAGCTGCACACTGCAGGAAAAAATGGTAACAAATTGGAGATGATGCCGAGCTCCAGGAGAATCACAGTAAATAAACAATAAATTTTTTCCAACACTGCCAAACATTGTAGCACAAATGTATGATCTTAAATTTGATTGATTTCCATGATTTCTTGTATTGCCTTTATTTCTTATTTGTTTATAGATTCACTTTTTTTCTCTTTTGATGGTGTCTGGTCTAAGGTTGTAGCTTTTACCTTTTGTTTTTGCTATATAAATACAGATCGTTTACCCCTTCAACAATACAGACGATACATCTCACGGGGTTAATCCCAAATTGTGGTAAACTGAAAGTGATCTTCCAAAGTGATTTTGAAGTTTGTTGTTGTAACTTAACCTTTGTAAACCTATTCAATTAATCTGCATGGCAAGTTTAACTTTGTATATGAGCAGAAAACTTTCAGTGACCAAGATCAAGAAATATGAGATTATCTGTCAACATCATTTTATAAATCCAAATTCTTCTTTACCATAATTTGAGGCCATACAAGTTTAGCCAAAAACACTCTAAAGGTTTGTATTGCATCCAAAAGACACACTAATTAGGAAGCCTTTAGGTGGAGGGGAAGAGCTCGTCAGTGAAGTTGCATGCTGAGTTGATCTGGTGGAATGAAAACCTGCAGAATTTTGGCTCTCCGTGGCATATGGTTGGCCGCCCCTGTTATTGTACATTTCACTGTATGGTATCAGTCTGTAATGGGATTTGTACCAATACCCCCCCTCATTTCAAAGTCACCCTGGTTTACAGTGGCTCTCACTAAACAGAGCTACAGTATGTTGAAGTTTCTTGTGATCTACAGTGTCCTCCAAGAGTTAGGTCGTTAAAAAAATTATTGATGAATTACAGATCAAGTTTAAATTGTGCAGCTCACATTTGCTTTCTGAAGTTCACCTTGGGCACTGTCAAATTATTGAAAACACAGTAGCAGCTATCACAATTAAGTTTGCTTGCATATATATTATTATCAGAGCCCTGGGTCTTCATATATTTCATTACTTTTACTCAAATATACCCTGCTTGTGCTTAGAGAGCGCAGGGTTTTCAGTGAGAGCTCAAGACAAAATCTGAACATGAAATCAAAAAGTCCTGTTCTCAAACTGAAATATCATGCTCTTGAATAAACATAGGTAGAAACACATACTAATTCACAAGCAAAATGTGATTTAAGTTACAAAAAGCGAGATTTGTACAAACTCCTTCAAGATTTTTAAGAACTCTGGTTTCGGTTCATGTAAAACAGAGAATCAGAATCAGAATCGTGTTTTATTGCCAAGCAAGTTTACACATACAAGGAATTTGCTGTGGTGTATTTGTGCCTAAAATATAAAAATACAATTTAAAAAAATACTCTAAGCAAAAGAAAAAATACTTTAAGCGGGAGGGATTGTGCAAAATGTAGTTATTGTTGTTAGTAAGGTGTCTAAGCGTCACAGTCGCAGGGAGGGACATCAGTGCAGTTCAGTTAAACGGTCCGAGGCCTTATTGATGAGGCCAGCAGCAGCCGGGAAGAAACTGTTTTTGTGGCATGAGGTTTTGGTCACGCTGCCTCGTATCAGACAGGAAGCTGGTGATCCACCTGCTGATGGAGTCAGGCACGCTCAGCTGTGAGAGCTTGACCTGGAGCAGATTAGGGATTATGGTGTTGAATGCAGAGCTGAAGTCCATAAACAGTGTCCTGGCATAGGTTCCTGGGGAGTCCAGGTGCTGGAGAATGAAGTGGGCATGCCCCAAAAATGGCAGCTAAATATCAGTTGCCAAACGAATAAGCCCAATGAGCGTGCTCACAATGTTCTTCTCTGGTATATGACAGATCGTTGATGTAGACCCTTATCGCCACCTACTGGCCCCACATGCTTGTTTTGTGTTGTCATCTGGACAGAGGTCATTTGTAAACCAAAGGTTGTGTGGATGGAGATTCTTCAAAAAAATAAAATAAAATCTGCAGTAGTGTTGACAAGGCCTAAATGAGACTTACCTGTTAATTTAGTTGCTTGCATGTGTTCTTTAAACAAACCCATAGAGCTGCCATCATCACAGTTTTTCAACCCAGTTTACCCATATGAGAAAAATATTAAATGTTGCCACGATTACAGAAATGAACAAGTGCTGAAATACTGTAACTGCTAAAGTCCTCATTTTACAAAAGAAAACACCATGAAATGATGCTCTTGTTCAGCAAAATTGACATGAGAGATGTCATTAGTGAGGGGTCATTTAATGGAATTCTATCTTATCTGCTGCTTCGTTGTGGGGATTTTCTTTATTTTTTTCTGTCCAATTGATCTATTTTAGCAAACCAAAAGACCCATTCAAGATATTGCATTATTCCTTATGGAACAGTTCTTACATCTTTTGTTCATTCGCCAAAATAACAGCCAGTTTCTCAGTCCCCAATTCTCTTTAAAACTGTGAATAAATCATGCAACAAGCATATTGTTTTCATAAGAAAAACTCTACTTATAAATAGAGAGGTTTAACTCTTTCAAAATATGTTTTTATTGTTGTTATTATTATCCTACTTCTTTTTCTCACTCTGGAAGCTCTGCATTGTTTGAAAGATATCAATGTTTTGCTGGTGTAGAAGAGGAAATGTAGCAATGTCACCTCCAGTCTATTCTTACTGCTTTTAACGATGCAAATTCTCAATGCTTTTATGATGCATTCTGGGGATTTATTTCAGGTCCACAAGGGCAATTTTGGCTAGCCAATTCCAGCTGACATTGAGCGAGAGGCTCTATCCAGGTCGCCAGCACGGCCAACATATTAAGAAAATCAACCACTCACACAACATTCTCACCTTTGCACAATTTAGAGCCTCCAGTTAACCTAAGCTGCATGTTTTTTTACTGTGGGAGAAAGCTGAAGTATCTAGAGAAAACCCACGCATGTATGCAAACTCCACAGAAAAACTCCAGTTGGCCATCTGGTTTGAACTAAGAACCATCTTGCTGTGAGTTACCCGCATGCTAAACATTTTAATTCAAAAATATTAAATGTGACCTTTTTCTCTGATGTAATCACTATAAGCAATAATTACACACTAGCTTTTTCACGACAGTTGAAAAGCTAACAAATCTTCTTGCGTCAGTAGCCTCTCAACTTGTATCCATCTGGACCTGCAAAACTAGGGGAGCAGTAGAAACTATATATCAGGTATAGGATATGTGCTGCTACTTTTTTTTTTTATAGTACCAGAGATAACAAACATACTAACCCACCACTGCAGGATGGTCGTCACAGCTGCTTCACCGCACATTTCATGTCCGGTGTCCTTGTACCGTGCCGTCTTACCCTGCCACATGTCCTACCTCCTCACTCCCCCGCTGCCCTGAGTATGGGGCCATTATTGTAGCAAAACTATTGACATTGCGATCTAAAAATATGTGAGGAGATTTGTCTATGTCTTCAGGAGCTGTAGCCTTCATATCACTGGCTGTAGCACCTAGTGATTTTAAGTTTGATGATGTGTCTGAGTGTCTGTGGCTTTTTCAGCCTGCTTTGGATAAAACCAGGAAAATAGTGGTATTTATGCGGCACTGAGCTTGATAAATTTACGGCTTGTCAGACCACAGACAGCAGTTAGGTCGGAAAAACCATAAACGCAGCTGGAGCGCAGAGCCTTTGTTTGCCGAAACCTCACTACAATAATGGCCCCATAGATAACACAGCTGTGTTGAGCCCAATAAACCCGGCCGCCCCAGCTGAACATCCTCCAAGACGGACGGAGAGACTGACAAAAGTGAATACAGTTCAAAGGCTCCAACCAGAACTATGATCGACAAATGTGAGTTGAGAAGGGAAATTCGAATCCAGAGACTTGTGAATGGAGTTTGGTGTGACAGCTCTTGAAGCAAAATACTAGAGCTTTCAGCAAATACATATTTGAAGATATTTTCTTTACACATTTTCAAATCCGATTACACACACACACGGATTCTAAAGACGTATTTGGCCTATTTTTTTTTTACACATTCATAAATCAGATTGCAGATGGATTGAGACTCACATTTGTCAATAATTTAGCTAAAATAATGGCTCCATACCTGTGCAGACTTTGCACGATGACGGTGGACAGCATCACTGGTCAGAGGTTCTTTGGACCCGTGCAGTGCTTAGAAAAAATATCCACTTAAACATGGTCAGTGGCAGATTTTAGGTCTTATGCCGCAGTCCATTAAACCTCAGCGTCACACCCGAATAACCCAAGTTGATCGTGTTCCAGTTGCACAAGAACAATGTTTACGTTAGCCAGCTAGCCATTGTTAACTATACCAGTTCATAACAATGCAATACGCTGCATTTCTCATATACAAACACCTTAGTAATACGTCCACAGTTAGTAATTGGACAGTACTATGTGTACGGCACACTTAATGACAGAAGTGCTAATTAACAGTAAAAACGACATCAAAAATTCAGACTGTAGGGGGCGTTCCAGTTGCAAAGTCCTACTCGGGGGTCCGTAATTCTGAGCTCCTGGGGTTTAATGGAACACGGCATTAAGCTGCTTTCAGACATGCACTGACCCTTTGGAGAACCTCCGGACATTCTCCGGAGGGGCTGTGTGTGTGCACACAAATGTCAGAGTTTCCTCACTATTTGCAGACTATCTCCGGCAAGCCCCGATATGACAAGATGATATGTGGAGTTCCCAGAGGATCCATTTCTGGACCTCTTCTGCTCAATGTTTCCACAAACTCAGATTATGGAAAAACTAAAATGTTACAATAATGATGCTGATGACACAATCTTTTATACATACATGACCATATCACCAAGGGACCATGATAAATAAAAGAAGCTCTGAGGAAGTGCATTGAGTGACAGAAATGTCTTCAGTTCAACAAAGGTAAAACTTAAGTGATTGTCTTTGGATATAAGGACAAATTACTACCAGACAGGAACCAGGCTAGAACTCAAGGCTGAAGATGTTTCTATTCACTGCCATTTGTTAAATCATATAATCAATCTTTTTTTCTATCTAAATGTTTTTATTTGTCTTATGTTCCTTTTACACCTTGTCTTGATGCCTTTTGTGTTTTGAGTAATCTTGTTTGCCCGGCCTTGACTCTGTTGGCAGTTCACCTATTGAACTGTACAATGGACCACTTTACCTCTTCTACGCATACAGTATTTTCACTGGGACGGTTTCTTCAGTGAAAACAGTTCCAAAGCGAGCTTTTCACGGTAAGGTTAACAGGTAATTCAATATAACTGAGATGGACCATTTTCTTATTGTTTCAAGTTGCACAACCAACATTTTATTCATCTTTGTTATGGTTGGTTGGCAGTATAAGATTCCACAGGGTATGTCGAAATGTAACCAGAAAAACTTCTGCATCTGCTTCCATAGCTACCACTAGGATTAAGTTAGTAGAGATCTTTTGTTTTCGCTGAACCCGTAATAGTACATGACATTAAATTGAATCATTCATAACCAAAATTAACTCTTGCTTTTCCCTCTTAACCTTTAAAACTCCCCTGACCCACCTCTTCAGAAATTCACTCTGTGCAGACAAGCATTGTTCAAACTTAAATTCTTGCTCTGAAAACCAAACTATTAAAATATACTGAATATGACAGGCATGTTTTTAAAATGACGCACAAGACATTTTGAATAATTCCATTTGATTGAACATTGCATAACAACTTGGAGTCTTGGTGTTTGAATATTTAACTCAGTTTGAATCAAGCCAACACTGAATATACTGTATATGATGGGTCAGGAAATGTGGAGGATTCTTTTTTTTTTTTTACATTAACTTTATAGCATAGACTGCAAGATGGATTAAATGACAGCTTCAAAAAAAGCATCGTGCATCTTTGTATACAGTCATTGCTCCAGAGGGAGGTTCACAAATGTGATGTCACTTGAGTCAGCACTGAGGCTGAAGACAATAAGTTAAAAAAAACTAAAATCTTAGGGTGTGGGGTTAGAGGAAAGTGAGCCCACCAGGACTCTGCAGTCCGCTCCTCATCAGTCCTAATTAGCTGTGACAAGCAGAACATGCTCACACACAAACCAGACCATCTGCGGTAGAGTTGTGGGTAATGTAGGCACGGGAAGTGGAATGGACATATGGAATAAAACATTTCTGCTGAATTGGTTTTGATACTTGATTACTTCCACCAAGGTGGTTGTGTTTTCAAAATGTGTTAGCATTTGTTATTTAGCAGGACCACGCAAAAACTACTGCAATTACGTATGGATCCAGGAATTCTGTTCACTTTCTTTGCAGCATTTCCCACAGAAGTAATTTAATCTATGTTGGTAGCGGGGGTGTACTTGCCCACACACGAAGGTCGCTCTCACGCCTAACAGATTGTGAGTAACAGGTACACAGACTAAAGAGTAAAAGAGAGAGAGAACTGCATCTGAAGGTCCTGCATGGGCAATAAAAACTTCATGGACAATAGCACAAGCGAGCACACAGCAAATAGCGCTGCACACAGCTATACAATGCAGCAAACGAGCAAAACACCAAGTGAAAGTTCTCTTTATTATGAGAAGTATAAAAAAATGTTTGGTTCATTATGAAACTGTGGCAGGACAAATTAGAATTCCTTGGGTTCGCCACAGTGTAGATAATGAATGGGAAACACTGCTTTGACTGGGCTATTAGCCTTGACTTGTGCATACTCAGAGCCCTTCTAGTTTACAACTGTCACTCACAAGTCAGGACAATGTTTTAGAAGTGCCATGCTAAATCAGAGGAGTGACTTGAGGGGAGCTAAGAGGGCAACAGTGAATGTAAAGGGGTGAAATTATCCTGTGAATAAAACATTGTTTCAAAGATGAGGGGGGGGGGGGTACAGTTACCTCACAATATTGCTATATATTCGTGGGGAAGTATCGAGGGTGAGGGCACAGGGAAGAAATGGGACACGGCATCACAGTGAGCCTGCACCATTTGCATTTCAGCAAAATGCAGTGGTGGTTGTGAAAGTCAGTCAGAGTGGAGGTAGACCAGAGAGCAGTATTGCAGGTAATTCTGAGCGAGTGAAACATGCGCCATTAGGCATGGATAAAAGAAGGTGGTGGTTCAGGCAGTGTTCAAAGCTGGCTCAAGCGATAGGTTCAAAGGGGAGGTGTTGTGTCTGAGATCTGAAATAGACTACTTTGATTTGAGAAACATGAGCAAAAATACCCATGCACTTTATTAAATACTCCCACATCCGCCCATACATGTCAGTCTGTAAACATATACTCCCCCCCCTGAGTCTTCACTCTCAGTGTTTGCATTAACCTCTTACATCTACATTTACACCTGGAGAGTGCATAAATCTCCCTGCGACCGATATGATGATCAATTTCTACTCAGCCTTCGAGAGGTCAGAAGGCTGAGGAGAAAGTGTCTCACTGACATTGTGTCCACAGAGAAAGAGCCAAGCTGCTGATAAAGGCCTTTGAGAGGCACCGGGGAGAGAGTGCACCATTCAACTGAATCATAGGCCATCAGTGTAATGAGAGCAGATTGGTCCTGAGCAAAGAAAGGCAAGGAGGGGGAATATTGAGAAAGAGAAGAGGGGAATGGGGAGATGGGGTGGGTATAATGGTGAAAAGAGGAAGCGGGAGGAGATCGTGGATGGCAGAAGGCGGTGGGGCAGAGAGAAAGAGAAAATGGAAGGGAAGCAGATGCATGGTGGTGGGGGTGAGGAAAAGTTGCTGATAGAGGGATAGATGGGAAACCGGGGGCTATGGTAAAAATTATGAATAGGGGTAAATGCTTGAGGAGAGACAAATAAACAATTATTTTTCCTCTGAAGAAACATCAGAGACTGAATAACACAAAGACGCAACTGCTGGGCCCTCAAGACCCTGGCACTCAAACCGACACAAAGGGACAGGGAGAGGATGACAAGATAGTGAAGGATACAAAGAAAGAGGCAGTTAACATAAGAAAGAACAATGGACCTTATTTTTCTTTGTACCACAGGAACGACATTGTTAAGTGTGAGAATGTCTCAAATGTTAAGATGTTGTTCATAGCAGGGTCCTGATATTTAATTAAACAGCCATTTCCATGATTTAGTCCATTAGCTTCTCATTCTCATAATGCCATCAATTCTGTCATTTCCACAGCAGTGACAAACTGGGCTATTGTTTGCGATCAGAGAAGCCAAACTTCTTAGAGGTCATTACTCATTTCTGGCATTTGTCTCGGCTCCAGAACAGAAAGTCATAAATTATTTCTCTCACACATAATCCCGGTGCCAAAGCTGCGTGTCAATCACTTTCGGAGTCACTCCCAACCTCCTTTCGCGTCAGTTCTGTCACGTCCGGCCCAGCAGATCATCTATCAGTGGGCGATCGTCCGTTTGGATGGGTACCCTCTGTTATTACCCTCACGTCCTGCCCCCTGGCGGAATTACAATTGTGTAGTAAGTGAAGAGCCAGAAAGCTGAGAGGGCTGAGCCTGGGTAACAAGCTCTGGGGTGGATAATTAATGCCTCCATTTCCCCTGCCGGTATTGTCAGGGGGAGGGAGGTGGCATTGATCCGAGCAGGATCATGCCGGAGGGGAGTGGACGACGGGCCGAGGTTACCGTAGGGGGGATTAAGTCAATGTGTGGAACACAAAAAGGCACATGCAGGTGGTGAGGAGCAAGAGCAGGATGGATTGGTGGGAGGTGGTTGGGGCTTCAAGCCTGGCAGAGTTGTCCCTCTAGAGATGGGTCTTCCGCTGGGGCCGGCTACTCTGTCAGAGAGCCTGCAGCTCTGAGTGACACTTCAAACCAATAAAGAACACACTGTGGTTCTGTACTCTTCTATCAGAATTGTAAAACAGAGACATCCAGAGGGAAAATAATGTGGAATCCAAAGATGCGTTTTACACAATAGATCGTCAATGATTCACTAAAAGAATGACAGCTTCTACGTCCATACATATCTCCAATTCAAAATTTCAACAGATAATGACTACAGAAGCAGGGTATAGGATATCAGCTTCCACACACAAGGTCAGTCAGAAGAAAAAGCACACCATGTAATGGTGCGTCACATAAACCAATGTAACTGCTCACATAACCAGAACTGAACTGCCACTAAAATAGCAAGAAGCTGGAAAAAAGGGCCATTGATACCGTGAAACAACAGGATCCGCAATTCACTTTTCTCTACCCCGAGGGACTTAGTCACCACTTATTAAAGGACGCACTGCAATATAAAAAAAAGCCAGAAGCCACATGGAGTAAGTGGAGTGACCATGGCTGCCACCATCGCTCTAACTGCCACATCTTTAGCTGTAGTCTCTCTGACCCTGTCTCTGTTTGCCTGGGAGGCAAGGCCTGGCACTGTTGACGATAAAACAAACAGACAAGCCCCATTTATACAGTCAGGTGTCATGACAAGGGATAAACAGCCGACTGCTTCGGGCCTCTAGTGGCACAGTCTGCACTAATAGTAGGGACTATCATCCTCCTCATCCTTACCATCACCCTCATGATCATCATCATCAAGCGTGCAATAGCAATGTTGGCAAAGCTCCTATAAGTGCCTGCTGGGAAACGGACAAGTACTGACTCACATTGGACAGAACTCAAGGGCTGCACTGTTTACTTTACTGGGTTGTAGTCATTCGTGTCACTGAATTAATCGAGTCAGGGAAAAAAAGGCAATTGCCAAAAACATTACTGGAGAAGGGGCGGAGGGCAAGAAAAAAAAAAGAACAGTCTCGAGTAGAGCGAGGCGGCCGTGGCCAGCACGCCGCGGGAATGACAAGAGTGTGGCTGTCAGCGTGAGGGATGAAAAACAGCACCTCCGGAACGAGGCGAGGCAGCAGCTGCCTCCTGCGCTAGCGAGGACGGGGATGCGCAGGGCCCACAAAGGCAATTATCTACATGCCAGCTTTGTTGTTTTTCCACAACTGGCACGCATTTTAAGACTTGGGTGCACTGATTATATGACACCCGAAGAGCCTTCGGGGTGGACAAGAGGCAGTCAGCCGGGAGTCATTACCCAGGCCAAATAGACTTCTCATTTGTTTTTCCGTCGGGCTAAAGCATCAACAGTTATAAACAATGGATGCTGGATACTTAATCACCAAAGACGTGCATGGGTGTTTTTTTCCTTTTCAAGATGTGATTACAAAGTCCGAGCATCAAATCAAGATAAATAGCGCCTCATATGTGAGATTCATGTGAATGAAAAAAATAATTGCTAGGGCACCTCTGTTCAGATATGATCTGGTGTCTGGGAGGGAAATCACATCACCTGACAGATGGCATCATGTGGGCACAAGGGTTATTTTCTCACAGTGTGAAAATCATTGTGCTGGCACCTTTAAATATCGCCAGCTGGTCTTTTTCATAGTTCCATCTAATTTAGCCCCCCCCCCCCACAAAAAAAAGAAAGCTATTTTCTTCTTCGTTTTTGTCATGTCGCCCATTAGTGTCATCTTGTCCCTATTATAAAGCTTTGTGAAAATATTCTGAAGGCCGCTACTGATAACCTACTCTGAAAATACCTGTTGACAACCTGTAATCTCAGCACCAGGCCAACCACTGTGTCCACTGCCCTGGTCTCTCCAACGCCAAGGTCTCTCTCACACACACACACACACACACACACACACACACACACACACACACACACACACACACACACACACACACACACACACACACACACACACACACACACACACACACACACACACACACACACACACACACACTTTCCTCTCTACATGACAACACAGGCCAAAAGGGCAGACAGGTACATTCATACAAACAACTACAGCTTTATAAACCTAAAGCTATAAACAAAATCATTTCTACAAACTGGGTCTGCTTAAGACTTCAACCTGCTTCAAAAGAATTCTGTGTATTCTGAGCACGTCTCCTGGTAAAAAGGTGTTTGCACAGCCACACTAAAACGCCTGCTGTCATAAAGAGAAGCAACACATGATGAATCCTACACCTGATAAAGGTGCAGACATTCAGACAGCCATGATGTTACACTGGCTTCATGCAAGACAAACAGATGTATACGCAGCTTTGAGCTAAATACTAACACCAGCAAGCTAACATGCTCACAATGACCAGGATAGCATGTAGAGGTTAAGAAAGTATGATGTTAGCATGTCAACTGTCTCGGTTTAGCATGTCAGCATATTTGCTAAACTAGCAGTAGAACACACAGCCCCACCAAGCCAACACAATCCTACATGTCTGTCTAGATCTTAAAGATAAATGGAAACCGTACACACAACTGTATAAACATGAATGTGTTGGATATTTTGACGCTAAGATATAAGATAAAAAGCTAACCCTTGGAAGGACAAAATGTAATGGGTTCTTACTTGGTCCGAGTCAAATCCCTCAACCAACTTTCACAGGTGAAAAAAGCAGAGGTAAATAATGGCAGAAGATCATCAGAGGGGTTCAGTGGATCCAGCAAAGGACATGAATGTCAGTACCTGACTAAATGCTCATCCATGTTCTAGTTTTTTCCAAAATATGAAGCCAAAGTCTCCTGGTTGAGGGCGCTGCCATATTTATTTGGAAGCTTCAGTCTGCACTGTGGCGATCGAGGGGTGGAGCCGCGTAATCAAGGCCCCTCCCACAAATACAGCTCCACCAATTAATAATCAGTCTCTGCTTTCAATCATGGACGTCCGTATCATCAGTTAAGTCGTTACAATCGCACTTAGTGAAAATGGCACTGCAGAGTTCATGCCTCCATCAAAGTCCACCAGTCCCCATTTAAATTTACTAGATCCACATTTTTGTTTGTATCTGCAACAACTTTTACAGACTCATAATAATCAGTCCACTAAACATGTCAGATTTTCATCAAGATCTGTGAATTTTTTACTGAGAATCAACAAAAATAGTGAAACACACCCTATCTCCCAATGTTGAAGAAAGTCAAAAACCTTCACGGATATTGGTTGAGTAGTTTTTGCGTAACTCTGCAGACAAACAAAGGTAGATAAAAACATGACCTCTTTGGCTGAGGTAATGAATACATCAGTGTGATAAGGAACTACCTAAAATGACAGAAAACCTCTTTGGAAATAATTTATTTCAATTATTATTTTTTTACTTTTAGTTTATTTCACGTCACATCTAACGACATGGACAGGCCATGGTTTATGACCGAAACCACAACCAGCCACCAGAGGGAGATACAGAGCTATAAATTCATCAATCATTACATAAAGTCTGTGGTTTTAGCACATTTCACCATGGGTGTCAAAACCCATGGTGTAGCTAGAGAGAAAGTATTATGAGACCTGGTCTGGAGGATGATTTTAGTGGGAAAGTTATTGAATATACGAACCCCACCAAGATCTTCTGAAAAGAAAAAAATCCTTCCAAGACCGTCTCCACGACTGGTTGCCTTACAATTTCTCCCACCTCTAAAGTGATAATAACGAGATACTTATCTGTGCAGACAGAACAATTACTATGTTCTGAAATTCTTCAGTCACTCTCTCATCCTCTGACCTCCCCACAAATGATTCAGTCACCCTGTGATCACAGCCTGAGCTTCAGCAGATATGGTTTAATCCTGTTTTCTGCATTCAAGGAACATGTCCAATTTAGAGCCTTTCACCTCAAAAGACTTTCTGATGTCTTTATCAGCTGTTGTTGGTATATATTTTTTCATTCAAATGCAAGCTGCCAGGGTTTTAAAAGGAACACAAAGACAAGACCATATTTAAAATGTATTATAATTATTACTTAAGCCAGGTCTCCAGTCCAACGACAAACTAAAAGACCAACGATGCCAATCCATTTCCCAACCAATGGATCTCTCTGTGTAATCAGCATGTCTCTGGTTGTGGTACGAATTTTAAGCTGGACACATCTGCCCCATGTTCACACATTCGCCGCTATGCTTCTGCTCAAATAGTAAGTTGAGCAATTATGGGGCTCTAAAACCAGCCTTTATTTTAATCAAGACATGCCTTTCCTCCACTGTGGTTTAGTGACACTTTAGTGTGTAGGATGTTTAATGAACACAGCCTTTATCCACTATTCTGAAGATGTACGACAGTCCATCCATCTGTGAAAAATAAATCCTTTTAACCCCTTAATCTCTGGAGGATGGTACGTGTTTGTTTTTTTTAAGTTCCTTTCGGGAAAATGTTTATGCTTTTATCCACATCTGCTGCCTTTTAGCATATAGTATGTCTATAGGCACATGTACAGTCACTCTACCAGTATCTGCTTCTATTGATGCTGCAATTCCCATCACTTCATTTACCAGCATTACTTAAGAAACCTGCTCATTTCCATTTATCGAAAACCTATCTCTATTCCATCGTCTAACTAGTCACCTGTGAAACTAGTTTTTAACCATTGTTTGAAGGTGCGCTGGCTGTGGATGTCTTCCCCATCCCCTTTATTAGTGTTTATTCCTGACCATAAAGCCCAGTGGAGGGGCGCAGACTGCCAGCGTGGGTCGTTACATTGTAAAACACCGTGGCAGGGTGGCACACAACAGTGTGCATTGAGGAGCTAAGTGCGTCGGGAGGAATTAAAGAATAAATTTCTCCTTCCAATTAAAAGACGAATTTGTGCAATGCGAGCAGAGGAAGGGAACATCATCAATGAGGGGAAGAAAACACACTGTTACAACTCAGGAGGCACAATTACTAAGGCTGGGGCTACGCAATTAAATAGTGCTATTTAGACAGTGCTCCTCACAGCTAATAAACGCAGAACATATAGGAGACAAAACAGGCTTTGCATCTACCTCCAAATCCAGCTGGCAGCTGGCGGAAACAGCTGACTGAAATGTAAAGACCAACAGAGGCAAAGCAACTACATCAAAGCAGGATGAGGCGTTGAGTACATGCATTTACATAAAGAGTAAATTCAGAGAAATACAGTGATTCACCATCTTGTGACCTCAAGGTAAAGTCAGCGCTCATAATAAGATAACAAAAACAAGGCTCTTGGAAAAAGAACATCACAGGTTTATTGAGAAAGATGTAGTTTCCCAGGGTATGATCCAAATTAAATGTATGTAGGGCAAGCACCACACTACACCCACACTGAATTAAAGCATGTTTGAGTCATCGGCCACCTCTCTGCAGACCCTCAAATCATACTAGGCGTGGAATGAGCTCACTGAAAGAATTAAAAATGTACAAAATAAAGCTTTGAGCTAGCAACAAGTCAAAATAGGTCGCAGAAGTGATACAAGTTGAAATCAATCCGAAAATGAGACCGTTTTATTCATGTGTTAACCCTACTGACATTTCAGAACATCTTTAACAGTAGACACTAGAATTATCTAACCCTCCCTATTCCTGATTATTTCTGGTCTTTGTACTGCTGGTGCAGCATGAGCACGTCTTCCTGGGAGACCCTGGTCCAGCCCTCGCTGTGAACATGGTACAGGTTGACCTGCCCTCCGCTGTAGGCGTCGCGATACGTGGCCTGGTAAATGGCGCGGCGACCTAACTCGCAGGCCTCTTCCACGGTCAGGTCTTGCCGGAGGCCGCTGTCGATCACGCCATAGGCATACATGGAGCCCGAGCCCACGGCGAACAGGTCGCCACACACCCGGTTTCCCTCTGAGTCGACGTAGTACAGCCCTGAGGAGAAAGGACGAAAGCTGTTTCAGAGAGTGGCAAGGTAAGGGGGAGGAAGGAAGGAAGAAATGTGCAAAGAGAATTGTCGCTGCAGAAAGCATCCTTCGATCTCCTGACTTAGGTGTTGAGCTTTGTCAGGATAACTGAGATGAGTGGGTGGATCTAACATCGCCAGTCTCGCACAAACAAACTTCTAAGCAAGTACACACGCACACCGCATCCTCAAGAGAGAGAATATGAACAGCTGCAACCTCTCTAAGTGAAGTAAGGCTGGCAGATCGGAACAGCTGCATCCTCTTCAAGTAAAACAGAGCCGGCCACGGAACCTGCTGACGAGGCGCGGGCCACATCAGTGTCTGCCCAGGGGCATAGCGCCAGACCTTATTGATCCCTGTAAATATGCCAAAAATTAACTATCGACGTGCAATCCCAGCAACGCAGGTAACCGCACCTCCAGAGTAAGGGTGAAAAAACTACAGCGTGCTCACATCATGTGGACATCAGACAAGTACAGCACTTACACACACACACAGACAGTAATCCCATGTGCACTGCCGACCCATGATGCTCTGACGGACCTGTGAGGGACAGTTTGCTCCACACCACGCTTCATGGACACATGCAAGACATTTTGTTCCGCGCCATGACACACTTGCTAGGCCTGATCCCAGAGTGACGTGGAACGGGTGACAAGCACCAGCCTGTGTGTGAGCTCGCCCACAGCCAGCCTGCAGATGGCAACATTTTTTTTTTTAAAAAAAGAACGCCTGCGAAAAGGCCTGTTTTTCACAGTGCCTCACAAAGCAAAAACCTGTGAAAATGATACTCGCGCTGAGAAACACAGGAACACATGCATACAAAATTGTCTAATATCTACTGCCATCGCTCATCTCGCACATTAGAAAACACTTCAAAATGCCCTCAGATTGCACATCCCCGCATGCACAGATCCTCTGCTAAACTAGTGACGGTCTATTAGGGATGGAGAGCCACTTGCTTTTCTGGAAAAGAAGAGAAGCTCACCATCACTTTCAACTGGCAAATTGCAGCTTCCTCAGCCTGTCGTTAGCTTGCCATGATAATCATCCAGTCCTTGCCTATACACGGGGGTAATTTGCCATTCTGAGACCTGCCTGTTCCTCTTGAAAACTGGGGGACTCGTTAAAAATATAACAGTCAGGGAGAGAGAGTTGTAAAGGCAGCCTCTTGTGTTGAGTAGCTCAGTTGACGGAGGTGGATGAGGACTCTTTAGGAGGTCCAAGTATAGAAGCGGAGCTGCAACCAAAGAACACATCCCACATCCATTCCTTTCCAAAACACACCTGGGCTTTTTGTAGAGCCCAATGTGATATCGCTTAACGGTCTCGGCGTGAAATGCAGATGCAAAAAATATGCAGGCTTCAATTCAAAAAAAGAGGGGGGGGGGGGGGGGGAATTCATAAGGCTGATGCACTACTGATGCATAAGTGGGGGCACGCTCAATGACTAGAGGCGCGTTGGAACAGTGGCAGCCAAGACAGACTCCTTCCACTCCATCAATCAAATGACAGGTGCTTAAAGAGGCTTTTATTTTTTATAACAGCAGCCTGTGCAGCTGGCTCCACTGACAGCTTTCAGGGTTCAGTGAGGACCAAAGCGACGGATGGGTGGTTAGCATCAAACAGGTCAGTGTCTGTCCGTCATCTGTCCCTCCCAGTAAAAATCACCACTGGATCAAGAGGGAACAGAAAAAAATAACAGAGGCTAAACAGAAGTGGGGTGGACACGCATCACACCATCCTCTTGGGAGTGGCTGTAAAACCACATGGTCTCATATCATACATTAATTTACTGTTTTACCATGAGGCCACATCCCATTTAATCCCATTTCTTTATTATGGCTGTATTCTGGCTTCCCAGAATACAGCCACTTCTCTCAGTCAATGTAAAGCTAATTCAAAGCTATCTAGCATCAACTGCACCCTAATTACAAGTGTCACAACATTTTAAGTTATAACATGATATTGTCAAGCTCCTCAACATGGCTTTTATTTGATTTATTGTGCACGCAGCTTAAGAAGCTCCATCAGGGGAATAAGCATTCTTGACGTGATTGTAGCCGACTAATGAGCTTCCCGCCTAATCACGATTGATTTAATTTACATGACATTTACCTCTCCATTCAATCACTGGCATTGTGGGGGCCACGTCTAAGCTCCCACACCTCTCGAGCTTATAAAAGGATCATTATTTCCCCAAATTGATTTCCCAGGATTTAACACGTCATTTACGTTTGTTGGCATACAGAGAGGGCCGTCATTGTCCACAGAGGCCTCTCTGTTTTCCAGACAAAGCAGGCATCGATCTCAGTAGAGGTACAGGCATTATGCATGCGACCCAATTGTCCAGGGCTGAGACCCAACGTCCATCATCCCACCGTGCTGTTGCTGGCCCGCAGTCCCAGCCTCATCGATTTCCCATTACTGTGTCACTGTGGCAGCCTCTTTAAGCACACCTTCTGTGATGTACGGCCTCACGCCGCAAGGCATCAAAAGCCACAGCTTTAAATAAGAGAGGCTGCACTACCACCTAGTGGATAAATCTGGGAACTACTCGTGTGGGGTCCACTTCTATACCGCACATGTAACTGGAAATCCACAGGATTTGACAGGTCTATGCAGAAAATATAATTTTACATTTTATTTAAACGCTGTAAAATGTATTTAAATGATTCATCAAATAAGTGCATCATATCAGGAAAGAATGACTGTTGCTACATTGCAACAAAAACAGAGCTTGACCGATAAAACCCCAAACGTTTGATTGCAGAACAGGGCTGCAGCCAATGATTTCCACCATTGATTAAGCAGCAGTGATTTTAGGTGATAAACTTGTTCATTGTTTGTGAATGACCAGAACCTGCAAAATCAAAGTTATATGTCACTCAAATAAAATTAAAAAGCAGATGTTGAGAAGCTTGACCTAGAAAATGCCATCATAAGTTGAAAAAATGCTGTAATGTTTAATCAATTATCAAAACAGATTGATTAATCATTGCAGCTCTGTTGTCTTATGTTCCAAATCCAATCCAGTATGTTACAACAAACCCTGAATAGATGCAACTGTTAAGAAAAGAAAAAACTAAAAGGACCCTATTGAGTTTGAAAATAAGAATAACATTCATAAAGAAAGAATACTGCTGAATAGGCATCATCCTGTATAAGTTAATGTCCGAGTTAATGCCTTATAGAAATCTCAATTTGGGACAATACACAAATACCTAGTACATACTGAGGAACTGTTGGTTGGATAAGCATGTCAGCTGTTGCATTTACCTGGGCCTCTCTTGTCCCAACCACACACCATGGTTCCCATGCTGAGTCCCATGCCCTTGTACTGGTACACCATGTTAGCAAGCAGCTTGGAGGCTGCTGCCACCGAGATGCGCTCCTTGTTGCGAAGCTCGTAAATGCGGCATTGGCGGGCAAGCAGACGTTCCCAGAAGCTACAGTCTGCGGCTCCTCCAGCCATGGTGCCCAGCAGGTAAGGGTTGATCTCGATCACCTTCTTCACTGTTTGTGATGCGATGTAAGCGCCCGCAGTGGCCCGAGAATCCACCGCAACAATAACACCATGCTGGAACTGAGAGAGGAGAGAGCAGGAGAGGAAGACGTTAGTGGAGCTCATTACAGTAGGAGGGGAACACGCTACAACTGAGAAGTTATTACCTGATCATGTCTTCCAAATATGGAAGATAGTTTTTCATTTTAACACCCTAGAGTTACTGAAAAATCAATGCAAGTCTGCATGATGCAATTACTGCCTCTGTTCGCTTCCCTTAAAGAAAACAAATGTGCGGCTGCTGTACAACTGTCAGAAAGCAATATTAAGTTTAGCTCTGTCAGAGCGATACTGGTTAGGAGGTGATACTTCTATTAGACTTCTGTTAGACAGTACACTTGTATTATACCCTCCAAAACCCTCTGTCAGTGGATTTTCAGTGGATTCACCTCAGCAGTACGTAAAGTGAAGACAACAGATTTAGTGAGTCCGAGGGAGATGTCTGCAGGGGGAAATTGAACCAGCCTCCACCCCATGCAGGGATTAAGGGATAAAGTTGGCATTATTTATCTTTTCCTTTCTTTAAATCAACAAATCCCCTGAAGAGAACAAAATGATAACAAAAAGCAGGAGCAGTGTTCAGTGTTTACACAGTTCAGTGTGACAAGCGCCATTACGCAATCTTGTCTGTGGCATAAATTCTATTGTTGGTTTTGGTGTTTTCCTTGGACTTCTTGAAAGTTGTAAAATAACAGTATGCAGTTTAACAGAATGTAAACACACCGGGACTCCCTTAAAATCAACCCTTCTCCAAATATGTGGCACAAGTAAGAGGTTTACCTTTTCAGAAATCCAATTCTCTGTTTTGATAGCAATTTTAAATAGGGCTTCAGTGTCTTCTACTTTGTTCAAGGAGCATGTCCACATTGTGTGTGCCTGTAATTAACGGCTGTATGTTACAGTTAAGATGACTGATTGGTTTCTGGGGTTTGAAAGCGTTAAGATCTTGAAATGTAACAGTTTTTAAAGAAACTACACATTCAGTATTTCTCCATCAAATCCTCATGTCTGGTTCATCAAATATACTGAGAACATCATATATGAGCACTCACACTTTACATCTACATTATCTGAGATAATAATAAGGTGAATACATTAATAAATAGCACATAACATAATACATTACAATTAGAAATTGTATTGGCTATTCTCCTTCTAACATATATGCTTAAAAAGCCTGTCACAAAATATCATTCTTAATATAATGAACTTACATCTGACCTGCTAGTTCCTCATAGTGAACAACATTACACAGCCTTATGAGGGTTTGATCCAAATGACAAATTTGATCAATAAACAGTGTGTACATTTCTCAGTCTCCTGTCTCTACAGATATATGATAAGCTTGACATCGTTGTACCATATTTAATTGTAATCCCGCAAAACCAGGCAGCACCTGTAGCTGTAAAAGTTCAAACTGATAAAGCATTATGTATAATCACAAATTGAGGGCATATTGTCCATCAATGTGTTAAGTTTGAGAAGCATAAGTCAACCTGGTGTGTTGACGTGTGTGCACCTGGGGGTTGACTTAACTAACAGCTTGTAGGTTCCCATTCATGCACTGAAAAGGAACTAAAGAAAGTGACAGAATAGCGACAGCAGCTGACTTGTTGCTCGTACAGATTAAGTGCTGCCATTGCTGTCAACCCCAAACAGTGACGACCTGCTGCACTGAGAATCAGAAACGTCAAACACAGACGTCGCCATGTGAACATGTAACCATGAGAAAGCGGTTTGTAGCCATGCTAGCGTGCTAACCTTTCAGACGAGTCCCGGGTTAGCTCTAAATAAGCGTGATGTTTAAAGTCGGAATTATTTCAGATGTTTACGTTGACGACTCCTCGGTTCAACAGAGTCGTATAGTACCAGCTACAGCTGTGTTCTCATTCACTTACTTTAAATGCTAAGGTGGTGGTTCCATGCAGAAACTCTATTTTCCTCTCGACGTCATCGTCCTCCACGGAGCACAGCGGGTTTCTGACGGAAAAACTCAGGCTGTCTCCCGCAGCGGCCTCAAAGCCCGCGCCGCTCAGTCCGGGTCCACATCCAAACGCGAAAGGCTGACCATTGTCAAAAGAAAAATCCGCACAATCACTGTTCAACACACTAGCAAGAGCCATCTTTGAAAGTGTCTGGTGAGCAAGCAGCTTCCGCCGTGTCAGGAAAGGAAGATTTATCGAGTCATGGTGTCAAAGCAGGACAGCGCCCCCTGTAGCCCTGGAGGACTGTAGCTTTATGATAGATCGATAGATCGATAGATAGATAGATAGATAGATAGATAGATAGATAGATAGATCGATAGATCGATAGATAGATAGATAGATAGATAGATAGATAGATCGATAGATAGATAGGTAGATAGATAGATAGAAGTTTAAGAAGGTAATGTTATCTCTAAATACATCACTATTATTTACAGATTTTACCCTAACCCACCTCTGCACCCGCACAACACTGTGTTTCATGTAGGAACTTTGAATCCTGTCACTCTCTTTCTTTCCTCCACCATCAATGCCTTCCTTTTCATGTCTCTATAATATTCGTCTTTCAGTTCCTCCCTCTCTCTCTGCTTCCATCCCTGCTCTGTGATGTGGAAGAGATCCACGTTGTTTCCTGAGTAGGCGTCCCTATGCGTGGCTCTGAACACAGCCTCTCTTGCCAGGGAGATGGCCTCGTCTTTGCTCAGGCTCCCCCTGAGTCCGCTGTCCAGGATTCCATAAGCATACGGAGAACCTGAGCCCACAGAGATGACATCCCCCTGCAGTCGGGCTCCATCGCTGCACACATATATCAGCTTTGGGCCACTGTTAGTATCACCTTGGCTACTAACAGCAACCAAGGAGCTGTTATCCATCAGACAGGATGAGTCTTGTGACCTCCTGGCACAGTCAGTGCTACCTGCTCCCTTGTCCCAGCCACACAGTGTCAGGGCCACACACACATCAGTCCCTTTAAAGGGATGCAGCAAGAATGCTAAGAGTTTAGCAGTGCCACATATGGACAGGCGCCGTCTGTTCCGCAGCTGGTACAGTCTGAGCTCTCTGGTCAAAAGTCGCTCCCACAACATGCAGTCTGCGCCACTACCAGAGGAGGTGGCCACCAAGTGGGAGTGAATGGGGGTAATCTTATTAACAGTCGGGCTTGCAACAAGCCCCCCGGCACTGGCACGTGTATCTGCAGCAGCTATGACGCCACCTTGGAAAATGAAACCAAGGGTCGTTGTTCCATGAGCCAGAGGGAAAGGCCTGCGGATGGTTGCTGACTGGTTAGACAGGAACAAAGATCTGGGATTGAAAGGGGCAGAGTTTGGTATAAAAAAATGTAGTGGGGCCTCAGGAGTTGTCTCACAATTCCTAAATCTCCTCAATCCGAAGCTGTTATAGTCAGTCATATGAAAAGAATGGACCGCACCTTCCACAGATGAAGCAGAAAACCACTTGCGATTGTCCTGGATACTGCAAATATCTTCTAAAGCCATGATGGCATAAAGAGAGGTTCCTTGTTAAGAAAAGTAGAGTGATCGGCAGGCAAAAAGTATTCTTTAAACACAGATTAAACCAGAGTCTGGCCTGGAAAAACTTCTCCCTCTCTCATCTACTGTCAACTTTAAAGACATTGATGTTCTGATGTCCTTTTATATCCCTCCCAAATATCACAGCTTGCAGAAATATACACATGCACAGGCCTGTGTCCATAAGTATTTGAGTGGACATAAGTGATATATTATCCTCCTTCCTGCTGTGAAAGTGATATCCACAGACGCCCTTTTATGCTTACTGCCAAATTTGTGAATTTTGTGAGCAAGCACACAAAAGTTTGTTGTTTAACAACCACCAGCAGCGCTCTCATTTTCTGATGAAGCTGCTTTCCACATTCCAGTGTATTAGAAATGTCTAAACTTTATTTGGTTGTTTCGTTCTCGCTTATTCTTTATTTTAAACGGTAAATGGTCTTTTCATATGACACACTATTCTTTACCATCTATGCATGACAAACAGGACAAGATAAGATGACCTGAAGTTGCTCGCCACCACCAAATTATTGTTTCGGTACACAAAGTGTTGACAGTGCAGTGCGAGATCATGTGAGAATGCGAGAATATATATATATATTTCTTTCAAAACCTTTCTGCACAAATACACGTTCCCATCATTTTCAATCAGTTATCAAAGAAAGGTACCAGCCTCCGACAGCAGGATTTTCATTTGTTAATGAAGCTGCTTTCCACACTCCAGACGTGTCTAAAATTTCACAGAGAAACCGGGGAAATGATTAATGCGAGGGAACAGCACAAACAATTTTTCAAATTGTTTTGAAAAGGTTTTATTTCTCTCCTTCTTTAATGTGACCTTGAAAGTTTTTATCTTTAGTGAGTCTATTGGACATTAGACATTAATCACTTTTAATCCTTTGTAAACTTTTTTGAATGCACGTTGTCGTTGGTCGCCACCCGCCAATAAACCGAACAGAAGAAGAAGAATGCTTAATTATTATTATTATTATTAGTAGTAGTAGTAGTACATGAATTCATCCACTGCTGAGTTCAATATTTACAAACCGAAGATATTGTTGACCAGTCATTTATTGTTTAATTATTTAAATGCTCCATAACAAGTTTGTTCATGAATATTTTGTGCAATAATTGAAAAACATTGATATAGAAAATAATCAATTGTCGCGATAGTTCAAGGGCACTGTAACTGTCGTTCTCGCGAAGCCATTTTGGCTCTAAATCATCCTGCTACCCAATGGTGTGCGTTAGTCTGCGTAGATCCAAGATGGCTTAAGTTTCCCCGAAAGGCGGCGCAACTAGTTGGTCCCGGTCATTCAGCTACAATCATGGCGTCCGGCAGTACGGGAGGCAGGCTGTCCTGCGGGAGAGATCTGAACTGTGTGCCGGAGGTAGCTGACACTTTAGCCGTGGTCGCCAAACTTGGGTGAGGATTGTGATGCAGGCTGTGTGTTGCCGTGCGGTAAAAGTGAGGTTAGGCGACGAGGCGCAGCTTTGTTAGCACCATGTCTGTGTGTGGTGCTGCTAAGCTAGCCGGTGAATACCCAACACGTGCCCAAGCACAACGACGCTGGACCCCGATGTTCCGTGTCTCTACTCTGCTAAAGCTAACTAGCTAGCTGAGGGGACAGCTAATGCTAACATGTGAATGTCTCCTTCCCGGCTAACGCTACAAATCATATTTATATTAGAACCCGTGCTTTCTTTTCTATCTTGAGCAGGTTTGACTTCCTGTGCATGCCCCTGTTCCACCCGAGGTTCAGGAGAGAGTATGAGCTCGAACCCGCGAAATCCCGAGCCGGGGCTCCGACCCGCTCAGATCTGTTGCTGTGTGGAAGAGGTGAGTCAGTCCTCACTCAATCCTCTAATGGAACCTGAGCTTGTTTTACCTGCTGCTAACTACACACCTCCATGCTGCAAAAGGCCCCATGTAGCACCATGGATTGATGTTTGATCACGTTGCCTCAATGATGATCATATTCAAAATGTTATGTCAGGTGATAAGTATTTACTCCTGGATTCCAGATCTTGTTGAACGACTCAGATTAACTCCCCTCTCATATAATCACGTGCACCAGATTTACATACACCTGTTTTCTATGCCTAATCATTTTTTCCATCATGTTCGGTATATGTGGACATATAGTCCTCAATGCCTTGCTGTCCCGAGGTACAGATCACCTAGATTCGTCTTCCCAGTCAGGGAATGAACCAGTTGACTAGATGCTTTCAGACCTGCACTGAACTCTGAGAGGCCCTGGACTTCATCCAGAGCTTCTCAGCCCTCTAGTAAAATCTCCGGAGAATGTCCGACTGAGTCGATGTGAGAACTCAGCAGGAGATCTGTTGGAGGATTCACGGAGAGGGAGTGGGTGTGTTGATGTTTCTAACGTGCAACAGATGCCAAACTGGGGGGGAAAAAAGAGAATACAAATATCTCAGGTGGAAAAATCACAGCCACACATGTAGAAGACACAGATGTGAACATAGTTTTTGGTGATAAGGGCCAACACTGGTGTTAAAACACTAATTCTGCTCTGCAGCAGAATTAATATTGCTGCTTTCAGACATGCGCTGCACTCTGGAGATTCTCTGCACTCTGGAGGAGGTGCACGTGTGAACGCAAATGTCACAGTTGGAGCCCCTGGATTATCTGCAGACTTTCTCCACCTGGCCCCCTAGAATAAAGTCTGCAGAAAGTCAGGAGAATCCGATGTGAGAACACAGCCGGAGACCACCCCCCCCCCCCCCACCCACCCACCCACCCACCCACCCCCGTTGGCCACACCAAGAGCGAGTGGGGGGGGGGCGGGGGTTGATCACGCTTCTAGCACGCAACTGACACAAAAAGGAAAACGGTGTCAGTCATGTAGAAGACACCAACGAAGCTGTCTAGACAGTTTGTGGTGATAAGAGCCGACACAGGTGTCTGTTTGTTGTCAAGAAAATCCTGTGATCTCCACAGCGGAATTAAAACGTCTGCTGCACCCAGCTGCTCCACCTCTTGTCTTTAATAATGTAGAGGATTTGTTGCTGTTGTGAACATGTCGGTGCAGAAAACCTCCCGCTGTGTTGTGCATGTGTGGAAAGCAAACTGAGGGTAGAGTCTGGGCCCAATTCTCCACACTGAAAAGCTGACTGAAAGCAGGTCATGTCTGAAAATGGCTTCTGTCACATTCTCCTTCTGCCGGCTTCACCATCGCTCACCTCAACGCTTTGTAGATTGTGTTGTTGTGAACGGGTCTGAGCGACTCAACATTGTTGTTTTGGTTTAGTTCATTCAAAACATCCTAATATATGTATTGAAGACCATATTCTTTTTCCTCCTGCTGGATAAAATCTGGATCCAATCCCATCGAACCTGCTGGTGTCCTGCACGCGCTAAAAACCTTAACCATATAATCACATCATTTTCTGGTACATTCTTGTAAATGGCCTATGCTACATAGTTAAGATCATGGATGCAAGTAATCAATCAATTTGAAGGTATCGTAGCCACCCCCTCAAAATGTAATTGCATGAATGACAGGTTTAGTCAATTTCTCATGATTGATGTGACTTGGCTCTTGTAACACTGTATTTTCCCCTTTTGGGATTCATAAAAAACATCACTATTACAGGATTCCCCAATCAATTTCAGCTTATAGTCAACATTTCACACATGCTTTGTCAAATATGAGACCAGTAAAATAGATAATGAGGTGAGATCTTTGACTCAAGGGATTGACAATAAATGCTCTTATGACCGTTAATATATATTTTTTTCTCCCTGCTTTGTCTAGATTGGAACACTCTTATTGTTGGGAAGCTTTCTCAATGGATCGACGTAGATGCAGAAATCGAGACAGAACGCAGAAACTCAGAGGCAGTAAGTCTCTCACTTTGCACAATTTTTTTCTTCCTTTTTATTGATTTGAAGATTGTGGTACTAGTGATCTGGAGGTAGTCAGTCTCTTGTCCTTCTTAATTAATACTCTTCATGCTCTCATCACTCTTTTTCCTATGTTTTCTCTCCAGGCTCTGACACAGGAGCTCAACTTCTCAGCCTATCTGGGTCTGCCTGTCTTCATGATTCCTCTGAAAGGCCCTCGTAATGCAAACCTATCCCGTCTGCTGCTAAACCACATCCAAACTGGACACCACACCTCAAATGTAAGACACACCGTTTAAACAAAACTCTATATGCGCATGTAGAATGCTCTACAAAAGTGACAGAGGCAAGACAGGAAGCTGAAGCCATCAGTTAACCACTGCTTTCCTCTGTCTGAGTAGTTCTGGATACGTGTGCCGCTAATGGCATCTGAGGACATGCGGGAAGACCTGATTGAGAACGAACCGACCACTTGCACCGATGAGTCAAGTGTTGATGAGAAGACCTGGAGCTGGTGAGTTTTCCCGAAAGTCGATTTCCAGAGCAGCCGAGTGTCCTCTGCATGCTAAAACAGCCGTCATTGATTTCCTGATTTCTGTCCTGGTTCTTTTTGTTTACTCGTCTCTGCTCTTTTTAGGTGGCACTCGATCAGAACCCTTTGTGATTACAACAAGAGGATCTGTCTCGGTAAGAGAGTGCACTGGGAAGTAGCTGCCCAGGGCAAAGTCGGTGCATAAAGAAAAAAAACGTGGTAATGTCTGCTGCTGAAATTTGACTTTATTCTATTCTTGAAGCTATTGAAGTTGGAGCAGACATGCCGTCAGAGGCTGTGGTCGATAAGTGGCTCGGGGAGCCCATCAAAGCTGCCATACTTCCCACCAGCATCTTCCTGACTAACAAGAAGGGCTTCCCTGTTCTGTCCAAAGCCCATCAGAGAATAATCTTCCGTCTTTTCAAGGCAAATAATGATTACAAGTTGTCTTTTAGAAAATAAATGAATCTTCAGCCAAATGTGGAAGCATTTTTCATAAAAACAATCTCTTTGCACAGTTGGAGGCCCAGTTCATCTTCACCGGCACCAGTCGGCACACTGACAAGGATTTCAGATCTTACCTGCAGTACCTGGAATTCCTCAACCAGAACCGACCCGCACCAAATGCGTATGAGCTCTTCGCCAAGGGCTACGAAGATTACCTGCAGTCTCCTCTCCAGGTAAGCGAGTGTGTTCATATAACTGAAATATTTAAAACTTTTTGACAAAGAGGATGATAGTTTTTTTTTCTCTTCCTTGTAGCCCCTCATGGACAACCTGGAGTCTCAGACATATGAAGTGTTTGAGAAGGATCCTATTAAATACTCCCAATACCAACAGGTAAGACAAAGTGGTAACGGCACCTACTGAAAATGTTATCAGTTTGGGAAATCTGTAGAGGATAATGTGACAATCCACAAAGAGTTTGTGTCATGCAAGTGTCATATATCCAGAGTACTGTTTTATCTATACACTTAAAGTAGCACATCCTCAGTGTTCAGTCAGAAGTAACCTAAACTGGTCATTGAGGTAGAATACACTCTGATTTAGACCCACACTTAGAGCAATGTCGGTCATTGAGCTACATAGGATCTCCATGAATTTTCTGTGTATGTTATGACCAGTTCACACGAATATTTGCTGTTTACAAAGTCTCATCTCACATTGTTTGATGAAATGCTTCCAGTTCATCAAATTAATGCTGTACTCTACATACATAGATGAAGCAGAGTTTATTTCCTCCTTGTGTTAAGTAAACTATCAACCACCAAAGCATCCATTTATATTCCACATACCTACAATCCTCCATATATGGTGAACTTATACAGCATTTAATACCACTCTTTGTTCATTCACCCAGAGAAAATCTTTCACACTTGCTGTGTAGCTTTGTGAAAATTGTAATCGTAAGGCAGATTGGTTTTCTGTCCTGACTGTCAGTTTATTGAAGATTGTTTGACAGGCTTCGGAGACTTCTCAGCTACTGCTGGAAGGATAATGGAGACTCACCAAATAACTAAAGTACAAAAAAATATGCAACCGAACAAAATCCCAGAAGCGTTACTTTATTTAACCATTCTTGAGTTATGTCATTGTTTGAGTTTTTCACTGAACAGGGAGTCAGCATAAATTATTTAGAATATAGCTTGTAGAATTTGCATTTAGACATTTTGTGTTAAATCAAGTTAAATATGGGAGAAATAAAATGTATAGGACAATATAATGCAAAGTATACACACCACTTAGTTTAAAGGATAAAATGAGTATAAAACTAATTTTGTCTTTATATACATGCAACATATTGATCCGTCTGCTTTGTCTTTGCAGGCTGTGTATAAATGTCTTCTTGACAGAGTTCCAGAGGAGCAGAAAGACACAAATGTCCAGTGAGTGGAAAGAAACAACTCTTTCTATGAAATGTTTATTTTTTTTTAAGTGCAACGACTTTTTGCTTCAATAGTGAGAGCTATCATGCCGCAGTGTTCTCTAATGTTGTCTTTTTCACACAGGGTTTTGATGGTATTAGGAGCAGGTCGGGGTCCACTGGTCAATGCGTCCCTGCGAGCTGCCAGACAGGCAGACAGGAAGCTGAAGGTGTATGCTGTGGAGAAAAATCCCAACGCTGTAGTCACGTGAGTAAAATATTACTGCTCTTAATGTCTTTGAATACTGAAATATACCACCTACATAGGAAAAATATAACATAATATAACAAATCCTGCAGTTTTAACCTAAAGTTTTCACTGTTACTTGTTCAGGCTAGAGAACTGGCGCTTTGAGGAGTGGGGTGAACAGGTGACCGTGGTGTCATGTGACATGCGAGATTGGGCAGCACCTGAGAAAGCGGACATCATTGTCAGCGAGCTGCTTGGATCGTTTGGCGACAATGAACTCTCCCCTGAGTGCTTAGATGGAGCGCAGCACTTTCTCAAAGGTAGTTCACTGTTGTGGCTTAATATGACTCTTGATGTGTTTTTTGTAAAAAAAATTTTATAGAAAATCTACCATGTATATGTTGTAGCTGCAGAGTCATCGAATGCAGAGCACATTTGGATATTTGCCACATCAAACAATGTCGATAGCATTTGTCATCCTCCATTACCTTCCATGCTTGCTTGCGTCTCAAATCTCTATCTCTTTCCCCCTTACGCTCACCTCCTCATGTCACCTTCAGACGGCGGTGTCAGCATCCCCTGCTCCTACACGTCCTTCCTGGCTCCCCTGTCCTCCTCCAAGCTTTACAATGAAGTACGCAGCTGCCGGGAACGTGACAAGGACCCCGAGTGCCACTTTGAGACGCCCTACGTAGTGCGCCTCCATAACTTCCACCAGTTGGCTGAACCCAAACCGTGCTTCACCTTCAGACACCCCACATCAGGTAGATAGAAACACACCACACTTACATTTTGCACTTTAGCTGCTTTCAGACATGCACTGAAGAACTTTCCAGATGTGCTGTATGTGAGAAGGTAAGGTCAGTTGTTGAGGACATTTTCCGGGAACTTTTCATGCCAACCCCCTAATCACATGTGAGTCCATGTGAAAATACTGCAGGAAAATGTCCGGAATATCACAGGGAGTGAGTGGGCGATTTTTTTTCTAACACGCGGCGAATGCAAAACTGAAATTGGACAGACTTGTCCAAGCAGATTTGAGAGCTTTTGGAGATGAGGGCCAACATTGAAGTTGATGAGCTGTAAACAAAAACTGTTGATTTCCACAACAGAATTCAGACATCATGTTCTGCCTCCTGCACGTGTTTCCCAGGCGCCACCCCTGGTCTGAATGTTCCAGAAATGTTGAATGTCCTGCTGTTTTTGAAAGTGCCCGAAACAGCCATCTCCTGTTTTCGAGACATTTTCCAGAGATGTCTGTCCATGTCTGAAAACAGCTTTAGAAACATAGACTTCACACATGACCATGATACGATATGAATATGTTGACCCCTGTCTTTCTTTCAGATATGAACAATAACCGGTATCAGTGCCTCAGATTCTCAGTGGGGTGTAACTCAGTGCTTCACGGCTTCGCTGGCTACTTTGAAACCACACTGTACAAAGATGTCACACTAAGTAAGTTGGCTTAAAAAAGAGGAAGGGCTTCTGTGTTTACAATTGTTTTTTTATTATAATATTGTTCATTTGTTTGTTTCAGGTATAAAACCAGAAACTCATTCACCTGGAATGTTCTCCTGGTTCCCCATCCTCTTCCCCCTCAAAGTGAGTTACAGCCACTTAATTCATTTATTTTCATTTCATTTTAGAATATAGGACAATATGCTAAATACCCCTTGTATGTTTGAAGGTCTTCCACACAATCTGATAAACGTGTTTTAAAGGTTAATAAAACATTTTTCCTGTACTCCTCTCCTTTCAATAGCAACCCATCGCCGTAGCCCGGGATGATGATGTCACAGTGAGATTCTGGCGCTGCAACAACGGGAAGAAGGTGTGGTACGAATGGGCCGTGACTGAACCCTCCTGCTCTGCCATCCACAACCCATCAGGACGCTCCTACACCATCGGCCTGTAAAGATGACAAACGAGCACCCTCACCAAGCGTATACTCATTTGTGTTTCTGTACAACTCTGTGGCAGTTTAAGTTGGGCGGCCTGGTTCTTTTTATACACACGGTTAAAGCCTGGACCTGTGCTGAGAGCCCTCAGTCAGTTTGGTCTGGGTCATAAAACAACCATTGGTAGCACCTTTTGAGCTAGAAATGAAAATAAATTATTGGGTAAACCATATATTTTTATTTCTGTGTTCTCTGAGTATTGCTATATTCAGCTGACATGTCTTCACCTGTACACAAAGTTGTTGCTGTGGCTCGTTGAAATTAGGTCACCTCGCCAGTGGTTTGTCATGCTGTGTTTTTTTTTTCCCCCTCTCTCCTGTTCTGTGTATGCACTCATACACTCTCAGTCCATCCAAACCTATCTATGCCTTATCCAACTCACATTCCATACTGCATTGTCATCACTTGGGTCAGAAGAAGGTTGCCATTCAGGTCACACATCACATTGTTCTGGGACTGTCTCTTCATACCTTTTTATTTTGTTATTTCTTGATGTTTGAACCATGTCAATAAAGAAAGCACTGTAATGTTCTTCAAACTCTCTGAAAGTTCTTGGGATGGGAACGGGAATAGTAGAAAATTGTGAATAATTTCCAAATGACAACACTGCCGGATTATATTGTTAAAGTGGAAGTACAACTCTAATAGTTGGGGTTGTATTTTGTCCAGTAGATGTCGCCCTTTGACACTTCAACTATGCTTCTCAGCTACTCTACTGCTGTTTACCTTTACTTGCCTCTATGATTAAGGGCCCACAAACACGCCCTGTCTGGTCTTATGTTAACCATGATAAGACCAAGCATCGTGCTAAGCATGATAAGACCAGTTGTTAGCATGTGTCAAACTGCAGTTGGACACAACCAGTGCTTGTCTGTACAATACAACATGACATTTTGGTAACACTTTTTAAGGATGAGTTTATTGTTTTCTTGACATTTTAAAAAGTAATCTGATCACACAGGGAGTAAGGGAGTTCCTGTATTAAAGGTTATATTGGTTTTAAGTTTAGTTGTAGTTTAGTTGACCTTTTGAGGGGAATATTTGTCAGAACTACAGATGGGGTGCTAGCCAGGCATGTTATGTTGAAGTCCAATACACACTGAACGCAGGAGTGCAGGGGATTCGATGTCACACTGCCTACAGCCAACCTAATAGATATCTGTCATTCTCATTCAAATCAAATTAAACATAACCAAATAGGAAAAGGTCATTTTATTTTGTGTGGATTAGCTAAAGTGTGTCAGTGTATATATAAAACACATTTTAAATACAGTATTCAAGTTTAATCTCGTCATAAAAAGAAGTGTATATTTTTTATATATATATATTTTAAAATGTGTTACCATTGAGGCCAGTGTGAACTAACCTTTAATTTATCAATAAAAGAGATGTATGCTCCTCGCTGCAGGGGGCGGGGCCCTCAGACGTGCTGCGCTGATTGGTGGAAAACAACCATCTTTTCTATATCTCGCCGGTCAGCTGGTGGCGGTTTTGTTGTCTCGCTCATCGCGGCCACTGGAGAAGAGCATCAGGGCCAACATGAAACCCACGGCCACATAACAGCGAGCTTCTCTTCCCACCAAGTCACAGCTGCTGCTCACGAGGTGCGTCGGTCCGCTCCTAAGCACTTTATCAATAAAGTTTCATTCAGGGAAACTAAGCGCACGAGGCTCCTGCCGGCGATGAGTTAATTCGAAGTTAACTCATCGCCCCTGGCTTTAATTCCCAGTTAAATCAGTGAGTTTAAACTTTAACATTTAGTGTTTTGATATGATTGTGTTATGTTGTGGTAACAGTGGATTTAAAGTGTGTGTGGTCACTATATAAAAACCTCAGGTGCGCTCTGAGTTGTTGATGCTCGTTTTAGCTTCACTGTAGCCGACTGGGAAGATGAAAACCGCCTCCAGCTGTTTAATCTTGTATTTGTCTGTAAACAATGCCACGTGTATCGGTAGGTTACAGGAGAGGAGGCGCGGCCCCGGTTCCCTGAAGCACAGAGGGGGACACACCGGGCAGGATGAGCGAGGATCCGAGGAAAAGGAGCAGCAGCAGCAGCAGCGGAGGAGGAGGAGGAGGATGGAGGTGGAGGTGGAGGAGCAGCGGCAGCAGCAGCAGCTGAACCGGAGCCGCCCGGGTCTCAGTGTGGTGAGGGCACCGATACAGGTGAAAGCTCCGGGGTGGCTCTGAAGAAACAGATCGGCCTGGTCAGCGCCTGTGGCATCATAGTGGGTAAGTCCATCGATATGTGAACGGTACTGTTCGCCCCATGGCAGTGAAGCAACCACTACTTCAAGTTCAACTGAAGTTTATCTAACTATTAATAACCCATTTCATTTTTGATCTATGTACTGGTAGCACTTATCATAATTATTTATGGGTTTATTTATTGTGGTGAAATCATCTTTTCTCCTCCACCACATGTCAACAACGAACACCTTTTTATCCTACATGTCATGGGGTATTGTTTGAGTCATTGCATCAAAATAACCCAGAAAAATCTAATGTTGTTTGATGTGGAAGTCATCAGTTTTTTGAAAGCTGTTTTTTTTTTCAGAAGTGTTTAATTTAGAGCAATACATTTCTCTCCGAGCAGACACTTTGACAAGTCCTTGTAGGAAAAGCTCAGGTGTCACCGATGAACATTAATGATGGCTCTGTTCAGTTCAAGGCTGTGTCCCAATTCAGGGGCCACATCCTTCAGAGGCTGCATTTGAATACCAATTGCGTGACTTGCGTCACAGCAGCATGATTAGACTGTCCCATTTCGAAAGCTCCCTCAAATACTGTCAGACAAGTTCGTCCTTCCATCCCTGAGAAACAAAGACTCCGACAGGTGGATCCTTCTCAGACCAACCTATTCCAGGATTCATTGCGTTCTAGTGACTAACCGTTTCTCAAAGTGTTAATGGCTCCAGCAACGAGTTGAGCGACAAGATGCCCATCCCGGTACACATGTTGGAAAAATAACCAAGTAGCTTTAAAACGTAATTGTCGTGTCCAACTTCAGCTCTGTTGCTTGGAAAGCTGGTGACGAAGATCACGGAAATCCTCTAGAGACCGGACTGTCTCGATTCGATTCAGCCTTTGTAGTCTAGGCAGCGCACGGATGAGGTCTCCTTTTGTAAGCCGTGTCCTCGGAAGGATGCAGCCCCTGAACTGAGACACAGCTCAAGTGTCCTAGCATGTGGTGGAATGGAATTCAGCCATCATTGTTTGTTTATTGGTTGGTTTGAATGTTTGTTTGTTTGTTTGTAAGCATGATTAAACACAACTTTGTGGAAGGATGCAGTATGGGCCAGAGAAGAGCCCATTCAATTATAGCGTAATCCAGATCAGGGGCCAGATCCCCAAAAAATGTTTCACTTTCTTCAACATTTTTTGTTTTTCCAAGAGAATAATTCATGGATCTTGATTCAAATAAACAGGCATTTCAGGGTACTGTTATATTTGTGGGGGAAATTTGGTGCAGCTTGTTTGAATTTAAAAGAGGTTTGGGGCCATAGTTTACACCTGTGCTTTTCCTTGTGACGTGTCAAAAATGAGGTCTAATTTAAGATGCCATCCACTTTCTAGTAATATTTGCCATTGTGACACACACAGAAGAATTTTCATGTTCAAAGAAAATGCAGCTGAATCTAGCTGTAAATCAGTTGTTTGTACTGCAGTCTAAATGGTACGGACTGAAATCTCTCCCCTATCGACTTTCCATTCATCCTCCTTCTTTCCGTGAATTGCTGAGCCTGCGTCTTGCATGTGCTCTTTCATAGACGATGCCATGTTTCCAGGCAAATGTTGGCAGTCATGAATCCTGCTCAGTCCCTACCGCCTCCTACACATACAGGGAAAAAAACT
Organism: Verasper variegatus; assembly: GCA_026259375.1. Lineage (NCBI taxonomy): Eukaryota > Metazoa > Chordata > Actinopteri > Pleuronectiformes > Pleuronectidae > Verasper > Verasper variegatus. Next base: position 16,964,754 of record CM048053.1, on the reverse strand, counting down.
CAATAAAAAGCAATCCCACTAATGGGTGTCCAACATTGTTGAGACTGCAATTTGCATCACCATCAGAAACAATAGTTAATTGTGGTGCTTGCATCACTGAGAAGAAACGGTTGTACACTAATTTTTGTGTTGGCTCCCATTGTGATGTATTGAATAATGGATTCTTTTTTTAAAGGCCAAAATTCATCAGCATTAGCACCATTGCAGCTAGAAACATGCAGAAGAAACTGGACGAGTTACGAGAACAAATGGTCTTGGATTAAGTGGACAATCCTGTCGAATTCATGTGCATAATAAGCAGCTTTCAAAAGACCATATTCTGGCAACGTTTTCAGGTAAGTTTTATGGCCAGCGAGTGAAAGGCTAAGAAGTTGAAACATCATTCAGATAAGAATTTGAAGGAGATGCCTTGTTGCTGTTGTAGAGCATTTTTCATCTGAATGTGATGAGTTTGTGAAACTCCTTAAGCCATTTCAGGTCATGACAGTTCAATAAAAGGAAGAGAACATATTTAGGATGTTTTAATGTAGAAGCTGCAAAGCAACTTCAAGCTCAAAGCTACGTACAACGACGCCCCCGCCCCCCCTCTGCTTGAGCTCTTTGAACTGTGTACGTTCTGGGGATTTTCCAAACCTACTGCTGTGAGCACTTTTTAAACGGACTCACTGCAAGAGATAAACCTTGGTAACCAGCTGAGTAGCAGTGTGTGATGTTTTAAAAAAATTGAAATGGCCCTCGGTTGAAAAATGTTCCCCACCTCTGATGGATGTATTTTTTATATTGGTAAATATATTTATCAGAAATTCACTCCCTTAAATAAAGTTTTGCATTGACTCAAAATCTAATGTCGGTCTCTTATTATGGGGCTTCAGCAAACAAGACATCGGGACCTCAACACAGCCCATGTCTGCCAGGACATGGTGGGCACATACTGGGAATAAACTGGGGTTATCATCTCATTCTTTAAAGTGAACTTGTAAGGGATATTTGTTTGGCCAGTTAAAGTGCATGTTCTGACTGCTCAAACATCCATATTATGGTGTGGGTGCTTCACAAAACTTCTGTGTTTTCCAATTTCAAACATGAATCCCAGGATATGTTTAATCATGTGTCTGATAACGCAGCTCTTATTTTATGGTCTACATTCAGCCTCAGTGGTCTAAGGATTGTTTTCATTTTTTTCTCCCACTGTTGTTGAGCGTATCATGAACACAATACACATCTTTTGTTTATCTTTATAGATAATGATGGATTGTTCTCACATTATTGTTTGTTAGTTGAAATGCTGATTTTTGAACAATCTCCAGAGCTTCTGTATCTTACTGAGTTGTTCTTTATCTGTCTGTGTCTGTTTGACTCACCCAGGAAACATCATTGGATCTGGGATCTTTGTTAGTCCTAAGGGCGTCCTGGAGAATGCCAGCTCAGTGGGGGTTGCCCTGATCGTGTGGGTCTCCACTGGAGTCATCACAGCTATTGGTGCTCTCTGCTATGCAGAATTAGGCGTGACCATCCCCAAGTCTGGGGGAGACTACTCCTATGTTAAAGACATATTTGGAGGACTGGCTGGGTGAGAAGAAACTGTCTAATTATCAGGATAAGATCGAAGCTCTTATATGCAGGATTTATAAAATTTGGCTTTGGTGACTCTGAGCATAGCTGCAGCAAAGATATGACGTTGGGACACTGAAAGCATCATATAGCTCATACTTTAACCTGGGATTCATATTTATCTGCTTCAGAAGCTATTCTAAAATGTGTATAACACTTCAAAACAGTAACAAAGTACTTAACAATAAAACCTCCACTAAGGCCCAGCAATCCCCTTGTATCAAATCTAGCTGCACCAGATTGTAGTGAAAATGTCACAATGTTAAAGAAAGTGGTGAACACAGAAATTCTTGGATCCACCTCCTGATCAAGATCCACACTAAAATTGAATGAGTTCTTCCCTGACGCATGCTGCATCTGTCCACCAAGTTTCATGGAAATCAGGCAAATAGTTTTTTAGTTGTTTTCTTGCCAAAATCAAACATGTAAACCAACCAACAAAAAGGGACAGGGGTGAAATCATCACCTCCTTTGCCAAGGGAATAACACTAAAAAACAGTGAAGAGCACATACTCTTGACTCTCTAGAGCCCAACAGTTCCCTTAAATTCAATCAAGCCACACTAAATTTCACACGCACATAAAAAGCATTCCTGTAGATCACAATGAAGTTGAAAATGCCCTCTCTTCTGGCAATGACTGACTAAGATAAATAATTTCCCTGATCTGCTCCCTTAAACACATCAGATTTGAATCTGCTCCAAAAGTTGATGGTTTGAATAATTAACTTGAATCAGAAGATCACCTCACCAGTTAATGCTTGCACAAATATTTTCATACATCAGTTTTTAAAGGGAAGTATGTAAAATGCAGAGTGATCTATAAGATTACAAGGTTTTAGCAAGCCTATGTAATTCACGAGAGTTTTACTGTAAACTCGTGTCACATTCCCACCCCTCACCGTCATGCCCACCATATCATTAAAGCATCCAGCTTCATCGTTGACCCAGATCCACTCATTTCTCTTGTCTGTCACAACAATGCTCCAGTGCACTTCTGTCATGTACTAAGCTGATATGCTTAATACCCTTTTGTTTTCCATTTCATGTTCAATAACGAGGGCAGTTTTTGTCTTACACAATGCTTTGCTTGTGGGGTGTGTGTGCAGTTTTATTTGCTTACTGGTGTGTGACAGAAATGTGTTTCCATGTCCCATTAACCCCCGACTGCCTGTGTTGTCGCTCAGGTTTCTGCGTCTGTGGATTGCGGTGTTGGTTATTTACCCCAGTAACCAGGCTGTGATTGCTCTCACCTTCTCCAACTACATCCTGCAGCCTCTCTTCTCCTCCTGCCTCCCTCCAGAGAGCGGCCTCCGTCTGCTGGCTGCAGTCTGCCTCTGTGAGTGATAAATAAAACTCAAGATTGAACTGCTGTTGGTCGAGGCAGTGCACCGACGGAGACAGATCGTAAAGTAACATTGTGGCGCTTCCTTTGATAAGATAAGAGTGTTTTGGTTTTTTTTTAACCTCCAAGGAGGTTATGTTTTCACCCCTGTCTGTTGGTTGGTTGGAATGTTAGCAGGATTACGCAAACTCTACTGAATGGGTTTTCATGAAACTTGGCTGTTGGACATGGGCCAGATCTGGACAAAGTATCAGATCCATCCATGAACTACTTTTCATTTACTTTAATATTGTGAGATGTTTGACCTTTTCACCAATGTCCCATGAAATTGATGAAAAGATCCTGGCATATTTAGGTGACTGATATTTAGGCCTGGGCCTTGGCAGAAGTATTTGCTCTTAGTGTCATTCTAGTTTGAAACCATTTTTACACTTTTATTTAATAGAAAACCGATCAACTCTGTTGGAGAAACACTTACAGGTTTAAGATTTAATTGTTTGGTGGTAAAAACAACGTTGCTTGTTGAGTTTACATCAAACGCAGCACTCGCCACAAACCTAAGCTGTTTTATAAGATGTCTTTTGCGTTTGTGGAGGAGTTTTGTGAAGGCTAAAAAATAACAGATAATTTGTCTTGAACTTGAGATTTTGGAACAAATTTTGCAGTTTGAAACAAAATGTCAGCTAAATATACAAGCCTGTGAATTTCACACAAAGAAGAGTTGCATTATGGGTAGTGAAGGAGCTGGTGAAAACTCTGCTGTGTGGGTGGTGCTGGTGTATGTACAAGTTACAATCTAACAGCCAAAGCAATATTTGTGGTAGGTTTCAGAGGAATTCCAGAGAAAGGGTCACAATACAAATACTGGCCTTGTTGCCACCTTGCTATGAAAAGTTCAACACACTTTAAGTGAGAAGATTCTAAATCCTTCACGTCGGGGCTTTTATTGATCTTTGGATAATGTGTAATCTGGACACTGTTTCTTTTTTTTTTTTTTTTTGTCTTTCTTTCAAATTTACTTTCTTTTAACCTTTTTTTTGTTGCACTTTATCTAAGGGTCACGTCTTTGTTATGTGGGGATGATACAGATTAAAAAATCTGATACACACTAAACATTAGTAAATGGAAGAACTGGAAAACAAATATCATCCTCAAAACCTGATGTCATATTGTGTCTTGCTGTCATCAGTGTTTTTGACCTGGGTGAACTGCTACAGTGTGCGCTGGGCCACGTGTGTACAAGATGTCTTCACCACTGGCAAGCTCCTGGCCCTGGGCCTCATCATCATAATGGGTGTTGTCCAAATTTGCAAAGGTAGGATTCCTCCCTCTTTGTTGGCCCTTTTGAACATCCGTCTATTGTCCATCTTCCTGTCTTATCTACATCCACACTAATACGTTTTCATTTTAAAACCGCGTTTTAGAACTAAAAGGATCTCTGTCCCCACGAATGTTTTCAGCTCTGTCAGTATCAATCTCTGTCCATAATAACACCTGAAAACACACCTCATGTGACCATTCATCTCAACCAAAGGCAGACAGTTTCTTACTTACACCAAATACTATGAACAAGAAACGACAGGCATAAAAAGTAAGAGCAGTGACTTTTTTAAAAACATTGTTTATTTGATTGACAATACAGTGTCTTTTACTAAATGTTCACAACTTTACTACTGGTAGTAGAGTATCGACTGCTGTAGGTGACTGCATCATCGTTTTCAAATTTCTCCATTTCTGTCCGTCTATACGACAACACAGCCACAGAGTTTTCAAGCCATAATGGGGTCAGTGTTTAGGCGCTCAAGAACTCCAGAGTCGTGTGGATGGCAGGCGTAATGTTGCAACAGTGATTTGTTTCAAAACTAACATAGTAGAGTGGATGTAGCCTCAGGGGAGTTGTTACTTTTTTTTATTATATGTTCATTGTTTTGTCGTTTTTTCATAATGAAGCAGTGTAAATTGTTTGAATATTCTCTTCAAAGTATTTACATTGAATAAGAGGTGAAGTCACATTGCATTTAATAATAAATATATAAATTTTTCATCTTATTTCTTGTTATTCATCTTCTCATCATCACCCTCTTTTTTTTTTTTGTCTTGACTCCACATTGGAAAAAACTCTCTTGAGACATGATGAGAGAAAAGAGGGAAAAACAGTTTTTGAAGCAGCCACGCTCCAGCTACCATCACAGTTTAGTCCCCTTGTGGCTTTCACAGGATTAATGATCCCAACATGAAAGCGATTACAGTCCCACGTACTGCTTCACTCAACTCATAATCCACACACACACACACACACACACACACACACACACACACACACACACACACACACTGCCAGGCCCAGCTGCACACTCACTTAGCCCCATCAATCCTACTGGGACTGAGGCTGGAAATGTAGTTTAATTAATATGTCTTGTACAGAGATTTGACTTTGTCCAAATCTGGTATTACTATGTTAATATTATTATTATTATGTGACAATGTTAGAATATTTGCTGGTCTGAACTGTTCTAAAATGATGTTGAATGAAAATATGGTTTAAAATGTTTAAATTGCACTCTGCAGCAGGATGATGTTTGCATAAGAGTTGACAGGAATGAGATATCTTTAAAAATGCATTATCTAATTTACTGCAACCTAATTCTATTAGGATAAAAAAAACAAAATAAAGTCTTTCATAACTAGTAAGTACTTTATGCAAATTAATTGTACAACAAACATTGGATATTGTTTGGTGCCCTCTGCTGCTCAGATTGTGCTGGTGCAAAGCAGTTCACATCAAGTCGGATTTAATTCAGTGAATCTTTTATCTTGTTTTTGATTGACAGGTCACTATCACTGGTTGGAGCCAGTTCACGCCTTTGAGACCTTCCGTGACTACGATGTCGGTCTGATAGCTCTGTCCTTCCTGCAAGGCTCGTTTGCATATGGAGGCTGGAACTTCCTCAACTACGTCACAGAGGAGCTGATCGACCCACACAAGTAACACAAGCACTTCTTAAATGCTGCCTTGCTTCCCTTATCATTAAGTTTGATTTATTTGCACAAAATATGATGGGGGGGGGGAGTGTAAGTCGCATTAACACAACATGCTAAACAATGGAACAAGGAAAGCAATAATGTGCCAATGATGGAGTAAACATTTGATTTCTAATCTGCTCACAGGTACTAAATACAGAGAGAGGGTCACAATATTCACAATCAAAGCTCATCAAATACAAGTTAAAGCTCATTAACTTTTCAGGGGAAGATTGTGTTTCAATGATTGTGCTTATTCCCTAACTAAGATTCCCTGCACCTGAGTTGTTCTAAACTGTGCGTGTAGATCACTGAATGTGTTAAAAGGTCCAATCAGATACATAAAGGTGAAAACAAAAGAATACATATTTAATATGAATGTTAGTAATTTAATATCTAAATAAGGGAAGTGTGGGACTGAGTTCATGGATCTGACTACTAAATGTACTTTGAATATCTTTATAAAGAAAGGACCCTAATTAGGTTGGAACTATGTGGAAGTTTATACAGGGTTTTATTATATAAAACATTGTGAGAATTAGATTTAGACCAATTTTTGATTCATCAACATTTAGATTAGAGTTGTGTTAAAGTTAAAACATTTTAAAACTTTGTCCACTTTTAGCTAGTATCATAACAGAGGTCACTACAAGTTATTACATTTTTAAAAAATTCATCTATTTTAACAAATTATTTCCAATTGTGTTCCCCATGTTTGACATGTTGAATACATTTTTCTATAGAAACCTCAAACTTCTGTCGCAGAAATAAAGGTTCATGGTACATTAACCATTATCCTGTGTGTTCTCCTCAGGAATCTACCCCGTGCCATCTTCATCTCTATCCCTGTGGTCACTTTTGTTTATGTCTTTGCCAACGTAGCGTACATCACAGCCATGAGCCCCCAGGAGCTGCTGGCCTCCAATGCTGTAGCAGTGGTGAGAGAACTGTCACTCTAATCTGAGTGAACGTGCTGTTACACATGTAGATAATGTTTGCATGTATTAGCATAATGCCTCTAACTCTCATTCTTCTACACTCTGGAAATCAATAGGTCACTGTTACTAAGTGTGTTTTAACTGTGAACCTGTTTTATGCTCCTCCCCTTCTCTCTCTCTACTCCTTATATTACTCCCAGACATTTGGAGACAAATTGCTAGGAGTGATGTCATGGATCATGCCCATCTCTGTGGCACTCTCCACCTTCGGGGGAGTCAATGGCTCACTCTTCACGTCATCACGGTCAGTTACGTCTTGTTTCTGCTTCTGTGACCCCTGTGCCTCTTTGTGGGCTCATTCCAATGCTGATATAGTTCAGATGCACACATAGAAACTGGTTAAGCAGGTTGGGAACAATGAGCTGAACAGGAGTACAATGCTTCAGCCGTGTAATCTCTTGGGTCACAAGCTGGATTTCAGATTATAGGGAAAGTGGCTGAGTGGAAAATTGTTTGTCTCTAGAAGGTAGAGCCTGACCGATTTTATAAACCACTAAAAACCATAGATATGAGCCTTTGGACCATATGGCACTGTGATGGGATTTTTGTGGTATGCAGTTCTGCTTAGGGGTGTATTAGCACAGTATGTTTTATTACATTTCTAGACCTCCTTTTGTTCAGTATGAGCAGCTGAAACTCTGACTCCCACTGCCAGTAGAGGAGTTTGCCCCTCAGCTTGGGAGAGTGTGCGCTACACGAGCACCATCTGGCTCTGCTCTTAGGATTTAATTGTCTTCGGTTCTCTCTCCCAGGCTGTTTTTTGCAGGAGCGAGGGAAGGCCATCTCCCACGTCTGTTGGCCATGATTCATGTCACACGCTGCACTCCTATTCCAGCCTTGGTGTTCACTGTGAGTCTTGCCACACTGGCTTTACACAAAACTACATTGTGACCTTTGCCCTCTGCCCTTGCACCAAATAATAATATTGACCTCCCCTCACCACATTCAGGTGGCCTCATCTCTGCTGATGTTGTGCACCAGTGACATTTACACACTCATTAACTACGTGGGCTTCATCAACTACCTCTTCTATGGCGTCACTGTTGCTGGGCAGATTGTGCTGCGCGTCAAACAGCCTGACATGTATCGACCCATCAAGGTAAAGTCTTTTGACAACTCAGGTTAAATCTGGCATATTGGCAACACACCATTTCCACAAGGATTACAATCCCTCTGTGAGGAACACCTGCTTATTCATCTAATTATACAATCAACCAATCATGTGGCTGCAGTGTATAAAATCATGCAGACATGGGTCAGGAGCTTCAGTTAATGTTCGACATGAAATGAGAAAAAATGAGCAATGACCAACTTGACTATTTCTAAAAGTGCAACTGACAAATCTGCAGAAATGATGTGATGTGATCTTGTCAGCAAAGAAAGGCTCTAAGGCTGTGTACCAACATCCATCAAGTCAGAAGGGGCTGAGTGAATCAATGAACTGTAGATCTGCTATGAAGAAAGATTTGATTTGAAAAAAGCGTGCGTGCTGAGAGGGTTAAAAATACTTTGATTCATTGTGAGACTGTAGCGGGTCAAATGTTGTCAGCTGAGTAATTGGTCATTCATATGAAGCGCAAGATGCATTTCCTTTCACACAGCAAAAATAAATTTGGCCAAATGTGTCCCAGACTCCGGATGTGATTTGAGTGAACGTGCTGTTGGTGCCGACCACTTGTGATTGGATCACTCGGGACGTCTGGTAATACCAGGTCTGAACGGGGTGTAAGATTATTCATTTTGGCCAAACCTGAGCAATTTATTTTCACTAATCTTTTAATTGGATAATTGCTCTTTACTTATGAGCCAATGTTGACATCCAGGCTGCACAGACAGAGGGTGCAAAATATGTCACTGATGCCACATTTTTCATCAGAGTTCAATGTTAAGCCTGGTGTCTCTACAGAAATCAGTTTAACTTGACATCTGATTTGACTGAACTATATTTCAATCTAATTGATGAATGACTGTTTGATCCCTTCTCCTCCTCCTCCTCTTCCTCTAGGTGAGCCTGGTCTGGCCGGTGACCTACCTGCTGTTCTGGGCCTTCCTGCTGGTCTTCTCCCTCTACTCTGAGCCTCTGGTCTGTGGTATTGGACTGGCCATCATGATGACCGGCATCCCAGTGTATTTCTTTGGAGTCTACTGGGAAAACAAGCCTCAGTGTTTTGCTACTATTATTGGTAAGGCAGCATCATGATGGTATTTTTGTGACTTTATTATTATGAAACTGCAGCTCTGTCAGAGTGTATTCACACAAATGTTGGGTTAAACAGTGTTCTGTACATTGACACACTAGGCCAAGTTGCCTTGTGATGTGCCAGAGTATTGTCCTCCCTCTACACTGGCCTGCGCTCACACTTCACTTTAACGTTTCAGAGTTGAGGTGAAGTGTTCTGGACTCTTTGGTTGAGAACATCTTTTGATACCGGAACAATTTATGCTGAAATTAGGCTGAGATAGGTTCGGAAGCAATTGCAATAAACACCAAGGAACTCCGGAGAACCCCCTGACATTCTCCTGGGGGGGGCTGTATATGAGAACACAAATCTCTGAGTGACAATTTCCTTTCTCTGGAGTTTCTCTGTCAAGGGCCCTTGTAAAAATTCCGAAGAATGTCCCAAGGAGCCGTTGTGAAAACACAACAGGAGATCGTTCGCAGAATTGTCTTAAACGCGACAGACACAGAAATGAAAAGCAAAACTATATTTATACAGCTGGGCATTAAGTAACGTTTCTCTCTATTAATAAAATGTCCCTGTTTGATACAGAACCATTATCTTATCTAAAAATGATTTCCCTGTTCTCATTTGTTTTCAGGTAAAATGACTCTTCTGTGCCAAAAGCTCTGCTCAGTGGTCTATCCAGACATGGGGGGGAACCCGGAAACCCCATGTAGCGCCAAATAAAGCCGGGGTTGGGGAAGATTGATAAGACCCTCAAATGTCTTAACTGAACATGTGCACAGACACTTCCTGTCTGTACTCGGATGTGGATTAAAGGTGGGAAAAAGACGCCTGGAGGAAGAGTCCTAGGAGTGTACTTTGTCACTTAATGGAAATGTTAACACTGAATATGTTCTACAGCACTGGACTTTATTACCCTGTCATTGACCGGCCTGGGTGTTTGAGATGAAATATCACATTGAACAGAAATAACTTGTTTTCATTGTTGTATTTAAATAATTTCCACTCTGTTTGTGTTGAATGATGTACTGTGTGATTGGTGAAGTCTGGGCTCTAGAGAAAGCAAATATTTAAATGTGTCTTCATAAACCCATCATAATCAAAGTTGTACATATGTCATTCTTCCTCTTATGTATAATAGTTTTTATTACCGCCAGTAAGATTATTTATACCCTCATTCAGTTGTTTGTAGGTTGGATTGTATATCTGTAAGATTACACAAAAAAGAAACTTGGTGGAAGGATGTAGTGTCAGTCAAGGTGGAACCCAGTCAATTTTGGTGTGAAGCCCAAGATTTTTTTCCAAAATGTCCACTGTTTTTATCAGAACAATTCATTTAATCCATTTGGACAACAATGGATATAAAACATCTGGACTCAGAAAACAGGTTTTGCTTTAGGGAGAGAAGGTTTATTACTGACTGATCACTGGCTGTTTATTTTACATAATAAGTTTTTGTTCTGTGAAAATACGTTCTTGGTGTTTCAAAGTCCTGCAGCTTTCCTTTAAGTATTAAGAAAACAAGCAACATGTGTAAAGACTATAGACTATCACAAGACAGTTGATTATTTTCAAGGTCTTTCTATCAAAACGTCTCCGCAGTATCTATTCTCATATCTATTCTCTTCAATCGTATGATGATCTCATATTTTTGATATGACAGTAAGTAACTCTAAATATTGTGGTGCACTGTTGTCTTCGTGTGCCACAGTGTTGTGTTGTAGGGTTTACACAATGCAGTGGTATCTGCTGCACCTCATCAATGTTTCATCCACCTGTTGGATCACCCGACGTAGAAAGGGAGGGTGCACAGGAACAAGTGAGCGATCAAATTGCGGAAGTCAGAGGAAAGAATGACAGGTCTAGGTGGGTTAACACGTCACAGTACCGCTGATATGACGGGAAACGAGGGGATTATGCTTTCAAAATAAAGGCCAATAATACTCTAGTCCATTCAAATGTTTTGAGTTTTGCCTCTTAATTGCATAATTATGTGTAAATACCTAAACCATACGATAAGTCAATTCCTTGTAGAAGCATATGCATGAGACATTACTTACGTTTTGACTAGATGGACCATTAACGACCCATAATGCGTTTGAAAAATTATTTCAAGCCTCTTCTTGTCCGCACAATGTGGATAATTTAAAACAGCCTTCAAATATTTGTGTAGGACAATTTATATCAGAGAAAATGTAGTTGAACAATTACATTTATTTTTAAATGTGGATGGGTAGGTGGGTAAGTAGGTAGGTGGATGGATGGATCTAATAGGTGTGTAGGTGGGTATGTCGGTGGGTGGTTGGATGGATGGAGTTTATTGATCCCACACTGGGAAATTTCTGTGTTACAGCAGCAAGGTATCAGGCATATAACACATATATAGAAAGTTGAAAAATAAGAAATGTACATTACATATCTATATAGTACAGTGTAAATAATGTATGAAAACATTTCTTAGGTGCTTTGTTGTAGGAATTTAGTCTGATAACCTTTGTAGTGTTCCCAAAATATTAAGGAAATTTAACAATAATGCCAAAGATTTTAATTGTTATCCAAATAATACACAACATGTTCACAACTGCAGTATTTGTTGAACCAGGTTGTATTTTGAAAATCCAACCAGGAAGTTTTTACGGAATTTACGGAAGCTTGGTCCCTACATGGACGGTGAGCGAAGGATCGTGGTTTCCAGCTGACTGACTGCTGTCGTGAGGAGGAGGAGGGTCGGTAGAACCGGTCTGATTCTGTAAACACTGTACGAACTCTGTTCAGCGACATAGGTACGTTTTATTTCTCACATTGAACCGCTCACCGTGAACCCAGTGCGGTGCTAACTCAGCTAGCTCATTAGCTCCGGTGTGTCAGCAGCAGCAGGGTTAGCCGGGCTCCAGCAGTTAGCCTCTGGCTCCACTCACTGACCCGCAGTGTGGGAGTGTCCTGCTAACCTGTTAGCCAGCTCCTCACTGTGAGTGTGTCAGTAGTGTCAGTAGTGTCAGTGGGTGATGTATACAGGGATATATATATATTTGTTGTAAACTCTCTATAAAGGCAGCTGGATCCTTGTAAATCACCATTAGCAGCCATTGTTAACACGACTGCAAATGTAGTTTTAGTGGCTGTAAAGATATAAACTGTCATGTAGTGTTTTATTGACAGTTTTTATTACAGTGTAGTAACAACATTGTATTTACCGGTAGAGCCTAAAACAGCAACACTGTATGACTCAATACAGTATGTTTCTCTCTGTTAATATGTTGTTATATTTTAACATTTCCTCACACAACATCACATACATTCATACCAAACACACCCCTCCTCCCATACACACACACACACACACACACACACACACACACACACACACACACACACACACACACACACACACACACACACGCAGCCATGTCTCCATCCATACCCCTCCAAGAGATGATCCGGGCCATCAGGTCGGCCAGGACCCAGTGCGAGGAGCGGGGTGTGATCCAGAGGGAGTGTGCCGCTATCCGGGCCCAGTTCAGGCAGACAGACAGCGGGGCGCGATCGCACAACCTGGCCAAGCTGCTCTACGTGCACATGCTGGGCTACCCAGCTCACTTTGGTCAGGTGAGGGGATTTTCTCTAATGCCCGTCATGGGTTTAATGGGGTTTAGCAGGGCGAGAAACCATCATGGCAGCTGCAGGGACTGGGTTCAACAACCGACTATGTCCTGAGTGTTAATCCCTTACAGACATCATCTGTATGCTCAGCAAAAATGTACACAATGGATGTCACGTGCAAAATCATACTACACTAGTAATGTTGCCGCTGTGCATTCAAACACGTACCTTCAGCCTCAGTCTTTCCTCTGTCATCAGAACCACAGCTCTGGGAGTTGATGTCAAAGTCTGTCAGTCCACAGGGATGGACACTGGAACTGGGTCACTGACTCGCTCCCATCTCTGAGGCTGCGGCTTTGGAGCTGAGGCTAACCTCAGACTAAGAATTCCCCTCAGGGACATCGGTACTATTGTTTTTTCTAGTAGCTTCACATGTAAAGGCGTTGTTGCTCTCCTTGTTAGATGGAGTGCGTTCGGATGATCGCCAGCCCCCGCTACAGTGAGAAGCGGGTGGGGTACCTGGGAGCCATGATGCTGCTGGACGAAAAGCAGGACTGCCAGCCTGCTCATCACCAACTCCATCAAGAAGTAAGGACAGCTCTAACTGGACAAGTCTAAACAAATGATTATTACTCATTTAAAATTCAGGGAACACTTAATTTTTACATCTGCATTTGAGGGTTTATGTACAGATCCTGGGGAATACTGCTGCACATGTGGTGACATAACTGTATCAACCTTTTGTAGCTCTAGAGGGAGCTTTTTAAAGCCTGACAAATAGTCTCATGTGACATCACCTGAGGCAGTGTCTGTTTGACTGAAGATTTGAGTTTTTAAAAAATGAAGAAAAGTGAGTTTTACGTCAGATCTCTATAACCTGCTCCTCATTCTGGTTTGAGGCTACATCAGCCAATACAAGCACAACACACTCCGATCATTGTGGGTAATGTAGGCACCAGGTTCTGATAAGGAAGAACAATGTGAGGAATAAAACTAAAATAACTCTGAAACTTGGTGCATTAGCACATGAACCAATGGGTGATGTCTCGGTGGGTGGGCACTTGGTTAAAATTTTAGACCGATTTTAAAAGAAGGATTTTAAATTTATGATATTGATTTATCAACTGATAGTATAAGATATATATTATCATGTATAACTATATGCAGTAATTGCATATACATGCAGTAATCTAACAAAGGGGAAGGTCCAATGGGGGCACAGTATATCAGAAAAAAGATTGAATGGACGTCACATGCTACATCAAATGGAGGCTATTCTCATGTGATTTCTATAAAATGCCGAACCCATTTTTGTGTGTGTGTGTGTTCCAGTGACCTGTCTCACAGTAACCAGTATGTACAGTCTCTGGCTCTGTGCACTCTGGCCTGTATGGGTTCTGCTGAGATGTGCAGAGATCTGGCACCAGAGATCGAAAGGCTGCTCCGAGCCTCCAACTCCTATATCAAGAAGAAGGTGGAGACCTGGACAGGGATAATTGCTGTTTATTTATTAATTATTTATTATTACCTGTAGCATTGTTGTGAATGACTAAGCAAACCAATGCTGTGATATTCTCATTAGTACTCATTTAGTTTGTTTCCTAGCATGAATGATACTTTCTTTGAAATGTGAATACCATGAAATGAAAAACTGAAATTATGTTTAAAGCTATAGTGCCACGTTTCGTTTTTAATAGTATTACTTATGGGCATTAAAAAAAATGCTGTCTTACATGGATTTTAGTCTGTATTCAGCAGTAAAACTAATTGGACCCCATTGTCATCTGCTCTGTGTTGTAGAAATGATGTATTTGTGTTGATAACTTGCTCCACTCCTCTTCTTCCAGGCTGCCCTGTGTGCTGTTCACATCGTGAGAAAAGTCCACGAACTCGGGGAGCTTTTTGCTCCAGCCGCTCGCTCCCTCTTAGTCGAGAAGAACCACGGTCAGTTGATCTTAATGAAATATGACGTATCAGTAACCCCCGTCACACACGTATAGCTCTAAGTATTCTCTCACTTTTTCCCTCTTGTATCTATCTCTAGGTGTGTTACATGGTGCTGTGGTGCTCATCACTGAGCTGTGTGAGCGTAATCAAGAGACACTTGAGCGCTTCAGGAAGGTACGTGGGACACACACATGCGCGCACATTCACACACAGATCTGTTGAGTTCAGTGTGCACTGTGTTGCAATGAGTTTTTTGCTGTGTGTTTCTCAGATAGTACCAGATCTAGTTCAGATCATGAAAGGTCTGGTCATTTCCGGTTACTCTCCAGAGCACGATGTGGCAGGAATCAGTGATCCCTTCCTACAGGTCAGTTACTTTCACTCACTTCTTAGACAGTATCATATCTGTCCGGAGTTGGATTTACTGACATAAATTATTATGATAATTTTGTATTATCTATTTTTTTTCTTGTTTAATTTGTCTAATATGTGTGTATTCCCACATGGGCTCACTCTGACATTATCTAGACTTTTTACCAGGGGGCTGTCTGGAGAAATTTTCAAAGCCTCTGATTTGGACATTTGTGTTCTCGCAAACATTTCTTCTAGATAATTTCAAGAGATTATCCAGAGTTCAGTGCCGGTCTGAAAGCAGCTATAAACGTACACACTTACTGTCTCAGTTGCCCTCCTTTTCTTGCTGATTTGAAGTTAATTAGAATAAATTTTAGTCTAGCTGTTGACTCTCACCTGCTTCCATCCTCAGGTACGAATCTTGAGGTTGCTGAGAATCCTCGGACGCAACAATGAAGTAGCCAGTGACGCCATGAACGACCTACTCGCTCAGGTCCATTATTCACTCAGACTCTGTAATTAAACTGTGTGCCCTGCAACACCTTTACATTCTGATTAAAAAAAATCTCCAAAACAGTAACAAAGAATTATAATATATTTTTCGAACTTTCTATTTATGTAGTTGCTTTTGTGTGGTGTCAGCCATGGTAATGATTCTCATGCTGACTATCCAGCACTAAGTTAAAGGTTCAGTGTGTAGAATTTAGTGACATCTAGTGGTGAAGTTGCATGTTGCAGCTTCCCCTTCCAAACATGACAGAGAACCTGTGGTAGCCTTCAGTTGTCATAAAAACTTAAATTGCGTTTAGTTTGTCCACTTTGGGCTACTGTAAAAAACATGGTGGCCTCCATAGAGAGGACCCACTCCCAAAGTAAATATAAAGTATTTTATAAAGGGTTAATTCTAGGGTAAAGAAAACAACTATTTGTACAATTTAGATGAAACACACTGGTGAACACACTGGACCTTTTTAAAAAAGGTATCACTTCCTCAGTTACATGGTATTTTTTTCTTTGAAAAGGTTTATCATGAATTGTGTGTAATTTATACAAAGTAAATTAAAAAATCTCCTGTCAGTTGATGGTTGCAATAATCAAAAAATTGTTGTTATTACATTATGAATGTATCACTGGTCTTTAATGGTCTGTTACAGACACAGGGCGACTGTTGTATTGACGTGTGTATGACTTGTCGTACAGGTGGCGACCAACACTGACAGCACTAAGACAGTGGGCAACGCTGTGCTGTATGAGACTGTTCTCACTGTGCTGGACATCAAGTCAGAGAGCGGCCTCAGGGTGAGACACCAGCAAATCTTTTCACTGTGTTTAACCACATTAATACACAGAGAACAGTGTTATCTAATGAACATGTGCTTCAATTCTGTTTTGTCACAGGTTCTGGCTGTGAACATCCTGGGAAGATTCCTCCTGAACAATGACAGGAACATTCGGTCAGCGCCGCCTTCTTTCCTTCCTCCTTCCCTCCCTCCTTCCTCTCTTATTGCTTGTGGTCATTTTACCTTTTCTTCATCATCTAACTCCCCAAACTCTCTGCAGCCACAGTAGAGAAACCTCCTGCCATCAATCCAAGCTCATTCCTCTAGAGCTGAGCAGGCGGCTGCTGTCTGTCCCTTTTATGCTGATCTCTCAACTTGGCGACATTTAATTTTTCATCAGGCAGTGAGGAGGACTGTTACTGCTCCTTTGGGTTTTATTATGTTCCTATTTTCTTTAGGTTTGTCTCCATGTGTCGGGCCTATCTGGTCTTTACCTGCTGTCAGCCTGAATCTCCCTGTTTCTGTGTGGCAGTAATAGGACTGGGTTATTCCTGCGAGAACCGCTCCGCTAGATCCTATCTCTCCTGTGCTCACATAAATACTTGATCAGCTCATGAGACCTTTCAAGTGGTCGTATAAATAATTTATGTGGTAATGCTGAGGAAGATAACTCTGCACAGCACTGCGAATTAATCTCGATTGTTAGCTGATGAAGAGCATGAAGATTAAAAATATAATATAGTAATTTTCATTGTTGATTATGTGTGTCCAGGTACATCGCCATGACGTCCCTTCAAAAGATCGTTTGCACAGATCACAACGCTGTGCAGCGCCACAGAGGAACCATAGTGGACTGTCTGAAGGACCAGGACGCTTCTGTAAAACGGTAACTTTCACCTTGTTCAGTAAACATGACTCTCTGAGGTCCTGCTTTTCAAATGTCATAACCTAATGTGGGTCTTCTAACACGATTTAGATTGTATAGATGCAGTGCCAGCTCTAATCATGTCTGTTTGGAATGGGCTGTTTGCTTGGCCTGTAGTAATGCTGGTTGCAGCTTTATCTTTGAAACTGGAAATGTGACCTGCAGTAATTGAGAAGTAGCAAGTAAAGACTGACTGCCTGACTCAGTCGACAGAACCAGGAACCTCTCGAAAAGTATGTCATTTTCAGTTTGGGACATTGTCTGATGCTCTGACTAAAAGAGACAATTTGATGCTTTATGACCAAAATATCCCGGATATGGGCGCTGCCATCTTGCGCTGGTGTTGTAATTAGGAGCCTGTGCAGTAGTGCCACGGTATCGAGGTCCCGCAGTTGACCAATCACGAGTCAAACTCAGCTGTCAATCGTGACATTTCACCCCATTTCTATAGCATCAAATAACTAATTAAAAGCAAATTCAATGGGAAAATAAATACTTGAGTAATACATCAGTGTGATAAGAAGAAACACATTTTTTTTTAGTTTTGTCCATGTCCCCTCTGCTAACATGTCGGGGGAAGGGTTTCTGACCTTTACTGCAGTCAGCCACCAGGCAGAGATCCAGGTCTTTTGGCTTCACTTTCTGAGAGCTGTCATGTCGTCCATCTTTATGCACACTCTTATGTTCTGTACCCACTGAGCTCCACAGTTACGCCTATACCTGGTCAGTAGAGAACACACTGACCTCTGCTGTATCTACACAGAATAAACAGCAGTCTCAATTGTCACTCACAGTTACAGGTCTCATTTTAAAGGGGCAAGTTTTTATTCATTGTTTCTCTCCTCTCATCCCTCCAGCCGTGCATTGGAGCTCTCCTTAGCTCTTGTGTCAGCCACCAACATCCGCACCATGATGAAGGAACTGCTCCTCTTCCTCTCCTCCTGTCCCCCGGAGCTAAAATCTCATGCTGCCAGCGGCATTTTCAATGCCGCTGAAAGGTGACACACTGCCCGACACAAAAATGTGCACATACATGGTTGTAGTACGTACACATACTGTATCTGTGCATGCGAGCACACAGACATTCATGTGCATGTGAATGCATTTAATAATAAATGTGAAGTGTAAAAGCTGCAACAAAAAGTCTCTGTGATTGAAATGTACAGTGTGTGTGTGTGTGGCTGGAAATCTGACTGTGTCTGTGTCCACTCTCAATGAGGTCCCTGTCCATTTAGCTGCCACTGTGATGATCAATAGCCTCCAGTGTTTCTGCTGTATATCACTCCACCACTTAATGCACCTCCCTGTTTGTGTGTATGCGCGTGCAAGCGGTGGTATGGTCTAGATGCAATTGTGTGTGTTTGTTTCTGAGTCACCCTCAAGCACCACTGAGATAGCTGTGTGTGTGTGTGTCTCTGTCAGGTATGCACCCTCCCAGCGCTGGCACATTGACACCATCCTGCATGTCCTCACCACGGTAAATACAGACTGAGCCACTCACTGCTGCCTCTGACATGGGCCTAACACTCACGACTATTTTATCGCTGTCCGCTGCTGTCAAGTCACGCCTCAGTCACAAGTCACGCCTCAGTGCAAATACCAGGGGCCTCCACCTTCTGTACAAACATTCATATATACCGCCCACTGTTCTGAAAAGGCTTTTTATCCTCTTCTAATGCTTCTCGTTTTACACAATGCTAAAATCCTTACTTTTCATTTTACCTGCCGTCTAGTAGAGAGAATAAATGAAACGCTAATGACTGCTGTACAAGCTAATGCTCACACTAATCCTTTTCAGTGGTCTCTCGAAATGATTGAGAGTAAGATATATATTGGGGATGTGGTATTATGAAAGTGAGGTCATAGGGTCTGGGAGGAAATATAGGCGACCCTGATACTTGTTCCAACTGTCTAGCTAATGGACTTATTGTGCATGTTTGTGTGCATGTGTTTAACTCTGATTCCTCACTCTGTCAGGCAGGGGGCGACGTGAGAGATGAAACTGTGCCCAACCTGATCCAGCTCATCACCAACACCTCTGAGCTGCACTGTTACACCGTCCACAAGCTCTACCGTGCCCTGCTCACTGACATCTCTCAGGTGTGTGTATGTGTGGCCATTAGTAATTTACAGATCTGTGCATCGGTCAGCTTATTCATCCAGTGTAACTGAAGAATAAAGTCTGTGGGTTACTCCATACTGATCCCAACCATACAAATAATACACTATATTTGAGATATTCATTGAATATGAGAATGATTCACTATATAATATTTTAACTGTACTGTTAACTGCAAAACATTAACAGAAGATTACAAGGCTTAAAAGAAACTTTAAATCAACCGTTAAAATATTTTTTATTTTATCTCATACTTAATACATCTGTATATTTAACAAAGTGGAATAAACTACTGAAAAAATGACATTCCTTTTCATGTGAATTGTAATGTGGGCTCATGCCTTTGGACCCAACTGTAAAATGACAAAATTGACAAAACACATACTATGAAATGATTTGAAAGCAAAATAAACAAAGCAAACCACAGGAAATACAACTGCATAATAGAAAAAATAGAAGAAAAGAAATACAGGAACCTTGCAGTATTTGTCAGACCAAAATTTAGAGACTACAACAAGAGGAAGCATCAGAACAGATTTTGGACAATTAGTCCAGGATTTGCATCCATTGTTTACACACACACACACACACGCAATTATTTTAGTAGAATTACCAGTGTCAATATGAGAGAGAAACTCAAGCGATGCATAAAGATTTTCATCAAAGAGAAACGTGTGTCAGTCCTGGAGCAGACAGAGCTGCTGTGGTTCTGTGGCAGTGAGAATAGCTTGGCTTTCAGCTTTTCAAAAAAAATGCCTGATGCAGTGAGGTTTATTTTTGGACTCGAGTCAGACGAGGAGCCGTGTACTGACTGTGCAGTGTGGTGCAGTTTCACACCATTTCCAACATTAACTTCCTGTGAGTTCGGGCAAAAGTGACAATTCAGCACACTGCTCTGCTGACCAGTGAGCCAGTTTACCAGGAACCTGACCAATTATTATATGTTTACATTTTACTGTGACTGTAATACAATAACTATGGACTGTAGTGAGTCATGTTTGCTCTGTGGGTCTGTGCAGCCATCCCTGGTGCAGGTGGCCTGCTGGTGTATAGGAGAGTATGGAGACCTGCTGCTGAAAGGAGAGTGTCAGGAGACTGAGGCTGTACAGGTACGCCCATATAAATGATTTCTCTTTATCCACAAACGATCCACTGCATTGCTAAATCATGATAGCATTATATTTGTATCTTGTATCTGGTGTTGTTATCACTGTAGGTTTCCTCCATGCATAACAAAGCACAATGCAGCACAAAGAAAGTGCTGTGTTTGCATCTCACATTTCAGTGGCAGTGTCTGATTTATAGGTGAATTCTGGGAAGTGTAGTGCAGATAAATGATCACAATGATAGTGGTTCTTTTTCCACACTGCCATTACGGTACAGAAAGTTTATGTTTCTTTTTTCCTATCTTTGTTCAATAGCATGGTGTCTCACTTTGATAGCAGAACTTTGATTGATTTTGCCCCCAGATTCACCCAAAACCCTGCGCCCGCACTCAAACATAACAGCTTGTGCTTTGATATCCTGCACTTCAGCTGTTATCCTAACGCTCACACCGCTAATGTGCAGACGTGAAAGGTCTGCTCACGGATTCTTTCGGTTTTAGAATTTTGACTCGTGTGCACAAAAGCAGCGTGAGCACGAGCAGAAGACCTGAAGCTTGAGAGCAGGAAATCGAAGCACAAGCGGGTTATATTTGATTGAGAGCGCAGAGTTCTGAGTGAGAGCAAATCTGAAAGTAGAAATCATAAGTCCTGCTCTCAAACTGAAAGACCAGGCTCTTAAATTAAGATAAGAATTATTAATCCTTTACTATTTATTAGAAAAGGATTATTAACCCAGTAATGTTAAACAGCCTTTCTTTCACTTTTAAAATTGTACACATAACAGAAGTATAGTCAAGACCAAGCTCCCTGCTGGTCTTCTTTAATTTAGCATCTGATATTTACTTAATAGCAAATAAAAATTAGTCAGGGAAATACCCAAGAATCTTTATTAATTCTTAATCCCTTTTTAATTGTTAACCCTAAAAACAAGTGTTGGGTATCTTACAGGAAGTGTAGTGAATTGTGTTACTGTAGTACTTTGTAGCTACCACATGAATACTGGCAAATGATCATTTTCCATTTTATAAAATTGTGACAGCCACTTCAAAACCCAGTCATGACAGCGTCTCTTCATCAGGTCACTGAAGACGATGCCCTGGATGCCTTGGAAACAGTTCTACAGTCCCACATGTCCTCCCCAGCAACCAGAGGCTTTGCTCTCACCGCCACCATGAAACTGAGCACACGCATCACTGACAATGTGGAGTAAGGAACACTGGTGTCCCCCACCACACACAGTGAACGCATGCGACTGAAAGCATGGCCACTTAGTCGCTATTTACAAGAAATAGAAACAGAAAGTTCTGTTGGTCAAAAGCAAAGACTCAAAAAATCACTGGTCAATTATTGTGGAGGGAAAAAAACCTAAGGACTGATATTTTCAAATTTTGTCAACCTGCATTTCAACATCGCACAACATTTCAGTGAAGGCTAGATGCTGCACTCGTACAATATTAATAGTACAAGACTTTACGTTTTGATATCTTAAGGTTTAGCTTATTGTTTCTATGAAGTCTCATTCTCAGGCTCTTGTGCATCTGTGTCTCTAATGTGCCATGTATAATGTTGATCGACATCTGGTCGCCAACAGATATTGATAGTGAAGAGTTCTGAGGAGCCTTGGGTTTAAAACTTGAGCAGTGAGTTGTTTAAAAAGGGACATGACTTCTAAATAGCTGCAGCAATTTCAAAATCATCTCCTAACTCCCTCTCTCTCTTTCTATCACCCCGACCTCTCCAGTCGGATCAGAAGCATTGTCAGCATCTACGGCAGCTGTTTAGACGTGGAGCTCCAGCAGAGGGCAGTTGAATACAATGCTCTGTTCAAAAAATATGACCACATGAGGTATGCAAGGGTTCCATGAAGACATTCACTTTTTCAACTCTTTAAAAGCAAATCTGAAGTAGAGTTGTTTGGACTTCCTGCATGTTGTGGTTACAGGTGCTCTACCTTCTTTTCTGACCAGTAAAAAGCTGCGATGCTTTGTCTCTCCACAGGGCAGCGGTGCTGGAGAGGATGCCCGTGATTGAAAAGAACTCCTTGGGTGATACCAATGGAGAGTCAGCGGGGGAAACCATGAAGGAGATCCAGTCAGCTACAGTCAAGAAGGCAGAGCCACTGCTGCAACAACAACCTGCGAACCAGGTACATCACCTTAAGTAAAGATGCATATTTGGTCCAATTTTTACTGATGAGCTTGCTAAAAGTCTTTCCAGTCCTGTTTCTCTGTATTTGACTTTGGTTGGTTGTTGGTTGGCTTGGTTGAATTGCCTTGACTGTTGGGCCTTGGTGGAGGTATGTGCTCCACTGAGTGCCATTCTAGTTTTTAGAGTTGTACGTATCACAGGCTGTATATAAAAATGGCCATTCTGTTGATGGTCTGTTCAGTGTAAAGTTTTATTTTCACTGGTTTTATGAGAATAATTGTTGAAATATAAATGACATATTTAAGTTTTACTTAACATTTATACTTCAATATTATTCTCTACAAACTTGTTTTGGTTGAGACTCCAATGAAGAAACTCATTTCTCTTTCTGTCTGTGTCTCCCTTCAGGTGTGTGATCTCTTGGACCTGCTGGGTGGCTCCGAGGAGCCTCTGCAGCCCAGTCCAGCACAGGGCAGCACAGCACCAGGTCTGTCCATCAACACCGCCAGCACTGCAGGAGGAGACCTGCTGGATCTACTGGGAGGGTTAGAGCCAACGCCCCTGGCACCAGGTCCGATAGACACACAAACACCACACACGTTGCTAGAGAATGAAAAGCTGTTTTCAGACATGAACTCAACATATTCTGTAGTTTGCTTTTCACATATGAAGAACACAGCAGGAGATTGTTCGAGTCAGACGCGTTCACAGCAACAGGAAGATGTCCGAAACATTCAGGCCAGGGGTGGCGTCTGGGTAGAGCATGTAGGAGAAAGGTCATGACAGCACATTGACATGGGCGTTCTACTTGTCTTTCCAAGTTGACATCCTCATCTGTTATGGTTGCTCTTTCATTCTTGGATTCTTCCAGTTTTGCGTCTGTCACATTTTAGAAACGTCATGGACACACCCGCTCACTCACTGTGAATGTTCTGGATATTTTCCTGCTGTATTCTCACATGATCTCCCTCTAACATTTTCCAGACATTTTATGTGGGCGCTGGCAGGAAAGGTTTTGGCCCCTCTCAAATGTCAGGAAACTGTCTGGACTGAAAGTAGCTCAAGAGAGAAAGAGGAAGTTATTTTGGAAACAAAACTAGAGAAACTGAAATTGTATTGCTTCAAATCATATCCCTCTATTTCTCTATTGGTGTTTTCTTTGTTAAAATTCAAGTAAAGTAAATGCAGTCTTTTATTTCCACAGCTCCCACAGTGACGGTGTATGACAAAGACGGCGTGGCTTTGACACTCAATTGTGAGAAACAGTCCGACTCAGGTCTGACAGTCACACTCATAGCCTCCAACTCCACTGACTCGGACATCAGCAGCTTCACCCTGCAAGCTGCTGTACCCAAGGTTGGTTTCAGCACCAGTGACACTCAGCTCAGTAAACCTCCTCTGTCAGACCATGTGTTCATCATGAAGAAGCCACACGTCATTTTGAAAAAGGCAAGATTTCTCGTCTGCAGAGGCAAAGTCTCAAAATAACCAGACTGAAAAATGTATTGGGCAGCTGTGAGTGGGAGCTCTGACAGATTTGTGTTTGGCTGGTCAGGTTTATAGTTTGGTCGGGTGGATGGAAAAAAAAAAAACAGCTCTAACCTTCAACACGTTTTTACTCCAACTCCATCCTCTCCCGTCTCCCCCAGTTTAAGCTCTGTGGCAGGGATGTAGCTACCAGTGAGAACATAGAGTATCTGGGACTAATATTTACCAAATCACTTTATGTAAATGTCAAATAACAGAAATATTAAATTAATATTTTGTATATGTTTTTTATGGTTTTATATTGTTCTTTTCTAGTCTTGATGGCCACTCACTGCTCTTCACAATACAGTTTTGTCATTCAGCCATTCTCACACACTCATTAATACAGTGCATCTATGTGCAGCACTTTCTCTATCACAGGTAAAACACACACTAGGGGCACAGCCTTCAGGAGTAATTTGAGCTTCAGTATCTTTCCTAAGGACACTTTGGCACGTGGAATAGGCAGGACTGGGATTGAACCACCAACCCTCTGGTTAGTGTAGGACCTGCCCTACCTCCTGAGCCCCCATAATATGTGTAATATAGAAACGTACTGTTTTTCACCAAAAGACCTTTTCAAACTTAACAGAAAATGAAATACACATTTGAAATTATATTATTATATGCTCAAATTATTTTGTAATTTTCCACCACATATATTTCTGGCAGCTGGGAGAATCTACATTTAGATCACTGTGTAGGTTTATGATATTAAGGTAAATAATAACTGAACAACTAAGTGTTTTGGTGTGAAGCCGAACACTTCTTCATGGGGTGGGACGGTTCAGGGGAATTTGAGCTCATGAGCTCAGCGTGTGTCACATCTTGGCCTCGGCCCTGTTGTGTGTCATGTTCTCAGTGGTAGAGGGAACAACAACATGAACGTGTCCACTGCTTTAGACTTCAAAGTTGTATTTGATCTCCCTGCAGAGTGTCCAGTTACACATGAAGGCCCCCAGTGGGGACTCTCTCCCTGCACGAGGCGTAGCTAAGGTGACCCAGCTGGTGGTCCTCAACAACCCAAACAAGGTGGGTCTGTGGTGGTTGATGACGCAAGTGGAGAACTCGCATTAAGGGCACTGTCACACATACACAAATGAAGTAGTGGTGAACCTTCTCCTCCCATTCACATAATGGGATCCAAATCCTTCTTTCCTCCTCCAGGTGAGCCTGAAGATGAGGATCCGCGTATCTTACACCAGACACGGCTCAGCCTTCCAGGACACCGTCCAGGTCGACTCCTTCCCAGGCCTCTGACAGCTGTTAGTCAGTCCTACTGGCCTATGACAGCAGACTGTGGATGAGTCAGCAGGCGTCAGCCTCACTGACAGTCTGCTGTAAAAACCCTCCACTCCACAGTCCAACCTGCTGTTCCTCAAATACCCACCTTTTTTATTTCTGGTGTTTTTAGCGCTGAAAAACACTTATTCTCTCACAGGAAATCAGCCTCGTGTTAACACATAGTTCTCCTCTCGCCTGGAGCTGAAGTGTAATATGTGATTATTAACACGAGCTGTGGAATATGCAGGTAAAACATGGAAATTACAAAATTATAGTATTTTCTAAGAAGTTTTATGTGACTGTCCAAACAAATATCCACTTAAGTTTCAACCAGGGTTTTATTTTAATGTGGCGTCTGTCAGTTTAAGCCACTAGATCAACTCTACTCATACATCTCTGCATTTATACTCCACTACAAAGCGATCTCACTTTTTCTTCGTTTGCCTCGACCTTCTTTACTCACCTGAAAAGCAGCTGAGCACTAACTAATGAGCCACTACGAATTATATGAAATTATTTTATCCAGAAGGCTTGATTTTCTTTGGAAAATGCAGGGACATGAATTTTAATCTGAAGGGTTGAAGACTTTAAACAGCCATGTGTCTTGTGTTATTCAGCTGAACTGCTCAGAGTGTCAGAGTATCCTCTTCCTTTCTCCTCTGTGCCTTGAGCCCTCTCAAGAAAGGAAGTTTTCTAAAAAAATAAAATGTCATATTTAATTTTGAAGGCTAAGACATGGTTTTAAAAGAAGTATTGTCAAATAAACATTTCCACAAGCAACACTTGTTTTTACTGACCATTGTTTCCTTGTCAATTGTTTACAGAGGCTCCTTATTGAATTGTTTTTTCTGGAGACTATTTTAAGTGATAGCAAGAAGAAAAACGGTCATGATGCGATTTATAAGATGTATATTTGAGATAAGCGTGTAAGTACAATTACAAATGTACATTGGAAATCTCTAACATGATACTTTGATGTGGAAGGACAAAAAAAAGTGAGCTGTCAAACATAAGATGGATAAAGTGTATTATCTGAGTTATTTGAAAGAAATCATCTCAATCACAGAACTTCTGAAAACACTGGAGACTGGATAGGAGCAGTGGTGCTGTAATGTGATTTAAGCACAATCTACCTTCACTAAAATGTACGGGAGTATACTATCAACTGTTTATATTTGTCTTTGAATTTTCAGTCTCATGTCATTTTCTATAAAAGAAAAGAAGTTTTCAGAATCCTCAGTGACCCGTCTCTGTGTCTTTCTCTGTGTGTGTGTGTGTGTGTGTGTGTATATTCGATGACAAAGCTTAAATTAACTTCAACATTTATTCACAAGCAAAAAGACCACAGGGTTCTCACACTGTCTCTTGTACTGCATGGGTGCCTGCATCAATGGGTCAAACTCAGAAAGCCAATGTGGGTTGACAAAAAACATTTTCAGTGAGATTAGAACGTCTTTTGTTGTTTTTTCTTCTTTTGATTATTGGTTTGCGTCGACCAGGGAGCGTGGGATTTTCAAATCTCTGTGCCCGTAGCACAGTTTAAGACGGACACCTCGACTGTTGGCACTCGGCTGGTCCCCGTGACAACAGCGGCTCATGACGAAGAGGATGGGTGTATGCAGCCGAGACTGTGGACCGCCGACCCTCCTCTTAGCGCCAGCACGAGATGAAGCACTGAGCCGCCCTGGATCTTGTAGTCTGCCGCCGTCTTCTCATCGTTCCTGAGGGCAAAATGACACAAGGGAGAAGAAGAGATTGTTTAGAGGAGAAGATTTGAGGATGAAAAAGATATTGTCCATTACGAAGGAAGATACATGTATTAAACAGTGGAGGAGCTCACATCTGTTTTCCACTGTAGATAAGTCTTTGCTGCTGCGGGGGGATCCCTTCCTTCTCCTCTACCCTTTCTTTAATTCTCTCCACCTTGACGTAAACAAACACAGGATATTTACACATGATGCAGAGCTGTGCGAGTGAAGATTATTCCGATTTCTGCTTATCTTATGAAGACAATGCATTCCATGATGTCACCTTGTCTGTGGGCTCAATGTCGATCTCTATTTCTTTTCCAGTGAGAGTCTGAAAAATAACAACACGATCACATCAACACAAGAGTCCAGAAGAAAACAATCCACTCGTTCAAGTGAGCCAAATGGGGATTCGAGTTGTGTCCATTGTCCCAAATGACTCAAAGGTTTCTATTCCAGTCGATCAAGCACTTCATGGATGTATTTCTTACAGTGCTGACATCAGTCGGCAGGAGATCTGTCTGTTAGGCTTTGTCTTGTAGCTTTACACAATGTTAAGAGATTTGATTGTAACACCGGCCCCTGAATAAACTAACCTGCTGAGGTTTACTTTTAAATTAGCAAGATATCAAACAACACACACGACGACAAGTAAGAGCCAAAAACCACTGGAAAATAAAACTCGCTAACATTTTACAAGATGCAGCTGGAATACGATGAGAACTGGCCTGAGGGAAATTAGCGAACCGGTGAGTGGTGTTAGCGAGCGATTCAACAAAAGCAGTATGAAAAGTACCACATTAAATAAATCCGTTATCTCACCTTTACTTTGATCAGCATGTTGATTAAGTTATATACTTCAATTCCAAATTATATGAACAGTTTCGCGATCACAATACTTCGTGAACTAGCGAATTACAACCCGGTTGTCTGGCTTGCTCGAGTTTACTTCCTGTGTATCACGCCGAACGCTCCGGACGTCACAGCGAAAAAGGAAAAACGTTCCGCTCAGATTCTAAAAAAACAACAAAAACAAAATACCAATTAATAAAATAAATATATAATAGTTAAGTTTAAGTTAAAAGGGCCGCGGCTCGTTTGAAATCATATTCTTCTAAAATGTGGACTAAGTTCATTGTATTTCTTTTTTCTCTATGAAATAGAGAAAAATCTAATCCAGGTCCTGTGCTTGGATTTATGAATTTGAAGTTTCTCAAGGATGCGAATGATATCAACCAAAAAGTCATCTTTGCAACTGTTTACGTCAAGTCCATAAATAATGTTCTTTTAGGAGAAGGTTTCAAGTTGGTAAAGTGTAATACGTAGTAGTTTCAGTTTCATACAAAAATTAAAAAAACACAACGATTGGTATCAGTTTCAAATCTCTGTCTTACCAAGTCACTGGATGAATACACCCACTCTGATGAATACAACAAGACAGCTACAATCAGACCAGCTCCTTTGAGAGAGTTCAAATCATGACAGAATTTAGCTGATTTTTTGCAGTGATGCATTCATAAATTATCAAGCAGCATGTTAAGGTTGCAGTCAGACTGGTGCATCATATTTTATGTTAAATATCCAACTTTGTTTTGAATGTAGAGTAAAAAGTACAACAATTTCTTCTAAAACATATACAATTATAAAATAGCATTTACGTACAAACAGATCCAAACTGCACTTAATGCATTTAATAGAAATGTACTTAATACAAATTTAGTTTACAAGTGCATTTGAGTATATAATACATTTCTGCAATGCACAGACAGTCCAGCATGAGTGGAGGTGTTGCCCTGATACTACACAGATGTTGATCATTCAGCTGATGAGACAGGAAGTATATATATGTGTGTTGGTTCCACTTGGCTTCTGATCATTCAGTCATGGTGACTCATCTTTACCTAAGTGTGATAATCGTGGCTGTTTTTGCAGCCACTGTCGCTAATGCAGGTATTTTTCAGATGTAAATTTACCAACCGTATGTACAAGTGTTTAATTGATGGGAACTGACAGCTTAAGGATTTGTTTGCAGATGTCAAAGTAGTCTGTGAAAAGGACTCTGTAAAAATCACATGGAGGATCGGTGCGGAGCTGGTGCCATATGCCGCTCGTCTCTTCCTGGGGAACTGCATGCCTTCTAAGTTCAATGTTCTGCCCACTGGGGAGGGGGTGGTTCAATTCAACTATAAGTTAACTGACTGCAAGTTTAAAAAACTGGTAAAGTAACTGATATTTAACAAAAAAAACAACTTATAGCCACTTTGTATTTTATATAACCAGTTTTCTTTCTCTGCAGATGAAAGGAAAACGCCTCATTTATAAAAATGAACTGACTTACAGGCCACAGGCGAAGATAAATCCTCCATCTTCGACATATCCCATCGAATGTGTTTATAAAAGGTAGTTCTCTTTTAAAAAGGGGTGGGGGTTAACATCCATTTTAAAGCTGAAATGTCTGAGGAATTTTACTGTTATGTTTCAGACCTGATTCGTGGATTCCCCAATTCCTGAAGCCTGGATCAGGTGTTTCTGAAGGTCAAGGCGAGCTGGTCGTCCACATGGTGCTCCTCAATGGTGACTTCTCACACAGCCAAATACAACACGAGCACATTCAAAGCTGCATTTTGAGCATTTTTTTCTTTTTTACCTGACCCAACAGCGCAATTAACAAGTGTAGCCAAGACAAACGTCATCCCTCTGGGCTCTTTCATGCCAATATGGGCAGCAGTGGAGCAGAAGTCCCATCAACCTTTGCTGCTGCTAATGGAGGCGTGTGTGGCAGCCACTACACCAGAGTTGCACCCTGGCAGCCAGGTTCACCCAATCATTGCCAACAATGGGTAGGACGCAGATACGAGTGAGAGTTCAGTGATCAGTGAGTTATGTTTTTAATCTGAGATTTAAAATGTCCTCAGGTGTCTCTTGGAGAGCGTGAGGGGAAACTCTGTGTTCCTCCCTCGATACCACTCGTCTGCTCTCATCCTCTACCTGCAGTCCTTCAAGTTTGGTCTTGGAGAGGAGGTGAGAGGATAAATTGGGAGCTGATGTCGGGAATATTGGTTTGATAAACTAAAACTTATCGACTCCTTGTGTGTTCCCAAGGTGTACATCCACTGTAAACTGGTTGTATGGGACCCTGCAGATTCTGGATGAGACCAAGAAGACCTGTCATTATGTAAAAGACAGTGAAAGGTAATGATCAATTATCACTTATGTGTGTGGTTATTATGGAGCTAGCCTGTCCCTGTCCAATCTTTAAAATAACTAGCAGTGCCTCCAAATTAGCTTATTTTGTCCACTGTCCTTTCTTAAATTGTACACCAAAAGAAATGTAAAAGCAATACAAGGAGTTGTGTGCTTTAACTACTAAGTCACTGCACTTGGCTAGTGGTGGTGCCAGGCTCTGTCTTGTATCAACACCTATATTTTGAAAACCCCTCTCTGATTCCTCCTTCCTCAGCTGGGAGCTGCTCGATGACCCGCTTCAGAGCTCCCTCTGTAGCTGCTGCGATTCAACCTGCATGTCCCGTTCCAAAAGAGGAGTTAAATGGGGTATAGTCTTATGTCAGCTCAGTTATTTTTAGACAGAACTTTCTTGCATGAAGTCATTAATTCCACCCACCATCCTTTCTTTCTCTTTTTGCAGAATCACAGAGCCAGAGTCACAATTCTGTGTTGGGACCCCTGGTCATCGTGGAGCAAAACCCATCGTCAGAAGACTTTGGTGTCAAGGATTAAAACAACTGTGTCCCACATGTCTTGATCCTGAAACTGATGAACACTGGACATGAGTATTAACTAAGACTCTGGTTATGCACAAAATGGAGGCCAGGACCAGATGACCTCCTTCCAGACATGCATTATGTCATCAGCTTTACATGGGCCTGACTTGTGTTTTCAGAATTGCTAATAATTACAGCTGTGCTGCCCAAAATCTTATAGATCCATCATCTGATGTCCAATAAAACTGGTTTAAGCTCCTGATTCTGCTGTTTATTCAATCTTTTCAGCAACATCATTATCCATTCCAAACCAGCAAATTCTACTTTTATTTCTTATATTGACAAGGCTCATTGATCAATGGACAGAATGCTGTAATTGTACCTGAGTTATATAAAATAATTTCCATCCATTGTCCTGGCCAGTTCTTTTAAAGGCAACCTGACCTAAAATTACAAATATTTCCAGCTAATACATCTGATGCCCAGACCAGTACAATGCACTGGAAACTGCTGCTTTTCATCACTTTACGCTTTAAACTGATTATAATTTGAGTTTTAATGATCAGGATGTGGATTTACGCTATGAGAAGTTATGCATAATGTCATCACACAATTCTGGGGAAATTGGCTGAAATAAAATGCCAGCCATAAAGACATATAGCTGCACATGTCTGCCTAAGATGTAAAAGGTTTCAGACCACATATGAGAAGGGGGGATACTCCTATTAACTCAGGAATTAAAACAGCAGTTGAGTACCATGGGTAAATGGAGACAGAGCTAAAGGCAATAGGCAACTTCTGTAAAAGCAACATGTCAGAATTATAATTTGTAGGGAGTAGAATAGTAAAGTTTGCTTAGGAAGTTTCCCGACTGGGTGAAATGACCTGGAAGTATTTCAGCAGCCGCCATAAGCGCTGTGTGAATTCTCTTAATTGTAAGATAAGAAGCTTTAATGTCTCCTATCTTATCTCCTTAAGCAGTGGAAACAACGACCTTTCCTTTTGGAAAGGAAAGGAGAAAGTACCAACCCACACCAAAGGGAACCAACCTTGTAGTCGCACCTGGGCAGAGCCATGTTAATATATATTTTGGAAAAATAACAGCTGTTTTATTCTCACGACCTGATCCAGAACTGATGAATCCCCACATGAACATCTGACGTCTTGATTTCTTCTCTGTCACATGGGTCTAGCTAAACAGCAAGCACGTTAAACTTATAGTTCACAGTATCATCAGAACAAGATTTTAGTACAAATATATATCTATATAAAGTATCATCAACCCCACATTGTGCATTGCAAAAAAATTATTCTCCACTCGTTTTCTCCACGTATATTCCTCGTGTCATATTATTTTTACATTTCAGTCCTGTTTGTTTTGTTTTTAATTCCAATAAAATCAATAATTTCTTCCTGTAACTGATGGTTAAATGTTTCCTCTGTACAAACTGACAATATCTGTTTTTAGGACGTGTCATTCAGTTTAGAAAAGGAAACTTCTAAGGTAGGTGCACACCGCACAGCACAGAACTTATCACTGTACTTTGAAAGTTTGTATGTATCTTCGTCATTAATTAAGTGCTTTAAAAAATAACTTTCTTGAATGAATGAGGTTTTCCATCGGGGTCAAGGCATAGGGGTTAGGAAAGGTGATAAGTGTGACTAGGTTAACACTTTTCTAAATGATCCTGGATCCTGATCATCGATGGTGGTGATGGATTGTGATGGTGGATCATGATCGTGGTGGCAGCTGATCATGGACTATGATTACAGCAAGACTGCTTGATATACAATGTGCTCACATATTCAACCATTACTGACAATTACTCCAATTGTCACTGCTGCTCCCTTCATGTTTTTCAGACAATTTCTCATGTATAAATACTTCAAACATTAGTACACTTCCATTATGCAAATGTTTTTTTCTTCAAATCAATGTTGTAATTTTGTTGATATTCTCAGTTACATGCAGCATCTACTGCACGTCTGTCCATCCTGGGAGAGGGATCCCTCACATGTGACTCTCTGAGGTTTCTCTGTTTTTTCTCCTCTTAATAGTTTTTTTTTGTTGGTAGTTTTTCCTATCTCTAGTTGAGAATTAAAGACAGAGGATGTTGCACCTTGTTAAGCCCTATGAGACAAACTGTGAATATGGGCTATACAAATAAAATTTGATTAATTAATTGATGATAATTCCAACAAATGACGGGCATTGTCATACAGTTTATATTCTCATATCCACTGTAGCTGTAGAATGTTCTGTCAGGCTCTCTGGTTCCTAATAGAAAGTAAATAGCTATAACAGGATGAATGGGACTTGTTGTAATGAGAGTGAGGCGGCTGCATCTGAGGTAGTGAACACACACCAGGTGAGAGAAGTTAAACTAGATGAGCGTCTCCCAGTACAACCAATAAAAGCTTCCACAGTACCCATCCTCTGTGTTCAGTCACGATGGCTTTGTTTTTGCAAGGGGTGCTGCTCGCCATCCTGGTCGCTGCCATTTCAGTTAACGCAGGTAACATAGCATCAAAAATAATTGAAGGTTTCTTTGCTGTTTGTGTAAAAACCTGATTGTATTTGTTCAATTGTCTCCCCGACAGACCTGAAAGTGGACTGCAGGCCTGATTATGTGACGCTGGTGTGGAGACAGAGCAGAAACCCGGTCGACCCCTGGCTCTTTCTTCTCGGTAACTGTATTCCCACAAGCGTCTCGGCCATGGAGGTCGTCTTCGATGTGGGCTTCAATGACTGTAACTTCAGGAGACTGGTGGGTAGGACGTTTCAATCTGGGCTTTTTAAGGAAATGCTTTTGACAGTTTAAGTAACATGTCTTCCTCATAGGTGTCTGGGGATCATCTAATATACAGCAATGACCTGATGTACAATGCCTCTCTGGACTCCCACATACTCCCCTTCACTCACACAGTTGAGTGTTCATATGAGAGGTGTGTATTCATGTAACTTCCACATAGGGTGTTAAATATCAACACTCTATTTGATCACTTTTACTTGCAGTTCAACTGATGCATGCAATAAATGTGTATTTTGTGCAGGCCTAAAGACTGGTACCCCCCCATCTACGACCCTGTGTTTAATACATATGGTGTAGGACAGATGGTTTTTCATATTGGACTAATGAATGGTAGGTGTCAACAGTTCATCACCTCAACTTGAAACGGCAGCATTTTAACTCAATGTCTCGCCTCTACCTTTATGATTTTAGATGACTTCTCAGGCCCTGCTGAATCCAACAGTTTTCCTCTGGGCTCCTTCATACCCATCATGGCAAGTGTGGAGCTATACTCCCATCAGCCCTTGCTGCTGCTTCTTGATGAATGTGTTGCAGCTGCCACACCAGAGCTGAATCCTGGAAGTGATTTATACCCAATAATCACAAATAAGGGGTAATACTTGTTGTTGTATTGAATATGAACACAGACCTACTGACTTTTTCTGCCCACACACTGGAAGTAATGTATTTTTTATATATTTATAAACCATACAGATGTCTTGTGGACAGCAAGACTTCCCGTTCAAAATTCGAACCAAGGCGAACGGTCATCTGAGATCCACCTGTCCCTTCAAGCCTTTAGGTTTGCCATTGGAAAAGAGGTAAACCTTCATTCTATATCTGTGCATGGTCTTTGACATATTAGCTTAATCTGTAAATACTGGAACATCCTCTGCACAACAGGTGTATCTGCACTGCCAACTTGTGGCTTGGGATCCTGTTGGGCTTGACAACACAAAGAAGGCCTGCAACTACATAAAAAATCACGGGTAAAACTTGTATAACTAGTCGTAAAACTAAACGACTTTAAGACAAATTGTAACTAATCCCGGACACTTTCCCTGTTCAGCTGGGAGCTTGTGGATGACCCTGCATATAGCAGCCTATGTGACTGCTGTGACTCAACCTGCAAGTCCAGGAGGATGAGGAGTACAGCCTCAGGTATGTAAACCATCTTTGCAGTGTTTGGATTAAACTGGTCTCATTTTACTGATGGTCCTAAAGGTGTTTGTGTTACAGGGAAGCTTGGGGTGGTAAAGAAAGCCGTCCTCGGGCCTTTCACCGTCACTGAGAACCCTTGAGGCATCAATGTGAGAAACTACTTTTATTTTACTCTGCAAAATTCTCTTTGTGCTCAACAACTGCATTCATAGACTTTTTATTTTTTTGTTGTTCCCCTCTCCAGAAATGAATCCATCTGAAGGACTGGCTCCTACAATCTGACTTGGTTTTTATTGTTTCAAGCTTGGTGCCTGGTTGCCTCTCCATTTCAGATTTGTTGTCATTAAAGAAGTATCCACTCAACTTGAACAAGACTCAAATCATTTATCACTCAAACCAAGGGTATTGATGTCTGCTAAGTTTGTCACTGGATAAAACTGAAGCTGTCATTACAGGGTGTAATGGTATAGATTTATTAAGAGTTTCACCCTCACATTAAGAATTTCACTCAACAATTCATGAAACTGTGGAAACTTGAGTTGGAACACCATAATGGTGTCAGACAAATGGCAAAATATACTGTACTTTCACTTCCAAAGAAGCATTTACATACTACTTGTGTTGCATACTGATTGTTCCAGGACCTCAGTGAGTTTTCTAAGACCCTTGACATTTCCTTAAAGAAATAATTGACCTTAAATCCAGGGCTGTGGTTTACATGGTGGACTGGTTCTTGTTAGTGAGCTATTTGGTATCCTTTACACAATTTGCAGTAAATCTTGACAAACCTCTTCATCAAATACTACCTTAATGTGGTTTCTTCCAAATGATAGTCAAAGGTGGTTCTGTTTCCACAAAGCCAATAAAATATGAATTGGCTGGATTAAATCTAGTGGACAATTGTATACTGCCTTCATTAGTTTCTACACATGCACTCTGTGAAATGTCACTGGCTCTTAATGTAACTCAATCAATTGCCAGTTTGATTCATCTATCCACTAATGTAAAGTATATTTTGACAAAGTGGATTAAGGCAAAGAAATGGAGCTTTAACTCCTGGAGTGCAGGTCAAGACTTGTTGTGCAACATGTGTCTTTTATTTTTTTTTTGTGAGTAGTAAACAAATTGCAAGCATGCAATCAAATGTTCAGGGATAAACGCTATCAAAGTATCTATATTTTAAAAAAAAAAAACTAAAAAAAAAACAGGAACATTGATTTGGGTTGAAATGAGTTCCGAGTACTGAAATTAATAAAATAAACTTATCAATTTACAAACAATGGGAGGCTTGCAGTTGTATAGTTTATTTATATATTTATTAACTACTTTTTAAACCTGCATTTTATGAATAGTCTCTAATAGTAGACTTGTCTTTAGTATAGTAGGGATTTTAAATAGTCACACTTAAGTGTGTGTGTGTGTGTGTGTGTATAGTTGAGTATTGTCGGTGCCTTGTTCAAACCACCCCAGACGTCCCGTCTGTCAGTGGTCAGAGAGAGAAAAGGGAGCAGAGCTGAACCAGCTGAATAGACTTTGTGAGCAGGTCGCAGGTAAAGTAACAAGAAGGAGAAACAGACATGTAGCAGCCACCACGTTTAAGTGTAGCGTCTCTCTCGTTACCTTCAGTTTGTCAGTATCAAGCCACAGACCCCACTTTGACGCAGTTTTAGCTAATTAGCTAACTAGCTAACAGTCAGCGGCTAATAGTTTCTGTAGCGTCCTGGACTACGTCATGACGTCTCACTGCTGGGGGGGGCGGGGGAGGGGGGGGGGGGTGCTCCAGTGATAAACTCATAGTATAACTTAACTAGACTCCGCACGCACTCTACCATTATGTCTATATATGACGAATGTATCTTTCATTGGTTTGACATTACAGCAGGAAACACAGTATGAGTATCTGATGACAGCATCACATGGAGCTGAGCTGCTTCCAGGGTCCATGGTGATGTACATGAGGTTCACTATCGCTGTTAAAGCTCGAGCTGACCTTTGAAAGAACTGAGACGTCGCTGTGGAAGTTTGAATCTGACCCTGATCCTTCCACGACAAGTGAAAGTCTCGTGATAGAAAACGGTTTGTGTACTGATACAACAGCGTCAAGGTTTCTGATCAAGGTTTGCACAAGATTTTAGAACCTGGCAGGAGATTTATTACTCATCACTCATCCGACCACAGCAGCGTTTGTGAAGTCGGGTCCGGATCCTGGCTGATGAGGCTTGATCAAGGCCGCGTTCTGGGCCCTAGTTAATCTAAAATGTGTTGTACAGGGTCAGTGCTCTGTGCAGGCCAGTCAAGCTCTTGCACACTGAACTGGGAAAAAACATTTTCTTATCATCATCATTTGTTGAGGTATGAACGGGTCTTCAGCACAAACTCACTCGGGTTTAATTTCATTTAAACTAGCAACACATTTGTGCAATTTCAATAATTCAATAAGTGCAATATTAATATCTTCTATGCGCCATCCTGTTTACATTGTACATATTCTCTATTTTATATGTCCTTATACTTTAGTGGCATGTTTATGTATTAATTAATTACTGATGTTACCTACTCTCATCCACATTGCTGCTGAAATATGGAAAATGTCACTTTTGTGGGGCTAATAAAGGCTTATTTTTTCTTTTCTTATCTTAAACTGTTCCCGTGGAATTGGAAGCAGACCATTATCTTAAATGTGTTTTTTCAATAGCATTATCACAAACCAGGAAGTTACCCTTGACCATAAGTACACAATAGTACAGTATGTAATCAGGTTTGTCCACACATGTATCAACATATAGTGAAATCTTTAATATAATAAAATGACATTTGCGTGTTGTGACCTTTGAACCCACAGGGCTTAAAATGGACTGGTTCCACTGTAACCAGTGCTTCACAAGGAAAGGGTCGGTGTTTGCTGTGTCCAGCTGTGGCCACATCTCCTGTGAGGCATGCATCAAATCCAGTAAGACAGTTAGATTCCATCTGCTCTTCCACATTTTATGATATAGAATTATCTAACATCATCTCTTGTGCCTCTTTTCCCTCAGAGCAGTGCAGTGTGTGTGGGGCCGGCTGCAGTTACCTGCCCATCACTGATGAGGTTGGTGAGATTGACACATTCACTGCAGGTCACTGTGTAATGCTGCCAGCTGAGGATTATCTTATTCCACACAGCCGACACATCACTGTAGATCTGCACACCTTTCTATTTCAGATGAAGCCACAGGAAAAAGTGTTTTTCAAGGACCCAACGAAGCTGATCCAGTCACGACTGCAGCACATATCACAGGTCTGTCTCCTCTGTGCCACTTTTGAATTGCCACACTTTAAATGTCAATATCGCATCAAAATGTTTAAGATCATTCTGGAATCTTATAACCCACTAGCTATATTTAATTTACAGTAATTCCTTAGAAATGAAAGAAGAGTTGATCGTGACTTCCTCTTCCTCAGATTGTTCATTTCCAGTGGACACAGATGGAGAGAGTCACGACGCACTTCAAGCACAAGGCTGTTGAATTGGAGAGGCGCCTGAAGGAGGTCACTGAGCAGGGCTACAGGTGATTTAAAATCTTTTATGGTTCCTCTGTTGCTGTGTAAATAAAACTCAGATTACAACACTTTCCATCCCACGTCTGTTATCTCAAGGCAACTGACCGAGCTGAAAAGAGAGAACGCTGCCTTAAAAAAGCAGCTTTCTGAGCTGAAAAGAGAAACTGCCGAATTAAAGAAGCCACTTTCTCAGAGGAGGGTAAGTGTTCCATAATCCTACTTATTAAAGTTCATGTTTCTTAGGCAGTTTTCAGAAATGAACTTGAACATGAAATCTCCACACAATTGGTGTCCGGACATTCTCTGGGGTTTGCGGAGATCACGTGTTTACTTTTACAGCCTTGGCCCTTATCACCAAAAGCTCTCTTGACATCTTCGTCAGTATCCTCTAAGTGTATGGCTCCTTTTTTTTCATCCTGATGTATTTGTATTCTTTAGTTTTTTATTGTTT
Source organism: Verasper variegatus (assembly GCA_026259375.1). Taxonomy (NCBI): domain Eukaryota; kingdom Metazoa; phylum Chordata; class Actinopteri; order Pleuronectiformes; family Pleuronectidae; genus Verasper; species Verasper variegatus. The sequence goes on along the minus strand of CM048053.1, from coordinate 16,925,891 downwards.
TGTTTTGCATCTTTCCCATGTTAGAAACATTATCAACACGCCTCCTCGCTCACCTGCGGAAGATACCCTGCTGTGTTCTCACGTGGGCTAATATGGAGATTCTGCTGAGTTTTGCACTAGAGGGCTGGTCGGAGGAGCTGTAGAGAAAGTCCAGAGCTTCTTACTCCGACATTTGTTATCTAACATACCTCCAGAGAATGTCCAGAGATTATCCGGAGTTCAGTGCATGTCTGAAAGCAGCATGTCAATGTTAAGGCGTTACCTCAGATTTATTTATACTGTATACTTTCTGCTTGCCACAGGTTTCTCCAGGGCAATTTCATACAGATGGGTAAAGGCCAATTTACCTTTCAGAATGGTCATATTTCATAATAAACATTATAGCGTTGAAGTATTTTAAATAACAGTTCACTCATTCTCTTCTTATACAGCACTCAAAGGATGACACTCCCTGTGGCTGTCACCTCCCCAGGTAATCCAAGATTTAATTTAAATTGTTTCAGCACTTTTTACTACTGGTCAATTTCATATGTAGTTTTCTTTTACTAGTTACACCTCGGTCAAGAGCCAACAGGTATGCATTTCTTTCTTTATTGGCTCATCACATTTCTGCATTATAGAGGAGAATTGCACGAGACTTATTAAACTCAATGTTTTCTGGTTCTTAGTCACTTTGGCTCAGCAGAATCTCAGGGGTGGACCAGAGGCCGAGGTCCCAGTCTCTCCACTCTCACTGTGAGCCTCCCACTTACATCGGCTCCTGTGTGATTTCTTATTGGTGTAAATAAATGTCAGGCTTTAAAACAGTGACAACAGAACAAATTTGTAAATGTATAGGTTGTGAGCATTCATTTAATACATTATATTATAGAAAGCTATTATACAGAATTTTAGAGCAGAACTTTATTTTGGTTTTAACTTTGTTATATAAAATCAAGTTAAAAACTGTCCCTCTTTCTGATTTTGTAAGACTCCTGGATCAGCTACTTCTATTTCCAGCAACAGTTCTCTTCATGAACATGTACACAGTAAGTGTGGTCATACCCTCACTTATGTGTCTTTAGCTCTTTGTTTGAACTAAATACACTTTGCTTAATAGAATGCACAACTAAATGCGTTCTGTCCTGAATCAAATCCCCCCCCTTTTATCCATTTTAAATAGGAACACCTACGTCCTTCAGCACTTCCACAAGGTAAGAAATACTTTCCAAATAACTTGTGGCATGCTTTTCTCATAAATTTTCTGAGTCACGAGTCACGAGTCACTTTCTGTCCTCTTCAGAACTCTGCAACAGACTCCTGTTTTCCAGTTCCAGTTTATGAATGGATTTTCATTACAGTCTCCCAGGCGTTAATGAAACGTCACTATGACAAACATTTGTCCGTTTAGGAGTCATTAGCTGTTGTGTTCATCAGGACTCTCACGTCTCGTTCAGAGATTTGTGTTCGACCAGAACTTGTCTGCACAAGTGATTAAATGTCTTGGACACTGTTGAATGTATTTAAGAATTATGTTTACATGGGTGGCTCTTCTGTTGAGGAATTAAACAACCATGTTTATTTTGTCAGTTGATTCATTCTCATCTGTTTTTTCTGTCAGTAAATTTAAGCAGCAATTTTTCTCAGTGGCATCTCTGCAGATCATTTCAGCGCTTTTCTTTGCTCACATCTCATAATGTACACCCATAAATTTTTGCTCATAGTCATAATCAGTTGGATTCTCTACAACATACAAATACACACACACACAAAAACATTGCTGACACATGATTATAAAGGCAAATCCTTTACTGGTTTCCAGTGACACAATTGTGCAAATGAGATTTTTTTAAACAGTACAAAATACATTGTAAACACTACGTGTTATGGACATTTCCCCACAACACTTGTGTTAACGTTTCACGACCAATACAATGATGCACACAGCTTTGTCAACATTCTGGTCACCTAACCTCTGTTGAGACATTTTATATGGAACTAAACTCTGACTCGTACTTGTGAGCCGAAGTACTAAAGAGTGGGGAGTTTTTTCTTCTTGCAACACACAGCAATGTATGAAATAACTAATAAATACATGAACTGATACCCCAAATTTGTTTTGCTTGTACTGTTATTCATAATCAGAGTTGACAGAAATAGATATGCATTTAAAGCCTTTTTGCTACTTACAAAGTATGTGGACCCTTATGAGTTATCTACTTTGTCTATTTCAAAAGTCATGCCCTAGACCTATTAAGACAAGATATATAAAAATACTGACTGACTCAGTGAATGCACATCATTATTAAGTTGGCAACTCTATCTGTATGATATTAATGCAATTGCCTCTTTCTCAGTACTGTTAAATGTAAATGACAAGTATTCTACTAGTAAATCAAATATTACAGCAGACTAGGGGAGAATCAGGAATGTTCTTCAAAAATATGCTGTTGACCTAAGAAGAATTAGATGAAATGTTATTTTTTTAAGACATGATCAGAGTTCTCCCTGTTTAGGGATCAGAAATGACAGTCAAGTTAGGAATTATTCTTTTGTGAAATAATTGAGTTTAATGGAAATAATGGCAGCAGGCTCTGAAACCAAAGTGCAAGATATCGATTTAAAGTGTACATGTCCAGTGTGCTTTCAATGAAAAGGAATTATCTGCTGTGAAGGAATTATGACACACAATGATCAGTCAACAAATTCATGAACACAGACAATTTCTGGAGCAGTTACTTATCTGCTATAGTCAGGTACCGAGAGTACAACCAGTTTAAATTATACTGCTACAATATCATACTAAGAAAAATCTTAAGTAGTGAGATCTAAACAAAAATGATAAGCTAAAAAAATATTGCAAACCAGTGTACAATTTACTGTCTTATTTACAGTAACACAGGCAGCGCAATTATAATTCCAGTCCAAATATATTAGGATAAGCAGGAAATGCAGGATATATAAAAAACACAAACCTCATCAAGGGCTTGTACTGGGAAGACTGGATGTTACAAAACTGCCCCAATTAAAGCAATTTAAACCAAAGTAATAACTATGCTTGTTGGTGCAAAGGACACAAGGAGCACTCCACCAACTTTTAGAAATGTTTTGAAGTAGGGCTGTGCGAAATGATGATTTATAACCTGTCACAATAGAAAAGTCTCTTTGCATTATCCAGTATTGTTTATTTCGTTCCACCATAAGTCACTCTTTACAGCAGTAGTTTTGTTATTTGGATGTTTAGTTTTTTTCCCACATGGCACGGATGCAGGCAGGACATGTGAACGTGGCACAGAATACAGCAATTCTGAAAAGACCCACAAAACCAGGAGTTCACACTTAAAAGAGGTGCTACTTCTGTTGCATGAAAGTTGTATAAGTATAAAAAGTCTGACACAGACCAGAAAAGAGAACTTTACAAACAGACTCCAACACCAACAACCTCTTATACCACCTGCGCAAAAATAATGTCCAACAGCACTAGGAAATTACGGATGAGAAAAAGTACAGTTGGGTGCTTAAAACAAACCCTAGACTCAGGACACTGCAAGAGGCTTTTACCCATGACGCACCACATGGCAAAGCATCGCAAAGATAGAAGCTTAGGACTGCTGTTAAAACGTATATCTGCAAACACATATGCTTAAGCAGCAGGTTTTGAAAGTTGGTGCGAAAACTTGACCCAAGGTACACAATGCCAAATCGAAAACACCCGGGTCGAGTGTTGGACCAAAGTACAAAGAGGAGAAAATCTATTTATTTTACATTTATTTATCTAAAATTTGCATTACTGAGTTATATTAGCTGAATATGAAAAGATGCATATGGGGACATGAGATTTTGGTCATATCGCACAGCCCGATTCTTATGTCTGGTTCCAGTGTCTCAATCAGTAATACTTTGTTCCTGGTCAGTCTCCCCCGCATCCTGAGATGCAAACCAATCTCGCACTTGCTGGTAGCTCATTCTTGATTTCTTGCATAGTGTGTCAAGGTCTTTTTCATGTAGGGGGCCTGTTGAAAGGTAATATGTTACCAATGGCTGGATATCAGGAGTATCTGTACTTGATACATTCACCTGAGATTTCCGTTTGCGGCTACCGCCAACCCGATTAGATGTCCCCGAGCTGCTTCCATTAGTCAAACCACTGCCACTCTGCTGGACAGCAAGTTCAGCCAAGAACTGGTCACGGACCCCCTTTACCCAGCGCAGCTGGCCATTTTTAACAGCATAACGTGTGTCACCAAACCACTGAATTACATCTGCTCGGGGTAAACCTGTAAGCTTAACAAGTTCAGTGTAATCGTCACTCTTGGGCCACTGGCAGCGCAAGAAGTGCTGCTTTAAAACATCCAATTGCTCCTTGGTCTTTCTTGGTCGCCCACCAGGAGTGAGAGCAGGAGACGAAGATGTAGTTGAAGAAGCCCCTGAGATGTGCATGGGTGTTTGTGAGGGACTGGCTTTGGCTGGGTGGGATGACTTCTTTGATGTGCTGCTACTGTTTGAAAGTTGTTTATTAGTTGGTGGTGGGCTGCTAGAAGGGGAAGAGTAGGGAGATGATTTTAATATACCAGACGGTTCCTGTGGAATATCTGTCTCAATCTTGCAGGTCTTGGTCAATTGTAAGGGCTGTTCTTCACTTTGCCCCTCGTCTTTGACACTGTCCCCATCACCAGACAGCTCCTCCATAACATCACACTCTTCTGCCTCCGGTCCTCTATCCCCAAATGCTTCCAGGCTGTTTGTCAAAAAGGTCTGGAAGAAATGTGTATTTCTTGTTCCACTGTTCCGGGTTGCCTCGTTGCCCTTCACGCTATTAGGCTGACGAGTCTTTTGAGTAATAAGTGGAAGAGGTTGAGTTTGTTGATCATGTTTACCTCCCACAGCAGTGTGTTGAGAATAGCTCTGGGCTGCTGCCAGGCTTCCACGGCCAACTCTAAGCTGATAACGGCTGTCACTGAACCATTTACGAATGTCATTACGGGTCAGCCCAGTTTCTTCCTGCAAACGTCTTAGCTCTGCCTCTGCAGGCCAGTTCTCTCTCAGAAAGCTCTTTCGAAGAGCAGCGAGCTGAGCTTTGGACTTTTTGTAGCGGCCATGACGGTGCTGTCTTGATGATGACTCTGAAAGGTCAAGGGAGACATCAGTTGCTGTGCTTGCTGGCGGGTCTGCTGGTGAGCGATAGAAGTATGAATCCTGAGGAGGGGGGAGGGTGGAACTGAAACATGGGGTGGTGGGTTTAGCTGGTTTATATGAATCTGGTGACTCACACTTTGGTTTCGTCTTCTTGGGGGTAACGCTGGAGAGAGCAACCTCCACTTCTTCGCTATCCTTATCCTCAATTGCCAATTCCTCACTTATCTTGCTCTTTATTTTGGCTTCCTCGTTTGTTTCAGTAGAATCATCATGAAGCTCAGGCACTGCTAGCTTCCGCCGTGTCTCTTCTATCTCCTCTGATGACCAGCTGATACCATATTTAATTCTCTGCACCATAAACCACACCTTGACTTTGTCCAGTGGCAGGGCACATACCCGGGCCAGTGTGTTAACCTCGTGGGAGGATGGATATGGAAATAAGTTAAAGGCTTGGACCAACTCTGGGATTGTGTCAAGTTCACGGGTCTGATCAGACTGTGTCCATACCAATTTTAGTCCCTCTGATACCAGAGGCAGGCACACCACAGAGTTGTGGTTAGTGGTGAAACTTGCCACACCACTTGTGTTGCTTTCCGCTGAGCTGGCAGAGTGGCACAAATCCTTGGAAGGCCGTTTAGCTTCAAACTTTCCTTCACATTCTTTCTTTGTTACTTTTCCTTCAAAAGACTCCTTCATGCTCACAATTAGTCCATTTCTGCCATTATGTTCACTGTAGGTTGCCATCTGGGATATCAAAACGGGCTCTCACCTACGAAAACAACACACACACACACAAAACACACAGATTTAGCTGTTGATGTTTTCTTGCTTGTCTGAACTGTATTAACCTCACAGATAACTGAAAAAAGTCTTCTGAAGATTAGAACCAAGAGTACACACTATGTTTTTAGAACTTTCTGTTCTAATTCATTCTCAAAGTCAATTATCTGACAGCTGTTTCCCCTCCCCCATCCTACTTTGCACTCCTATTCTGAACTCCCAATGAAACTAGTCGTATACCCTGTCCAGACTGGGTTCCCCTCCCCCAAAGTGTGGTGACTGACTTTTGTTTTGTGGGAGTGGGGAATTGGTCACAAAGGGTGGGAGCGTGTGGAATGGGTATCTACGAGAAATCCATCACAGTCTACTTTCTCACCCTTTCCCAGTTGGGCTTTGTTCCACTTCCAAGTACTCGGCCCCAAAAGATAAGTGTAGCCTCTTCACAAAGGCAGATACGGCAACAAAAACCTGTGGAAGGGGGAAATGATTTGCATTAGTCATACTCGAATCTAGGTCGAGACAATCTACACACTTAATCAGTATTTAGCATTAGATATTTCTTAAGACGCGTTGTTTGGAAACTAAATGAAAACGGTTTTTTTTCAGGCAACAGGTGTTTATCCAACACTTCATCATATGACAACAGATTGTCGGTTTAGCAGTTAGAAGGCAAACTACAAGGAGTTATGATTCAGACTAACTTTGTGGACCAATTTGTGTTGACATGTTTGTCCAATTACAATCGTTAGGTAATATATGAGTCAGTTAATTGTAAATACTGACGGGATTCAGTTTGACAAACAACTATGTACCGCGTATTGGAGTTGTTTTTCTTAACTTGTGGTAGCACATGCAATATTACGTATTTAGTCAGGAGGCTGTACCATGGCCGACGATTAAGGTCGCATGAGCCACGCAAGAAATGTTCAAGTGCATCAAAAACACAGCTAACAGTTCTGAGATCACTGTGTTAGTCAGTCGTGACTCACTAAAACCAGGGGGTGAGATCATGGGGTAGCTCCCCCAGGTAAATGGTTCACTTTAATACTCTGTGTGGGGGTTCACACTTTAAATCGGAGTGTGACTAAAGCTGTAAAAGTTGCTCTCTGTGCCAGTGGCCACAACAGTCCAGTGTCTCCCCCTTTATGGCGTACTAACTAAAACGCTTCCCACTGCACAGGCGCACTTCGCCATCAGACACGCTTCAGTGGAACATGGAAATAAACTTACCGAAAATGACAAAACAACCCTTGATCCACGAGGTCCGTCGAGACGAGAAGAAAACAAAGGAAACCTCGAGTTTCCTCTCGGGCCACTCCGCTTTTTTATGGCCGAAGTTAGAGAGGGAGACCGGGGAAACAATACCGTCTGTCGGTTTGACCCTTGTCTTATTTGTCAAGCACCTCGACGGATTACGGGCGGGTTAGAAAGATGCGAGGCGACCAAGTTTGTCGCCTTTCGTGTGAGTTCAGTCCTCGGCTGGTCCGTGTCGCTGGATTCGTATATTTCTCAACCCGCTGAGGTTCAGATCCGATCCCCGGAGTCGCCGTTACTCGGTCCTCCGCGGCTCTGCCCGTTGTTGCTTTTGTTCTTGAACTGAGAAGTGTTTCCCCTGTCCGGCCAGATCGAGGCGAGGCGGAGCTGAGGACCAGGAAGCCCACAAGGCCCAACCGACTCTCCCACAGTGACGGCGGGCTGGTGGGTGTGCCAGTCTGGGAGAGCAGACCGTGGATTGGAGGGAGGAGGCGCTTGTATAATAAATCCGTAAAGTGGGCTAAACATGTTCACGCCAGCCACCCACCAGCGGCGACCCCCCCCCCCCCCCGCCGCCTCTCATATCAGGGCCACAAGCATCTGATGTGGGTTTCAACTACACTCATCGTCTCGTTATTATCAGAACTCTGCAATCACCTCAGCTCCAGTGAATAACAGGAGTTTCTTATGTGCATGCAGACACTCTGTCTGCAGGCTTCACCCAGACCCTCAGAGCTCCTTGGATCAAACCTTTACAGCTTCTTCTCACAGCCACAGCTACTATGAAGCATAAAGTAGACAATATCATATTCTATATCAGTGTATTTACATATTTTACTACTTCAAGGCCTACTAAGCAAAACAATTAGACTATTTCCACGTCATAATTATATTGATAGCAGGAAGCAGAGGGCATTTAAACTACTTCATGATGGGAGATGACGCTGGCATTAATGAAACACTTCACTGAACATTTACGCAAAAACATTTAGACAATTTAAACAATTTTACATTCATCCTAAGTGTCATCAAAATTAGAGGTTTAGTTGAACTGCCTGATATACTAAAGTATTAATAAGAAATAGTTTACATGTTTTTTCTCTGTACTGTAAACTAGGACAGAGGTACACAATCAAGTGTTCTTGTGACAGTGTGTCCTTGCTGAATTCATATCAGCATCAGACATGTTCTGTGACTGAAAATAAGGCAGATATGTTTTAGTCATTTGTACCTCAGTCAGAATTGTTTTATAACACACAGTTAATGGTAAATAATCAAATAATATAGACTAGATGCCAATATTTATCTTCCTGCGAGGGATTTCACTCACTTTATTTAGGAACATGTCATTTTTTCAAGTATTTCTTGTAATGACAACTGTAAACAGAAGTGAGTTAATATTGGTTTATTTAACCAGTTGTTATTTGAAGGTCAGACACTGTTATAGTAGTTGTAGCAGTGCTGAAATGACAATATATGGCAATATAAGTAGTACATGTAAAAACAGGTGCAAAAATACACAGTTCTATGTTTTTTAAATGCGTTATATATGTATTTACACATTTGGCAAACATGTCACTTACATCAGAGGGACAGTATTAAAATGTATTTACAGTGAGATACCTTGAATTGAGCACTGAGTGTAAAATCTGTTCAATGATGCAAAGTGCAAAAAGGGCACAGTTTACGTGCCAGTAAGGGTGTTAGAGGTGTCAGGAAAGGAAGTGCTCTTGCCATCAGGGAACCATTAATGAAAACAGTCTGGATTCTGAGCAGGGATGGCGATGCCAGACGACGTGTCTTGGAGGATCGCTGTGACCCGAGAAGGAGCATAAGCCCGTGTGATTGAGTTCAAGTGGATGGGTGCAGATCCAGAAGTCGGTCTGCTGGCAAGCAATAGTGACGTGATTTTAATTTGGACGGCCATGGGTAGCCAGTGGAGGTCAATGAACAGTAGAGGGACATGTGCCCTTTTAGGTTGATTGAAGACCAGATGCGCTGCTGCACTCTGGACCATCTGTAAGGGCTTTACTGTGGAGTGAAGCTTCAGATGTTCTACGTTTTCCCAAGGGCCTACAAATACTTTACATTCAATATTGTTAACAAAAACAGCTTTACACTTTCACTTCACTGGCAGAGGACTTATTTAGAACTGGCTATATGCCAGGCTGAGCACAAAGCGTGGCAGGCGTAGAAATGAGGGGGTAACACTTGAGAGCCAGGAGAGATATGGGACCTGGGTCAGGAGGAATTTAAGGGAAGTGTAATCAACTACACTCCGACCTGGAAGAAAAAGAGGAACAATGTTAGAGTTAAGTGCTTACACATAATCGCAATTCCTAAAAATAAATCTTAAAATCTTCAAACATCAAGAAAGCAACTACAAATTTACCATCAATATCTTTTATCCCATAGCGCCTTGCCAGGTCAGAAGTCATCATAATCTTCCCAGTCAGGGACATCAGATTTTTATCTTTCAAGCAGAGAGAAACCATTTCAAAGTAAACACACACAGTTTATGACAGTATATTACACTGATCCCAATGCAGATCAAATACGTGCACACAGTTTGTTAAATAGAGTGACTAACATTTGACTATCTGACAGTGAAGTAAATACCATCTCCAACAGTATAAACCTACCTTTGGCCAGGTTGACGATACACCTCCCACTCAGTTCTGTGGTTTCTCCATTGGCAAATGTATTTTTTAACTGAGGAAAAGAAAATCCAGATATGTAGCAAAAAATACATAAAACTGAGGAAGCAACCATACATATGAATTGGTTGTCAGAGAAGAGTTTACCTCAGAATTTAAAGTCTGTGTAGCCTCTTTTTCCAGTATCAACTGATTCACCAGCTCTGTCTGTACTGCCCCCGGCCACAGGCTGACGGAGACCACCCCCCTACTCCTCAGCTCAACAGCCATGTCTGCTGCCAGCCTGTCACACTGGAAACAAATCACAAAACAAAACTTGTATAAAACATGTCCAAATACAGTGTTTAGATATACTTATATCATGTAATATAGATATTTGATCTTGATAAGAAAAATACTTAATGAGTAGAGATCTTACCGCGGCTTTACCAACGCCATAAGGCACATTGAAGAGATACCGAAGCCCTCCAATTGATGAAATAGTGATGATCAAACCTCGACCCTGAGCCACCATCAACCGAGATGCATAAACTGAGAAGAAATAGTGCCCCCTGTCAGATAAAGCAAAACGAAATAAGTTATATCATTTTTGTACCAAAAAACCTGGTTCTACAAAGGATTGACCCCGAGCCTGATGTGTCTAAGTCGCTCTGCAATGACAACTCCAAAACGCTAGCTGGGTTCAATACAACTGAAGCTGGTTACAGACATGAACGTGACATTTTTCACAGTTTGTCTTTCACATATGAAGCACACAGCAAGAGATTGTCCAGGTCAAGTTCACAACAACAGGAACATTTCTGCAACATTCAGGCGAGCGGTGGCACCTGAGTAGAGCAGCAGGAAGGAGGACATGATTTATTAATTCCACTCAATTTTTCTTTCAAGCTCATCGACACCAGTTCCACTTTTCTGTCACGTTGGAGTTAATTAATATTGAGCAACAGCAGTTTTACTGAAATGACTGCAATTAGGTGTGTGACCTTTGAACTGTTTGAGTCAGAAGGAGGGTGGGTGCTTGTCCAGCCACTGGGAGACATGGACGCTGCATGCTATCAAGTGGACCAATCACATTATATTTGTGCTCTGCGTCACGGTGACATGAGGTGACATTCTGAGGAGGGCGCACGTCACAGTGTTGATTCAACATAGAAGAATGATTTGGCCTTTGGCTCTGTGATACAGTCACAACACATTTGTTTTAATATGTATTCTGACAAAGCTACTACTGAGAGAGGGAGTTGCCACTGAGCTCAACATTTTAAACTAAAAACTAAAAACGAGAAAAACAAGTTTAGAATCAGTTCATCAGTTGGAAACTATAACTAACATGAGGAAATGACTCCGTAGCTTGTTGACAATGACACAGTCTACTTGTGGAACATGACAAAGTACGTGAGCAAACCTGAGGCCTGTGTTGTTGATGGAATCCCAAATCAACGGGTCAGTTTCCCAGAACTTCTGGCCTGTGCTTTCGAAAATAGCCTGAAATAACACATCATGTTTAGAGTCAAGATGAATCACAGCGCGGAGTTTGTGCTGGGTCCTATGACCAACGGTTTCCTTTCATTTACATAGCCGTAACTTGCATGTAACCTTACTATTTAAAGTACACAATACACCATGTCAGTGCAATTTACCTACCTGTACTCCAGCGTAGGCATTGTTAACCAGCATGTCCAGCCTGCCATTCTGTTCCTGTGTGATCTGGTTGAACAGTTCTTCAATGTCTTCATGTTTTGTAGAGTCACAGATAACTGGCACGCAGTTCCCACCCCTCTCCTTAACCTGTGTTTCGCACAAAGACAAAGTAATTGTGACAGCAACACAATACTACTACTGCTACACAACACAGCAAAGATAACACATTCCAGACACAATGGTTTTTAAGTAGTCATCCGCCAGACAGGGAGGAGCTGACCCTCTGGATTACAAAATTGGCACCACTGTCGAGTCAACACAGGTTAACTGATATTCCAGGTAAAACCTTCACCTCTGCAGCGGTTTGTTTCAGAGTCTTCTCCTGTCGGCCCGTGATGTACACGGTGGCTCCTGCCTCCGACAGCTGGAGAGCTATGCCCCTGCCAATGCCTCTGGAGGCACCTGTTACCACACACACCCAGCCGGACAGGGACATTCTCTCTGGAGGTTTTAGTCTGTGAAGGTTAAATAAAGATCAAATTTGAATATAACTGTGTAACCCCACCCACTGTCCAGAGTTCACTGGAAATCAGTTGCAACCTTATATAACATCATTTTGTCGAGTCACTGCTATTTAGCATTCATTGAGCACAAACAGCTGACAGTGATATTACAATGGTGATATCTGTGATTGATTATTTAATTAAGTCATAAAATAATGTAAACTAATGTAACAAACTTATATAAAACAGTATCCTCGCTCTAAAATGATATAGCAAGGCTACAAATAAAATATAGATCAATTTAATTGATCCCGAGGGAAATGTAGGTATCCATGGGCTTATATGAAGAAAAGACAGCAGCACACATACAAACATAAAATATATACATAAACGTTTAGAATATAAACATAAACTTTAGAATATATAAATGAATATTAGCAACATCATAAAAGTTTACTATTGGGAATGAAGGGTCATTGGATTTCCGTTACAACTTGACAAGAAAATCTTGTTGCAACGAGATACTGTGAGTCGATATTAATAATGAAAGGTTTAAGAATCCTTTACACGAAGTGGTTGACTTGAACTCGATGTCCAGCAGCGCTGTTATAGGACACAGTTATCTCTGCATATATATATATATATATATATATATATATATATATATATATATACTGTATATAAAACAAGTTGCACAGAGAGGAGCCCTACCTGAATTCCCTGAGAGCTCTGGATCTGGTTAAAGTCTCAGATTCAGTCCTGAGACAAGAGGCGAGGCGGAGCCGTGTCGTGTGTGTGATAAAGTCGCTGCTGGTTGAACTACTGAGCAGCGCCTGCAGCTACGGTCACATTTAGAGGCTTAACGATGCAAGGATTCTTCACTGTTACGCAAACGCTCTATGGCTGCTGTAATATCGCGAGAAGACGCGACGAGACTGTTCTGGGGAAGGGGTTTTATTGACGCAGAAATACATTGAAGATTCACAGCGACTGAACCGTCAGATCGTGGTTATTGTGTCGCAATGAGCCACTGGCCGACACCAGGCAGGATATTCCACTAACATCAATATTCATCACTATAGGATATTTATGTTAATATTCAGAATCTAACAGATACAGGCTGTTATGATCACAGTTTACATGACGAGAGTAAAAACATCAGCGTCAGAGGTGGTCTTGGCTGTAACTTTCAAGAATGCACACACGGTGGCGCTCTAGTTCCCCTAAAAAGGCATGCAGCCGATAAAGGTGGATGAAAATGAATGAAAATATGTAGTATTACAAAGAAAGGAAAAAAGCACACATGTATTAACATAAAAATAAATAATGAATGTTAATTCATTAGATTTCATTATATTAATATATACCACACAATAAATGTATAGTATTATAACCAGATTCTGGTCATGTGTCATCATTGTTGAATATTTAGTCAAAGAGTAAAGGCTGTTCAAACGATTTGGTTGAATTATACTTGAAATGAAAATTATCGTCTAGGATTTATTGTGAAAGCTTAGTCTGTTCGAGTCTTCTGTGAGACTCATTTCTAGCAGAAAATTGTGAATTAAGACAAAATGTACAGTGCACATAAGGCTCAATAAAATAGAACAATTGCAGAAAATGCCAAAAAAACTTATAACATACAAAGTTAAAAAAATAACTAACTCCCCATACAGAACAAAAGAATGGGAGTTGGCCTTCATGTTACTCAATTCACTTTGCAAAACGGATAAAAACCTAAATAAAATTAGCCTTTTGAATTTAGAATATTTCCAAGTAACCATTTGTTTAGTGCATGAATACATTTGCATTTGTCCATGTTTTTTATTGAAGCTCATGCACATCAACATATATTTGCATTAGTGCAAGCTAAACATTGCACTGGAAAAGTGGCACATTTTCATTATACAAGTGCAGAGGAAATAAACCTCAATGATGGTTTGTATATGAAGTGTATTTGGTGTCTTAAAATATGTAAACATGGAAATCTATAGTTTTCCATAATCAATGGTGGAGCATCACCTTTTTAAATTCCTTATATAAAGCAGCCTTTAAAATGTAAGATGTCAATTATAATACAGTTGATTTAATTTCAAGCCAAGAGACAATGTATGAATAGATTTTGTCCTGTGTGCTATTGGAGGCTGCTCTACTCAAGATTAAATACTTTATTGTCATAATAACAATGTTTGTAGTTGTGCGACTAAAATCATTTTCCTAGGGAGGGTATAGGTTTAAGATATGTTGCTGTGAAACTATTGTAATACCATCATAAATGGACAAATCTGCACTGTTCCTGATGTAATTAATGCTTCATCGACCAATCATTGTGTGCTGTGCCTGACTCCAAAGAGCTGAAATGATTCTGTTAAATAATTATTTTGAAACTCCTGGGTGATCTGCAGCAACATGTACCTGCTGCCAAAGATAATGTTGCTACAGTCACCACATGCATTTCTTTCTGTCCCTCAGTGTGCGTAGCTAATTGTTGCCAAGGTATCATCTCTGTACTGTTCCAGTTGGCAGATTAGTGTGGGGATTTTGCCTTATTTTGCATTAAGATTTAGTCCATTAAAAAAAAATACCAGGAAAAGTTTTCTCTTTCATTTGAATCAATCACAAAATGTTTCATGTGTAACAGGGCATATGAGTTGTGGATTATGTGTATATTGTGTCCAATATCACCAGTTACAAATATATTGCAGAGCTTAGTGGGACACAAGTGGCTGAATAAGAGCGACCCTGAAAGAGACCTCAGCCATTGCTACCCTTCCAACGATTTCTGTTTGGATCCCAAACGCACGTTCTAAAGGCATCTCAAAATAAAAACTACTGTTCATCGTAGATACAAAACTAAAAGAAATGTCTGTTTAGAAAAAGGCCTGTCAAGGACAGTTCCACTTTGGACTTTACCGGAGGAGGATTACTCTGATTTAATTATTATACAAAACAAAACCTGCCAAGTGGGGTTAGGGTTAATCAAGGTTAGGTGAAGTTTAAAGATGCTATGTTCATGATTACCACATAAATAAATAATACCTTTTAATTGTTATCACCTGCCTTTCTATATTTGAGTGACTGCAAATGCAGTAATTGTTACTCTTTTGCAAATATCCATTTTTCTCCAGCTCTCTAAATTCTGGTTAGTGACACATGAACTTCAGCAGAGGAACTTATTTGCCAAGCACCTGTTTACAATTACTCAAAGGTTGTATTTCATCATCCTTACAGTAAAGTTGACAGTGTAAGGACATTGATGTCACAATGAGTCAGTGACAAGTGGAATAACAAATAGCTACTTTTTTGTTCATAAAAGCAGTGTGTCCCTATTGTGGATTAGACTATAATGTTTTTATAAAGATAAATTCTTTATTTAGACAAAGTTTTAAAACAGTACAAGTAAAATGCAAGGACGGTGTTTACAGACGTTCATGTATACTAAACATGAAACACTGTAACTCTACCTGCCTGCAAAGGCTTGATGTTTGAAACTATTAGATAACTAAAACTTGCAAAACCATGTTGCATGTTTCCAACAAATGTTATTTATTAGGTATTTTGTTAATTTATTAAATGGTTGGCCATGGCCAGATATTGTGTTTACATGTTACAGTATACACTGTACAGATTGCTCAGCCAACAGAAGAGCACAATATTAGTTTATTATATAATTAGTATTCAGATCTACTATTAAAACTCTTAAAAACTCTCACTTTCATCATACACTCAGTGTAAATAAATGTGCTAGCCAACTTTCAACCTCCCACTTGCAGAATTATCATCATAACTTCAGGAATCGTCACATGAAAAAAATGTGCTTGATGAACAGCTATGTTTAGAAAAGTTATTTAATTCAACAAAGCATTTCCTCTGTTAATTGATGAGAATGTGGTACTTTTAATTTGTACTGTTTCAATCAATATCTAATGTAAAGTGACTGTAATCAAGTTTGTATCATAGTTGTCCCATCAAATACTTTTTTGTTTGTACTGGCATCACTGGCACGTTGCTGACCTGCCTTAATATTTGCTGATGATAAACTGGACGATTCTCACAAATGCAACTCCCATTTTCGGGAAGCCGACACCCAGATATTGATCACAGACATGCAGTGGTATAAAGGTTTAGAACTGCTGATGGAAGGAAACATTTTATGAAAGAAGACACCAAGTGCAATGGCAGGAGGCTCTCAGCTAATTTGGCTTCCCCTGCTTCTCTCAGGTGTCTTTGAAGCTTCTGAGAGCAGACATGGTAAGGGACACTATTCCATTTGTACGACAGTCCGTTAGTGAACAACAAATAGAACAAATACATTAAGTTGATTGTTTATGGTGATTTTTCTCAGTCCCTCCGGAGACGAACAAAACATTTATCAGCCATGCAGGAAGTGCAGATGTGGATTCCTACCTTACCAACATCCCAGTAAGTCCCCAAAACTGTGATTCATCAAATTTGATAATTACATTCATGTCACAGTTTGTGTAAAGTTTAATAGTTATATTCAAAGTTTTCTACCTTTTTAACTTCAGATAACATTACCCGAAGGAATTGATCCCAAGAATATACATGTCACGGTAAGTCAGTAGCACTTTTCATGGTGTCTTTTGTGTTTTGATGTTCTTGTAGTAACTCATAGAAAATCTTTTCTTTGCCTCCTCTTATATTTATGTAAGTAATCAATCATGTTTTCTTCTCTTTCAGTCAGTTAAAATAAGAAGCTGTACTGGTGAGTGGTTCTTTATACCCATGTAGTACCTAATAATATGTGCATGTCAAACAAATCATACAGCAAAATGTTATTGGCTTGGAATAGGTGCTCACCGTGGGTTCAGACAGTGCAGTGATCATAACCAATAGGTGATTGGTATGGGCAGCTTCTCAGCATCACCCGGTCCCCAATTGTGATGCATATGCAAATAGAGAATTCTGTGCAGATGAGAACCCTAAAGTTCAGGGGTCTTCATCGTTTTTCAGGCCAAGGACCCCCAAACTGATGGAGAGATGGAGCAGGGACCCCCTACTATATATTGTATAAAATTGTGTTTTATATTAAACTGGGTCTAGTGCCATGTATAAACATAGCTACCCTGTTATTGTGCATTCAATACTAAGCTATTCAAATAATACACAGGTTCATATATTCATGTTTTTATTATTGTGTGTCGCTGAATGTGTGCATTGCTGACTGAAAGATAACATCTTCTGCCTCCATTTATCCGTTCGCTACAATATGTTGGATTCATGTTAATGTGTATTTAAAGACATTTAAATGAGTCTAGTCGCGGACCCCCTGTGGTGTCCTGCACCTTATACAGGTGTTCTTTGAGAGGCGTATACTGTATTTTGGATGTGTGTTGGTTGGTGAGGGGATGGGGGTGACATCTTCTGTGGAAAACAATTAAGAAATCCCCTGAGTATAACGTTGAGTAAACATAGTGTGATGTCTACTTTCTCTTTTTTTTTGCTGATTTAAATTTGACCATCATTCTCTTGGTTGTCAGAAATGGAGGAACAGATTCAGCAGCTTCAGGAGAGAGCATTCCAAAACAGCCAACGAGGCAAGCAGTCAGCCTTTTAGAACTCTATGTTATGAATAAGGGCTGGAGTGATTTTACTGTTGCCCTGATACACTGTGCCCTCTTCATACTCATAGAAGAAGAAGCCTTTTTGTTGAGGAGGGACGTCAGGCTGCTAAAAATGCAGCTTGCTACATGCAGTTCAACAGCCTCAGCTGTTACTGGCTGTAAGTAAACTGCACTTCATATACAGTTTATGGTTTATGTGGAGATGATACAACTAAAATGCATCTCTAATTCCACTGACAGCTGATCAAACCCAGCTATACTATCAAATTAAACTGCTGCTGGAGACGTTTGACAGTGATGCTTTTCTGAGTAAGTACCTGAATAAAACCACACATTTTTCACGCCCACCAATTGGAAGTTAGGTTTTGATTGTGGTTTGCTTGATTTTGCAAAAACTACCCGAAACTTGGTTTAAGGGTGAGGTATAGGCCAAGAAAGAAGCCATTCACTTTTGGAGCAGATTCAAACGGATCTAGGACTTTTTTTTAGACCTACTTTGATTGATTGATGTTTGACATTTATGTAAACTTTTTCAAGAAATATTGCATTGATATTTTTTGGAAAAGAAATATGCAGAGGGGTGATATCTAAGTATGTATAATTTGATGTAGGTCAATCTGTTGTTCCTTAGTACAAGTCACAGTTTCTTTTAGATTTTTTATCAAATTGTTGTTTTTTCTAGATCTAAAAGTCATTGCACTAACCAGGGAGGTAACAATATTACAGAGGAGGATCGAACTGGCTGCTAATTCCACTGAAACTGAAATCAGAGGTGAGCGTTGTTTTATTGTGTTGCTATAATATTATTTCTCTGTCGCTCCAGTATCGCTGCTTGATAGTTTTAAAGCTATTCCTGTCAGGATCTTTTGTGTGACTGATTTTATTATGTCTCATTTGTAACTTGTGTCTTGTAGTGCTACACAATGAGCTGCAAGTGAAGATGAACGATCTGCAGGCTAAGAAGCAGCAAATGGAAAAACGACTCTCAAACTCAGCACTCAGTAGGAGCATTTGTTTTTATAAATTTGCATGACACGGAGCAGCTGAGTAGAAGTTACTGATCTATCTTTGTGTGTTAAGTTCTTCAGATTATCTCACTGCAAAATCAGATCTGGGATTTAGAGGACTCAAGAAGAGGAGAAACTGTTCTTCAGCAGGACAATAGAATTGCTGGTAAAGTCAAAGTGAATTATTTGCATGTTAAAGCTATGTAAATAACCCACCATTGATTCACTACATTTCTTTTGTATATAAAATAGCAAGTGGAATTCTTTGGAAATAAAACACAGGGTTGTTCAGTTCAATACACTGGTTAGTGGTATGACCCTTGACTAACAGTGGCTAATGTTAGCAATCATGTTTTGAAACCATATTGTGTCACTAAACTATTTAGAAAAAAAGGCTAAATGGGTTTTGGCTAAATTCGGCTGAATTTTGCAGTTCAAGAGCATAGACTTTAAATAAAGAACCTGACTGCTCCCCAAGTGAAGCAAAATCATCTCCATCACCACCTGGTGGCTGGCTGCAGTATTAGTTCATAAACCCTGCTCCACCATGTTAGCAGATGGGTCATTGACGGGTCAAATACCACCAAAGTTAACCATCAAAGTTGGTTTCTATCATTTTTTTATTCTTATCATACTGATGTTTGTTTAAGTTCTTCCTTTTTTCAGGCAAGTTTGGTTTTAATTACTTATTTGATGCTATAAAACGGGATGAAACACCATGATTGACAGCTGAGCGTGTGTATCAGGGGGATCTTGCTAGAGGGGCTCCATCCCCTGATCAGTAATCGGCATAAATGCGCAAGATGGCAGCATTCCTATCTGGGATATTTAAACTTGATTTAGGGATAGAAGGAGGAAATGGAGACATCTCATCCATCCTTGTCTACAGTCTGTGTTTAAGAATAGTTTAGCATGTAACACAATCTCGTAGTTCTCATTTGTTGCCGCAGCGACTTAAGTCTCACAGTCTTATTTTAACTTCATGTCACTTTTTATCTTCGGCTCGAATGTATCTAGCTTTCAATTTACTTCTGTATGTAGGTTTATTTTCATGTGTTTCACCACTTCCACTTCATCAGCTCTACAGAAACAACTGGACATGAAGCTCAGGGAGCTGCGACAACAAGGAGATGCCAGTTCAGTCAGTTAGTATCTGTTATAATTTCCTATATCATTAACAATATTAACTAACCAGGATCCAACATTTCCTGACACAGTCTGTGCATTGCCCATAGTGCTGGAGATCATTTCTGTGCACAGCAAGATTGCAGTGACACAGAGACTCATCAGTGTCCACACTGAGAAATCCAGAGCTAATTATACTGGTGAGTCCCAAACCCTTGTGTCCTGAGGTCTCATCATTTTATAGATACATTGTAGATTCTGTTTAATTTCACATTTGAAATATTTTTTAAAGCCTCATAATGGCTTCATTCTTGTTACTTTTTCAGATTACCAGACGCAATTGAGACAAAAGGCTGAGCTCCTGACAAAGAAGATTTTACGCTTGAATCGTGAGGAGGGTAACACAGAACTAAGTGAGTGAGAAGCTTACTTAGCTAACTAAATAGAATATCATTCTTGTTACTGTTGTGTTTAGTGCTGCATTAATTTTACTTCTCTTTATTTTTCTGTAGCAAAGGAAATTTTGATTCTGCAGGGTGAAATGGAGATTCTCAGACAGATGATGTTCAACGCCAAAACTGATCACAGACTTACAGGTCAGTAAGCTCTATAAAAATTAATTAACATTAATTTGGTAAATTGAAGGTCACACTTTTGCTCATATAATAATTATATAGGTAAATAATAATGATCATGATAAACTATAATAAAAAGTCAGAAAATATATAAATATTGATATTTTTCATCCCAGAGCTGAGAGCTATTCTGGAACAGGGGAAGAGCCAACAAGAAAACTTACAGAAACAACTAGAGGCGGCAGATTTTACACATGCACAACTGAGTAAGTACAAGTTTGGAAAAGAGTCAAAATGATCTCTGCAATATTTATTATAACTTTGACGCTTAAGACTTCAATATATTCAATTCTTATATATTCACTGAAAATCCCCCAAAATACTGTGATTACCACCCTGTTATTTTTTCAGAAATCTTGGTTATATTGTATCGCCACAACGAAAAATAACCTACAAACAGCATACGCCTTTAAAAAGTTGAAATGTTTTTTTAACTTTGATCAGTCAAGAAGATCATCGGCATGATGAGAGAGGTGAGAGAGCTGCAGAGGGATGAGCAACAGCAGACGACATCAGCAAGCCAAGCCAGTGAGTCCTCCTTTATTAGTCCTATATGAAATAGATATGAAATTATACAAACAATATAATATGAAATGATAATGGTTATAATGATAATATAAAGTGTAATAACAGCTATTATTGCTTTTCAGTGTTTTCTGTAAAGACTATCCATTCATATTTACATGATATTAGTTACAAATAAGGAAACACACGTGTCAGTGGCATGCTCATATTGTGGTGATTTTTTTACTTTCTCCCTCACATCAAAAGTGTGACTGCACATTATGTTTTTTAATCAGATGTTCTGACTCTGCTTCAAGCCAAAGAGAGGGAATATGCAAAAGCTCAGGCTGATATAAAGGGTGAGTTTTTTCTTTTATTCATCTATGTAAAACATTTTTAATCAGAGTTTTTCATGACGCGACTCATTCTTTCCAAATGATAGAACTGCAGAGGCTGTTGCAAGAGAAGAGTGAAGAATGCTCTGGATATGAGGAGAGATACTCACGTGAGCTACAAGATATCAGTTAAAACCTCAGATGATTCACGATTTTAGATTCAGGCCTGATTTATTTGATGTGTCTGTTTCTGTCAGACTTAAAGACTGAATTTGAACAGAAGATTGCAGAACTTAATAGAACTGGAGACTCCAAAGCAGCACTCAGTGAGTAAAATGTCTCCAGTTTCCATGAGATGTGTCCCTTGCTCGGTTTTCTAATCTGATTGTTTCAGAATCACAAAGCAGGAAGTGATTTTTACTGGGTTTTTCTGTATCAGCTTTGAATGTGATAAACCTGCATGATGAGCTGAAAACTCTGAGGGATTTGATCTCGACGACAAAAGACCCAGACAGGCTCTCAGGTGGGTAACAATAGTCAACAGTCAAGATGCTACTTAAAGAAAATGGTTTGATATTTCTGCCCCACGTTCATTTTTCTACCTCCTTAAATGATCTCTGCTCCTCTGTGTCCTCTCACAGATCTGCAGAGGCAGCTGGAGGAGAAGGGAGAGGAACTAAACTCCAAGACTGCAGACATGAAGAGATTGATTGCCAACCCCAACATAAGTAAGTACACTGTGCTCAGTCTGGGTACAGAGAGCAGCCTCACTGTACATCTTAGACATTTTGTGTGATTTTTAAACAAGATCTAAAAAAAGAGAGCAAGTTAGCTTCCGGTTAATTTTTAGAGATGATTTTAAGATTTTGTTGCCTAATTTTAAGGCCTGTTCGGGACTTGCACCATAGCACATTTCAGATCTTTTGACACCATTTGTGCAGGCCGTAACATCAGTGAAAGCCCTACTTGCAATTACACTTAGGAGGGGCTCCCACTCTTTGGAATAATCTTCCCAAGGAGACCCATCTGGAAAAATCCTTATCCACTTTAAAATTTCTCTTAAAAGACACTTTATCGAGATTTTTTCTTGTTCTGATCTTATCTATTATTTTAATCACCTAACACTGTTTTATTTAAACTTTTTTTACTCTTTTCTTATCTGTAACATTTTTTATTTTGTATTTGTGCTCTAATGTTGTAGCTTATGATTGTTTGAAAATATTTTCAACAAAAAAAAGGTTCCCATTGTTTCATTGTTTTTTTTCGATTTTAACTTGTAAAGCACCTTATACATGTGTTTTGAAAGGTGCTGTATCGATCAAGTTTATTATTTACTGTTAATTTAATACTGTCTGAGATCTCAACATTGATTTCAAATCACTGTATGTCTGTCTGTCACAGTTTTGTCAATCATTGAGCTGCAGCAGGAAATCTGGTACCTGCAGAAAAGGGGGATCAATGGAACCACAAGGAACAAGGAAAGAGGTTAGTCTATTGTATAAACTAGTTCAATCACAAATGATCCAAATATAATCCACAGCCAATACTTCTTTCACAGAGTTGCAAACCAGACTGGATGGCCTCTTCAGTGAAACAAACAACAAACGCGATGAAAGCATCAAACTGAGTGAGTGTCAAATAAATGAAAGGTTCACATATGACTTGTGCTTTCTTTCTTTGGTCCTGGTCTCTGTTATATCCTTGGGATACTTTGTTAGTACATTGTGAGTTAAGCCATATTCTGCTGTGTTGTTGTTCAGTGTTGAAAATCATGATGCTGCAGAGTGCAGGTGGAGCAGCTGCAGAAACAGCTTTCAGACCACCACATGGTAAAAAACGCTACGGTAGCCCGTAAGTATCTCCATCAAAAATGTTACAGAACCCAAGCAATTGACCCATAACCCACCTGATACCAATGTAACCTGTAAAACTATCATTATTGTATCCTGATATTGTGCATTTAACAAACACATTTAATTGAACCTCTTTATGTTCGCATCAGAGCTTGAAAAGGATCTTTCTACCAAAGAGAAGGAGCTGCAGAAATACGTTGATGAGCTGAACGAGGAGAATCAGGCAAACGCCCAATTGAGTGAGTAAAGAGGGAACATGGTGTTTCCATTCATGACTGAAGTAATCAACATTTGATCTGTCTGTTCCTCAGTTGTGACCATCACTGATCTGAACAACCATCTCAGAACTCTACAAGAAGAAAAGAAAAGCGAGGACCAAACAACTTCTGCAACAATTACTAGTGGGTGATCTCAATTGTCTTTGACTAAACTGCAACTTCTTCTGAAGCTGAAGCATACGTTACCTTTTCTAGAGCTAAAGAAGCAACTGAAGATAAAAGAAGAGGAGCACTTTCAGGATCAGGTTGAGATTAGAGGTGCGTTTATTGCACTTTAAATGTACGTTTCTACAACAAGAAATAAAAAAGACCATTGGTTTAAATATGAATGCTATTTTGAACTGATAGCTCTGCAGAATGAACTGAACCAGACGGCGGCACAGTGTTCCAGCTTTGGGCAGAAAATTCAAGGTGAGGGAAACCTGTTGACTTTGTGTCCTTCTTGGTCTGCACCTGACTGAAAAATGGATCCTCTGGGACTCTGTTGCAGGATGTATAGGTTTTTGACAATATCATCTGCATGCTGTCTTATGAACTGGGTTGTAGTATGGGCAGTGAATTGCTCATTATGTTGTGATTGTGGCTTAAAACTGAGATGGAAAATCTTGCTGAAAGCATAGTAACAGCAAAACTGCAGCCATGACATATAGATAAAGAAACTTATCTTGGCAACTACTGTATAAGGACACTTAGAGAGTGGTTAACCTACCATGTTAAAGAAAGTAAAAAAATCCTGCATCAGCCCCCTTAATCAAATCTGCTTCAAAATTAATTGTTTTTCTTTTGGCCCCAATCTTCTACCAAGTGTCAATAAAATCGGTTCAGTAGTTTTTGCAGAATCCTAGTTACAGTCAGATTAACAACATTGAAAATATAACCTCCTTGCAGAGGTAATAAATGATTCACACTCATCAGAATTTAAGTGTTTTGTTTTGTCAGCTTTTACCCTAACAACCTATTTTGGAGTTCTGTCAGTTGTCTTAATGTGTGCCTGTAGATCTGCAGATTGGTCTGGATGAGAAGCTGAAGAAACTGCAGTCTGAATCGGACAGTGTCACTTCACTTGGTAAGAGATGGAACTATGTTGCTGTTTCGCTCAGTCACGTGTGAGTGGAGGTCCAGTTTATTTGACAGGTTATAGGTGGTGAGAATACATTAGTCTGGTTCCTATGAAGACATTTAAACATGGACAAACTAAAGCCTGACGGATTTTCTCAGATGCACCTCCACATTTGCTCTCTGTTCACAAATAATCATACTGTCTTGGCTTTGCATTACAAAAATACAGTAGTATTTACCAAGCCCTTCACAATTCTTTCTTTTACATCTGGTAGCTTGGTCATGTGGAAAATATTTGTCAAAAAAACAGATCTTGGTCTGTGAGCGGTAAAGATAATGGACTTGATATGAACACAGTTGGTTGCTGTACATGGAAAGTTTTAAAGATGAGGAAAAACTTGAAACACTCTTCTTACAGTTCCTGAGTTAAACAGTTCTTTAACATGGTGCTTTCAGCTCTTCAAGTTTCTACATTAACCCTGCAGCAGGAGGAGTTAAAGAGACAACTACAAAACAGTGATTCTGAAGCCAAGACACAAGGTTGGTGTCTTTGTCATTTTCATTATTCAGGTCAATGAATGCACAAAATATGCCACTGTCACAGTAAAATATGAATATGTATGTTTAAAATGATGACTGTGCTGCTAGTAACAGGTACAATAATTAAAAAGTATCATATTGAAGCAAGAGGAGCAAAAGTTGAAATGTAAATATTTGATTGTCTTTCCTCTGCAGAGCTTCAAAAACAAATAGAGGAAAAGAACAAGACATTGGCCGAAAAAACAGAGGAGCTGAAAGCAAGAAGCGCTCAACCCCAAAGATGTGAGTGGGACATAACATATTGATTGATCGTTCATGTTTGCAAAGATTAACCACCTAATAAAAGCAGCAAACATTTGTTTATGTATATGGTCAATTTAGGAAACCTAACGTGCAAGAATAGGGTTATCATTTAATGTTGGATTAATGTCTCCTCTTGTCTTTCAGTTCTACATATTATCTCAATACAGACAGAGATAGCAAAGTTAGTGAACGTGGCAGCAAACAACACAGATTACAGTAAAATTAGAGGTGAGTGACAGAAACACTTCTCCATAAGAACTCCAGACCCATAGCCATTAAGAAGGAAATGAATTAAGAAAATGAACACAATATATGTTTCTTGTCTAAAGCACTCCAGTACCATTTGAATGATCTCATCGAAGGAATTCAAGATGAAAACAGTGAAAATACCCTACTGCGTGAGTGAAATGGTACCATTGCTGATCCTGGTCTTTTGTATCTGGTGAATTTATCTAATTCAAGCATTCCTCCTTTAGTCTTTAAGGTTTTGACTCTTCAAGAAGAAGTAGCACGACTGAAGAAGCAAGAAGAGAGTCAGTCAGAAGCTCAGTTAAAGAAAATTAAAGGTGGGAAGCTGCAGGAAATCCTTACATTTATTCTGTACACTTTCCTACAATTTGAGGAAATTGATAAAAATCTATTATATCTCTCTTCAAGATCTGGAGAATGAATTGGAGGACATCAGAAATCAGATAACAGAAAAGACACTATTGCTGGACTCCAGGGATTTGATGTTTTCTAATCTGTGTGAGTGTTTTGATCAGTTTTGGTTAGAAACAAATAGAACAAGGAAGAGACTGGTTAATTACCTTCAGAATGCTGAAACAAGCTTTTATTGTTTTGTATAGCGGCTCAAATTATGGAACTTCGCAAAAAAATCAAACCACTGGAAGATGAAATATCAGACCTCAAAAACCAACATTCTGAGAACACTGCAGGTAAGCAATGAAGTTTTACAGTTTCATTGTAACATGCCAAAAACAAATGCAGGCAAATTGTTCCATTATATGATTTTGTGTTTCATTTTCAGAGCTTCAAGCGAGACTGAGTTTGACAAAGAGGCAACTGCAAGACAGCGAACTTCGACTCAAGGATGCAGACGCAAAGAATTTTAAATTGAGTATGACTGCTTCTTAGTCGCGAATGTTTCTAGTCGTGTTGTTTGTTTCCTTTAAGCATAAAATAACATTGTGTCTGTGTCTCTGCTAGTAATGGAGATCATTGATCTGAGGGAACAGCTGACAAAGGCTCAGAAAAAGGCATCACAAGCTGCTGGAAAAAATATTAATGGTTTGGCCATTTGTTATTTTCCTATGATGGGCTTTTGTTGTCGTCACACAATTTGCATGCTAAAATGGCTGTTATACATATATGTATTCATATAAGACCAACACCTAATGACTGAATCTTCTGTATGTTTTCTTAAACAAACAACCGGCAACCGTCCTCTTCTATCTGGAATCTTCATGGGTTTTTTTTGCCATTGTGCTTATTTTTCTGTCATCTTTCTCAGAATTGGAACAGCAACTTCAAACACAACAAAGAGAGAATCAAAAACTGGAAAAGTCAAACAGAGGTGAGTAATGCGCTCAATATCTTTTTTGTTTTGGGAAATTTGCCTTTTGTACAGATCTATGTTACACATGTTGTTTTTCATGGCTCTGCGCTGGCGACAGCCGTGGTTGGAAGCACCATGTTTTCAGGTCATCCATTCTAACAAAATATATAAGGAAAGCCTGGAGGGAGTTTCACCACATCTGGCACACAGTAGGGTTTGAAGTGACTTTTAGGGTCAAGTGAGCCTACATCAAACCAAGCTGAACCGATCCCCAAAAAGACACACATGGCACCAAAACATGTCATTCCAATCTTCAAATGCTTCTTTTACTGTCAAAATCATGAACAAAGTGCAGACTGTGCATTCGTACATGCATGAGTAAACATTTGTAAAGTTGTGAAGTTTAAACTCAAAGCTCCACCACCACCCCAGACACATCATACACACACATTTAGACATTCTAGTCTTCAAATTAACTTCTAACATTACGAAACCTTTGCAGAAAGGTACTGTCATGGGGTCTTGTTAAGGGGTGTCTGACCATGGTGTCAGTAGTACATTGTCAGGCTTTCTGCGGGCCTCTGCTCAGTTCAGGGCCCCAGTTAAATGCCTGCTTTACCTACTTTGTTGCATTGAACGCCCCTGATGACTCAAGAATGAACTAATTTTGCTGGGTGGGGGTCAAACGTGAAGGTGACTACACAAAGCACATTTCGTTCAGACCACTCATGTTTGAAATCTTTATTGCAGCAGGAAAACTTAGTCAGAGTTTTGGCATCTAGGCTCCAACATCATCACTTCCCCAGATATGATTACTTCGATATAATGAAGAGGGATGAGCAAATATCTTTAACCCCCTTGTTTGAGCCTATTGGTGGATGCTTCTTGGTGGAGGTGTTCTGCTTAAACACTTTACTGGCTGTTATTCAACTCAAGAACAGAGGGGGAGATTGTGATCATATTTCCTGCTACTTGACCGGTTTGAGGAGACATACAGTTATGTTTTCTGTATTAAGCAAATTAGATATAAAATGTTAATCACTCGTGTGATTAACATGATGGTTGGTGGATTATGTCACCTTTGGGCAGATCCACTCTAGCTGCTTCCCACGCTTACCTTAGTATTCATATAAAACTAAGCTAAGCAGCAGCATCTTCTTATTTACTGTATGAGACAGGTGTTTATCTTCTCATCTAAATCTCAGCAAGAAAGTGATTAAGTGCATTCATCAAGATGTTGCCTTTGTCCTTTACATTTGTTATTTTAGTTGCTGTTTGATATGTCTCTTTTTTATCATCCTCCATCTTTCAGACTTAAAACAAATGTTGAAAGAACTAAAGATGTGCAGCAACGATCAGGACACCCTCTGTGAAGGTAAGAGCCTCAATATGTACCTGTCCTTAGGATCCCATCTGTCATTTTGAGTCGTTGTTGAAGTGAATATTCGATCCAACAGAGCAACAGAGACAACTGCAGGTGTGCCAGCAGGATATGGATCGTCTGGAGCAGCAGCTGCAAGAGAGGGATACCAGGATCAAACAGCTGCAGCAGGGGTTGGAGGAACAGGCGAGGCAGTCTAACAGACTGCAGCATGAAAATCAGAGTAAGTTTGCCTCTGTGCACAGAATAAGCAAATTCATTCAGGATGTGCAAAGTTAGAAGTCAACTTAAAGCAGCAGGTTTCATTGTGCTGTCTGAAACTCTTGAGATCCAGTGTGCTGTTTGACGCTGTTTTTTAACCAACAGTCTTACAGGACCAACTGCAACAGTCTGAGCAGAATGTTGAAAACCTACAGCAGCAGCTGCTTGCGAAGGACGCCATGCTGAACCGACTGCAACAGGAGCTAGAAGAGAAGACCACAGCGAATAACAGACTGCAGGACAACTACAACAGTATGTTCAACCCTCTGAATATGTGCATACACACAAATCGTCAAATCATTCAGTGTAACAGAGGGAAGCTAGTAGCTACTCCAGTGGTTATTTATAAAACATATATCCCTGTTCACTTCTGTTTCAATGCTAGACCTGCAAAACGAGAAGAACGAACTTGCGGAGAGGCTGCAAGGTAAATATTCATTCTGTTCCGTTGAATACCCCCACAAAGAATTGCTGCTTTACTCAGTTTTTTTCTCTTTACCCAGGTCTTCAAAACCAGCTCAGTGATGTGGAGAATAGGACGATCTCTGCCAGTGAGTCAAACACATGAGTTCATATCGTTTCTTTTACATTCATATTTCATTTAAATCCCACGTGATAAAAAGTATACAACCACACACTGATTAACTGTACGGCTCCTACCAACCTTCCACATTGAGTTCAGTGTACTTGTCAGGGCTACCTGGGACAATATTGTGCACTTATTGATCTCACACAGTCCAGCTACAGTATATAATATGATCCAATGTGTGCCTGTAGATCTGCAGATTGGTCTGGATGAGAAGCTGAAGAAACTGCAGTCTGAATCGGACAGTGTCACTTCACTTGGTAAGAGATGGAACTGTGTTGCTGTTTCGCTCAGTCACGTGTGAGTGGAGGTCCAGTTTATTTGACAGGTTATAGGTGGTGAGAATACATTAGTTTGGTTCCTATGAAGACATTTAAACATGGACAAACTAAAGCCTGACGGATTTTCTCAGATGCACCTCCACATTTGCTCTCTGTTCACAAATAATCATACTGTCTTGGCTTTGCATTACAAAAATACAGTAGTATTTACCAAGCCCTTCACAATTCTTTCTTTTACATCTGGTAGCTTGGTCATGTGGAAAATATTTGTCAAAAAACAGATCTTGGTCTGTGAGCGGTAAAGATAATGGACTTGATATGAACACAGTTGGTTGCTGTACATGGAAAGTTTTAAAGATGAGGAAAAACTTGAAACACTTTTCTTACAGTTCCTGAGTTAAACAGTTCTTTAACATGGTGCTTTCAGCTCTTCAAGTTTCTACATTAACCCTGCAGCAGGAGGAGTTAAAGAGACAACTACAAAACAGTGATTCTGAAGCCAAGACACAAGGTTGGTGTCTTTGTCATTTTCATTATTCAGGTCAATGAATGCACAAAATATGCCACTGTCACAGTAAAATATGAATATGTATGTTTAAAATGATGACTGTGCTGCTAGTAAGAGGTACAATAATTAAAAAGTATCATATTGAAGCAAGAGGAGCAAAAGTTGAAATGTAAATATTTTATTGTTTTTCCTCTGCAGAGCTTCAAAAACAAATAGAGGAAAAGAACAAGACATTGGCCGAAAAAACAGAGGAGCTGAAAGCAAGAAGCGCTCAACCCCAAAGATGTGAGTGGGACACAACATATTGATTGATCGTTCATGTTTGCAAAGATTAACCACCTAATAAAAGCAGCAAACATTTGTTTATGTATATGGTCAATTCAGGAAACCTAACGTGCAAGAATAGGGTTATCATTTAATGTTGGATTAATGTCTCCTCTTGTCTTTCAGTTCTACATATTATCTCAATACAGACAGAGATAGCAAAGTTAGTGAACGTGGCAGCAAACAACACAGATTACAGTAAAATTAGAGGTGAGTGACAGAAACACTTCTCCATAAGAACTCCAGACCCATAGCCATTAAGAAGGAAATGAATTAAGAAAATAAACACAATATATGTTTCTTGTCTAAAGCACTCCAGTACCATTTGAATGATCTCATCGAAGGAATTCAAGATGAAAACAGTGAAAATACCCAACTGCGTGAGTGAAATGGTACCATTGCTGATCCTGGTCTTTTGTATCTGGTGAATTTATCTAATTCAAGCATTCCTCCTTTAGTCTTTAAGGTTTTGACTCTTCAAGAAGAAGTAGCACGACTGAAGAAGCAAGAAGAGAGTCAGTCAGAAGCTCAGTTAAAGAAAATTAAAGGTGGGAAGCTGCAGGAAATCCTTACATTTATTTTGTACACTTTCCTACAATTTGAGGAAATTGATAAAAATCTGTTATATCTCTCTTCAAGATCTGGAGAATGAATTGGAGGACATCAGAAATCAGATAACAGAAAAGACGCTGGTGCTGGACTCCAGGGATTTGATGTTTTCTAATCTGTGTGAGTGTTTTGATCAGTTTTGGTTAGAAACAAATAGAACAAGGAAGAGACTGGTTAATTACCTTCAGAATGCTGAAACAAGCTTTTATTGTTTTGTATAGCGGCTCAAATTATGGAACTTCACCAAAAAATCAAACCACTGGAAGATGAAATATCAGACCTCAAAAACCAACATTCTGAGAACGCTGCAGGTAAGCAATGAAGTTTTACAGTTTCATTGTAACATGCCAAAAACAAATGCAGGCAAATTGTTCCATTATATGATTTTGTGTTTCATTTTCAGAGCTTCAAGCGAGACTGAGTTTGACAAAGAGGCAACTGCAAGACAGCGAACTTCGACTCAAGGATGCAGACGCAAAGAATTTTAAATTGAGTATGACTGCTTCTTAGTCGCGAATGTTTCTAGTCGTGTTGTTTGTTTCCTTTAAGCATAAAATAACATTGTGTCTGTGTCTCTGCTAGTAATGGAGATCATTGATCTGAGGGAACAGCTGACAAAGGCTCAGAAAAAGGCATCACAAGCTGCTGGAAAAAATATTAATGGTTTGGCCATTTGTTATTTTCCTATGATGGGCTTTTGTTGTCGTCACACAATTTGCATGCTAAAATGGCTGTTATACATATATGTATTCATATAAGACCAACACCTAATGACTGAATCTTCTGTATGTTTTCTTAAACAAACAACCGGCAACCGTCCTCTTCTATCTGGAATCTTCATGGGTTTTTTTTGCCATTGTGCTTATTTTTCTGTCATCTTTCTCAGAATTGGAACAGCAACTTCAAACACAACAAAGAGAGAATCAAAAACTGGAAAAGTCAAACAGAGGTGAGTAATGCACTCAATATCTTTTTTGTTTTGGGAAATTTGCCTTTTGTACAGATCTATGTTACACATGTTGTTTTTCATGGCTCTGCGCTGGCGACAGCCGTGGTTGGAAGCACCATGTTTTCAGGTCATCCATTCTAACAAAATATATAAGGAAAGCCTGGAGGGAGTTTCACCACATCTGGCACACAGTAGGGTTTGAAGTGACTTTTAGGGTCAAGTGAGCCTACATCAAACCAAGCTGAACCGATCCCCAAAAAGACACACATGGCACCAAAACATGTCATTCCAATCTTCAAATGCTTCTTTTACTATCAAAATCATAAACAAAGTGCAGACTGTGCATTCGTACATGCATGAGTAAACATTTGTAAAGTTGTGAAGTTTAAACTCAAAGCTCCACCACCACCCCAGACACATCATACACACACATTTAGACATTCTAGTCTTCAAATTAACTTCTAACATTACGAAACCTTTGCAGAAAGGTACTGTCATGGGGTCTTGTTAAGGGGTGTCTGACCATGGTGTCAGTAGTACATTGTCAGGCTTTCTGCGGGCCTCTGCTCAGTTCAGGGCCCCAGTTAAATGCCTGCTTTACCTACTTTGTTGCATTGAACGCCCCTGATGACTCAAGAATGAACTAATTTTGCTGGGTGGGGGTCAAACGTGAAGGTGACTACACAAAGCACATTTCGTTCAGACCACTCATGTTTGAAATCTTTATTGCAGCAGGAAAACTTAGTCAGAGTTTTGGCATCTAGGCTCCAACTTCATCACTTCCCCAGATATGATTACGTAGATATAATGAAGAGGGATGAGCAAATATCTTTAACCCCCTTGTTTGAGCCTATTGGTGGATGCTTCTTGGTGGAGGTGTTCTGCTTAAACACTTTACTGGCTGTTATTCAACTCAAGAACAGAGGGGGAGATTGTGATCATATTTCCTGCTACTTGACCGGTTTGAGGAGACATACAGTTATGTTTTCTGTATCAAGCAAATTAGATATAAAATGTTAATCACTCGTGTGATTAACATGATGGTTGGTGGATTATGTCACCTTTGGGCAGATCCACTCTAGCTGCTTCCCACGCTTACCTTAGTATTCATATAAAACTAAGCTAAGCAGCAGCATCTTCTTATTTACTGTATGAGACAGGTGTTTATCTTCTCATCTAAATCTCAGGAAGAAAGTGATTAAGTGCATTCATCAAGATGTTGCCTTTGTCCTTTACATTTGTTATTTTAGTTGCTGTTTGATATGTCTCTTTTTTATCATCCTCCATCTTTCAGACTTAAAACAAATGTTGAAAGAACTAAAGATGTGCAGCAACGATCAGGACACCCTCTGTGAAGGTGAGAGCCTCAATATGTACCTGTCCTTAGGATCCCATCCATCATTTTGAGTCGTTGTTGAAGTGAATATTCGATCCAACAGAGCAACAGAGACAACTGCAGGTGTGCCAGCAGGATATGGATCGTCTGGAGCAGCAGCTGCAAGAGAGGGATACCAGGATCAAACAGCTGCAGCAGGGGTTGGAGGAACAGGCGAGGCAGTCTAACAGACTGCAGCATGAAAATCAGAGTAAGTTTGCCTCTGTGCACAGAATAAGCAAATTCATTCAGGATGTGCAAAGTTAGAAGTCAACTTAAAGCAGCAGGTTTCATTGTGCTGTCTGAAACTCTTGAGATCCAGTGTGCTGTTTGACGCTGTTTTTTAACCAACAGTCTTACAGGACCAACTGCAACAGTCTGAGCAGAATGTTGAAAACCTACAGCAGCAGCTGCTTGCGAAGGACGCCATGCTGAACCGACTGCAACAGGAGCTAGAAGAGAAGACCACAGCGAATAACAGACTGCAGGACAACTACAACAGTATGTTCAACCCTCTGAATATGTGCATACACACAAATCGTCAAATCATTCAGTGTAACAGAGGGAAGCTAGTAGCTACTCCGTGGTTATTTATAAAACATATATCCCTGTTCACTTCTGTTTCAATGCTAGACCTGCAAAACGAGAAGAACGAACTTGCGGAGAGGCTGCAAGGTAAATATTCATTCTGTTCCGTTGAATACCCCCACAAAGAATTGCTGCTTTACTCAGTTTTTTTCTCTTTACCCAGATCTTCAAAGCCAGCTCAGTGATGTGGAGGATAGGACGATCTCTGCCAGTGAGTCAAACACATGAGTTCATATCGTTTCTTTTACATTCATATTTCATTTAAATCCCACGTAGATAAAAAATATACAACCACACACTGATTAACTGTACGGCTCCTACCAACCTTCCACATTGAGTTCAGTGTACTTGTCAGGGCTACCTGGGACAATATTGTGTACTTATTGACCTCACACAGTCCAGCTATATACTATGATCCAAGTGTCCACCCAACACAACGTCACAATTGGTTTGTGAACTGCTGTTTTGAAGCTTCAAGTTTGGCATTTTGTCCGACGCCATCTTGGCTTTTTCAAACAAAACCTAACCATATTTAGAGGAGGGGGTGGAGCCTGACCAATAGCTCAAGGACACTGCACACCCACCCACACCTGCGCTCTGCACCTATTGGTCGGCACTAGCTGTCAACCACATGGTATCCATGCCCCAATGCAAACCACGCTTTATCTTCTGTTTTACTATAAATGGGACCATCATTTACTAAATTAAGATTATGCTGTATCGAAGAAGACTTGAAACTCTGCTGGTCATTGGAGAGAACACAGGTTTACAGGTTTCAGGCGCTTACATATTGGCTTCACTTTCCGGAACTGGAGTCGAGGTGCATTTTTATATACAGTGGTGGTTTGGACCCAGTCTTGTTAACAAGTACTTGTCGCCTTTTAACCTGAAGGTGTGGGCTTTTTATAATTTGGAGGTTTACCAAGCTCAAAAAAGGCCATCACTTTGCATTCTAGGCAATGTAGGTTCCAGTGTTTTTGGGGCTTGGCTGACATTTGATAGTTTGGCCTCTGCAGTGACATAAAAATCTGATGAGTGCTGATTTAATTTCTCTAATGTTGACCTCCTTTCTAAATCTGATATTAAGATTCACATGGTCTCCTGCTTTTCTTTGTTACCAGGGAAGACTACTTTGGATCAGAACACAGCAAACCCAAGAATAGTTCTGTCTGCAGATTATACTGAGATGTCCACTACTGAAGAATTACAAAACGTCCATGACCACCCAGGCCGCTTTGATGTGGTACTTGCCATCCTGGGCAAGACCGGGTTCTCAAGTGGAAGACATTACTGGGAGGTGTCTGTCGCTGGGAAGTCTTGTTACCACCTTGGAATGGCCAGTGAATCTGCTCCAAGGAGGGGGTTGATTACATTCAATCCAACAAACGGCTATTGGACTATAGTTAAAAACAAACAGGGCCAGTACAGAGCTATTGATAACAGACCTGTTGTACTTCCAGTGCAGACGCAGCCTCTGACACTGGGTATTCTGCTGGATTATAAAAAGGGACAGGTCTCTTTTTACAATGCAGGTGCCAGGTCTCATTTATACTCATTTCAAAGTCAAAGGTTTACTGATAAAATCCATCCATTCATCAATTTTTGTGTCGAGGACACTGAGAGACGTACTCCGATTGTTTTACTAACACCTGGATCAACTGACTGGATAAAATAGGGAGATGGTGATTTAAGTTTTATACATGTACAGTATCACATTTATAATTACCTCAGTAAGTAACAAAATAATCCCTGTGAATGCAGAATAGTTCACATACTTATTAATGCTGTTGAATATTTCAGACAATAAAACACTGCAAATATACAACAATGCAATTTATTTAATGTTATGTGTAAAAAAGAAAAGGTTCGGTCTCTTGTCCATGTCATGTCTCAAGGGGTTTCAATCAATTGGAAAAGGAAAAAAATTGTAAAATTGTAAATGTAATGTTCTTACATCCAGATGTGAAATCTGCTTACTTCAAATTACCACCACTTGGAATATAAATGTCAGCACATCACCTATTACACAAAAAGTTCTGAAATGAATAAACAATTTTCGGTGTGCAAGTAAAATATGTGCTGACGAAATAAGAACTGCTTTGAATAATAATTCCTGATCCTTATATGAAATGGTTTACCTTCAAAAATAAGTCTAATCCAACATTTGTTTGGAAAAGAAAATCAAAATAGCTCAGATTTAATACACTCTGCCCACCACACGTCACTTCTGTAACACTTTTAGTTTTTCAACATTCACTTGATTTCTGTCAGAGTGTGGACATCGCTCAGTCTCTTCCTGCTGTACCAGCTACACTGCTGTAAAAGTGGGAAACAAACACTGGATCTCTTTCCTCCAGAATGTGCAGGAAGTGATTCCTCTCCTCTTCTCCCCAAGACTCGAACCACTGTGTCCACAGGCGCAGCTGGCATTCAAAGATGTTCGGTAGTTTATCGTTAACCTTGTAGAAGAAAGAGTGAAAGCAGTTGATAAATAGAAATTATAATATAATATGTTAATGTTTACTTTTTTAAAAAGGGACAAAGCAGATGAACTAATATGTGTACTTAAGTCCAACATGTAAATGTGCCAGATTTAGGCATATAGGTTCGATTTCATCTGCAGTCCCTGGCAGGTTGCTGGTAAACAAATCATACAAATAACAAATAAACATATTTATAAAAACACAGAAGAACCTGCATAGTCAGACACAAGTAAAGGCACATAACACATGGGAAGCACAACAAACACAAATGGCCAGTAATCAAAACATAAACAGACGTATCAAACAAATAAATTAAAACAAAAAATAGAATTGGAGGAGATAAAAATGTGGTGTTCCTTAGATCTTTGGCTACAGTGTTCCAAGTATCAGTGAAATACCTGAAAGTTTAATCATGTTTCTTCACCAATTTCAAAACCATATCCAGTTGATTTTTTTTCAGTGATGATAAGCAGAGAGATTTTCAATCCAATATTTTCAAAGTCTGATTATAAAGTCTCTGTACTGCTTGTAATGTAGTTCAACCTGTTAGGGACGTACCTGAAGAGTACTGAGCGAATCAAGGAGGGTGCACACCTTCCCGGGCACAGCTTTACCAAGCAGGTCCTGCAAGAACCGCTCCTTCTGGGTGGTGGTCCATCCCTGGAACCAGCTCAGGACGCACCGCTGCTCCTGGAGGGTCACATAGGAGATGGGGTCCGGCTGCATCACTTGACCCGCGCTCAGAAAAGAAGCGCAGGACAGTTTCTCCAGGCTCGGGGGGCTGACGACACCCCGGGGAGTCGGTGGAAAGTCCTCCGGGCTGGGAGCGCAGCAGCCGGGAGCACCGGCCCAGGGTTGTGTTGACATGGTCGGTGCTGCTGGGTCTCTGAGCCTGGAGTGAATACTCCACTGGGTGTCTGTGGCTGTCAGTGAGCTGCTGTGACTGCAGATGACTTAAACCTGAGCTGACATGTTAGAACCCCAACAAACCTTTAGAAAGACCAGTTTGATTCAGCCTGAGAAAAAATAAGTCCTTCACAAGAAGCGATCAACAGTGTTCTTCACCTTATGTAGCTTAGCACAGTTCTAAGCGATGCTAACGTCAGGATCTTCATTCAAAGTGACGACCAACATTGACTATTCTCAACATTAGCAGTCGTCTATGAGTCCATGCTTTTATGGGCGAAGAGTTAAATCAGCTTATTGTCCACATATCTGAGGAGCAGCGATGTTTAACCAGAGTCACGCTAATCTCACCAACAAATACTCACAGAAGGAAGTTGGCTTCATATTCACACCTTCCGCTTCTGCGGCTAAGGGGAAAAATAA
This sequence comes from Verasper variegatus, assembly GCA_026259375.1. Classification (NCBI taxonomy): domain Eukaryota; kingdom Metazoa; phylum Chordata; class Actinopteri; order Pleuronectiformes; family Pleuronectidae; genus Verasper; species Verasper variegatus. The sequence goes on along the minus strand of CM048053.1, from coordinate 16,888,485 downwards.
GGGAAACTAAAATTGACACTAACTCCGTTTTATGCACATTTTTACTTTTCTGAAAATATGTTGAGATTTGAGATTCAACTTTGACTCTGCCTGATACTTTTTAAACTATTAAAATAAGTATTTCATTTATGAAAATACAAAAAGAGAACTTCACTGCTTGTTTTGCACCTTGTACACATTTATCAGCAAACCACTACACAGGATTTTCAATTTACATATTGAACATTTTGCTTATATCGACTAAACGCACGGATCCTACACTTGTCCAATCGGGACTAGATGATCCCTGAGAGTCTAAATAATCTTCAAAACACAGAATCATAGTTCTGAAAACTTTATTGCTATTTAGGATAGTATTTGTTGGCATTTCCCTGTTTGAAAAAAAAACAAACAACACTGGCTATTTTGAACCAGATCCCGAAATTATTACGTCTAGACTTTTCAAATCTGGACAAAACTATCCAAGAGAGGCTAAAGATTATTGAAAACACTGCTGCAGATTTCTAAAAACAAAGCCACATTGGACCAGAACCAGATAGGAAAAAAAACTACTCCCAGATTATAGATAATGGAGTAAATGAAGAATAAGCAAACTGAAGGCTATAAGTGAAGGTCATAACAGTGACAGTGAGTTTGACCAGAGGAGGGAAAACAACCATATTTTTAAATTTCATAAATCTGAAATATAATCTTTGTGCTCACTATCTATATGTGGTTGTTTCTGATCAGAATCAATTAATCAAAGATTGTACAACTTTGAAAACAGGCTTTACTTTAAATATCTACCGCGTTTATACAACAGGAAAATGTGCTCATCGGTCCCTTAACGTCTCCCTTAACTATGGCAGCGGAAGTAACCAATCGGAAGCTGACTTCAGTGTTGTGGAAGCTGTGTTGTGTCCGGTTGTAGTGTTCCGCAGATTTTTGCAAAGTTTGTTGTTTACAGAATAAAAACAATAATAACCAACATGCGTGTGGCGCCTGTTAAATACATTTATTGTATAGAACCTCGTGTACTTTAAATGCCGAGAACACAGTATTCGTGTGATATTTGATGAGGGGGAAGTCGTCGGTGATGACGCTGTGTGGAGGAAGGCGTTGCTCGTCGCTCTCGCTGGAAACCGACTAGAGGAACGGAAAATGGCGGACCTCGAAGACGTTACGCTGGACGGGAGACCGCTCCAGTCCCTCCGAGTGGCGGATCTGAAGGCGGCTCTGGAGGAGAGAGGGCTCTCAAAGAGCGGCCAGAAGAATGCTCTGATCAAGAGACTCAAGGGGGTGAGTCCCACTGCTGAACCGCGGCAGGCAGCGAGCTAAGGTTCACGATGAGACGGGCTGATGCTCTCCTCAGGGCCGACAACCGAGCGCCCTCACCGCCGAGCCGCGGAGTGGAGTAGTCGCGCTCGACGACCACGAGTCGGCTGAAAAAATGCGCCGTGTGCGCATCGCTGCGGCCGAACAGTGCGTTAACCGTCTAGAATCCCACCGACCGTAGCAGGAGCGGGACTTCAGACAACTTGGTGTCTAATTTTGAAAGTATGCGACTGGGTAATGTTGTCCTGTTAGCTCGTTAGCTGCCCCGAGCTAACGCGGTAGAGTTGAGCGGTGGCCTCAGCGACGGGCTCGCCGCTGCTGCCGCTGTGTGCGCTCCCGTTAACGGCGCCTGTCCCCGGCACTGTCGGTGTGCGTGAGTTTAATCAAGAGTTTGACCCTAAAGCCTTTATTTAGCTGCTACGCAACTTTAATCAGCTAACACGGAAGGTCCGCGTTACAATAATACCCCTAAAATGTCCAAGTGTTGCTGTGTTCCGCCAAATTTCATATTAGTTGGAGCTAAACTGTACCCAGGCCCATCAGCTGCCATAGGTCCCGTATGGAGCCCGTTTGTTTACACTGCGACAGACATTCAAGCTGATCTGCTCCACAGTGGAAGCGTATGCATCCCTTTCTCTTTAAACTGTGGAGTCTGGCTACTATTTGTCCACTGAATTCCGTCGTGAAGGCAGAAAGTGTTATTTGCTTTTCCATGTTAAATGTTTTCACCCCCATCACATGTGAAATCTGAGCACTATGTTATTAATTTCAAGATGTATGATTTATTCATAAATGTATTCCCAGCTGTCAGACACCGTCAGAGTTTAGGCTCTGGTGTCTCCAAAGTTGCACTGTAATTACAGGTGACATGTTGCATGGGTTTACTATAGGAGGATTGGTGACTGTATAGTGGAATTGAAACATGCAGAGTTAAACTCTATCAGAATGTTGTTTTAATCTGCTTTACTGGTCACCACTGACCAAGATTTCTGGGACAGTATGACTTTTATTGTATGAGCTGTTTTTGTTTATGCCCTAGTTTGTGGGGTGCACTGCGACGTAAAATACAATCAGCAGTATAGGTTGGTTGCTGTGTACCTAACAGTGAGTTTAAGGACTGAGATAAATGGAGACAACGAAGCGTTTGCTCAAAAACATGCATGCCCATCTCTCATTATTCTCAGTCTGTTTTGCTTTTTTACCACAGCTTGCAGGTTGCTTTGCCCATTAGGGTCTGATTGAGCCATGTTTACTGTGTTACTCGTTTGCTCCTGAGGAGGGAATGTTGTTGTTGACCAAGCGGCATTGCTGAAGAGTTCTTATCCCAAGCTGATTGGATGCAAGGCCCACAGAGACTCACAGTACTTTGCAAAGGATGGAAATGTTCTCATTATTAGAATGAATATAGTGCAAAGTAGCATTTACATTCAGAAGCACCAGTTGCGGCCAGAACAACTCTTGAAGAATACCTGTCTGTTATTTACATTGAATCAATAAAGAAACTTGTCTCAATAACAGGCTCTTATGTTGGAGAATCTTCAGAGGACCTCCACTGCTCACATTGGCCTGCAGCCAAACTCTCAGGTAATTGTCTCCAAGATGCTTTTAAATTCATTTCAAAAGAAAAATGTTATTCACATGCAATGACCTCTTGCATATATAAGATAAAATGTGCATGGGCACAGTTCTCGTAAATGTCTGCTAATATAATGTTTAATTGGCCTTGAAGACTTGTAGCCAATTTTTAATGGTCTCTCTAAATTTAGATTGGTGAGGAAATGAGCCAGAACAGCTTTATCAAGCAGTATCTGGCTAAACAACAGGAGCTCCTGCGGCAGCGTCTGGAGAGGGAGGCCCGCGAGGCATATGAAACAAATGGTAAGTGTTGTCAAGAGTTGCACTAATTTGGTCATTATGTACAACATTTTTATGATATTATTTGTCTTTCATAAACAGATCAAGAGGACCATGCAGAAGTTAACAATAGTACCTCATGTCCTCCTCAAGCCCAGGTAGGATATCTATCGGTCACATTTTCTAATCTTTTGCACATTTTTTACAATCATTTACATAGAAGAAAACTTGCATAGTTCTATGACAAAATAAGTCTCAGCTCCATTTCTATTCTCACCAGGATGTCACACCAGCATTGCCTGAGCAGCACAAGCCACCGGGCCCCTCTGGTGGAGAGGGATTTTTTAGTGAAGGGAATGATGAAGAGGGTGATAGAAACAACGAGGCCGACATGTCCAGTCCTCCTGCGTCTGGCTCTGTAGCCATGCGTGTTCCTGGTGGTGAACACCGGCCAGAGAGGGGTTTTGCCTCCAGCGAAGTCGCAGCTGACAGCGATGATGACGATAGCGAGGAAGCAGAGGAGGATGGTGACGATGATGATTGGGACAGCGGTGCTCGAAGGAGAAATCTCAGAGAGCCAGCCAGAGTGCCCTCAAGCAGAGAGAGGTCTGGAGCATCCTGTCAACCCCAGCAGCAACACATCCCTTCACTTTTGTCTCCACAGCTCCGCCAACCAACACCTCCACCCTCCCCGCCTCCAGAGTTATCATTCCCCTTGCCTGACACCCCTAAACAGAGCCCCCCTAGTCCCGATGTAGCTCCCCCTAGACACTCACCCAGTACCTCCAGCTCTGGCTCCTCTAGCAGTGGCAGCCGCAGCAGCAGCCCAGAGCCACAGAGGAGTGGGCATACTGAGCGCAAGCCCGGCCCACTGACCCTCCTGGCACGTAAAATGGAGTCAGAAGGTGCATTCTCAGGAGCAGGTTGGCACGGCGGTGATGGGGAAGGCGATAGGCACGATAGCAGTTCGCCTTCAACCACATTGTTTCCTAGCAGAGGGCCTCCAGAGGGTCTGGTATCTGCCATCACTCACACAGCCAACACTGCAGGCCATATGCCATTTCCCATGATTCCAGGCACCAACCAAGGTGTCACAGGGGCACATTCAGCCCATATTCAAGTACCTGTGAGTGTACTTAAAGCCACTGCAACAGAAGAGAGGGACAGACAGAGGGACTTGGAGATAGAAAGAGAAGAGCTTGAGAGGCAAAGAAAACTTGAGCAAGAGAAAGCAATGGAGTTAGAGCGGGAAAGAGCTCTTGCACTAGAGCGTGAGGAAAAGCAGAGAGCTTTGGAGAGAGAGAGAATTGAGCGACAGCAGGCCTTAGAAAGAGAGGAACGAGAAAAAGCCTTACAGAGGGAGAGAGCGCTTGCTCTTGAGCGAGAGAGAAAGGAGAGGGAGCTTGTCCTTGAGCGAGAGAGGCAGGAGAGGGAACTTGCTCTCGAGCGAGAGAGACAGGAGAGGGAACTGGCTTTGGCTAAAGAGAGGGAGGAACAAGAGCAAGCCTTAGCACGAGAAAGAAAGGAGAGGGAACTTGTCCTTGAGCGAGAGAGGGAACTACTAGCTTTGGCTAAAGAGATGGAGGAGCGAGAGCAAGCCTTAGCACGAGAGAGGGCCCTGGAGCGACAGAAGGAGCTTGAAAGACAGAGGGCTCTGGAGCAAGAGCGTTTACAGAGAGAAAGAGAGGATAGGGAAAAGAGAGCGAGGGAAGAAATGGAGAGGGCTATGGAGCTAGAAAGAGCTAAGGCTTTGGAGAGGGAAAGGCAGGAGAGAGAAAGGGCAATTGAGCAGGAGAGGTTGGAGAGGGAAAGAGCTTTGGAGGCTGAGAGACGGCAAAGAATTGAAAGAGAGAAGGCTTTGGAGCAGGAAAGGTTCGAGAGGGAGAAAGCCTTAGAGCATGAGAGACTAGAAAGGGAGAGAACCCTGGAGCAAGAGAGGATAGAAAAAGAGAAAGCTTTAGAACGGGAGAGAATTGAGAAAGAGAAGGCCTTAGAGCGAGAGAGAATTGAAAGAGAGAAAACCTTAGAGAGGGAGAGAACTGAGAGAGAGAAAGCCTTGGAGTTAGAGAGAATAGAAAGAGAAAAGGCTATACAGCAAGAGAGGTTGGAGAGGGAGAGAGCCCTAGAGCAAGAGAAATCCGAGCTTGAGAGGAAGGAAAAAGAGAGAATTGAACGAGAGAGGATAGGGAGAGAAAGGGAGGAAAAAGAGAGAGCAGAGAGGAAGGCAGCTCTGGAGAAGGAGAGGATAGAGAAGGAAAGAGCTGAAAAGGAGAGGAAAGAAAGGCTGGAGATGGAGAAACTGGAACAAGAGCGAGCCTTAGAGAAGGAGAGGAAGGAGAAAGAGAGAGCCCTAAAGGAAGAGAGGGAAAGGGCTCTCGAATGCCAAGAAAAAGAGGAAAAGGAGAAAGAGCAAGCTAGGATGGCTGAAAAGGAGAGAGAGAGTCACCTCCCTCCATCCAAACGTGGCCGTGAGATTGGTCTCACACCCCTGCCCACTCCTCCCTCCCTCTCCACAGGACAAGCTAGAAAATTATCGACTGAGGCAGGAGCGCAGGAAGATGTCCATGCTCAAATACCACGGAGTGAAAGCCAGGCAGCAGAGTCCGGTGCGCCCATGTCACCAACACCTCTGTCACAACAGTCATCATTTAAGAAGTTCCGGTTCGTAAGGGACTCTCCAATTCAGCCACAGCCTTCCTCCACTTCCATGGTCATCAAGCGGCCCCGGACCTTCTCTGACACCCCCCAGCCCCAGGCCTCACCTCTCCTCTCCCCCTCCAGTGTTGCGGAACAACAACAGCAGGAAGGACACAGGCCCTCAGCTGAACAAGAAGATCGAAAGATGCAGACAAAACCAGAGGTTGTCGCTGGGCCACCAGGACCCACAAAAAACGAGGCTGCAAAACCCGTACCAGATGACAGAGAACAGGCAGATTCAGTGAAGGCTGAACATGCTGCTAAGGATTCCACCCAAAAATCTAAAGTGGATGAAAGCAAGAGTCCTTCAAGCCCACTAGCCCAGCGGGAGGGTAGGGATGCTAAGAAGCAGGAGAAACAAACAAGACGAAGATCAACGTCTAACGATTCCTCTTCCTCAGAGTCAGGCTCTGAGTCCTCGTCATCTCGGTCCTCTAGATCGTCTGCATCTTCTCAAGAGGAAACTTCCTCCTCCAGAAATAGAAGGGTAAGTGGTCTGCAAGGAACCTCTTTTTCCTTGACAAATGGTGCTTCTCATTGGATCACATTAGATATAATTAAGATATTTTTTTACATAGGCAAAATCTAATTTAAGTCAAATCCAATCTGCAATTGAAATTTAATACGAATTGACCTTTTGAAATGTACCATTTCAAGGTTCCATATTTTACACTTTTCTGGTGACTTTTCATTGTGACATCACAAAGATACACAATTTCTGTTTATGTGTTGTGGACATATTTTGTGGGGTTACATCAAATGAGATACAGTCACAAAAATGTATTTGAGATAAAAAATGAAGGCCAAGTTTGAAAATATGTTTTGTCCAACCCAAGCGCACAAACTACTCGTAGAACTGACTACTATGTACTCATGGGTCAGAATGTTGATGGGAGTTGTTGACAAATGATCCCCATGACATTGCCCCCATAATGCTGATGTTTGCAGCAGGGAGATGAATGCTCAATCTGGATAATAGGACCAAAATGTTTGACACTAACTTCTAACTTTACCCCGAGCGGGATTGCTTGATCACGATTGGATCAAACTAGTAACATGACACGTAAATTTAGAATACAGTCAATAGCATATAGCTTCAATTAAAATAGAATAACAAAGTGATTTCCATGTGATTTTACGTGTGTTGGTGTTAAATATGAAAAAAAAAAAGTTCTGGTACATAAGTAAAATAATTATGATATGGCACCATGTGCTGTCCCATTGCTTTAACGCCACATTAATTAGCTCTGATGGAAGTGGATGAATATCAGCGTGCTATTTGACTCCTTATAGTTATGTGTATTCTGCAAAAACACATGGAGGGGATTTATGTTAGCAATGAATTAATATGATGACATTAAAACATTACCAATATTGTGGTCTTATTTCTGCATTGAAATCTGCATATTAGCAGTGGCCTGTTTAGGAACCGTGTTAGTGGTTTTGACACCTTAATGATATTTGCATTCAAGTAAAACTTTCTTCGCTAACCATGACATATATTGTCAACTTGAAACTCTTTCATTGTCCTTTTGTGAGTGGTGTCCCACCTCTTATACGTGTATATCTGAATGCACCATAAAGCTTCTGGTGGTACATACTGCACACTTTCTGGCTTTTAATGTGAAAGCACCTCTGACAGTGGGATGACAGTGCAATGACGACGTATCTGACTTCAGATAAGGATAAATCTTTTGTTGAAACGCTGGTGGTCTCATCCTTTGTCCCTAGCAGCTCTATTTATATCACTTTTGTATTACTCTAGTAATATCAAAGCAGATTTTGTGTGTTCCTTTGTGGATAATATGTTGCTCTATTGTTATTCTCATAGGAGGTGAAACCTGTAAGAGACTCCTCACCACAGCACAGGATGACTGTGGAGATTCTTGCTGAGGGTTCTAAAGAAATCCCCAAAGCCGCGATATCTGGAGACATGAGTAACACAACTGCTGATGGAGACAGTCACATCAAGGTTAGTGGCTTTTAAGTTGAAACACAACCAGATTTTAAACATCCAGGACAACCATGGATATTCACATTTTATCTAAAATTCTCAACTCCTAATAAGATGGGTGTTTCCTTAAATCAAGTTATATTGCGGACAAATCTCTTGATGGCTTCACATTTGATATTTATTTTCCCTCTGGTGGAATTACCTTAACAACCTCAATGACTTTGACATGCAGTAAATCTTTCACATTCTCCATTTCCTGCCTTTTTAAAATCCCTAGAAACCTTTCATTGAAGCTGCATCTGGAGAGGAAACACAAAGAAAAAGAACAGACAGTGAAAGAGAAGAGGAAAAGGACAAACAAAGGTCTGGTTTTCAGTTTGGGTCTTCTGAAATACATCCTATACATTGTCTGTGTGTGTCAGAGTGTCCTGATGGCACTTGATGTCGTCAGTCCCTTCCCCCTCCCTTAGAGACTATATTTGACTATATACTAACCTGGTTCCATCCATGTATGAGAAAAGATTTATAGTAAATATTAAGGGTGTTCTGGTCTGGATTTTTGGGGTCGATCACCAATCAGCTTGCAGCAGCTGCAAGAGTGACACTGTGTGTGATTTTATAACTGAACTATATGATCGGTACACACTAACTTTCTCTGTGTGAAAATCTGATGTTTTCACATCACAGATAGATGTTGAAGAAAGGCCAGAGAAAGCAATAGTGTTCACACTGGGCAGTGTCCATTCTGCCGAGCTGTAACAGGCTCTCACCCAGGAGTCACACACAGCAGACCGCAGTAGAGGAGGTTCTACAACCCGTTCAGACAGACCAATTGTAATAGAATCCCTTGCTCCATTTGCGAATAAACACGTACATCACCCTGTTCGCAAAGATGGAATGTGTCTAGAAAAAAAGACAAAATGCATTGTGTTTTAACCGACTGCATCACTACTGAGCCAACAGTACTGTCAGGCAGTGTGTGTTTGTGTTTTTGGTGTTGTGGATTTGACAAGAGATGGGATGTATCGGTTGCATCCAGTGTAGCCGGCTAGTAATTTGGATGACTATTTTAACAATGGTAGATTTGACATATACACATTCAAATCCACATTGACGTAGGGCTACCTCTCTGTTTTACCAATGTAAGAATTAATTTCACATCTCTGAACATCAGGCTTTTCCAAACAATCTAGAAGTGTTGATTTCATATTTTCCCTTTTTAATAGTCATTACTGAAATAATTATCGCAGTATACATTTTTTTTTTTTATCAATACCAAAATACAGAGTAAGTCTAATATCTATCGATTTAATACTCAAGCATTGTGTAAGCACAGTGAAGAGGTACAGTATAACACAATAGTTGATCTATCTCAGATTTGTAAAATGGTTTGTCGTTTAACATGTTTGTCATTTTCTGCAAAGGAAAGTTTAAAACCACAATCTGCACTTCAGAGGAAATATCAGTATGTAAGCCTAGAAGAAATACTAATGTGACATTTATCATGATAATTATTGATATGAATTGATGTAAATGTTTGGCCATATCACGTTGCCCTACAAAAAAAGCGATTGTCAGCCTAAAATGCCAATTATTTGTGGTGATTTCCTGTATGTAAAAAACCACAGGACCTTTCTTCAAAAACACTTTAAACACATGGATTGTCTTAGGAGATGCCTGGTATTGAATTTCCCATCAGGCGATTGATGAGGCTGCCTTGAAGCCGGTGTGGCTGAGAAGATGCGGGTCCTTTTCAGACAGGATCTTTTTTTTCGTTCGTTGCAATATGGCCGTGCTCCGTCGATGCTCTTAGCTGCCGTTACCGGCCTGTGTTTGTTTTTCCTTCCATACGGCGGCTCAGTCCCACGGTAGACGAGGCTGTGACCGTGGCAGGTTTGGGTTTGACACGGGGTGCGGACATGACTGTGTGGTTCAGAGCAGAGCGGCGTCTCTGCTGAGGGGGAGGGAGGAGAGACGGAGAGAGGCGGCCCGCGGCGCCGCAGTCCTCCCGGCAGCAGGAGCCTGAGCGCCCGCTGCCTTTTTAAACCGTAAACCACCGAGTTAATTTTACAATTAATTTGGGCGTGTGCGCGACCGAAGATGGCCTGACAGCGTGAGGCGCGCGCTCGTTTGTCAGGTATTGTGAAGCTGCGGTGGAGCGTGTGGTCCTGGTCGGACGGACTGCGGTGGCATGCGGTGCAGTCCTCCACTCAACGTGTGTGTGTGTGTGTGTGTGTGTGTGTGTTAAATCCGTTTTAAAACTCTTCCTTATACTAAATTGAAAATGAAACAAAAATCTATATTTGACAATGCATGACTTCTTGCATTAACACAACATTTTGCATAATTGATAAGTGTATGTAAAGCCCATTGACATGATGTGTACATAATGATGTTAAAATATCGATCAATTACCAACATAGTTTTGATCACACACCCATGTTTTGAGAGGGATTACACACTGCTACTCTCACATTTATTATACTTAAGTGTTATTGACTGTAAAAGTTCATATTTTTGTTCTTGTTATTTATGTTCTTCTAATATGGTCCTGTGTGTAGGATTTAGGGGAATTTGGCAGAAATTAAAATGATATTTATTGCTATGTTTTCATTGGTGTATAATCACCTAGAAGTAATTATAAATAGTAAACATTTTACACTTTTCATAATAAGTAATCTGTAACTTGGTGTGCTCAATGCTGTTGGTTAATGTTTGTCCTATCGCTACCACGTGCTACTGCTATGGTCCATAATGTTTTTACCATCCATTCAGACAGACCTCATAGTTTGAGTTGAGTCATGCAACGCATTTCTTTCGCTCATGCAGGAACTTATCTTTCACTCTTCAGTCTTTGTATTTGTCACTCAGAATCTATTGTGCAGGATTGACCTCCATGCATACCACCATAAATTGAATTGGTTCTTTGGGATCTTTTTATAGCTACACAGGGAGCTGGTCCACTACTCTTATGTTACCTGAAGGGGAGGGTGAGATGAAGGTTATTCAGTTGGTTGCACTGTGCAACATCTACCACTAGATACAACTAAACTGTGCACAGCAATACCTTTTTAATTATTAATTCATAAGTCTCATAGGTTGTTTTTTGGTTTGGTAACTAGTGTTAAAAATATATTGAAAACAAAAAAAGTTCTTCTTCTTTACTCAGCACCAACAGTCTTCTCATCTGTTCCCTCTTTTCTTGTTGATGTGTCTGTGTCACGCTACGCAGGCAGGTGAAGGAGACTGGCATGGCAGAGTCAGAGAAGCTTCCAGAGAACAGCGAGGAGGTAAGGCACCTGAAGAACCACAAATCATGTCGGTCCGCAAAGCTGTCAGCAGCTGAGGATGTAGATGGGTGGACCCATTTGAGTCTTTATAGTTGCTTTTCTGTTATTCGCACAGCTTTTTATGGTCTTGATATAATTCACTATAGGTCATTTTAATACACTGAATAACATTTAATACGTTTATTTTCTTTGTTGGAAATCTTTGCTTATGATTTAACAAACTAGTCAGATGGCTTAATGAGCCGATTTCACAAGTGTTAGAATGTGTATGGGAAGTGACTTTTAGTTCTTTTTCGCTGTTTTTAAAACCTTTTGTTGACACTGTCGTAGGCAGAAACAGCAAGGGTGTTTTCTCACTGTGGCTGATGTTTAAACCCCAAATGATTGCTTTGTTATAAAGGTGCTCATGCCTCTTCCATTGCCCATTTTGGTTACCTGCAAACTACCTCTGCCACTACCACTTCTACTTCTACTACTACTACTACTACTACTGCTACACCTGTTCCACGGTCCAGAGTTGACCACAACTAAGCCTGGGAGGCTGCACTGCAGAGGAACACTCAAACAAACTCAACAAAAGCTTCCTCTTTTTCACGGATATGTCTGGCAAGAGCTATAGATCGGACCAGAAGATGCAAAGAAGGGGTTGGCCAGTCAATTTGGCCCCACTCTCTTCAACTTCGACAGACTTATGTGACTTTGTGACCATAAAGTCAACCTGCAGAAGAGACGGCAGTAAAGGACATGTGCTCACACGAAGTCGAGGCTGCTGTGAAACCTTCTCAACTATTATACACTTTTTAACTTTTACTTTTAACCCACTTGCAAAGAAATGTGGGATGTAAAGGAAATCTCATTTTACGTGGTGGGTGAACCGTAACATACAACAGACATTTTGGAATTTGTTAATCTGTCCGATTGGCATTCAGATTTCACCAGCAAATTCCCATCTTGGATATTAAATGTTTTAAACAAGGCCAAAGGTTTTATCTGGACTCGATGGACTTGACGTTTTTTTTGTGATCTGAAGATGGACTTATCATTTAGGCCCCTTCAACAGCCATTGTGATGCTTAGCGTGAAGTTACTGGTCCCCAAACAAAAGAACATGAAAATCAAAGTTCTGGATCATTGTGCACAGTGACTATTGACACCACTCATCTGGTCTGCTGCTGCTTCTATATCTTTAAAGGACTAATGCCAAAACATCTGAGGATGACCGCTCTGGCCAAAAGCTTCTAAGTCCCTACCCAAATGAACTATTGCACCCATCCTGCCAGCCAACCAGCTTTCAGATTTCCATCCAAACATCTCAGCCACCTTTGATTGGACCCTTGTTGCCTAGATACAGTACATGCAGTCGTGATTGGGCCATATCCAAACCAGTAAGGATCAGGTGTCAGTGGTACCAGGGGTTAAATAGATTTGTTTACTCACTGCTAAATGTCATAGTTATTTTGAAAATGCTTAGTTTCCAGTCATACTTTTTTGGAAATGCTGATCTTAGTGGTTGCTGTGGTTTTTAATCCAAATTCTTCTAAAACTTCTCTGAAAATTCTTGGCCTTGATGTGTCTATTCAGACACAAAGTTTTAAAATAACCAAGTTTTTGCAGTTGGATTTAAACAGCAGTATTTACACCAGATCATTGTTTGTTTGATGGAGACTGCAACTACAGTTTACTCTTAAAAAAAGACAGTTATTTTCAGGAATGTATAGTTGTAGATGATCAATATATAATTAATATGGTATATAGTTAACTTGGTGCCATCAGTAGACTATCTATCATTCACTTTCAGTCCCTACGTTTCCCCCTTTCTGTTATTGTTCCACCTTTCCTCCAACCTGCCCATGAATATTTGTTTTTATCCACATTGTCTGTGTCTGCCTCTCACCTCTCCCGTGTGTTTTGGCTTTTTCTTTTTTTTTTATCTTGTGTTTCAGACACCAAAGGCCTTCTCAGCTCGTAAGATCTCTCTTAGCAGTGAGTACTCCACCAACTTGCTCTTCTTTTTCAGTATGTCTCTGACTGAATAGTTTTCGTCTCATGTAATTATGTATAGACTTGTTGGTAAACTCAAGCATGCTTGACTGGGAAGTGAATAGATATTCCTTATATGGTTTGTAGTCAAATCAGTTTAAAATTCCACTTACAATTTGTTCAAAGCTTGGTGACCAAGGTGACAAGCCTAATGTGTAATTAAATGCATCATTAATCAGTGGGAAAATCATCTGTATTTCAAAAGTATGTCATCAAAACCCTATTGTGTGCATGACATTGTGTGTTATGTTGTAAAAGTTCATGGGAATTAATTGGTTTGTTCTGTTTTTTCCCCTCGTCAATGCTAGGCAACAAATTGTCGCCAGGCCCTGGCAGTGTGGAGGGTGAGCAAGAGTCTGGGGCTGCGGCCGGTCGCAAGAGGCGGTGGGGTTCCAGCACAGCTGTCACTGCCAAGAAGCCTTCCATCAGCATCACCACAGACTCACTGAAGGTACTTGCAGCATGTAAAAAACGATATTATGTTGTGGTTACCATTTATGCATTTGGGGATGGTGAGATGAACTGTAAAACACTTCCACTGCTTATGTTTTTTGTGGTGAATGTAATGCTTGTTCACTATCTCAATCTTTGTCTCAGTCTCTGATCCCAGACATCCGACCATGTCTTGGTCAAGAGGCAATAGTGGATCTGCACCCAGAGGAAGCTGTCCTCTCTGGGGTTGAGGATGAAGAGAGGGAACGCTCTGACCAGGACCTTCAAATCCGTCGCACTGTCACACAGGTCGGTCTTCAAATTCATTGATTGACACACGGGAGAGGTTGAGTGATTATCAGGAAAGTCTGACTTGACGTTTTTATTGAGAAATGCTTATGTTGATCCCTTCCTTTATTGCAGGTGGTGCACTTGGAGAGCAAGGAGAATGGACAGAAAGAGGTGAAGAGGAGCAGACATGAGGAGCTGGAGGAGGAAGATCTACAGGGAGAGAAAGACAGAACAATGACGCTTGAAGAGAAGATGGACACCTCATTTCCTGGAGCAGTGGAAACCCAATCACCACCACATACAGGCCATGATGTAGAAATCAACACTGGTAATATAACCATATTTCATATAACTATAGTAACAGTAGATAATCTGCATGCTATACTTCACATGCTGCAGTTTTCTCATTTAAGTATAGGCAACAAATCAGGACCCGATTTCTCATTTCTTCATTTTATTGAGTATTTATTGAAAAAAACTTAATTAGAAAACCGAAAGGAAAGTCCAGGTGCCATAACATAACAAACACTATAAAGACTCTAGTGTTGACTTTTTCCCACTGTCTTTTATTCTAGTGACCCCCAGCGACACCCTCATTCGTCGCTCCATCAGCCAGCAGAAAACGGGTGTCTCCATCACAATTGATGACCCCGTCCGCACGTCCCAGCAGCCTTCACCGCCTCGTGGCAAAGTCTCTAACATAGTTCACGTCTGCAACCTGGTGAGATAGCACTTAACTACTCATGCATATTTTGGCTCGAGTCACTAACTGTAAGGTGATTTATTTATTTATTTTAATGTTTTTGTCTTTTTCTTTCATATGGTGATTTAATCATTAATCATCAGTAATGCAGGTTTTATGTAACTTATCCTGGTTCGGAGATGACTATACAATTTGTAACATAAGAAGATCATGATACCTAACTAGGGATTAACCGATTTTACCATAACTGTGGTTTTATAACTGTAAGAATTGTATCAGTTGTCTCGAGCTTAATTAGCTTAAGCTTGAGACAACTGATATGACCTGCCATTGGAATTTGAAATGCTAAAAACAATTATCAACTCCAGCTAAGAATGAAAAGGTGTTTACCGCGTATCCAGGTTGCTTTGGAAAACATAGTTGTTTAATGGGAGACAACTCTCAAGAACACATTGGGAGCACTGGCAGACATCCTGCCACATTGGATGGTCAAAAGTGTTTACCAGCCCTGTCTGCCTCCCCGCTCTGTGTGCCTATCATTTGGGGTACACATGAGAGAATGCTGTATGCATTTGCTGGAACTGGGCTCGTTGATCAGTCACAATATGGCCAATAAAATATCTGGGCTCACTGACTCATAATAATATCGTTGTGTAATTGCTCTGTAATGTTCTTTAGGTGCGGCCATTCACTTTGGGGCAACTGAAGGAGTTGCTCAGCCGAACAGGCACCCTGGTGGAGGACAGCTTCTGGATTGATAAAATCAAGTCTCACTGCTATGTCACTGTGAGTTACCGAAAGCATGTTCCTGTGCTAGTGCTGTAGGTCTGAACCATTTATTTTTTACCTGTGGATCTTTTTTTCTATCTCATGGAGCCTCTGTCTTCTATCTGTGTTTAGTACTCGTGCTCAGAGGAGGCTGTTGCCACACGGGAAGCTCTTCATGGAGTGAAATGGCCCCAGAGCAACCCAAAAGTCCTTAGTGTGGACTTCTGCCAGCAAGATGAGGTAAGACCTCATTACTAATGGCCTGCATTTGTCTCTTTCGCCCACAATGCTCAGTCATCTGTAGCCTGAGAATATCTCTACTTTGCAGCTGGACTTCCACAAAGGCCTGGTGACAGCCGACAGAACTGGAGCAGAGGAACAGGGGCCTGGCACTGGTCGTGGTCGAACATCAGGCCTGCCCTCTCTCCTCCCTGAGCGAGACCAGTGGGCTGAGCGTGAGCGTGAAATGGAGCGCCGGGAGAGGGCCAAAGCAGAGCGGGAGTGGGATCGTGACAAGGTCAAAGAGTTCGGCAAACCCGGGTCAGAGAAGGAGGGAGGTCCTAGAAGGTCGCGCTCCCGGGAAAGAAAACGTAAAGAGAGGGGAAAGAGCAAAGAGAAAAAGACTGAAAAGAAGGGTAGGGACATGCAGACGTGGGATTAGACTGTATATACATTAGAATGAAAATAGACCTGTGTTTATTATTGTGTCCGTTTTCTCTGGCAGAGAAAGCAGTTGAGGATCCTCCAGCAAAGCTGCTTGATGACCTGTTCCGAAAAACTAAAGCAGCTCCTTGCATATACTGGCTTCCACTTACTGATGAACAGGTGAGACACAAACTAGTTTATATGGTTTACTTGCTTCTCATGTATAACTTCAACACATGACCTAGATATTTAATTCAATGTTAGACTTAAAATCTCCCACATTTTCTTCATTTTAGTTTATCCAGCGAGAAACTGCCAGAGCAGATCGGGCGAAGGAGCGAGAGAAACGGAGGAAGGAGCAAGAGGAGGAGGAGGAGAAAAAAAGGGAAGAAGAGCGCAAAGAGAGGATGAAAGCTGGAGGTGGAACAACAGGAGACCGGAGTGAGGGTGAGAAGGACAAGGACAGAGAAAGAGAAAGAGACAGAGAACGAGGTAGAGACAGAGACAGGGAGAGGGAGAGGGAGAGGGAAAATGATAAACGCAGGGATGGCTACAGAAGGCAGGGGGGCAGCGGGGCCGGTGGCGGCGGCAGCAGCAGCCGACGCTCACGCAGCCGCAGCGACCCGCGAGAAAGGCGGCGCTAACACCGTCATCACCTGATGGAACTGTCCTAGAGACCCCCCCGCTTCCATTTGCCTTTCACTACATGTACTTTGTTACAACTAATACCCAACAGAGGACCAACTGATGTCGTCACCATCTCTCAAATTGTCACCTTTTTTAGAGCACATCTGCACCCACACACAGTCTTGCTTAAAGGGGACCATGTTTTTTGCAGTGTTGTTTCCCAGAGTGCTGTACGTCTTGCTCTTGTCGAGGTTTGATATTTTGTTCCTTCTAGATTTGCCTCTTTTTCTTTTTTCTTCTTTTGACAGCATAGCAGTATGGCACACTGGGTGATTTTGATTATTTCCCTCAATGTTACCCACTTACCCCAAATTGTAGGTGCCAATTCTGATTTGCAATCAATTGTTTTTGCCTCAGTGTTTTACACTTGATTTGGATGAAGAATCCTTTTGTTGCTGCATGTAATTCAAGGCTCTTGTTGCCAGTCCTGCCCACAGAGAAAACTCAGCCCTTTGTTCAGAGGTGTGTTTGGCATTTTGTACAGATATAAAGAGATTACTCAAAATCAAGTCTTTAAATGAGGCAGCTCTGGGATATTTTTGGACAGGTGTGTAATAACTATTAAGGCAATGAAATGTTCGTGTCTCCCTTTGCTTAGTGAAGGAGATGAGACGAATCTGTGCGTGAGAGTCTCCCTGTTGCACCTGACAAGTCCTGATCATGTCCTTATTGCTTCTCTTCCTCCTCCCATCTTTCCTCCTCTTCCTCCAGTTCTCTTAGCCTGTCATGTCCATACAGGCTCAAGAGCGGAGGTCGCATTATAAGTTTTCTCAACATTGGTTTTAATATTGTTTTTTAATTGTCATTTTTCATTAAGTACAAAGGTTTGTTTTCATTTTTTAATTTCTTCTTTGAGTACGCCTATCAGTGGTGAATGTACAAATAATAAAAATTGAAGTTTGAAATTATTGTAATGTTTCATTGTTCTTGGGAATGGCATATCCATCTAGATAGATACTGGGAACAGCTTAGTTACACAAAAAGTTAAATCGGTGGTTGCATATAGAATCCACAAGGTGTCAGTCATACAACATTGTGGCTCGGCTCATGACATTACGTCGTGACATTTGACACAAGGAGAAAGGGTTCATGCAGTCAAATGAATTTCTGAATATGACAGGGAATATTATACATGTACAACCTGCCAAAAACGTTAGTATTCTCAATCTTGGTAAATGCCACTTTTCCTCATTGTAATGACAAATGGAATTTTCTTTCATTTAACAGCTTTGTGGTTGTCGGGAACATTGACCCTCTTCCCCACCTCTCTGCGTCACCCACCCTTTTCTTATCTCAGTCCATAATAAATCATATATTTGCCCTCTTCTGTTGCCCTGTTCCACCTCTGCAGTCTTGACATTCATCCTGCAGAGCTCAGCAGTGCTCCTATGTAATTACAGCCCTATGGTCGCTGAGCTTAACATTTTTCCGCCCTGATGCAACTTTGTGTGTCTGGACTCTGTGTGGACCAGTGAATCCTTATCCCTGGCATCTCTCTGGCTGCCCCAGAAAACATTTATAAGTCCAGCCTAGTTGGAATCAGAGCCAGAGAGAAAGACGTCTTCCACCTCTAATGACTGTGTTTCTAGTTCCCTGACGATGAGAAAAAGCTTATATTAGAGTAGTGAAGCATTTGTCAGAGCATCTTGAGCTTTTACCAGACAGTTTTTGAAGATTGAAACCTGAGGGGCAAAGTGAAATAGAAAGTTACTGTTGAGAGGTAGGATCCAGTGTTTTGAAACTAAATGAAGGAAGGCAAGCTAATGACTGTCAATAAGCCTACAACACAGTTTTCTCAAAATAATTTTGAGAATAAAGGTCAAAAGACCAAGTGCAGTAGTAATCATTTCGCCCAATTATACCTTATGTGTTGAATGGATAAATTATATAATTGTGATTTTAATGTGGGACTAGAGGAATGGTTATTTAATTTAAAAAATGTATTAAATTTATATCCAATGCTGGAGGGAAATATAGGCTGGCAGAGCTAGTTGCTAACCTTTGGTGCTTGTTAGTGAGCAGTGGGTTTCGAGCTTTTTTTTCTTGATGTTGATTGAGAACCAAAACAAGCATGTTCACCCAGGTGTCACGTTTTTATCAATGCCGATCAAAGCTGGAACAGATAAAAACCTGTGTCTTCTGCATTGTCATTTGACCTGGGAGTGAATGAAGATTAAATCCATTCCCATTACTGACAAATGCTATATGTCAGTGGTTGTTGTTTTTTTATCAGTGGAAAAGGTACTTAATAGATTTCCAATTGAAACTTCAAAGGATGGTTAAGATGTGAAGTACTGGTCCCACCAAAAAGGACAACCAAGGCTCTACCAGGAGTTTATTTGGCGCCAGGTATAAAAATTCCAACATTTTTCTGTTGCTTCCATCATAGATATGTTTCAACAGCTGTTCTGTCCAGTGCTGCTTAGACCCAGGATGAGCTCTCACTAGTTCAACTTATGAACAGGAAGGCCATTTCTGCCCCTGCCAAATCTAACATGGAACAGCTGGGCAGCTCTGTGACCACAGATGTAGAGATGACTCAAAACGATGTTCCTGCAGTTGCAGGTTTTTTCTTTTACAAAACCTGGAGGACCACCTGTGCCTGGTGCAGGGCTCAGGTCAGCGGTGAAGGCGTCCATGACCCACCAGTCAGCTGAGCAAAGCCACTCCTAATGCTGATGAGTGGGCAGTAAAGACCATGTGTTTTTGCTTTGTAAGCAGCTCCCCCCTCCCTTGACTTTACCTCCCCACTTCTCTGCCCTCCTCTCTTCAGCGTAACCACACAGGTCTTTGTGTCCACCACTGTTGGGAACAGTTGAGTCCCTCTAAGCTCCGCTTTCAAGGACTACCTCTGATGTGGGCCTTCTGATCTCTTCATGTCTCACTGACTTTTCCTCGTACTCCCTGACATGGGAGTTTTTCCTGCTCTGCCTGTCTCCTATTTACCCATGGCTCTTATGGATTGTTTGATGCAAAACGTGAGAAGAGTTAGGAGAAATGATGAATGACAGCAGTATCTTGACAGTCAGTCTTAGCACTCCTTAAACGTCCCTTGATATATACACACCCTTCCCCCTCCTCTTTCAGTCGCCCTTCTCTTTTCTTCCCCCTCCTCTTCTTTGTGATGACATGTATGTGCTTATGGAAACCAGATGTGGCCTGTTGCGATGGAAGAGTTGGTGAGAGGAGGGAAAAAAAACATGCACGAGGTTGTGTTACTTCATTAACAAGCTGCAGGAGAGGGTGAGGAGGAAGAAGAATGAGTTTGGGGATCTTGCTTCTTGTGGTCTCAATAGTTCAGACAGGGACTGTAAGTATATTTAGATGTCAGATGAAATGTGCCCACTATCCTGCTGAGGCCTGGAGCAGAGCAGGGGGGTTTCCTTGCGGATATGGCTGGGTCAGGGTGAGGGTAGCTGTGCTTGTAGAAGCTGAATCAGCATCTCCTGTGATGGAGTGGTTTTCCTGCGGGGCTTGTAAGACTTGTGAGGGTTTGAAAAAAAGACAAACCA
This sequence comes from Verasper variegatus, assembly GCA_026259375.1. NCBI lineage: Eukaryota > Metazoa > Chordata > Actinopteri > Pleuronectiformes > Pleuronectidae > Verasper > Verasper variegatus. The sequence goes on along the minus strand of CM048053.1, from coordinate 16,868,299 downwards.
AGGAGGTTGGGATTGTTCAACTTCCTTGCACCTGTACTTTTTTTTCACCCACACAATACCCCTCTCTGGCATTTAAGAGACCGCTCCCCCCTGCACCACACCCAATACAAACTGCAGAAATTGTGTTGTACGCAACAAAACCAGACATGTATGACTTATAGCTTAAAGCAGATTCAGCACTGAGGGGGCAGAGACGGGCAAAACTGCACGACTAAGAAAACAACGATCGCAAACCAAACATTTGCTGAGAGACATGATGATGCAGAGAAAGCTGAGATTGGGACATCTGGGGGACTCGAGAAACTGTTAAGTAATGGGGGGAAATTATTTTCCATGCACATCTCCATGTGTAGCTAAATGGAATAATAAGATTCAGACAGAACAGAAAATGTATTAGGTATTGATCCCTCCGCTGCCACGTCAAGAGGGTACTACGGTACATATAAACTGTGTGTGTGTGTGTGTCTGTCTGTCTGTCTGTCTATAAGAGCGAGACAGGGAGATAGCAGCAGCTCAGAAATACCATGCTACTAAGCACATGAATAGAGAACAAACCTCCTCTGAGGCTATCCTTACTAGGACTTTGCACTGTGGACAGCTTTAACCAACACCTTATCCCTAAACTTAACCAGGACATCATGAATAAAATTATGAAAAAGTTATATCTGCCTCCTTGGGACCAGGCTTTAGTATCCGTGAGGTCTACTGGTCCTGACAAGTTCAGTATTTCTGCTGGAAAACACACAAACCACTGAAACCACAACAAAGCACTGTATAAACTGACTCATCAAACAAGTTGACTGATTGAAAATCATAGAAAATGCACATGAAAAACATAAATGTGCACATACAAATATAAAAGTCGTCTCTTGACATTGGGTGGTTTGGCATTTACCTAGCTTTACCATAAGTACCATATAGACGCAGCCCATTTACTTGGTTGTATGTAAGTTGAAAAATTACCTGACGGTGCTTTTAAAGTTGTCAGATGGCCACATAATAAATATGATCTTCTTTCACAGATGAATGTGAACATGTAGAACAAGAGTCCTTCACATTTGTCCTGGAAACAATGTGGTAACCACAAAGGGCAGTGACACCACCTGATGAAAGGAAGTGAACACTGTAACAAACGCAAGCCAATGACATCTTCATGGTTGTGTGACAGCAATAGAACCCAGACAAAGGCAACCCCCCCGTTGTATTAGTGCATGGTGCAGGATGTGGCAGAGCTTTAACTGGCACAAATGAAAACCATGTGTAACCTATATAGCCACCCACCAGCTCCCTTAAGAAACGCTGCCTTCCACCATCCCACGTCCTTGTTACCAGGCAGAGAGCAAGGCCAACTGCTCTCTGTTCATCATTCATCCTCATTTAGTGGAAAAGTTACTCACTCTTCTCTCTGAGGTTGGTCCTGCAATTACAGTGTGATGTTCGCTGTGGCCATTATGAGACACAATAGCCAAGATCAGGACTTCCCCTATTGGGAGGTTTCCATTCATCAGCCTGCAGGCTACACACATGCCAACTGAAACAGGCACAGGAAGTGTCCAGCACAGAGACATAAACATAATAGAAGCGTATGATATTTGTTGAGTTGAATTTAACATAGAGATGACATAAATACTTGGCAGGAATGGAAGAGTTAGTTTGTAGCTCAGCCTTTTTGAAAAAAGAATACATGTTAAAGTAGCACTGCAGGAATCAGAGCCAGAAATGACCTTTTCACATATCTGGGCGAAGCGTGAGAGCAGGAGAGATGGCTGGAAGGCCGGAACATGTTGATGTAGTCTTTTGTTGGACTTTGTGAAAGAAAGAAGTGAGTCATTCCGCAGACAGAGAAGAAAAAGCTCTCCGGTTACACATGGAGAGAAAAGAGAGGACTGTGGGGAAGAATTATGCTGAGGCGATTCTTTTTTTTTTTCACTCTGCAGAATCAGCTGGGGAAGACAGAAAACATCAGATTGTGACCCAAAGCTATATTTTGGACCTGTGTGTAGGTCACAGAAATGTTTAGCATATGGAGAACATCATGCACAAAAAGTCATACGACAGAGAAAGGAAAGAATATAAAAATAATACGCAATTCTTTCTTTACATATCCTATAACTGGACTGTGATACAGGGAAAAAGCCAATTAAAACAGATTCAAACAGACTCCCATCCCCCATCCCCTTGCTGCCAGGTCTTGCTGTTTGTCTGGCCCACATGATGGAGTCAGAATTCCAGATGTTGTTCATGGAATTCTGCTTCATCTCTGGCCTCCAAATGTGACTTAACCCTCCTCACTCCTCCTTCATCTCCTCCTCCTCTGTCCTCCACTCTTCTCCCCCCACCAAATATCCTCGTGACTTCTCTCCCCAGCCTCAGCTCTTCCAAAACACTGCAGCAAAGTGGAGACAAATGGGTGCCCCTAGTCTTTCTCAGCACAATGGGAAAAGTACCTCGCCATTTTAATTGCAGAAAGCCTCATTTCAGCAATCATAACATATCATAAAGATGCTGCACCCCCCCCCCCCCCCCCCCACCACCACCACCGCCACCACCTCCTCTCTTTCTCTTACAGTCAGTCATCTTTACAGTGGGTCTGAAGTGTGTATGACAGTTGTTCATTAGCAAGATCATTAAGGAGCAGGGCAACGCCTAGCTTTGCGCTTTGAGCTTTTACTGGCTCATGGTGGATGGAAATGTACGCATACAGTGTGCAGGATGCACAAATAAAAGCATTTACAGCTGTGCAAAACATGCATGAGAGCATGTTTGGATTACTACACCAATGAAGACCCATGTAGACTCCATGCTGATCATCTACATCTCTCCCACTGCTTAACTAAATCCTAGAAATAAAAACCTCCCTCATCATCTAACTGTTTGGTAAAGGATTTGTGGTCCTCATACGTATGGAAACACAAAGACACACACACATATCCTTATAAGAACTTTACGACCTTCTCTCTCCCTCCCTCCCTCCCTCCCTCTCTCTCTCTCTCTCTCTCTCTCTCTCTCTCTCTCCCTCCCTCCCTCTCCCTCTCTCTCTCTCTCTCCCTCCCCCCCTCTCTCTCTCTCTCTCTCTCTTTAACCGTATAGCAGACATATGTTTTCCTGCTGTGAGCAATGGCTGTACACACTCGTCTTCATCCCTGTTTCTACTTGAGCTTTGGATCCAGTCCGCGCTTTCCGACCCAGTTTCTGGCCTGCCAGTTTCCGAGCCCCAGTAACACTGAGTGGTGCGGTTGGGGAGCAAGAAATCTGGAGGTCCAGGACAACTTGGAAATACCAGATGGAGCAGTGGTGTGATCAATGCGATTGGTTAAGGAGAAGAGTGTAAGTGAGAGATGGATCATATGAAAGCAGTTAGGCCTAAGTCAAAATATGACTGTATTAATGAGTGAATGGTACCAGCTGTTAAGAGAAATATGGTAGAAAGAAAGATGAAGTGAATGGTTTACAAAGTGAAAATCAAAGCACGGAAAGCCTTTTGAAATTACTTTATTTTGTAAGAAAGCTTAAAATGATAAGTGATTTAGGACACACACAATCTTAATGAGAAACTAGATCATCATCATAATTATCATCATCACCACTAGTATTATTATCATTGTTGTTAAACTACTTATAACCTGACTAGTAATGTAGCACCATGATTGGAAAACTGTAAACAAGTACAATGACAAAAGGAGTCATTTTCAGATTGTCAATTTATTTTCATTTGAGATGGATTCAAGGTAAAAAAAAAAAAACAGTCAAGTTTCAAGAATACATCACCCCCTTCCCCATTCACTGTCCCCACATATATAAAATTAAGGCCACTTTCAATACTGTATGTCACTGTCCAGCAGGACTTTTTAATGACAATGTACAAAAAACATTCTTTACAAGGAAGACAACAACAATAATAGTAATAGTCATAATAATAATGACAACATCATTTATAATAATAATCAGCACTAGACATTTAGATAAAAAAGAAAAGGACAGTTGTATTTATTTCTTTACGCTGATATGAGTCTAACTCACGCCTCATAAGGACATAAGCTAATTTTTTGATTCCCTTTTATGGTCCATACTGGCTCTGACATGTTCATTTACTGGAAGATTAAGACAAACAATGACTGTGCCACTGTGGTTTCCAGATATGTGTGTTTACGTGATTGTGCAAGTTAACAAGTGGGAAGAATGAACAAATCAAACACACCGTTTTGTTACGCAAAGGAACATGCTAGAATGGGCGTCAAAGAGATGCAGGTTCAAATCGGAGATTCACGAGGACAAACAATGACCACTGACACAGAAAACTAAAAGTAAGACATTGAAAAAGGCTAAAACAAACAGCAATGAGCTGGCGTCAGTAACCACAGGACGAGAGGCAGAGAGCGAAGGGAGAGAAAAATACAAAAGGTAAGGATGGAGTGATTGAGAGATAAAGCAAAGGGAATCTGGCAGTGGTAAAAATATTTTAAAAAATGCAAGTCGAGCGTTTTTTCCCTTTGCTCTCTCTCTGGTTTGACCTCTTTCTCTCCTGCTCTGTTATCTGTGATGCCGTCTTTCACTCCCCTCTCCCTCCCCTCCTCCGTCTACACCTTGTCCAGTAGAGATCGTTGGCAGTAGAGGAGTCGGCGTGGGGTGCCATATCGACGGAAAAACACCAAGGCTGCCAGCGTCGCAATCACACACACTAACAGGAACAGCGGCACGACCACTGCTGCTGCTCCAGCTCCGCCACTTGCCCCTCCCTGCTCATCCACTTCAATAATGATCACCTCCCTATCCTCCTCTGTCTCTGTCTCTGTCTCTGTCTCTCTCTCCCTCTCCCTGTCTCTGTCCCTCTCTCTATCTTTAGCTCTGTCCTTATCCTCCTGCTCCTTGTCTTTCTCTCTCTCCTTGTCCTTATCATGTCCGCCACCCCCTCTTCCTCCATCCGTCTTGGGGTCTTCATTAGGGCAGCCCATCCAGTCGCGAAGGGCTGACTTGGGGTATCCTGGCTCCACGCGCATCATCTGGTTGTTGTACTTCCAGTACTTGTTGGCTTTATAGAAGTAGGTGTATGCTAATGGGTGTAAGAAAGAAATGTGAGAAACAAACCTGTGCTGAAATAAAAATAACTTTTAAATGTATCAGTTCACACTTGAATATAAAAAAAATCCCCCTTACCTTGATCTTTGCTCATAAAGGCTGACTTGATGTTTTCAGGAACTCCCTGCCACACACTTACAGATTTTGGATAGCCATCATCAACACTTCTGGAGTATTCATTGAAACGGTAATACCTATAGAAATAGTAAAGAGAAGAACAGCTATGATGAGTTTGAGGTCACATTCAGAACCTTAAAGGATTTGGATCCTGACATGCACTTTGATTTCGAAGACTTATGACTTGAAAGCACTTGAGGCTTGTTTTGACTTGAGATATAACTTACACTTTCCCTTAAAGAGTTGAGACTAGTCCTGAATTCGAGATCTGTCTTTAAATTGTCTTAAAAAAATGAGACTTCATGACTTCCTGAAAAACTCAGGACCTGACTTGGACTGGTCCCAATTAACCAGAGACTAGTTGTTAACTCCCTTAAAGACTAAATATTTGACTTGGCTGAAGCTTGTCTCAAATGATTTTAAACTTGACTTGTCGTACAATGCTTGAGACTTGACATGAACTGCATACTTTATCTGAGACTTGTTCCAACCAATTTTAAAGTTTTGACTTTTCTTAAATGACTTGAGACTTGACTGGCTCTTGACCCCGAAAACTGTCTGTGTGTTTTCCTGTTGTTTTTATGTGACTTAAAACACTTGGCTGACCATAAACTCTGCGTTCTTGGATTGAGGTGTTTGGTCGTAGTGTGCAATCGTACTTTGTTTATGTAGGTGGCACCATGATAATCACTGACTGCCACATATTACCCACCTTCTTTATAACAATGACTATGGTTTAAATATAGGGAGCTTTACCAAGCTCTGAAGTCCCCTTAGGGTTTGTTTTAATGTTTAAAGGAGAAGTGGGTTTGTAATTCATGGTTGGTGAAAACTACTTCTTTATAAACTTCAGCCGAGTTTCATTCGAGCATATGACACTCACACACACACACACAAGCTGAAGATGACTAACTTGTTTGCTCTGAAGAAGAATGTCTGTCCTGTGGGAGTGTAGAAGAGAGCAGCATCTATTCGATCTTTGGGAAGCCCAGTGCCCATTTCTTTCAGACTCTTAGGGTAACCAGAATCCATAATAGATTCACTGAACACCCAGTACTTGTCCCCTGGAAAGACATGAACGCAGAATGAGGAAGAGTGGAGACAGAGACCCATAGGGACAGACAGACAAAACCTTGTTTTAATGCTTTTAAAAAGGGAAAACATGTAAATGCTCTGTCAAAGTACGTAAATCAGACTAACCTTTAAAGAAAGCAAATTTCCCATCTTCCCTTTCAAATGCAGCATTAATATGAGTGGGCAGTCCCCTCCAGAAGTGACCAAGCGGCATGGGGTAACCATCTAACACATGGTTGTTGCGCACTCGCCAGAACCACTTATCCTGAAAAGGGACCACAATGAGAGATTTTTAAACAGCCCCATTTCCAAACTATCGAATTGAAACTATTACTTGAGTTTGATTTACCTTGAACACAAACATTTCTCCTCTGAGGATGGCAATGGTGTCAAAGTGTCCATCACAGATGTTGGGGCCAAAGCGAGGCTTATCCGGTGAATATGTGGGCTCCGGATCGTGGTCAGGTGAGTGCGGCGTTACAGGAGGGGGCTGGGGGCCTGAGCCTGACCCTGTTTGAAGAAGTACATATGGAAATTCTTTAGAGGACACAACTTTAACTCCTTAACATTCACAACTGCCAGTGCAGTCTGTTAGAAATGTTATTGACCATCACATAGTATAGCACATATTTTGGCAACATTCAGTTTTTACATGTTCCATACACAGGAAAACAAATATAAGATTATCTTTTCCGACCGTGATTGGGATGATGACTTTGTCGATAACATACCATAAAGTTGCTGTATGCCTCTGCGGTCATCATCAGGAAGTTGGAAGTTGTCGGTGTCCATCCACTGGTAGAATGGAGCCATAATGGCTGAAGGGTCATTAGAGTGCTCCAGACCCAGAGCATGGCCCAGCTCATGCACCGCAACGAGGAATATATCATTGCCTGCAACAAATACCAACACATCAATTGATACGATGTTATATCTTGAAAATTAGAGTAAAGTAGGCTGTTCAAAATCACAGGTTATATCTAATACGTATGAGTCAATGATGGGGGGGGGGGGCGTAAATTCCCCTGTTTCCTCATTTTAAAGTGACTCAAAAGCACACTGCTGTGTGACAAAACAACAGACCAAAAATAAACTCAGCTGCTCATGTGAAGGTGTGTTTAACACAAATGGCTGACACTGCAGAGCTGTGTTTCTGCAGTATCAACATACCCCAGGGTATTCACTCCCTTAAATGTACTGACACAAGACCGGACCTGTTTCTGTCTGTGTGGGTTTCACTGACTGTGTGAGTCCAGACTCCCAACATGCAAAGTAAGTCTCCACATTCAGGATTTCCTTGTGTCAGCAGGTTTAAGGGAATAAAGAAAACTAAATAGTCTTTATCAGAGTGTCTGTTTCAGCGTAGCCTTTACCATACAGATCCCGGTTTCCAATCGTCCACGGCTCAGCGGCATCAAAGTGGGTGTCTCCACCAATGCCATTGCTGGGGAAATAGGCATGTGCCAGGAAGCCCCCCTCGCCGTCGAACGGGCTGCTGTCGCCATGGAAACCCTCAGCAAAGAAGAGCATGATATCGGCAAACTCCTCCACTTTGTCCCGTATGTAACTGTAGGGGATTTCCCGGAAACGTAGAGGGCTGACGCTCTCCCACACCTTGAAGGCCTTCCTGATGGCCTCATGGGTCTCGTACTCACCCACCTTTGGGGTGTAGTTCTGTATACTGAAAAGTGTTGAAGAATGTGTGGGGGGGAGATGTGTGAAAGAGAAGAAAGTTATTTTATTAAGTTAAGTTATTTCCTCTTTCAGTTTCAGTTGATCAGTCGTTTCTGACATTTGCTCATTTGGTACAATGATTAACGAAATTAAGATTATTATTATAGAGTAAAAAATGCATTTGGTACTATTCCGTCATGCATCTAGTGGTGCATCACATTCAGGTGGAGCACTGTTGACTTACGAGAAAGTGATGTCTCTTTTGTTCCACTTCAGGCCCTGGATAGCATATCGCTTCCTCCTCAGGTTGCTCTTCAGCTCAGCACCAAACTTATCTGGCACTCCACAGCGCGGTCGCTTCATGGCCCTGTCAGACAAAGGACATGCTCCGTTCACAACAGGGTACAACAATTGAAGCTTTTTATCTGTTTGAGCCAAGCTACATGTAGAATAAGGCTGTTGGGCGGTGCTTACTTGACGGTGCTGTCATCGAAGCTGCCGGTGATAGTGAGGCCGTAGAACCTCTGCATGGCAGCGATGGCTGAGGAGACGGAGTGAGGGGAGCGGAGGGAGTGGGTCCTCAGGTCCCCTGGAGGCAAGTAACCGTACTGCTGCAGCCATGACTGAAGAGGAGAGCAAAATAAAGGAGACTTGTGAGAAATATTCAGAATGTAGAAACAAAAACAAAACACAAATACAATTCACAAGTCATCTGATTTTTATTTGGTGATCAAGGGTGAGGGATCTGTTTTGTATGCTGTTGTTTATCAGTTGCATGACAACAAGTTCAGGATGATGTTTTTATGCACTTGCAGCAAAAACACATTCCTACGTGACAGTGGAAAAATACGTTCTTGAATAATGTCTTTCTGTGTTTTAGTGTTTCAAAGCCAGCAGGAGAGAGATCAGTTGCAAGCACCTGGCACGTCTCCATTTTATGACTAGACACAAAAACTATTCAAACAACATCCAGCTTTCCAGTGAACACCGTAGTTAATTGAAACTAAGGTCAACATCTAAGAAGGACCGCAGAGTTCAAACCACCCAAAACAACATCAAACAAAGGCAGTTCAGGTTTCAGCCAAAACCTTGCGAGACAGAAACCGGACGAGGAAAGAGTTAAACATTAACCTCAGTTTCTATATTGGACTCATTCTGCTGGTTTCAGTGCAGATTGCAACAGTTATTTTACAGTACATGATGAAAGTATTTGTTTAAACCATTTGGAGCACATTGTATGATGGTCATTGAGTTCTTCAGTGATCCGGAGCTCTCTGTCTCTGCTGTGATTGACCTTACTTTCCCCTGGAAACCCATTTCAGAGCGGTGCCGGGTTGACATCTGGACCCAAGCCAGCGGCTTTGCCCTGCACCTCTCCCACACTGCTTCTCTTAAAGTCTTTCCCTCTTAAACTGGACCTGAAAAATAACACTGAGGCTATTGTGAGCGCTGTGAAAACCAAGACCGCTTTGATATTCTGGTGTACGCAGTCACTTTGTGAGCTCGTAATGTGCTTTTAGGATGTTTAATGTTTGGATATACAGTAGTATGAGGTTTAATGTTTAGACTTTTCTGGAGGGGGATTCTTCCTTGCACCTAGGACTTGATGTAATCTATTATTAAAATCATTCTTTATTCTGAATGGTTTGGAAACAGCCACGGTCATGGCATATGTGAGGAGAAAGGGATTGAGAGAGAAGAGAGAAAGATAGGGAGTGTCCCAGGGTGAGACTCAGGCCTTGGGCAAACCTCCGCCAATGTCTCCAGTCGAGCAGCAGCGTCAGTCAGTAATTTAACTGGGAATTTTGTCCGTGTCGCATCCAAACCTCAAAACTCAAACTCTTCCCCCCACGTCCATGTCTCTGTCTTTGCCGGGTTACTCCTCCCCCTTCTCTCTTCTCCCTCATCCCTTTCTCATGGAAAACCCAGAGAGACTTGAGGGTAAATACTTAGAAACAACCACACCCAGCGCAACCGGATCATTGCTGTGAAGCTTATCTGATGTTACTAGTTAATAAATACAAAAAAGGCAAAACATGTTTATCTGCCTTGTTCCTGTAGTTTTAATCTGAAAACAAAAAGCCATAGATGATCCGAACATTTGCTTAGATCTGTAGGTTTATATTTACACATGTTGATACATGTAGAAAAGGCCTTGATGATCATCCAGCCTTGTACTCAAGCTTGAGCAGTTCTGGAAGCTCTTGAAGGTCTAATCTGTCCCTCTCTGTCTGTCTTAGTGAGACACGGAGGTCTCAGTGTTTAGACTTCACCTCTGAATGAGCCCTTTCTGGATCTGACTCACCCATGTAGCACCAGTGGACACATAAAGACTCTCTGTTTGCCACTGTTACAGCACATCCACATAAGCCGAAAAGAGAGGGACGCAAGGAGGGAAAGATGGAGGTAAGTCACATCTAGAGGTTGTAATTAAGAGTCGGAATGAGACTCCTGCAGTTTGTGGGTCTGCTAATAATTATTAACTCTCCTGAAGTGAAATATACATTTTGCCGTTTAGAACTGGATGTGTTTCACTGTGAATACAAGAAAAAGGGTGTTTTTGAATGTGTGTGAAACTTAATTCTTCTCTTTCACACATTCACTTCCTAACTTGGCCCTGGGCTCAGTCAAAAGGCTGCTGTTGAATGACAGTGGACACTTGTTTTAATATGAAGCCTTCCACACCTCCTTCCCGAGTCCCTCAGGTGACTTGACAAAGTCTTATTCACCGTCACACTATTTTGGACCTCACTAATGGGCTGAGTAACTGAAGCAGAAGCAGGAAGAGGAAATGGTCACTATTTATAGTGGCACAAGAGATGACGGTCCAGGCTACTACAAGGTTTTGGTGGAGTTCCCAAACTTTCATGTCAGTTGTGCCCCAAACCCCTTTAATATAAACTCTTTTCACTGACAACCATTTATTTAAATTATTACCTCCGCCAAGGGGGTTATGTTTCCCACTGTCCGTTTGTTGGTTGGTTGGTTGGTTTGTTTGTAAGAGAGATAACACAAAAACAACTAAATGGATTTCAACTCTGTGAAAGGATCGGGTATGGGTCAGGGAAGAACCCCTTCCATTTTGGTGTGTATCTGGGAATATTCTTTCACTTTCTGTAACATGGCAAAATAGGGTGTTTTTTTTTACTGTATTCCCAGAACATAATTAATGGATTTTGATGAATAAAATCAGGCAAATTTAGGGAACTGATATCTATGAGTGTATGAAATATGGTGTAGTTTGATTGAATTTAAGGTGACTGTTAGATGTTGGTGGTGGTATTAGACTGAGGCCATTCTAGCATTACTTTTAGCTTTTTTACTATTCATCCATTACTTTGACCTCACTATTTCAACTTCTTATCCATTGCTCTCTATTTCATCATTCTCGGCTAACTACTCACTGAAGATGAGGATGTTTCTCTGCAATCTTTCCAGATACCCTAAGACAATTGCATTGCATTACTGGGGTACTATCTGGTTGTAATCACTGATGTTGAGTACTTGAAACTGTCAGTAGTGCACAGACATGGTGAAGCACTGAGCAAAGGGACTTTTGGGAAGTCACATCCAGGATTCTGAGCTCAAGGGCGCAGCTTGCTCATTCGCAGTGGTGCGAGTTTATTGTTTAATGGAAGATCAACAACATTGAACAGCGTTGCTATGGACGTCAGGAGGCACAGTGCTCATTTTGTATAGGATGAGAAAGGGAGATGGAGGGATAGCATTTCAGAAAAGAAAGAGAGTCAGTTGTTCCGTTCAGCAAGGGCCAATGGAAAGAAACTCTGGTCAACAGCGATGGGAGTCCAGCTGAGGCATCATGGGTATACATCACACACACCCAGCTCTTCATTATTACTCATTCACTCACTCTGTCCAGAGAGCTGCAGTATTATATCCGATGTTATAAACCTATGAAATTATTGCTTACAATTCACTGACAGCAGCTATTTATGAGCTGTTAGTGTGGGATCGTGTGTGGTTGTGTGCAAGGGAATTTGTGTGTATAGGTACATGAAGTGCAACACATTAAAATCCTTCTCTAAACACACAACTGAAGTTAGTGCTGCCCCTTCAGGAACACTTTTATGACCTGCAGGCTTCCAGGTGCTCCTGAGCACACATCTAGAAACCTCTTTCAGTTTGTGTGTGTGTATGTGATCTGTGTAATCCCCATGGCTGAATAGAAAAACACACATCTGTGCCAATATCAATTCATTAATAAGTCGGTCTCAAACAAATCTCGATGGCAGGGACAAAATCGTGCCATAGAGACTTGCTCATTGTTTTCTTTCTTTTAAGGGAAATTAGGTAATGACTGCCTATTACCTTATTTCCTGTAACACCTCCTATCTTTCCTGTGGGGGGCCGCCCTTGGGCCACCCACTGACGGACAAAAGGATGTGGCATTGTCTGAAACTGTACACCCTTCCTTCTCTCCTTCCTTCCTTCCTTCCTTCTTCTCTTCTCCCCTTCCTCTAAATGACTACTAAGAGAACAAGATGGGGCTGGTGTAAAGTTACCACTTCAACCAAACAGACAGAAGCCGACACACAGTATATTCATACAGGATGTTCGCATGACAGCTATGATCTACATCCTGTCCGAATCAACTGGTAATTGCTTCATTTTCCAACTCTTCTATTACCAGATTGCATCAGTCCCATCACAACAATGCCTTCCATTCTAGGCATAAACAGCCGCCTCACTGTTCTCCCTGCCTCAATTTCATCATCTCATTCCATATCCATTCATCTTCCCTTGTAGCGAGTGACCTCAGCTGGTAGCCATTCCTGCTTGTGTGCGCATAAGAGAAGATCTGTGGCTGTATGCTAGACGACGTGTTTGCGTGTAACGAGTAGGTGGCCGCTGACGTACCAAGGTATATTTGTGGTAAAAGCAAAAAAACAGCCGCCTTATTCCTGTCTCTGCCACAGACCACAGGAAATGACTGCGTCCTTAAAACAACAGACCCCAACCACAGAAACACTGACACATGACCACTCACTTAATTAGACTTAGTGTTAATTAAAGTGCAAACATTGGGCTTACTGGCGGAAGTGTGTGGTGATACTGGTGACTTGTGCATTAGTGGACGCCAATGTATGATATGAATAACATCTGTAATTTGAATAAAAAAAAGGAACACAGGAAGTAGCAGTTTTCTAAAAACATAATAAAACCGAGAAGATAAATCACTAAATAAATATCAACTTAATTTAAACTCTACAGGGCACTTCAGGCCAAGCTTGTCCGTAAACCACAGAAACATTTATTAAAGTCCAACCAGTATTTTTTTAACCATAAAAATCCCTAATGTTCACCAGTCATCAAGCTCAGAGTTTCAGTTTCTCTTATCCAGATAGATTAAAAAGTTAAACTTTTTGTAACTTTTTTAGATCATTTACTCATCTCTATGTTTCAGTTTCTACATTCATGGTTGATAACTGTTATACTCTCAGGAGCCATTACAGTCAACAAAACCTGACCACCTTCTTTATACTAAGGCTCCTCCAGCTGCCATTTATGCTGATATAAAAAAATGGGTCAGACTTTGTTTAAAGTTCGACATCTGCCCGTCATGATCTGTCTACTTTGATTTATGTTCTCCAGTCAAGCCTAGACGTTGTGTAGGTTGCACTGTACTCAAACTAGTGCGAAACTAGTGCTGGAATAGCTACCAAAAGGTTTAAGGACTGCCGCAAATTTACATTTCTATTATATCTGGATTATGTAGTTTTCTTTCTTAAAAATCTACATTTAAATTAGAGTTTGCCACAAACATGGGTGAACTATGTTTGAGTTATTTTTTAAAGGTTTAAGATTTAGGTCAAAGGAATCTATTGGCAGACTCTGAATATAGAATTATCGAGTGATTTTCACCAGTGTGTTTCATCTAAATTGTACGAATTGTTGTTTTCTTTCCCTTAGCATCCTTTATATTTATAAACTTTATATTTACATCGGGAGCAGGTCCTCTCTACGGAGGCCACCATGTTTTTTACAGTAGTCCAAACTTGACAAACTAAACACCTTTTTAGTTTTTATGACAACTGAAGGCTACCACAGGTTCTCTTTCATGTTTGGAAGGGGAAGGTGAGGTGAGGGGTGTTCAGCTGCAACATCCAACTTCAACTTTAGATGTCACTAAATTCTACACACTGAACCTTTAAACAAATGAAAGGACTAAATACATGAAACATTTATCATTGTTTACACATCAAATAGTTTGATGAGGGACATTACTTGAAATCTCCTACCCTTATTGGTTAAGAGTTTAGCCAATAGCAACTAGCCGGACATATTATTTGCTTCACTGAACATGTATCACAAAATAAAAAATGTGTTTCTGAATCACCCTTAACTAAAAATACAGGCCTATTGAAGTCAATAGTATTGATATAATTATTGATGTAAACAAACCAGGCAAAAATTATAATATATATAATTGTCATGGCGTTTTTAATTTGGGTAATAACACTTGAATGTGAGAATAGGTTCCAGTCCTGTGTTTTGAATAATGGCGGCGAGCTGACTCTTCTGCTTACATTTTACAGACTGAGCCTTTAAGTTGACAGTTTAATGTAGGTCAATGTAGTCAGCTCAGTTTTCTTCCATTGGCACAGCTGGAAATATGATTCAGACTCCATAGGTATGATTAAGGAGACATTTGGTGCCACACACACATACACATGACACTAAAGGAAGCAGATGTGTACTAGTATCATAACAATGTCACTTCCTGCAACATCAACGCACAACTTTTCTGACCCTGTACTGTCTGTTGGAATGGAAGTTTGTTGAGAAAAGACCTGAATGTAACTGAGAAGTGGAAAAAAGTAGAATTTAAAAAGTACAGAGCTGAACAAGGTGGATGAGAACAGATTCAATCTCAGCCCCTTTGCTCTGTAACACTCCTTTGTCCTGGCACTTGGTTTTGGTTGGTTATTGAACGTTTTCAGAACCAGGCTTCAAACTGTGGCGAGTGTTTTTCCACAGATGCTCGAGGCTGAGATGCTGCAGAGCCTCTCAGTTTGTTGAACCCACCTCGCCCCAGTCCGCTGCATGAGCCGTAACTCAGGACAGATGTCAACAATTACTGTACATGTCCCATCCCTCTGAATATATCTGCACTCACAAACTCTCAGCTCCCCCCTCCACCTCCATTCCCACAAAAATGGCCTCTGTCTCGGCCCCGACCACAAAACAAACTTGTGCATTTCTCCCCATTTGCTTTTTGTCTCGCTCTTCTGCTTTTGCCCTCTCAGCATTTCTCAGTGTTTTCATGAGCGCTATCATCATTATAGGCTGCTTCCTCTAACCCAGGGTCAGAGCCATTCCCTGATTCCTGCGCCAACTTGAGGCACAGGACAACTGTAGAAAGGATTCCACATCTGGATTTGTTTATTGTCGCCATAAACATAACCTCATTATAAGCAGGGTGACGAAATAAAACCCTTTTATCTGTCAAATGAGAGAATCATTCATTAAAATTATTAACACATTATTCAGTTTTGCTTATGGAGTGGGAGAATATCAGTTGCTCCTAAATTCAACTTTTATATCCTAAACTGTATCCTAGCTTTCTTATAATATCAGTTATGTTGCTTTATTCCTCAAGTCTAGATTTATTGATCTGGATTTAATCTTCTATTTTGATTTTTTTTTAATCCCACTTCCTCATTTTAGAATCCATCTGACTTTATTATTTAAATCTGGATTAATTCATCTTTATTTCTATACTCTGGATTTATTGATCTTTCGATCTATTAATCATTATTCCTATGTTCTGATCTGTTTATCTTTATTCCCATACTTCTGATTTTATAACCGTTGTTCCTTTAGTCTGGATTTATTTATCCTTTCTCCTATTCTCTGGATTAATCCATCTCATATCTCCGTCTACTCCTATGTTCTGTATATATTTTTCCAAGTTTGTATTAATCTAATCTGGATACATCTCTTCATGTATCCTATCCTTCATGGATACATTCTGCACCTTTGTGATTGCGTGTTTTCTCCTCTCACCTCTGGATTGATGTGTCGCTCCGTGTCTCCCTGTGCGCTCAGCTCCCACACCACCGCCAGCAGCAGCAGCAGGACAAGCGACCTCAGCTCCAGTGCCATCACTTCAGCTCTCCAAGAAAACAAAAGCAATTACAAAAAAAACGACAGATCTCCACTGACAATCTCCCTTCCTGCCACTTGTCAGATCATTCTGTGTGAAAACTTAATGTTTCCATAAAGCAATGTCCAGGCGCAAGCGAGAGATCGACTTTAAGCACGGCGCAAAAGGAGTTTCCCGCAGAGTCTGTGCAGCTTTATACTTGAGTTACTGACACCACGGGAGTTATTTGTCCAGTCGGTGCATTCTTCTCGCGTTTTGGTGAATTCTGACCGAATAATCGGTACGTTACTGCAAGCAGGAAGCAGGAAACGTGGGGGAGGCTCTGGAGCTGCAGGCTGTGCGTATTTTATGTCCGAACTTGGTCTGCGCTCTGCTCCAGATGTTGCGTCCGACAATGTTTTCGTGAAGCGCTCTTAACTCTTCGCTGTCCTCTATATGTCCCTATCCTTATTTTGATCCCCCTCTCCTCTCCTCTTCTATCCCCCTCTCTCCCCTGCTGCAGACGTGGTAGTTTTACACTCCCCAAAGACCTTCAGCTGGAAAGTAGAGGATTGCAAAGCTCCCCCTTCTGGATCCGCCCCCTGACATGGAAGGCTGGAATCAACTTGGTGACCTTGGCATTAGCCATGGCACGACTGGCCTCTGCCCCTAGGCTATGATCTGGTGCCTAAATTACATTATTAACAAAGATTAGAGTGCAAACAGTGCCAACTGTAACTTCATAAGTTACGTTGCTAAAGTGACTTTGGAGCACAATTCACGTGTGAGGCTTCTATACGAATATTTCATGACTGTGGTCATTTTAGGATTTACAGCCAGGGTTAGGGAAAAAGAGAAATTGCGCCCTCTAATGCACACATTAAACATACATTGTGAAACATGACAGATGAATTACAGAACCAACCTCCACTCATTTTGTACTGACTTAGTTTTATTGTGTCTTCCATGCTGCTCTATGTTTCTTTAAGAGAAGAAACTTAGACCTCTAGCTTTGTAAGGCAGTGTTGGATTGGTTCCATATCATAACTGTAGACACATGCACATGCTTACTCATGTATAGTGACGTGATGTGTTCATTGGCATTCATTTGTTTGCATTCATTTGTTTGGGGTAATGTCAGCTTTACAGTAGATTTCACATCACATCAGACTGGCTACTGTGGGTATGATGCTTATCAGCAATGTAAATACACACATACAGAGACAAATGTATACAGACACACACAGTAAAAAGATAAGACTACCTTATGTGCTTAAATTGCAGTTGGCCTCATCCAGTCCCCTCATCCTCTTGGTTGATGTGACAAGACAAGGGAAGGTCGGAGCAGACACAAATGCCTATGTTTAGATTTATGCTGTGTTCACGGGAAATAATAAACAAGTACACTAGTTACAACACACAAGAGACTAGGTCTCAGACTTTTGGAACCCAACATATTTTAGTCTGGAAAAAACATGACTGAGCAATTTTTTTTCAAATGGCTTTTTAATATGGAGATACTGAATGTACAGTTTAGAACAGACAGACACAGACTTCTGATATACTGTATATAGTAACTTAAAGTTTTAGTAACTTTAGTATCTGAAAACGTGTTACAGATAATACATTAGGACCAAACAACAATCAAAATATTCACGAAGCAGAAGGTCAAAAGTCACACAAAGGACCATGTCCTCATTGGGTTCACAAACACTGCAGCTGTGCTTCTGGTTTGACAGGACAGTAAAGTGAAAAGTAAACCACAATGACACGAGGGAGGAGTTTATCTGAATCACAGGATGGAGACAAAAGACTTAATATTCCCCACAGAAAAGAATCTTCATATTGTTGGCCTTGTTTTCTCTTGCAAAGTAAAATTTTGTTTTACTGATCTAAATTTCTAATTTCCATTTATATCAGTTTTCTCTATAACTCAAGGACTGACTATAGACATGAAACAGACCCAGGTTGTAGCATTTATCAAGAAATTTGGTTCACTTAAGCCTCCTTTGGTGCCAATTGGATCAGATTTGGTATATGATGATGAGTACCAAAAGGTTTATATATTGATCAAATTATTAAAAAACGATTCTATTAGTTTACTTTCTGATGACCCACTAATAGGCATCAGAATTATTTAAATATGGTGAACCATTTGGGCGTAGTGGTAATTTCAAACATTAATTGTGAATTACTTGACCCAGGTCTGGTATGAAACACTGATACAACAGGGATACTCTTTCTTCATGTCCAAACATAGATTTTTTTCATGTTAGAATGTGCTTCAAACTATTAAGAACCTTAGCCAGCGTAGTGGTTCTCAAAACCTTTTCTTGTTTACCCTCCCTAAGCAGCCAAAACAAGTTCATACCTCCCCACCCAAGTCATTAAGAATTGTAGGGAAGAAAGTAATGATTAAGTAATGAATGAAGTTTTTAGTGAAATAAAGGTCAACATGAAGGCATCGGCAAACTGACAAATGTTTTTTCCCCACAGAATTTCATACCTTAGTATTTTCATGGTTTCTATGCCCCCCTGCAGAGCCCCCCTGAGCCCTCCAGTTTGAGAACCACTGAGCCAGACAAGGGAAACAAAGGTAATATCACTTATTTTAACAATTCCAGCAATAACTGGACTCAAATTCTTCCTTCTTGAATATTTTTTTATCTTTATTTGTACAATAGCGCTCTCTTTTTTTAAACACAAGACCAAGTTGATTGACTCACAACTTTCACATAGAAACATATTTACTCTGACTATCAAACAGACTGGCTACTTGAAATGTGTTAAGGAAGCAGTACTACGCAAAAGTCCATACAGTTTCACAAAACATAAACATTGATTGAAAACACCAAAACATCAGACAGTCAATCAGATTGACTTGAATTATAACCCCTCACTAGACTCTTCCCCACCTTCTTCAGAGACAATCGGATCCATTTGAGATTGAGCAGGGGATTTTGTTGACTCATTCTCTTCTTGGAGTCCAGTCGGGTCATCATTTGGCTCATTACTGGTGTTAAGGAAGGCTTGGTACTGATTCCAGAAGCCTGCTGAGCTTCTGGTGGCAGGAATGTTCAAGGAAGTCATAGATGTGGAAGAAGGTAGTTGTTCAGCGGAGGAACGACTAACCCGGGCTGGAGGACGTGGTGATTTGGTTACTACACCATGGTGCTTCATGTGCCCCTAAGAATTCATAGATTTAAAATGATTTAAGTGTAATGAACAATCAATAGGTTTAGGGTTAGGCAAGGTATAACTTTCAAATATACCCAATACATCATAGTGTAGAGTAAAATCGACGGTTAATTTAGTCTGAAATATGACTAAAGCATGCATCGGATTTCTTTTTGTGGACAAATATATCAACAAATTTCTACAGGTTTATTGTCTTAAAACAAACTTTGTACAACAAAAATGACTCAGTTACCTTCAGTCCGCTGCGACTGGCGTACTCTTTCCCACACTCAGCACAGCAATATGTCTTCTTCTCAGGACGAGACATTGGAGATGGCAGGGTTGGAGCCAGGTTGATGGGGACAGAAGCATCCAGAGCTTCACTTGGAGCTAATCCACTAATCTTAACACCTTCCACTCTGTCCTCCCTCCGATATGAACCAAAATGAAAGCTCTGACGTGTCTCCCTTACAAAAGTCGCAGCTCTCTGTGTTGCCCCTCTTAATTCAGCATCAATAGTGTCTGCAGACTCCAAATTGGAAATCTTTTTGAGGTCCTCAGTCAGGCACGGTTGATGGGTCTTGTTTTGGTGTTACTAGTGAAGGAGATTGATCTTTGTCTTCTTCCATGGATTCTGGTGATTGGGGTCCTTGGGGAGACTGAGACTGATTCCAAGGTTTTTGTTACATTAACATTCAGAACATCTTGACTCAGGGTGGGGTTAGAGGAGGTAGAAGCAGAGGGGGCACCATGGGCAGGTGTGCTTTGTAAGTTGTCCAAGTTTGAGCTGGAGCCAAGAAAGGCATCAGAGGAGGTAGATTCTACATTATCTCCACAGTCCTCGTCAATACTTTTAAGGGTTACTGTAGTTTTTGTAACATTGGAGGTAATTGGTGGAGGGGTCGATTTAGGAGGATGAACATCAGCAGTAACTTGTTCAACTCGGTTATCTTGGCTAACTGGGGAATCTTGACCGGCCTGATGGGAGGATGGCAAAGGGGTACTGACAGAAAGGACAGGGGGTTCTACACTGCCTGGTGATGGTGTTTGCATTGTTGGATTCATGAAAGGGTCAGGGCTAAGGTTGGAAGGGGGGATGAGGTCTGGGCTACAGGGTGCAGATTTGCTAGGATTCTGCTGGATGAAATCACCTGCTTTCATATTACCAGAGACAGGGACTGAGCCAACTGCTGGGAATTGTGAACTTGGGGCTGGGCTTTTAGAGAGGCCAGCTAGAGGGGGTGTTTTATTAGAGGCAGTATTTGGGTCAGTGGATTGGGATTGTGACAAATTTTTGGCATTAGATTCAGGTGGAATTTCATGTGCAGAATCGTCTGTGCCATCTGGGGGCAACTGTCCACCAAGATGCATACGGATGTGGTGCTGAAGCACTAGGGCATTAGTGAACTTCCGTTGACACAGAGGGCAAGAGTTCTGGACCCGTGCATTTGCTGGTCGAGCATGGTGGGTGGCCAGATGCGACCGCAGGCTGCCTTTTGTAGAGAAGGATCGTCCACATATTTTACATGGAAAAGGGCGTTCACCAAGGTGTGTAGCCTGATGCAGACGCAGTGCTCTAGGACAGCTCAGTACCCGTAAACAAACCCCACACTGATTGGTTGTCAAGTTAGCAGCAGGACCTGTAATGTTCAGTGATGGTAACATGCCACCCACCATGGCACTGGCTCCATTGTTACTCATGCCTAGGGCAGCAATCATCTCATGGGTGAGATTTGAAACAGAAGTGGTGACAAGATTAGAAGATGGTGGGGATGCCATGACATATGTGGTGGAAGTGCTGGCATTTGTGAAACGATTGTTGGCTGAACTTGCTGAAGCAGTAGTGGTACTGCTAGATAGCATCTCCAGCATGGAGGTGGCAGTAGAGGAAGATGTCCATGGAGAAGAGGAATGTGGAGAAGCCTTCTCCAGTTTCTCCACCAGCCTCTGCAACTTGGAGGTTTCTGATGTAGGAGTAGAGGAAGCCATGGAGGAAGGCAGGGAGGATGGATTGGTGGTTGGTGCACCTGGGACTTTGGGAAAGGAAGAAAATGGGAAAGAAAGCTGAGAATGGCTGGAAGAAGGAAGTTGGAGAGACCCTGGAGTAGAGGGTAGTGGTGTGCGCAACAAGCTCAGGGCTGGATGGTTGTAGAGGGATGAGTGTGCAGCAGGGGTAGAGGAAGAAGTGGAGACAGATGGGAAGAGGAGCTTCGGCAGTTGGGCTAGCTGAGAGTATGCTGCAGGAGAAAGTATTGGGGCATGAGGGGGAGTGTTTTCATCAAAGTGCTGCTGCTTGGCACCCTTGAGTAATCCTGTGATGGTGGAAGACGAGGACAAAGAAGAGTTCGAGAGGAGGGAGGTAGCCAGAGAGGAAATGGAGGCTGAAGAGGATGACGGTGAGTGGGATGAGCCAGAGGCGATAGAGGCTGCTGCGGCTACAGCTGCAGCCCTATTCAGCTGAAGTAGAGAGTGGGAAATCAATGCCAGATCCACTGTAGGGGGCAGGGGTAGGGTGGAAGGGGCAGACCCTCCAGAGGCCCCCAGAGAAAAGCTACTACTGGTGCCACTGACCTCCAAATTATCTCCACATATTTCATCCTCAGGCCTTTTTCGCTTCTTCTGAATCATATTCATGCCACAACTACTGCTACCACTGCTCATGGTCTGCCCCATGTCTGATCCGCCAGTGGCCCCTAATGCAACCCCAAACAAAGAAGGAGGCAGGAGTGAAAGTGAAAGCTCTGGGTTCTGTTCTCGATGGCGTAGGAAATGTACCTTAAGGTTGCCTCTTGTAGTGAAGCGACTGAGGCACACTGGACACTGGTAAGGTCGTTCCCCTGTGTGTGAGCGTAGATGTATTTGCAGGGCAGAGTCACTGCTGAACATTTTTCCACAAAAGCGGCAACCGTGTTGAAGGCGACCAGGAATGGTGGAGCTGGATAAAGGGGATGAGTCTCCTCCTCCAGAGACAGATTGCAGAGCATTTTGGGAGTTTGGGACAATAGAAACTGATGTGGGAAGGGATGAGTTTAGGAGGGAGAGGCCACTGTGCCCACTCATTGAGGTGGTATTTGTAGATTTCTCATGAAGGTAGCGGTTGGGCAGAGCTAAAGACAGGGCTAGTGGATAAGCAGAGGAAGCCATGGAGATGGCAGCAGAGGAAGTGGTTGAGGGTGCAGAGGAATGAGAGCCTATCCCCATATAACTATGAGCCCCTGAAGTAACTCCTGTTCCTTCCATTTGGGGCTTGTGGGGCTGCAGGATTTGAGATGAGGAACTGCTTGCCCTTGTGGGTTTGTTGGCAGCCTGAGAGGGAAGTAGGGAGGAGAAACATGCCAGAAGAGGAGCAACAGAAGTGGAAGGCTGAGCTGGAGTTGGCAGGGTAGTTGGACTGGCTGCTCTTTTGCTGCCTTCTAAGCAGAGCTGAGGCAAGGGAGGGAGAAGATGCTGTGAGGGTGTGTCTATGGTATAGGAGGCGCCACCAAGGCGTAGTACCTGTCTACAGATTTCTTCTGTTATCTGCATCTGATGGATCTGCCTTTGCTGCAGCACCCGCAGCTCCTCCAGGATCAGGGCAATGCTTAACTGGGCCCTAGATGGTGCAGCTGAGGCAGATGTCACTCCTGGGCTGGGGGTGGGAGTTACAGGACTTGGGGGGCCGTCGGGCACGCGACTGGGGCTTCCAGGGTGTGGTGGAGGACATAGGGAGGCAGAGGATGATGAGGAAGAGGAAGAGTTTGTGGTGGTAGCTGACAGTCCCAACTTGGGAGAGGCCATGTGTGCACTTCGGGAAGAGTGGGTGAGAGAACTTGCAGAGGATGTTGGACTGCAACCAGATAGTTCAAGTGCAGGTGAATGTTGAGTTTGGGAAGAGAGAGAAGAGTTAGGGACGTCAGTTGAGAGGGAGGGCTTTGGGTCTTTGGAGGGTTGGTGGGAGGGCTGGCTTGGTGAAGAAGATGACGGTGGACTCTCACTGGGTAGAGAGGGGGTCTGGGACCCCTTGAAAGATGAACGTAGAGTAAGGAGCAGCTGGGAACTTTGAGGAGAAGATGGGGAACACAAGGGAGAATCCGGGCTAAATGGAAAGGACTGTGACTTCACTGCCAAGTTGTCATCTAGAGGAATTGAAAGGAGAAAATCGAAATGTGATTTCATCATCATTTACAGTGGCAAGAAGGCATGCATTTGCTCACAATTACAATCTTATTTGTGAGATGGGGTTTCATCAACAATTATAATTAATTTCACTTAATAATCAAAAGATAGCAATGACAAGTAGCCTATAGAAGCATTTAGGTATTAAAAGGTGACTTTTAACCTATAGGGTGAATTTTCTCCACCACAGCTTTCTTTTCTTCTTTGTCCTGTCTGTCCTCATCAACTACAGCTTCCTCACCACTATCGCCACACACAAACACACACACACACACACACACACACATATGTGATGCATGAAGGCATGCATGTTTGCAAACACACAGACACAGATCCCACTGGTCTGCAAAAAATACACTGCTTAACCATACAGGAGCCTA
Source organism: Verasper variegatus (assembly GCA_026259375.1). Taxonomy (NCBI): domain Eukaryota; kingdom Metazoa; phylum Chordata; class Actinopteri; order Pleuronectiformes; family Pleuronectidae; genus Verasper; species Verasper variegatus. The sequence goes on along the minus strand of CM048053.1, from coordinate 16,844,539 downwards.
CCTTGTTTCCAGGGCAACATGCTCAAGACAATGGACTTCACCTCAACCCCTCACCCCCACCCAAATAAAAAAGAAACCACGTCCACACACTAAGACACTCTTCCATCCTCGCCTCTTTCTTCCTCCATTCAATCTGTCTTTCTTTTGTCTCCTTAAGAGCCCATCCCCCAGTAACCCAATGGGGGGCTAAATGTTAAGTCCTGGTTGGGTACTGGACACTGTACTGGTTGCCTGATTGGCTGGTAGACTTGACCTTACACACACGGGGGTCACATTCCTGATATGGTTTAGGGCCAGGCAGAGGAAGAGAGGTGTCGTGCAAAGAAAACAAACAGCCCTGCAAACAGACATGATGACTCACAGACCATCACCAACTTAGCTCAGTAAAGCATTTCGGGACACACACAGCATGTCAACTCACAAGACATGGCCACAAAAAGAAAATGACTTTTAAAGCACAAGGTTGCTCATGCACATGTAAACTTACTACTGTTTGCTTGAAAGCTACAGTTTTATGACACACTATGCACCCCATTCCTGTAACTGGAGTGAAGTGAATGAACAGACGTGAATACACACACATACACACACATACACACTTCTTCTTGGGTATGTTCATGCTTCAGTACCCAGCAACAAAGCTGAAAGGGGACAATGGGGTCTAATGCTATTGCAGTCAGAACACCTTATTCAGTGCCTCTAAGATTCCTTTTCCCTGACCTTCTCGTACTCATCTCTTTGCCTCTTCCAAAATGTTCAAACTCACTGTACATTCTTTTTCACAGATTTCAGTTTACTGTATGTCCTTGTATTCTGGGTGGTCTGTTTCTTTGAAACTAGCAGTGAGGAGAGAAGACACTTGGGTTTTACAGGGCAAAGAAAGCTGCTAATGGCTGTAACCACTGAGAAAAAATTAGAGACTCTGTAGGCCAGTAATTCCAACAAGCCTGAGTTTTAGAGCAAGAAAGTAAAACATGGCCCACCCTTCAAATACAAATTTAACTTAACTGTTCAATAATCCCAATTTCTAAATGGTGATTAAAATTAAATAAGCATCTCTTGATCAACACATCCGAAAAAACTGAAGTTAACATTTCTGGTCAGATTCAAAACCTTGCTATTTGCCATATGGTGTTGCACAAGTCTTAGGTCAACAATCGCAATACAGTGCAAAAGTTATATCACCAGTTAAAACACTTTAACACAATTTGCATATTGTGTGTGACCCCTATGAATTCTAAACTAGTCCAATGTGAGTCCCATCCTACTGAATAATATTCTTTTGTAATGTATTATTTTGATGTATAGTCTATTTCTCACCATGCTCATGTATCCGACAGGCACCGAGGGTCAGGCTCATAAGCTGCTGGGGTCGTTTCTGTTTCCGACGGGACATGCTTCTGCAGGATGGGACCGACGCAGGGGCGCATTGGCCAACACACAAGATTTATTCTGTCTCCCTGCACACTGAAAAAAGTAGGTATCTAAATTACTTCAAGGGAGAAGAAAAAGGAAGAAAAACTTTAAAGTATCATCTCCAGAAATGTGAAACTGGATGCTCCGGGTGGATTGGTCTCAGTAAAGCATGGTCCATGTTGGTGGCATTGTGGTGCAGAGAAAAGAAAAACAGGACTCAAGTGCCAAAGAGGCATGTGTGACAGTTTCTCTCAACAAGTTTCCCTTTTCTCAAAACTCACCGTTGGCCCTCCTTCTCTTCTTGACACACACACACACACACACAGCTCACTTGTTCATCCACTACTTTGCATTCAAAAGGCGAGTGAACACCCCTTCTTTTCAGCCAAGAGTCCACTGCCTCTCTTCACTAAACCCTCACGCATTGACGCTCAAGTTCATAATACCCATCACCGCCTGAGCTCTGGATTAGTGATATGAATCTATCAAATCTAAATCTCATCTTTCTGTGCGTAACAGGGGGGAAACTATGCGCACTGATGGGCCCAAAAGCCAATAAGGCTCTGGTTAAATGAATCCTGTTAAACCAAACCAAACATACAATGTCACAGGCCGCCTCCTCACATGCACACACACTCTCTTATTCTAATCTGTATGAGGTGTGTGGTGTGTAGAACAGGCTTCTGTATGTGAGCTCAGTCAAAATGGGGCGGAATGTGCAACAATGGCGTTGAGGGAGCACAGCTGAGTGCACATCACCCTCTCAGAGCCTCTCCAACACATAAGGCCACTGACTGGAGGCACAATGCTCCCTTTTCACCCGCATCCCCACCGCTCACCACGTGCAGGAGAGGTAGTGAAAGAAAGACATGGCCAGAGTGAGGAGGCAAAAATCTTCTTCTTTTTTTTTTTTTTTTTTTTAACCCGGGCCCTGCATGTGACACCCAGCCCCTCAACACCTCTACACCCCCCCCTCCGTCTTTCTGGGGCTTGGGCAGAATAATAAAATGCACCCGTCCTTTGATTCAAAGTCTAAATGTTATCTTATAAAAACAGGGCGATGTTGATGAGCCGCCAGGTGATGATTAGTCTGAATTATTTAACCACATCGTCCATTGTTGTAAAGTAGAAGTCTGGTTGATTTAATATAACACGAAACAGTTTAACTCCCATGATGGTCATATATATGGACACACATTAAGAAAACAAATCCGTGATTTCCGAACATTATGAAAGGATTAAAAATAAAATCATTAGGCGATAAACATGCGCGTCATTGCGTAATCGATCATATTTGGTCAAATCGATAGAAGTGATAACTCGAGGAGTTATCAAACAGTCAAAGCTGAGAACATCATCGCTTTTTTAAAACGATAACAAAAGCAGAAATCTATTGTGCCAACAAAGCATTCGTGTTTTTTCGTGCCATCTCGCTAGCGTGATCGCGTGTCCGTCGGCCGGATCGGTCATTTTCAACAATGTTTGGAAACAAGCGCAAAATACGGCGCTGGGATGCGCGTCCCCGCTACTGTACAGCGACCTGTTGCACGCCACGCGCGCTCCCACATCATAACAAGTTATGATTCATAAAATATTATGACTCCTCCGAAAAAAAAATAGTCCCGGATGTGCATTTCCCCCGCAGGCCGCTCGTCGCCAACAAGACCCCGTTAAAAATAAGACAAAAGCAACTTACCATGTTTGAAACGATGATTTTTGGGGAAGCGGTGGTCTATTGTGTAATGACAGGAGAGGGGGGAGCGAGAGAAGAGCTGGGCCGCTTATGCTGGGTGAGATCGGCTCCGTCTCTCAGCCGGGACACTGGCGCAGCGTTTCCCAATTGACTCCCAGGGATGCGCAGTCGGACAGCCGCATTTTTTTCAATTATTTATCTCCGTCGCAAAACGCGTTAGTGTCTCTTATGACAAAGGGTGATTATGGCTGAATGTATTTACTCTTAGTCCAGAGGCAGCAGAAGCGGCGACACACACACACACACACACACACACATACACATACACACAGTCTGCTCGCTACAGGGGGAGGATTATTTTTTCTCGGACCGTGCGTGCTGCTCTTCCTCGTCTCTTTGTATTTGTCTGGGCCTGCTCCTGTGCGGCCTGTCTGTCTGTCTGCTCTCTGCGGCACTGTCTGTCTGTCTGCTCAGCTGTCTATCTCCCTGTCGGTTATAATTAATGGCCCTGGCCGCCAGACGGTCCTCTGGGAAGCAGTGTGCACAGTTACCTCCACGTTGGAGAGCAGGCCTGGGGACACACCTCTGATGCTGGGCTGGGTCAGTCCGATGGGGAGTTAACATCTGAACAGGTGTGGACATCACTATGGTTACCCCACCTGTTACTGACAATACATTATTATATACTTACATAACATCAAATATTCATATCATACTGTATACTAATGGGAATTGATACCTATATATATATATATAAACATTTACATACTATATAATATACTCCAATTTAGTGTACTGTAGTGAATTTGTGTATATATATATATATATATATATAGCACATAGCATTTTATACCCACTCATTTTGTATACCATACCTGCCTATAACAGTCTTGATGTATATCTATATTCTCCTCACCCTGTGCCACTCCACTTTACAAAAGTACATTTCTACAAACAATATTTCTGTCTGTGGTGAAAGGTTCATATTATGTTTTAATGGAAACACGACAAGGTCCTTCCAAAGTATTAAATTATCACAGCACAGATTATCTCACTTCAAAGTCCCTTAAATAACCCTAATCCTAACCTAATCCTGACCCTAGCTCAAACAACAGTAGTTGACAGGTGACTAACAGTGACAGCATGTTAATGTACAGAACAAATGATTGCAATACATTTAATTCATATATGAATACAATGCAGTTGCTTTAAAAAAATATAATTAATAAACAAAATAGAGTAAAAGAATAAAATACGTAAAAGTATACAGAGGTACAAAGAGTCCTGCTTAAACACCTAATGTGTTTGTTGCAGAAGTTTGAGCAGGGTAGAAGGTGAAGAGCAGTGTTCGGACTCAAGGATCCAGTTCAAGGATTACACCACACCATCTAATTCATCAACTAATAATTGTGATGTAGGAGGGGGGGGGGGGGGGGGGGGGCCGTGGTTTGGGACATCTTGTTGTTTGGCCAATTTTCCATCTTGGCTGTATTTCTTTATTCATTTTTGTTGACTGACATTGGCTTGACCTCTTACAGCCATGTGTGCTGCAACTGTATGGCTGGCAGACACTGGGCCTTATGTCTCGAATCAACACGGCCACTAGGTGTCTCTCTGAGACACAAACAATGACTTCAATTATAACATATATACACACATTTCATAAAAAATGCAGACAAAACAGCAAGTGACAAAACGTTACTGGCAAGAACATTTATATTATAATAGTCTCTCTCTAAAAATTACAGTTATTTTATACCTGCTCATTTTTGAGCTGTGACTTGTGTGTATTGCAAAACATTATAATATAAAGTAACCCTTATAATTTTGCCCATCCCACCACAGTGTCACATGACCTCTGTGAGTCCAGTGCCATGGATGAAGCGGTTTGGGGGAGGTGAATCTGCTGGGATTAGCCTACACGGTCAAAACAGTGACAACGCAAGCTCATCGATGGCCACGGTCTGCAAACACCAGGACTCCAACAGGTAACAAATCCCACTTTTATCTTTGATATTTATGAACAATGACCATGAGATCCAGTAGAGATGAACGTGGTGAAATGGCTTGTAATGTAATAGTGGAGTACATGCAGATTAATTTAGGCCAAGAAGCTGTTAAGGATGATCTTCTGATCCCTTCACCGCAACAGCTTGGGTCTGAGTCAAGCTAACACTTACAGCAGGTCAGTGTTACAACCCCTTTGCACTTGCTGTGGTAATCAATAAGTCATAGTTTTCTTTACTTCAGCTCAATACTGTGTGTCATTGCTTGCTTAATAAATTATATGTTTATTTTTCATCCAACTGTCTCACAGATGTATGGTTTATTTCACTCTATGTGTTGAATAGATCCTGATTCAACATTAAGGTATTTGCAGATCTTGTATTGTTGACGTATTGCCTTACACTATATCATGAGGTTTTCCTAGTAATAGTGGTTACATTGTTAAGTACTCTATACATAGAGACATAGAGCGCAGCAGGAAACAGCCCAGCTGACAGGATTACTGGTCTAAGTGCACAGTTGGAGTGAAAAAAGGATTTCCCATTTGTCACCAGCGTCTTATATCCTGTCTGGGCATCAGTGCTTCTTACATGGAACAGCACCATGTAGGGACGGGCACAGACATTTTGAGGGGCCATTGCTCAAACCTGAAACAAGGCAACACCCCTGCACCAACCCTCCATGCCAGTGTAAATTAACACATTAGTGCAGATAGGCTATAGTTTCCTGTAAACTATAACAGCAATAAGATTTTGCGTCTCAAGCTCAAAACTGTCATCTATCCAATCACAAGCCACAATATTCAATCTTTGAATATGTAAAGCATACATTTATGAAGTAAATTTACAAAATTCAGACTTCCATCACAATGTAAAGTCTGTTTGGACGGTGACACATGATGAGGTACATAGGGCATCACTTTGCATCATACTTTAATGTGATGTGATTTAATTTGGACAAACTGATATTAATGCAGCCACAAAAAAGAATTCTCCAGAGGGGCAGCTCAGTCAAAGAGGGCAAACGGACAGTTGCCCAAGCAACTTTAGGCCTGTATGTGCACATGCAACATGTCTTTCTTTTGGTGCTGCACAGACCTGTGAGTCATCTGTGTGTTTGTTTGTTAAATGGAATTTAATCTCTGTATTCCTGATTTCTCTCCTCTGTATAAATCCACTGGTTTGTAGCTTTGTGTGACACAGACACAAACACACATCAGGGTCCTTTCTCCCACTCACCATGGCGTCCCTGGAGGAGGAGCTGACCTGCTCTGTGTGCCGAGACATCTTCGGTCAAGCCCACCCCCTGCCCTGCGGCCACAGCTTCTGCCCCGCCTGCATCCGCGAGGCCTGGAGCAGCCCGGCCGAGGGTAAAGTTCGCTTTACCTGTCCCCAGTGCCAGGAGGAGCATGGTGAAGTGTTGTGCGACTGCTGCTCACCTGAGTTAGAAGAAGGGCAGCCGGCACTGGCTGTCAAAACCTGCCTGAGGTGTGAGGTGTCGTTGTGTAAAGAACACCTCCAGCCCCATCTGGAAAGGCCGGCGTTTAGCACTCATTTGCTGGTGGATCCGCTGGGCGACCTCTCCCAGCGAAGATGCCCAACACACAAAGAGATATTCCGCTACTATTGTGCAGATGAGAGGGTGTACTTGTGCGGGGACTGTCTGATGGAGGGAGGCCACGTTCAGCACAAAGTGAAAGCACTGAGACAAGTGGAAGATGACCTGAAGGTGAGCTGGAGGTGTCTGAAGGTGTGTTTTTATGTTTGCTTGTGCACCAGTGTGAGGTTGCTGAAATGACTGTGATTCAACAGGTCATTCTCCAGACGCTGCTCAGAAAAGCAGAGGAAAAACTGAAAGATGGAGAGAGAATCCTCAAGGAGCATGAGAATGTTGATTCCACTATGGCTGTGAGTAAAACTATGTAAATCCTGCAAAGAAAAACTAACCCTAACCCTCTTAGGAGGAAATAGTCCAGCATGTACTCCCCAAGTTAAGTCCCATAAGGGATCACAACTTTGAATCATTTTCATGTATAACCCTCAGACTGCACTTGCTCTATTGATGCCTTATTCATGAATCAATCACAGATCTGACACCAATCACAAGCCCCTCAACTCTGTTTGCAGGATTCCCTAAAAAAGGACGACGCCCAGGTGGAGCGCCTGGGCTCAGGACTGCAGGTTCAGGTGACAAAGCTGGTGGTGGCCCTGAGGGACATCACGAAGCAGGAAAGGCAGCAGGTCATTGATCGTGTGCACCAAGACTGCTCCAAGGTGAGGGACGACATGAGCCAGACGCTGAGCATCCAGCACTACCTGGTCTCACTGCTGGCAGAGACCGACCCCTTTCTGCTCATCTGGGTAAGAACAGACCCTTGGTACATTAACGGTGTATTGTAGTACTTGTAGGGTAGTCTCTGTCAATAATGATGATATAGTGTTATATAGTTCTGAGCTGTCAGAATTAGTGCAGTTTAGCTTGTGAAATATCTCAGCAGCTATTGAGTCGATTGGTATTACATTTTGTGTAGATAAGTGGTTTGTATTTAGAAAGGGTTTTTCTCGTCTTGATGACCACTTAAAGCTCTTTACAGCCATCCACACACACATTCATTCACTGCATCTATGTGCAGCAATTCAATCACATCCAACACATCATTCACACATTAGCAGCACAGCCACCAGGGCCGATTTGGGATTCAGTATCTAGCCCAAGGACACTTCAGCACAGGGAATAGGGTTGACTGGAATCACACCACCGACCCTGTAGTTAGTGGACGACCTACTCTCCCTCCAGAGCCACAGTCTCCTGTATGCACAGGATGTAAAGTGTATACTGACCTTAGTGATCGCCTATACATTTCCATTTAGTGCCATAGTTTTCATTCCGAGAAATGTCTACTACAGAAATTGGTGCAAAATTTGGTTCTGACATTCATGTATCCCAGAAAATTGTCCTAAAGACTTTGGACATCCCCAGAATTTTCTTCTATTTTCACCATGTGGTTGAATTTGTGGTTTTCGACCACAAATACTGGATGGATTGTCATATAATTAATTTCGTATGAATGTATGACATTCATGATCCCCTCAGGATTAAATATAATGTTTTGGATGATCCCTTAACTTTTAGTCTAGTGCCATCATCTGGGCAAAACTGGAATATCCCCAGTTTTAGTCAAACTGGAGACCTTTGTTGCAGCTTTCTTGTGTTTTTTTCATCCAATACCTTGATTAATAAGGAAATACCCCCAAAAATAAGGACATCCCCATCATTTCACTTTCCGTTCAGTGCTTATTATCAAATGTTAGCATGCTAAACTAAGATAATGAACATTATATCGACATTGTAATTGTGAGCATGTCTGTATGCTTACATCGTAGTTCAAGCCACCAGTGGGCTGATGTGAAGTGTTACAGAGCTTCTAAAAGAGCTGTAGACTCTTTTTACTTTCAAACATTATTACTTTAAAAGAGTTCAAAGTATGTAGCTGAGCCATGACCTTCATTCTTTCATGGTGTCCTTGACTCTTTCTTCCTTAGGCCTTTCAATCAGATGACACAAGGTAAGAAGAAATCAATGATGATGCTTTATTAGTATGTCTGTGAATGTGTTTATGTAGATATTTCATGCACATTATGAAATGTATGCCTGTGTGTGTGTGTGTGTGTGTGTGTGTGTGTGTGTGTGTGTGTGTGTGTGTGTGTATGTATGTGTGAGCTGGGGATAGAAAGACAGCAAGAGAGTAAAAAGGACAGATGGTGTTATTACACAAGGCTTGAATCTATATGTTAATTGCTTTAAATCACACTTTTTTCCTCCTGTACTTGTATGTGTTTATTTGTTGTAGGTTACTCGCTGACCTGAGCAGCCCACTCTTTGCCCCTGAGGCCATCAGTCTGGACAGAAAGCATATCTTGGAGGACATAGAGAGCAAGTATCGAGAGTTCATCACCTCCACCCTCCGATGCCTCAGTGAACTCAAGAGGGAGCTCTGTGAGTCACACGGGGGGACACACACACACCACCCAGCCCATTCATTTTAATTCATTAAATGAACATTTTAGGGAAGTACACTTATTCACTTTCTTATCCAGAGTTGTGAGAAGATTGATACCAGCCTTGTATACAGCTTAGCTTAGGACTGGGAGCAGAGGGTAACAGCTAGAAGGGGATCTGTTTGATTATAACAAAAATACACCTGGTCCTGTAAAGCTCATAACATATATATCTTGTTAGCTCAGTTCTGCACATGACACTTGTGAAACCTTTGGTTTTGTATGAATTTTGCAAACAATATACAATGAGTCAATTAGGGATCTTCATAAGTTATAACTGTTGGAAAGAGCCATGCTCACTGTTTCCTTTGCCAAGGAGGATGTTCTCATTGCTGTTTATCTGTTAGCAGGATTAAGCAAAAACGTAAGAACCAATTTTCTTGAAACTTGGTGGAAGGGTGGGGTAGTTAAAAAAGTTAAAGCTTTTATCACTTTTTTTAACATTGTGAGACAGGGCTTTTTCTTTTGCATTTTCACAGATTTCCTATTGAATAATTCAAGTACCTTGATGATCAATGACTGCGTGCACTTTGGTGCAGCTTGGTTGAATGTAAGGGGGCTTTTTGTACTACAAGTGGTCTTCTCTGTGTTTATGGATGTTTGCATTTCAACAATATGAGGCCATTACCTGGAAATATTTCTCACCAGAGTCAGAGTTAACCAGCAAAATGTCCACAAATAATATAATTCAAGCAACTAAACATTACAATTGTTATTTTATTTTCCTCTCGTACAGTAACCAGTCCTTTGAGTCTGGACACAAACTCTGCCCATCCTCTCTTGAGCATCTCTGATGACCTTCGCTCAGTGACGCGAGTTAAAAGCCGCCAGCCCTGTGCAGCCCACCCTGAACGCTTCGACCACTGGCCGCAGGTTCTCACCGTCCAGACCTTCTCCTCTGGGACTCACTACTGGGAGTTGGAGACTAAGGGATTCTGGGATATTGGCGTCTGCTATAGAAGCATTGGACGAAAGGGGAAAGATGACAACGCCTTTGGGAACAACAAGGTATATGTGCCAAGTAGCTGGTTTTGTTGATAGCACTTACACATGTAAAGGGGCTATATTTCATTTTCAGCCACAGATTCATTCTTTTCCATAAACAAATACAATTTGTGGGATCCTCTAATCCCAGTGGTATTTGTGGTCCTACACGATTTTTGATGAACTTTTTCTGGCATCCCTTTGAGCTTGTTGTGTGGTTAAAGTGAAAATAAAAAGGCTGTTTTGACAGTTTTTTCTTTTTCTTTCCTCAAACATTTCAGTTTTGGACAGTAAGCACTTGCTATTAGATAATTAATTAAATTATTAAAGTAAAAGTGCTTGCTGAGTATCACCTATTTCCAAATGCAAAGGTCTACTCCATCATTATGGCTGAGTCTCGGCCTTTTCTGAATTCATTTCAGGTGTTTCCTTTTCACTAGTGATGCTGCTGCTGCAGGAGGCGGGGTCTAATGTTACCTGCCTGCTCTGATTGGATCAATGGACCAATTTACCCTTTCGTTATTGATTACTTTGAAAAATCTAAAAAAATATGTGAAGATGTAACTTAATGCATTGTAAAAATGTAGTGGAGTAGAAAGTACAGATGTTTGCTGATATATGTAGTGGAGTAAAAGTACAGTTAAAAAGTAAATGTACTTAGTTACATCCCACCACTGCATACAAGAAACAAAGAATCCTCTTCCTGTGTTGTTTTGTCTATTTTCGCTCTGTGCCCTAAATTAACCTAATATTTGTATATATTTATTTAGACCTCTAGATCCCAAGTTATGTCAGTTATACTAAGGTTTCAAAGTTTTCATGACACAGATGATTATACAATACTACATGTAGCACCTTTAAATATGATCACATAGTATCTATGTCTATTTGACACTTTTGACACAGATTTTATGCCAAATGATCCGTTACTAAATTGCCTGTGCCAAACCCGCAGGTATCATGGAGCTTGACACAGCAGCATGACAGGAAGCTGGCCGCCTGGCACAACCGCAGAAAGACCCGCCTATCGTACCAAATGACCACCAACCGAGTCGCCGTGGCAGTGGACTACGGCGCGGGAACCATCACCTTCTCTGAAGTGGGACTATCCAGCAACCTGACGCACCTCCACACCTTCTCCACCTCGTTCACTCAGCCCGTGTGCTTGGGATTCGGACTCTACAAAGCTGAGCTCAACAGCTGCATCTCTATCATCAAAGTCTGAGATAAAGGAGAGGCAAAGGAGGCCTGAGATAACTACTGTTGGCACCTGCACTGGTTTGATGTAAATAAACACACTACAAGACAATATAGAGTTGATTCATTCCCTAACAAACACAGGACTCTGCACTGTACTCTGAACTTTTGCCAACTGGAACTTTTTAGCGGAGCTGGTCCTACAGAAACATTTCACTCCGAACGGTGATCAGATGATTCTGACATGGAAATAATATCCGACAGAGAAGAGTGAGAATGTTAGTAAGTGGGAGAGAAAATAAAGACTCATGTGAAAAAGGACAGAAATAGATTTTCATATCAAGACTGCAAGGTTATTATGTGCTTTTCATTCCATAGTGATTTAAAAAAGCAAGTGACTGGCTACTAATAATAAACTCTGCTGCCAGTTTATTGGATACACCTCAATAAAATGGATGCAGTCTAATACAACAGCTCTTTAATAAACTCTAGAGTTGTACTGTTCCTGTTTAAAGAAATTGTATTTAACTTTGTGTTCATTTTGAAGGTTCTACTTTATGGTGCTGTTGAATTGTATTGCATCAGGAGGTGTTCCTAATATTTAGTCAACCTTCATCGATATACACTGTATATATATATACCAAGTTGCACAGTGTGTATGAAGACACAGATGAGGTAATCCCTCTGATTTGATTGGATCTTAAAGAAAAAGAAATGCCAGTCACTCACTAACTGTACACTTGGAAGGTCGCCGATGCCCATATTATCATGCCATTTTCTTCATTTCAGTAAAGGTGAGTGGGCGGATGAACATAGAGGGAGAGAGAAAAGCAAATAGAAAAGGGGGGTTGCTTAGAGAGAGAGAAAGAGAGAGAGAGAGCGATGCACAGGGAGAGAGAGAGAGGGAGCAGAGTGTAATCTGGTTTGGTTTCGCTCACACTGACGGCCGAACTGTCAGAGAATGTGATAGAGGAGGAAGAGAAGAAGGATTGTTGACCACTCATTCAGCTGGGACTTTTTTCACCTGATATGGAATACAAGATTGTCTAGATGGAAACAGGTGATCATCTCTATTTCTTATTCACCCAAAATTCTAGAATTGTTCAGTAAAGATCAAACAGTGGTCAGAGCACGTTATAGCACTTCTTTAAAGTTAATATTAGATGAAAATAGATAATTTTGCGCTAATAGGAATAAATCACAGGACAAAGAACAGTTGTGTTTGTGTGTGTGACATTAAGTATGAAATGTATTTATTCATGTTGTGCTAATTTCAATCAAAGATAAATTTGTGTCATTTAAAAATACATTTCTCAGTAATTGTTTGGATCTGCTGAGGACAAAGGTGACTATTCTTTAACTGTCAAGACAACACAAAAGAACTTGAGGAGAAAACAAATAAATTGCAAAGAAGAGACAGTATAACCAGTGAATGTGTAGGTGTGAAACAAAAGCACAAGTGATAGAGGGAAAAAAAGAGTGTGTGTTGTGTGAGGCGATGGGAGGGTGTGAGGGAGGGGGGTACGTGTAAATGACAGATGGTCACTCAGTGGAGTTGTTCCCCCACTCCCTCTCTCTTTCTCACTCCCTTCTGGGTCCTGCATCCTTCTCCTGTCACCTCTCCAGAATCTTACCTCATCATGTTCTTTTTTTCTCCCCTCACCTCTCATCTCCTCAGCGCCTCTTACATCCTCCTCGCCACCATTTACAGTCTGAGCTTGGATCTTCACTCACTGTGCCCGTACCTTACATCTCTTGTATCTTCAAACATTCTCTCTTCCTGTCCCCAGACATTTCTTCTCTTCTGCCTTCTTGTCTTATTTTTTGCTGAAGAAATCAACTTGAAAATACCCAGAGATTTCCCCCCCCCCCTCCCCCTTTTTTGGTGACTGTCACTCTGGCCCTGACTGACACAGCACATAAGGCACTCAAGCGATTTGGGGTTTGTGGGGCAGACAAGAAAACCAGAGAGAAAAACAGGAAGCCTGTGATTGACAGCAATGGCCAATGAACCATTCTGAATTTCATTTGAATATAATTTCATTTTAAGATCTTGCCACCTTAGTGCAATCAGTGAAAACTGCATAGAGGTTTAATCAAACCAACTCTGAACTCTGGAAATTTTTCTTTCACCATAGCATGTTTATTTACACTTCAAATAGTCCAAAGTGACTCTTTTTCATAGCATATTTAATCAGAGATATCAAGCATCAATCATGCACCCCAGGCCACTACATGTTGACCTCCTGCTGCTGCTGGGTGTGCTCCTTTTGTGGGGACCCAGGGGGTCCAGGGGCCAGAATGACACAGAGCCCATCATCCTGGAGGGGAAATGCTTGGTAGTATGCGACTCCACTCCTTCGTCCGAGCCAGCCGGTAACGCCCTGGGTATGTCGGTCCGCTCCGGCTCGGGGCGAGTGGCCTTCTCCGCCAGCCGCCAGACCAACCACGAGCCCACGGACATGAGCAACCGCACCATGATCATCTACTTTGATAATGTGAGTGAGTGACTATGGTTTTTTTGGGGGGATTTCTTACAGTATGCCATTGTAATATATTAAATCAAAAATACTTTAGACTATGTGAAATGCTCATTAAGGTTGAAAGTAGAACAGAAGAACAGAATGGGATCGTTTCATGCTGTAAAAATGTAGAACGCTACGCTGTATTTCAAGTATTTTTTGACAGAAGTCTGACATTAAGGAAAAATGCATGTTGCTCGGCAGAATATCTGCTTTTCATTGACTTTTTGAGCTATTTTTGTAAAAGGACATGTAACAATATGTTTCAGTAGTTTGGGAGAAGTCTGAGATCTAACTCCTTGGACAAAAATAACGACCCAAGTGACCCTGGAGTGAGCAGGAATGTCTGGGAAATCTTTTGACAATAGGCCCACTGTTTGTTCCTCGCTTTGTTTGCAACGCAATACATTGTAGTGCCGTTTACTGTTTCATGTGAACTTTCGTGCATCAGATTTTGGTGAACGTTGGCACTCATTTCGACCAAGAGAGCAGTGTTTTCCTGGCACCAAGGAGAGGAGTGTACAGCTTCAACTTCCATGTTGTGAAGGCCTACAACAGACAAACTATCCAGGTACAATACCTCACCACATAAAGTTATCATTCCAGCAGATCAACATGGACGCTCTAATCCTTTTATCTCGTCTGCTGTAGGTCAGCCTGATGTTGAACGGCTGGCCGATGATTTCAGCTTTCGCCGGGGACCAGGACGTGACCAGAGAGGCGGCCACCAACGCTGGTCTGGTGATCATGGAGAAGGGGGATAAGGCCTATCTCAGACTGGAGAGAGGCAACCTGATGGGAGGCTGGAAGTACTCCACCTTCTCTGGGTTCCTGGTCTTCCCCTTGTGAGGAAGATGGATGGAGAGCAGGTTGAAGCATTGTGTGGGTGATAGGAGGAGAACTGGACAGCGCCGGAAGGGGGGAGAGACGGAATGAGTGGACATGAGGAGAGAAGAAAGAGGAGAGGTTTCAATCTGTAACTCACTACAAAGCGCATGACAAAGTGTGTTTTATGCAAAATGCAGAGATGATTGTGCAAATTAACATAATCTTCAAATGAGAAAAAAGAGGTTTGTCTATGATTTTCATTTGCTATGTTTCTGTGCATAAATACTTGATGTTATTATTTAAGAGATGTTTTCATTGTGATAAAATTATAACGTAGCCATGTGCAATGTGGGCTTCTGTGCAAAGACTAGGTGAGAGTATCTCTTTTTTTATTCAACATGTTTGAAACACTGCTGTGCTCCACATGGCATCCTGTCTCGCTTACAAACCTGCCAAACGTACCTTTTATTCTGCTGTGTCGTACCACTGATGCTCCTCTATATGCCTGTTACTCTCCTGCAAAAGTTTATTTACACAGAAGTTTATATTAAGAATATAAAGAAGAAGAAAATAAAATTCTATGAAGTTCACTGAGTATTTTACTTTCAATACTGGAATGCATGCATTGTCAGGTATTTATTTTCACACTGCAAGACCAGCTTACATAAATAACTTTGGGTTGATACTGTCGCATGCTATGGGTGTGACAGTTAAACTCTCTCATCCTAAAGAATACCTCTCCTCCCTCTTATGGTACTCACCATGGCAGCTGTTTGTAAATATAGCTCTCACCAGCAGAGTTGGCGTTGGCGTGGACCAAGCAGATCAGCATGGGGCAGAGTGTATGTGTGTCGTATAGCGGATATTCCTCACAGGGCAGCAGACAGATGGAGGCTTTGGCGAGCGGTCAGGCTCATCTCTGCAGGGCTGCCATAGATAAAGTGTGGGGTGCTGTCACATGCATTCACTTATGCCTCCCTGGTTCATGACCATAACCTCCTTCTCTATCTCTTATTCACCTTTATATGTGCTCCCACATTATTCGCATCATGCTTCTATGATTTTGGGATGAACCGCTAAGTATTTCTAAATATGTCGAACAATGTCATTGATTCATGGTGTCACAATAATTTGAGTAAGCTTTAATGGTAATAGATGGGAGACTCATACATACATATTGTATAATTTCTGACCATAATTTTAGTTTCTATGCAGAAAATGAGGTCTTACCTAAAAGTTTTCATTCTTTTACAATATATTGACTTATGAGAGAT
This sequence comes from Verasper variegatus, assembly GCA_026259375.1. Lineage (NCBI taxonomy): Eukaryota > Metazoa > Chordata > Actinopteri > Pleuronectiformes > Pleuronectidae > Verasper > Verasper variegatus. The sequence goes on along the minus strand of CM048053.1, from coordinate 16,828,560 downwards.
ACATTTTATGCCACGTAAGATGAAATGCTAAACATGATATGAAACTTAAGGATGTATTACCAACCAAACAAAGAGGGCTACATGCTGCGGTACAGAATCCCAGTGCTGAAATTGGCTAATGGTAATATAATTAATCATAGCTTAGTAGTTTGGGAATTTGCTCAACTAAAATAAAACATCATCTATCGCTTGAGGCCCTGTTTCAAAATCGAGCTGTGAGACATACATTATTGTATTCCTATATTAATTTGATTTCACCAGATTACCAGCAAACCAGGAGACATACACATTGTGCAAAGATGCACTTTTGCTCAGGCTACACCAAGCCATTCAGCTCACCAGCAACTATGTTTAAAATAAAACTGAGAATCTACCAAATGGATTATTTTTTCTTTATTTAATGTGACTCAAGACCATGATCACATGGTTCGCAACACAAACAATGGCTGAACAAATGCTACTTAAAAAAAGGAAGTATATTCTTTAAAAAAAATCACCCGGTGTAAAATAATTTATTTAAGCATGGATGGTTGGTTTTAATAATTATTAAGCAGATACAGATTGTCCATATTTGATAATGCTTACTGTCTTACATGAACAAAATATGATATTTATCACCCACAAGGTTACAGATCTTCTGGTTTCTATTCAGCCTTGTATATCTTACAATCTCCTTTGGGATTCATTCTAAGATAGTCTGCCTGTACTGTTGTTTTTCACACAACACATACATACTCCAGTTTGATCTCATGTTTGAATTCTACATGACGTACCTCTGAATTCACTCTGCCACTTTCGAATGAATTGATCTTTCGGCCTCTGTTCAATGGTTAGTTTCAGCCGGTTGATATTGCCAAACTTCTGTGTGAGATAAGACACACACAGTAGTCCAGTATCTTTTTAACTGTAGGACCCATGCCGATACATATACACCGTGGGGCAGCTGTGGCTCAAGAGTAAGAGTGGGTCGTCCAATAACCAGACGGTTCAATCCCCCATTCCGCGTGCCAAAGTGTTGGATACTGTACCCTAAATTGTATGATTGATGTGTTGTAGAGAAAGTGTTGCACATGTATGCACTGTGTGAATGTGCGTGTGACTGGGTGGATGGCAAAACTGCACTGTGGTCATCAAGACAAGAAGGGTGCTTTATAAATGCACACCCTTCACACTGGTTTTATGGAGACTCAGCAAATAGTGGCACATTATTCCACAGAGTTTAGTTTATTCATCCTCTATTGCCCCCCCCCCCCCCCCTCCAGTTGCCATGAGTTCTTTATTAATAAATCTACAATAATCATTGTAATTCCAATAATTCTACCTAATAAAAATAATATTTCCGCCTGTGGACACTGGAGGGCGCCAACGCCCCCCCCCCACCCCCCCACACACACACGCACACGCACACGCACACACAATTATAACCACTCTGAGCGCAGTGAAGGCATCACATTGATACCTATAACAAATCTGTCATCAATATCTTAGTCTTTATAATTCACACCGATCCGTCCCTCTGTGACACATGGTGAGTGTGTGTGTCTTTAGACTGTAATAACGCAATAATAAAAGGTATCGCCATTCATTTCTTGGTGTGGACTGATGGTGACTAGCTGAGGCCAGTGTCATAAACGCTGGTAAAGGCTGATGGTGCCATTCACAGACAGGTCGGTTGAGTCAGAGGTGATGGAGACACGGTGAGTCTTCCTCCGCTCCGCTCTGACAGGCCTGTGCTTTACAGAACCGGCCTGCGAGGAAGTGAGACGACGATGATGAAGATCCCTCAGTCAAACGATTCCAGCTAGGCCGCATTTATTGTCCTCTCAACCGAACTGCGCCTCACATCCCGCCCAGCGGAGGCCGTGCGCCTGACGGAGGGCTGCGTCAGCCAATGAGAATGGCGTATGCTGCCGGCTCACGCGGGATCGGACCAATCGCGGCGCAGCAGCGTCCGAGGGGCACGCGCTGTACGCTTTCTCTGGCAAGAATGTGAGTTCCTGCTCTTCCCTGCTCGTTTCCTGTAATCGCACAGTGTTGTGAGACGGAGAAAGCCATGTGTGTCGATGCAAAGGTAAATTTAGCACCCCGAAATCATTACTGCGAGACTTAGAGGAGGGGATACGACGGTTATTTTCAGGTAATTGTGCCGGAAATTAGACGCAGGCCAAGCGAAACAGCAACGCGGCCTATAACCCGTGTGTGAACGTTGACGGGCAATGGTTATTGTGGCACGTTGCTTTGGTTTGGTCCGGTTTGTTGATAAGAGTCCGGTAGACTGAATGGTTGGTAGTAAATGACAGAGAAGCGAGCTAACGAACACAAACCGACATAACACCGTGTTTATGAGGCCGAGTGTGTTTACGCTGCCGCACACGCCTTTTGTAACTGGCACATCTTGGTGGCGGTGCAAGCTAATGCTAACAGACGGTTTTGTGTGTGTGTGTGAGAGAGAGAGGAGAGAGAGAGAGGGGAGAGCAGCTCATCTCTCCAGCATCACTGCCCTCCTCATCCCACCTCACCAACAACTATCTCTATTCACTCAGTGTTTCCTGGATACTCGAGCTTTGTGCTTTACTGTTATAACTACCTGTTTTTATGGTCTTTATTTACATGTTATCCGATCGTGCACTTTGAAGCATTTTCAGGACGTGGTCACGAGTTCGATATTTAATCCCAAAACAATGTATTTTATCATCCAGGTGCAGTTTTTTCGTTCTCTGGGCTTTATGTGTCATTTAACCCTTTTGTTTAGACTTTATATTTGTTAGATGAAGGAGTGAGTTAGAGGCTCTCAGCTCAGCAGAGTTTAAGAGTCAGTCACAGCTCTGAAGTAGAAAAAATACAAGTGTTTACGATCAAGTTATCAATGTTCTAGTCAGTTTTAGATGCTCTTTCTGAGCCGCTAGATCCTGACTTCCTTTAATGAGTTTGTGATGTTGATATACAGCAATGAAACATAATATATGAAAGGGGCCATGATTGCCAAAACCATGTCTGCTCCTTGCTCCTTTAAACATTTTTTTCACAAGCCATTGAATTAGCTGCTTTTTTAAATTAGCTAATTATAGGTATGACACAAACTTGGAATATATAGTAATCACTATAGCATTTGTTTAAAAACTATCAAGTTCAGAATTTGTGCTTTCTTGACATCAGTCTGTCTTCTCTTTTTCCAGCTGTTTACCTAAAATTAGGGAAAAATTGTCAACGACTATTTGCTTCCATCTCGGAGTCTTTTAATCACTGTGCCCGTCTCCCTGTGTGGAGTGGGCAAGATGGCAGATCCCATCATGGACCTCTTTGAGGACACTCCCCTGTTTAACCTGGATGCCCTACCGGACGATTCGTTCTCTCAGGGCTCCACAGACCCTGTGGAGGAGGCCCTCAAGCTGGCGTTGGGCCAGGTGGACCCGCCGGCTGAGCCTGAGCCTAATCCTGAGCTCACGGTCAGTGCAGGCCTCAGCGTTCCTGTAGCAGCTCCCGCCATCCCTGACCCTACCCCTGTTCAAGTCCTTGCACAGCAGTCAGTGTCCGGGACAACTGCTCAGACTGTTTCCATAGCTGTGGCTCCTACCATGGCCCCTGCCCCCACTGATACTGTACCTCAGATCCAAACCCAGACCAACATAACCATTGCCAACACCAGCATGGCATCCAGTAGTACTGTCCTGCTGAGCTCTCCTCTGACTGTTTCCAGCTCTCCGGCCACAACTACTGCCACAACACAGCAGCTCACACAGATAACACACCATCTCACTCCCCAGCAGTTAGCTGCCATCACACAGCAGGCCGGTGGTAAAATTGTTATTCTCAAAGGACCGCAGGGTCAAGCCCAGGTCCTGCAGACTGTATCAGGAGCCACGGGCCAGACCAGTGGAAAGGTTATTCGTGTGTTGTCTGGAACTCCTCTCAAACCTGGCATGTCCATACTGCAGGGGGGAACGGTCTTGAATCAGGCAAGCCCAGGACAAGCTCAAGTCAAGGTGGGTGCTGGGGTGCAGAGGTTGCTACAGTTGCCCAATGGGCCAGTGAAACATTTGCTGCTCACTTCCATGCCCCAGCAGGTGCAGCAGACGCAAGGCCAGCAGGTTCAACTGCAGATCCCAGCCCAAGCACAGATGGCTCAAGGCCAGACTCAAGTCCAAGTTCAGCCACAGGCTCAGATCCAGGTCCAGGGCCAGGTGCAGCTCCAGCCAGCAATGCAGGCCCATACGCAGGTAAGCACCACCTCCTCTGACTCTACACACCACAAGGTATTACCCAGCATTACAGCAGGTGGTGATTTACTACTATGATTGTGAGTGAATTTCATATGCTGTATATTGAGGCCAGTCTATGACTTTCATGGTAATTCTCATCCTCAATGTGATTCTAGGGAGGTGAACCAAAACGAATCACCTTGGTTCTCCAGCAGCCCTCCCAGGCTGGCTCTGCTGGAGCAGTGGGTCAAACTTTGACAGTCCAGCAGCAGGTTGCACAGGTTCAAGCAGGTCAAGGTGGGCAACAGACGAGATTAGTTTTGGGTCAGCTCCCTGGAGGCAAACTGGTACTCCAGGGAAGCCAGCTAGCTGCACTGACCCAGGCTCGAGCTGGAGGTCAGGCTGGAGGGCCCAAAGTCCTCACTATTCAGCTGCAGGTGCAGCAGCAGCCCAACCAACAAGGAGGAGTTAAGGTGAGAAAGTGATTTTACTGTTTATTGTTGGCTGCAATTTATTTTCCAATTACTCTGAGCTCAGATCTGCTCTCTTGAAGTCAGATAATGCTCTCTGTTCTTATAAGAATTGATGCAAATGGACCGTTCTCTATTCATACAGTTGTATGGGATTTTGACAATCTTGAATGTTACTGATGCAAATGCTTTCCCCCCCAATATACTAAATATTGACATCTGTTTACGTGAAGTTACGTTTTCAACCATTACCGGTTATTCAGTTATTTCAAATCTGTATTCTGAAATCGGACCCCTGTGATATGTTGCCGCGTGGCAAAATGCATGCCACAACGGCCCACAATGTCTCTGTGCGACTAATATTGTTGGAGTTTATGGATTTCATATCAAATTTCTTCATGTCATCCTTACATGAGATTTAACTGATTCATATTGGAAAGTAGCAAATATCCACCAGTATTATCCAAGGGATTGTATCGGTTATAGTACATTTCTACCATTCAAAGAATCCATATAGATCTTGGTTATGCTTCTTTGTAGTTCATTGTTGTTTTCCAGTCTGTATTTGCACCAACACTGAAGCATTACAGCTGCTTTTAGTGAAATATTTCATTTGCTGCCTATCTAGAGTTGGAAAATAAAAGATTGATTTCTAAAATCTGTGGATTCAGAACAGAAGATTATTCATGATTAGTTTAGCCTAGCTTTGCATAACGAAAAGAAGCAGAGGAAAACCGTTCTGGTTGAGGGGCCTCTCGTCAGCTCTAAATATGAAATCAATATTGCTTTAAATGTGATTGTTGATTCGACACCAAACAAGCTGATATTCACTGATCATATTACGGCTTTAATGTGTTACATCTAACTTGACCTGTCTTTATTTTCATCATCACAGTATCAGCTGGTTTCAGGAGCAGGAAATACTGGTAGCCCACAGGTGTTGCAGATCTCACAGGGCCAAGGAGGTCAAAGAGTTGCAGTGCCACTCAAAATGATTCTGCAGCCACAGGTAGACCTCCACCTTTGAATAGACGTTATTTTTATTTTATATACATATCAAGGAAGCTTCTGATAAAACCTGACAACATTTTACGTTCACTCAGACGAGCTCAGCATCCTCGGGTGGCGGCACAGTCTCTGTGATGAAGGTCATCAACACCTCGACTGCAGGTCCGTCCACTACCACCACCACTCAATCCCAGGCCATTCGTATCACCAAGGCCTCCGGGGAGCCTGCCTCCGTCCGGCGAGTAGAAATCCTATGTAAGCAGGAGAAGGCAAACCGTATTGTGGCCGAAGCTATAGCACGGGCCAAAGCACGCGGCGAGAAGAACCTGCCTAGAGTCCTGAACCAGGACGAGCTCCCATCAACCCAGACCTCTCCTGAGATTGGGGGCACTGTTACTGTGGTGTCTTCTAACAAAAAAAAGAGCAGCGGAGGAGGGAGCAAGAAGAAAAGTCCTGTCGCTGGAGGAGCAACACACAAAACTGTAGGTGGAGGTGACAAAAAGAGCAAAGTGAAGACACCAGGAACAGCTGGAGTGGCTGGAGGCACAGTGATACCTGGGACTGGCAACAAGAGTAAAAGCAAGACTAAGACAAAGTAAGTAATGTGCAGATGATAAAGCAATTTATTTTATATACAACTATTTTTATATTATAGTTTGAAAATGTATCCTTATTGAAAACAGTGTTTATTCCATCATTCTCTCCTCCACTTGCAGCACTATAACTCTAGTGGGAGCAAAGAAGAGAAAGAGAAACGCTTCCTCAGATCATTCTGATGGGGAGTTGAGTCCTGCCTCACCTGCTGCACTGGATGATGACTTGATTACGGTATGTGCACAAACATATGTTCATGGTAACACCTCAGTTTTCTAAAAATGTCATCACAACAATTAATTGAACATAAAGACGACTCTCTGCCAACTCTCCCAAAAGTGTGATATTGTGGTTGAAAATGTTGTGCCTGCCAGTGTGAGAGCAAAAATCATGGTCGGGTAAAGTGAACCCCTGAACTGCTTTCAGACCTGCACTGAACTCCGGATCCTTTCATGAAATTGAGGGGGCGGGGCTGTATGTGAGAGCGCCAATGTCAAAGTGAGAGTCTCTGGACATTCTCTGGAGTTTTTCCCCACCAGCCCTTTTGTAAAAACTCTGGATAATGTCCGAATGACCCCATGTGTGGACACAGCAGCAGATTATCTAGAGAATTCACATCAAGCGAGTGGCCGCAATAATGATGTTTCTGACATGCAACAGACGCAAGACTGAAAAAACGAAGTATCACAGGATAAAAAATAGAAATGCCATACATGTAGAAGACTAAAGAATATGTTCACTTTGGAATAAGAGATTTGAGCGCTTTTGTTGATTAGGGCCAATGCAAGTGTCAATGTGCTGTAAACAAAAACGCATGATCTCCGGAGTTGAAGTTATATGTTACGTCCTGCTTCCTGCATGCTCTACCCAGAAACCACCCCTCACCTGAATGCTAGGAGAGATTTTCCTGCTATTGATAATGTGCCTGATTGGAGAATCTCCTGCTGTGTTCCTCATATGTGAAAGGCAACATCCACAGAAAGTCCAGACCCTATAGTCCAGCGGTCATGTCTGAAAAGACTTTATTTTACAGCCCCTGGTCTCAGCTGTATGAAGTGTCTGTACAGGCTGATTTGTGAAAGCAGCACATCGGTAGCAGAGCTTCAGTTTTCTGTAAAAGTCTTGAAATGTATCGAACATGTAATTGATTACTGAAAACATGACTTAAACTCCTCGTATGTGAACGCACTGATAAGAGAAACTTATGATACCGTCACAAATGATGAAACTGATTTTAACACTTGATCTTATCTGTCCCTTATGGATGCGTGTGTGTGTGTGTGTGTGTGTGTGTGTGTGTGTGTGTGTGTGCGCGCATGTGTATTTGTTGCTTGAAGATGACTGACAATTATGAACACACTCAATCTTTGCTTCTTATTCTGGCCAGAAGAGGCGCTCCAATCGCGTGGTGAAGAGGAAGAAGTACACAGAAGACCTGGATATCAAGATAACAGATGACGAGGATGAGCAGGAAGATGTAGACGTTACGACAACTGCAGCAGCTGTGGCCTCTATCAGTGGCAACACTGCAGCGCAGCTGAAACAGGAAATTGAGCTGGATGGTGATGGACAGCCCAGCATGCAGTTCTTTGTGGTGAGTGTGAAACTATTGTAAAACAGATATTTCCTCTCAGGAGTGATTAAACTAAAAAGGTTGTTGTTTATTTTTGTGATACACATTTTACAGCCCCTCATTTGCATCTTATTAGTGCGTTACTTTTTATTTTTGCAGGAAAACCCAAGTGAAGAAGATGCTGCTATTGTCGACAAAATCTTGTCCATCAGATTAACCAAAAAAGAAGTATGTTTAATACATTTAAAATTGTGCTCAATTTTGTGAATCACATCCTAAAAACTCCTTCCTCTCTTCAAGGTGTGTCAAGGCCAGTACACAAATGTGGAGGAATTCTTTGTAAAATACAAAAACTAGTAGGTTTCCTTATCTTAGTTTATTACTTTGGCCCTATTTTTTATTTCTTGAGTAGGCATTTAAATGTGTAAAACCTGACTCTTCTGTTCTCAGTTCATACTTGCACTGTGAGTGGGCCAGTTTGCAGCAACTAGAGAAAGATAAGAGGATCCATCAAAAGCTCAAGAGGTTCAAGACAAAACATGCACAAATGAGGCACATCTTCCAGGAGGTGAGAGGGACACACACCTCTTTGTTTTAGTTCAACTGCTTGGACTACAAATTTGTGATTGTGTTTGTGCTGTCTCTGATCCTGTGGTTCTCCTCAGGAGGAGGAGCCTTTTAACCCTGACTACATGGAGGCGGACAGGATCCTGGATGTGTCTCATAGTGTGGACAAGGACAACGGCGAGGTGAGAGAATGGATCCATATCTTGCCCTTTTCAATTGGAGAAGAGATTTGCGACTCCTCTCTTGGCTATGTGGCGTTTCCCACAGAATGAATTCAATCTATAATCTCTTAAGTGAAATGTTCTCACGTAAAAGAAAGAACAGCATTGATTGACACAACTGCTGCTGAAACTATGACATCTCATTGTCTGTATGGATGGTAAGAACCTTATGGACCATAGGGCGAGCATGAAGTAGCGCATCAGCATGAGCAAGCACGCTACAAATAGGGTTGCACAGACTAAGTTGGAGTGTAAAGCGTACAAATTATTTACGTTCATTATGAAACTGGCAGGACAAATTAAAATATGGTTGATAATTAATTGAAAACCCTTCTGTTTCCTCATGAATTTGCATATTTACAGTAGTTAAATACTTTATTTAATTTTTTCTACTCAAGCCTGTTATCTACTATCTGGTGAAGTGGTGCTCGCTGCCTTATGAAGATGCCACTTGGGAGCTGAAGGAAGACTGTGGACGAAGGCAAGGTGGAAGAGTTCGGCAAAATCCAAAACCGACAACCTCGCCTGAAGAGAACGGTAAGTTGTCATGTGCAAGGAGACTAGGAGCGATTTTTAACTTCTGTTTATTTCTTATCACTAATTTATATGCATAGTTTGAAGTTTATACTTACAAAAATGTAAAAAATTGAATTATACTGAAACAGTGAGGTCATCTGTTTCAGGTGAAGTCATGGCATTGGTGTTATGCTCCATATCAGTGTTGAATATCTGACAGAAAAAGTAAAGGGTTCTGGTGGTTTGGGACTCACAGGATGTAACTGCTGTCCCCTTTTCATATCTAGCTCTCAACAAAATAATCTAAAAAACTAATCCACCACAAAGTATAAATATACAGAATTTATTCTATAATTAAAAAAAAAAAAACATATCATAACATTACAGCCTGTTCACACACAGACTCAAACACTGAAGACGCAACATTAATTTAATTCAGGTTGTGCCAAAGCACTATCATTTTCATATCCACTATTTTAAGGCACTTTACAGAGTAACAGAGCAAACATTTTTTATCTTATATCAAGAGTTGCACAATGAGAAGTTTTTTCCTTCCTGTATTTCAGCCACGACCTCAAGCTGGTTCATGGAAGAAGCTGGAAGAAACCACAGAGTACAAGAACGGTAACGTACTGAGAGAGTATCAACTGGAAGGAGTGAACTGGCTGCTCTTCAACTGGTACAACAGGTATTCATCACACACAATCACCTGTTCAGAGTTCATTGTAAAGCTAAATCATAATTGATTTGTTTATCTGTGTATGGTGCTTTTATTTTAAGTAGTAGCTGTTGAAACATAAGAATAATAATTGTAGCGGCGCACAACATGAAGGAACAACACCTAGCTGGCATTTTTTTTATATTTTTGTAGAAGTTTTGGAAAGATACTTTTATATTCCATCTCCCAAGGCTTCAGTGATCACATTCCCTGTCCCTGTCTCTCAGACAGAACTGTATCCTGGCAGATGAGATGGGTCTGGGGAAAACTATCCAGTCTATTGCAGTGCTCTCAGAGATTTATGCTACTGGAATCCAAGGCCCCTTCCTTGTTATTGCGCCACTCTCCACTATCACCAACTGGGAGAGGGAGTTCACCACGTGGACACAGATGAACGCCATAGTCTACCACGGCAGCCTGGCTAGCCGACAGATGATCCAGCAGTATGAGATGTACTGCAAGGATGACAAGGTGGCGTCATTGATGACAGTTGTTGTCATTTCACCTCACTGATGTTTAACATGTCTAATAAAAATGACTATCTTGTCTACAGGAGCATTTGATTCCAGGTGCGTATAAGTTTGATGCCCTCATCACAACCTTTGAGATGGTGTTGTCTGACTGTCCCGAGCTGAGGGAAATCTCCTGGCGCTGTGTCATCATCGACGAGGCTCATCGCCTCAAGAATCGCAACTGTAAGCTGTTGGACAGCTTGAAGATGCTGGATCTGGTGAGAGGACCACAGCTCATGTTGCTTTACAGCTTTAATCAAAGGTCAAATGTACAAAGAATAACAGGATCTCTGCTGCTCTAACAGCTAAGAATACATTTGGTTGGACGTTAGTAATGGGATTTAAATGATTTATTTTACATACCGTATGTCAGTGGTTTTGGAAAGCTGTTAAAGATTTTTGTTAATGTCACCTCATTTTGTCCTCTTTCCCCCTCTCTGTCTTTTGCTTCATTACATCTCCTCTTGATGTCCACTCTGTCCTTCGCCCTCCTCTTACTATGTTTATTTCTTTTCCCCTACGTTTTGTGGTTTCTCACAGGAACACAAAGTGTTGTTGACTGGCACTCCTCTCCAGAATACTGTGGAGGAACTTTTTAGTCTGTTGCATTTCCTGGAGCCTGCTCAGTTCCCCTCTGAGACAGAATTCCTCAAAGACTTTGGAGACTTGAAAACGGAAGAACAGGTGTGAAATAAGCACCAAACCAACACACATGCACTGACACATTAACTGTTTTTTGTCTCATCTGTTCTGTCTGTCTAATGTTTGGTAATGTTCAGCTGTCATTGAGCAAGTGGTTTGTTTTGGTGTCTTAGGTTCAGAAGCTGCAGGCCATCTTGAAACCCATGATGTTAAGAAGGCTGAAGGAAGATGTTGAGAAGAATTTGGCACCCAAACAGGAGACCATTATAGAGGTTAGTTTAAACAATGTAATTTGTTTGTTTTTTTAAGCCGACAATCAAGTCAGTTGCTATCTTATTAAATTCTGCGCTTTACATTTTATTAAAGTTTTTTTTAAAAAATGGGATTTGAATAAGATAAAAACAGAAGGGAGGCATCGAGGGAATCTTGCAATGAGACCTAGAGATCATAGAGCTTATAACAGTACTTTTTCTCACTATAAAAAAATAAAACTGTGCAAATTACAATAATGTAATATATTGTGAGATTGTTATTGAATTAAGAAATGTAACTTTGTGTCCTCTCAGGTTGAGTTGACGGACGTCCAGAAGAAATACTACCGAGCCATCTTAGAGCGGAACTTCAGTTTCCTCAGTTTAGGGGCAAACAGTAACAGCAACGTCCCCAACCTGCTCAACACTATGATGGAGCTGCGCAAGTGCTGCAACCACCCCTACCTCATCAATGGTACTGTATCACAATTTAACTCAGTCTTCTGCAGCCAGTGTTGACAAGTTTAAATGTATTATTTTGCTGTTGTTGGCTGCAGGTTTAGGTTGTGTAGCTCTTCGTGTAAGGCATCTTTCTCTTATCGTTTGTGTGCTTGTTATATTTTGGCTTTGTGCAAAATCAACTACTCATTTACTAACTTGCTATATCGGGTCTTCAAAGTGAAACATTAAAATCGCTGATTCCACTTGCGTGTGTATGGCCTCCGGCTGCCTGTATGCACTCCCGACAACATGCTCCTGATGAGTCGGTGGATGGTGTCCTGGGGGATCTCCTCCCAGACCTGGAACAGGGCATCAGTGAGCTCCTGGACAGTCTGTGACTGTACTTGGCGGCGTCAGATGCACCAATACATAACTTCCAATAGGTGCTCAATTGGATTTAGGTCAGGACAACTTGAGGGCCAGTCAATGGCATCAATGCCTTCGTCATCCAGGAGCAGCATTCACAGTGAGGCCCGGCATTGTCCTTACACCAGTGTAAGGTCTGAGAATCGCTCTGAGGATTTCCTTGTGGACTCTTCAAGGATATGCCTCCCCAGACCATTCATGTTCAACATGACTGGTTTGGCGGTGGGTCAGTGATGATGTTACACGAGCATAACGTTCACGGCAGAGTCTCCAGACTCTTTCACGCCTGTCACATGTGCTTAGTTGGAACCTGGTCTCATCTATAAAGAGAACCAGTCGCAGACCTGCTTTTTCTGGTGTTCTCTGGCAAATGCAAAGCAAGCTGCACGGTGCTGGGCTGTGAGCACGGGTCCCTCAAGAGGACGTCAGGCCCTTATGGAGTCTGTTTTTGACAGTTTGGTCTGCTGGAGGCCATCTTGTAGGGCTCTGGCATTGCTCCTCCTGTTCCTCCTTGCACAAAGGAGCAGACCTGCTGTTGGGTAAATGCCCTTCTACAGCCCTGACCAGCTCTCCTTCTGTAATGGCCAGTCTCCTGGTAACTCCTTAATGGTCCTGAGACTGTGCTGGGAGACACCGCAAACCTTCTGGGACCACACATATGGATGTGCCATCCTGGAGGAGCTGGACTGCCTGTACACATTTGCTCAGTTGTTTTGTTTGTTAACCTTTGCTTCGCCTCTGGAGCACAGAGAAGTTTTGGAAACAGCAAAAGCGCAAACAAAAGTTTTTCTGATGGCATGTTTTAATTGTTAGTCAAACAGAAACAATGGACTGTTAAAGTGATCAGTTAATGTACCTGTGTGATTATTTTACCCAAACTGTTGATGAATTTAAACCTGAATCTTCAAGATGCACATAGATTACACATATCAGTGCTTTTGTACGTGAAAAGATAACTCGGGTGTCTTTTTGTCTCTGTTCCAGGCGCAGAGGAGAAGATCGTGGCAGAGTTGCGGGAGGTGTATAACCCAATGGCTCCTGATTTCCATCTGCAGGCCCTGATCCGGTCGGCCGGTAAGCTGGTGCTTCTGGACAAGCTGCTGCCTCGCCTCAAGGCCGGGGGCCACAAAGTGCTCATCTTCTCCCAGATGGTGCGCTGCTTAGACATTCTGGAGGACTACCTCATCAACAAGAGGTATGAGGGTCAAGCTGTATTTTATTAACTCCTTATCAGTACATGTAATAATTAGTAAGAGGCAAGTGCATCAGATTCTTTATATAATCCAACAAAACTTTTAATGGGGTAAAATTTTTTTTTTACAGATACCTTTATGAGCGAATCGATGGCAGAGTGCGTGGGAACTTACGACAAGCTGCCATTGATCGCTTCAGTAAGCCTGACTCAGACCGCTTCGTTTTCCTGCTGTGTACCCGTGCTGGTGGCCTGGGTATCAACCTGACTGCTGCCGACACCTGTGTTATATTTGACTCTGACTGGAACCCTCAAAATGACCTGCAGGTACAAGACTGTAGAGACACGCACATATTCGAATTAATATAAGATTTCTTTGCATTAGAGATTGATTTACATTTCTGTTTTTAAAATTTACTTTTGTAGATTTTATGTCAGTAGCAGCTCTTATTACCTTCCTTTTTCTTCTCTTCCAGGCCCAAGCACGATGTCATCGTATTGGCCAGTCTAAGGCGGTTAAAGTGTACCGTCTGATAACCAGGAACTCCTATGAGAGGGAGATGCTGGATAAAGCAAGTCTGAAGCTTGGGCTGGACCGTGCCGTCCTGCAGAGCATGAGTGGAAGCAAAGAAGGCAATGTCAACGGGGTAAGAAAATTTACTAACTCAAAAGAGATTAATTTTAGATCTGTCCATTGTCTCCCATGTTGTCTATTTCCAAAAATAGTGTCTGTCCTGAAACCCACACTTGCGGTGTTGCGCATTTGAGTGCATGTTCATGAGCCTACAGGTTGTAGACAGGCGTGTCTCATATTGGAAAAATGCCAGCCCATAATCCACAACTTGCACATGTCGCTTTGAAGTAGTTTTTAGAGTGTATTCCACCATGCATCACAGTCTTCTGCTTCAGTTGTTGAGTTGTTGGTAGCACATCTACAGGGGTTTTTTTTAGAACAAAGTAGCTGAAGAAGAGATGAATATGAAGTTTTCTTATATTTACAATCTGTTCTGAGTATCAGGACTGATAAGGAGAATAGGCGATATCTGACACTGTCAACACAAGTGTAGCTCTTTTATCAAAGATTTTGACAAATATCCGTCCTTAAATGTTACTAGATGGAAACTGCTTAAAATAATGTTACACATTTTATACTTAGTACCTATGTGATAATAGATTTAATTGCTTGATCAGATGTATTCCTCAGCTCCTCAGTGTGCCTTTTTTTTTTTTTTTTGCTGTAATCTGATTGTAACTGCAATACTGCGGTTGATCTGACTTATTTATTTTAACAAATCAGTGTAGAAACTGGGATAGACCCCGAGTTTCCCTCTTCCAGTTTTTAACACTGACGTAAACACAATCTATATCAACCTCAACAGATCCAGCAGTTCTCTAAGAAGGAGATAGAGGACCTCCTGAGAAAAGGAGCATACGCCGCCATCATGGATGAGAATGATGAGGGAAGTCGCTTTTGTGAGGAGGACATAGACCAGATCCTTCAGCGACGAGCCACCACCATCACCATTGAGAGTGAGGGCAAGGGCTCAACATTCTCCAAGGCCAGCTTTGTGGCCTCCGAGAACCGCAACGACATTTCCCTTGATGACCCTGAGTTCTGGCAGAAGTGGGCAAAGAAAGCAGACCTTGACATGGATTCCATCAACCGGAAGGTAAAACAAATTTTCAAGATCAGTGGATGTATAATACAATATTTTTTTCAACAGAATTGTCTATTTGCGTTCATGCAAATACTTGAATAATAAATTGATGGTTGGAGTAATATGTAATCGACTACTCTTCTCTCCCACAGAACACCCTTGTGATCGACACTCCCAGAGTACGCAAGCAGACGCGGCAGTTTTCCACTTTACGAGGCGAGGGTGGTGACCTGTCTGACTTGGAAAGTGATGAGGAGTATCCTGCCGCCAATTCCAGACATTCTCGTTCCTCCCGACGCTCCGAGCGCCACAGTGGAACTGGATACGGCCGCACTGACTGTTTCCGGGTGGAGAAGCACCTTCTAGTCTATGGGTATATAGATGTAAACTATAGCTTGTATGTGCCTAAATACCTTTTCAACTCTTGTCCTGTGTTTTAACTCCATTTCCTGTTTTCTCTCTTCTACAGTTGGGGTCGTTGGAGGGACATCCTGTCTCATGCCAGATGTAAGCGGCGTTTGAGTGAACGTGATGTCGAAACGATATGCCGTGTCATCCTGGTCTTTTGTCTGCTTCATTACCGTGGAGATGAGAACATAAAGAGTTTCATCTGGGAGCTCATCACACCGCCGGAAAACGGGCGTGAACCCACGACACTACTCAACCACTCTGGTAGGAGAATGCGCATAGAAATGCCAGAAACTTTTTAAAACTGTGGAAGAGTGAGGGTGTGTGACGAAAGACAAGGACTTCCTTCTTCATTTGTGACTCTCAAACTATTTAGACCTAACGCAAGATTTGCATTTAAGAGCCGGTGCAACATTTTCGTGCCCCTTCCTTTTCGAAACTGACGAGAGGTGTGTGACTCATCCCCAATGTCATCATTTTCAAGACATGTAACTGACGAAACACATTGTGATTTGCTTAAACACTTACGGGAAAAGTGAAACGCATTACGGGAAATCTAGTTTGTTTGTAAGTAGCATTTCAGACAAGGCCTGAAAATCTCAGGGAGGGGAGCAGTGTTTCACTGACAAAAATACCAATGAAGAAAAATACAACACAGGTGATGTTCCTGCTAACTCGCTGACCAATGCCCTGTTTCAAAGAGACATTTTTGAGGAGGAATAAGAAGGGGGGATTGCAGGCATTGTTGTTTTTTTCAAATAATGTTCATGCAGTTTAGGGGAAAGGAAATAACCTACAATGACAGCCAATTGTTTAAGTTGTCAAACGTTTTTAATTTCATGTCTCTTATCTGCTTCAGAGGCTGAGAAATTTTAGTAAACGTTGGCAATTCTGTTTTCTCTTCAGAAAACGCTCAGGTTTTAGGTTTTCAAACAACACTTTGGTATTAGAGTGCGTTTTTATCTGAGGTCGTAATGGGATAAATATGGTGCATGCTTGTGTTTACTGAATAGTTTTTTGTATTTTATGTTTATTTGTCTGTCTGTTGCATTATTTGAAAGGTGTATTTATTTACCAGTAATGTTTTCTTTTCCTGCCTAGGCCTGTCTATCCCTGTCCCTAGAGGCAGGAAGGGTAAGAGGGTAAAGACCCAGAGCACATTTGATGTTCAGAAAGTGGAGTGGATCCGCAAGTACAACCCTGACACCCTGCTGCTGGATGACAGCTACCGTAAACACCTCAAGCACCAGTGCAACAAGTCAGTGAAGCCGAATCAGCTGTGTTGTGCGTACATGTGTGTGCATTCTCATCCCATGTTCAAACTTTAAAACATGTTGTCTCCCACCTCAGGGTGTTGCTGAGGGTGCGTATGCTCTACTACTTGAAACAGGAAGTGATAGGTGAACATGCCGAGTCTGTCCTGACAGGGACTGACATCAGGTATGTAACACAGCATCACGCACAAATTCACTTTCTTAACTTCACTTGAACACTTTTAGATATTGATGTTTTATTTTACAGGGATGTTGATATCTGGATGCCTGAGATGGAGCAGCAGGAGGTACCGGCAGGATGGTGGGACACTGAGGCAGATCGCTCACTGCTTGCTGGTGTATTCAAACATGGTATGTTTTCTCTCTGGAGAGGTTTTTTTGACATTGTGGCATAAATACAGATTCACTGGTCTCTGGTCCGGAACTTTTTTGTCCCAACATCCTTGACCGTGTCTCTATCTGTAGGTTATGAAATGTACACTACCATGCGTGCTGATCCCTGCCTCTGCTTCCTGGAGCGAGCCGGTCGGCCCGATGACAAGGCCATTGATGCCGAGCAGCATACTGGTGACACAGAGCTGGGAGACGAGTGAGTGAAACCTTCAATAGATTTTTGTCCTACTGGATTCATGCACTACATTTACTTATTGCAAATGCTAGAGTTATACAATAGGTTTAGTGTTTCCCCACATACTTCATTCAATCTATGATGGTAGAGGGATCACACATGCACTCGAATATTGCTCTCACATGCAACAGATTCTAAGTGAGAGGTACACAGACTGAAAGATGGGTTCTCATTTGAGAGACACAACTGCATTACATTCCTCTTGAGGGTACACTCACAACTGCAGCTGAAACTATGTGGTCTAACTGTCTGTGTGGATGGTAACAATTGAATGGATGATAGTGCAAGTAAGCACTCGACAAATAGTAAAAAGTGCAATGCACTTTTTACTATTTGTACAATGCAGCAGTGGAGCTAAACATCCAGTTAAAGATCTTTTATATTATGAGAAGTGCAGAAAATATTTTTGGTTCCTCATAAAATTGTGGCGGGACAAATTAGAATGTGGCGGACAGGTACAGTTGAGATAACTTATGGGAAACACAGGTTTTACATTTTCCCATTGTTGTTTTTACTTGAAAAGTTTACATCTTGTTTTATTTGGAAGTCTTGGGTTAGGGTTTAACTTAATGAAACATGCAAATATATAGGACATGATGCCCTGTTACTGAACTTTGCTTTATGTTATGTGTTGTGCAGTGCTGAGTATGATAAATACTCAGAGGACCCGGAGTTCAAACCTGCGTCAAGGCACAAAGATATTTTCGACGAGGTATGAATTTGAGTCTCATATTTAGGTGGATCTGTCTGTAGAATTCTGTTTACAAAGAAAATGTTGGAGCCAAGTAATATAAATAGAAAATGTATTAATGTGTTGATATCTGATATTCTGCTCCAGTCTGACCCTATGAACGTGGACGATGAGATTTCTGTTGAAGACAAGGTGGTGCCGGTGGTCACAGAAAGCTTTCTGAGTCAGAGTCCCAACTGGCCGTCCAGCTCGTCACTTACAGCAAGGTTGCGCCGGCTCATCACAGCTTTCCAACGCAGCTACAGACAGGAGCAGCTGAAGATTGAAGCGGTGGCAAAGGGCGACCGCAGGCGCAGAAGGTGTGAACAGGCCAGCAAGCTGAAGGAGATTGCGCGGCAGGAGCGTCAGCAGAGGTACACTGGCATTACATCTTTTTACATAGCTCACCGCATGCAGATCATATCCAGGATTGTTATCTTCACTGATGTTTTTTTTTTTAAGCAATTGTAAAAAATGTCACATTGGATTCAGATCCAACCCACCTCACCTCTGTTGTTATCTGTGCCTCTCCTCTAGGTGGACACGTAGAGAGGAGTGTGACTTCTACCGTGTGGTATCAACGTTTGGTGTGGAAAAGGTGAAAAAGGAGCCGGACCTTCCTGAGGTCGGACAACCTGAATTTGATTGGACACGCTTCCGTACCTTTGCTCGTCTGGATAAAAAAACTGACGAGAGCCTTAGTCGATACTTCCGCTCTTTTGTTGCCATGTGCCGGAGAGTTTGCCACCTCCGCCCAGGCCATGGGGAAGGTAACTACTAAATACACTTTCAAGACATGCTTTTCCACAGCTAGTAGGCTATAGTATCTAAATGTGTATATGATTAGTATTAACTCCAATATAAATGCACATTATACTTTGATGAATGGTATGAGGAATGAGTTTACAAGTACTTAATCATCATTTGTTCTTTAAATCGTTTATTGCGTAGATCCATCAGAGCTTTCACAGACTGTCGCCCCCATCACTGAGGAGCGTGCTTCCCGTACCCTATACCGTATCAGCCTCCTGCGTCGCATCCGTGAGAGAGTCCTGCCCCACCCCTCCCTGGAGGAGCGTCTGCATCTGGCCCCGTCCAGCTCGGAGCTGCCCAATTGGTGGAATATACCAGACCACGATCGTCAGCTGATGCTGGGTGCAATTGTGCACGGCGTCAGCCGCACCGAGATCTCCATCTTCTCTGACCCAGACTTCACCTTCTGTCAGTCAAGGGATGAGTTCATCCAAAACCAGCAGGCCCCGCAGCCTCCACCCCCACCTTCATCCCAAGCACTGCCCATCATGCCGCTCATCCAGCACAAGACTGACGAGGACCTGCATGGCGTGAAGGAGGAGGGAGCTGATGAGGATGCCCGGTTGCTTGGCGCAGAAATCAGGGCTGACCTGCAGAGCACACCTTTGAATCACCATGATGGAAAAGTGCGAGGGGAGGGCTGGAGCTTCAAGAAGAGCAAAGCGAGGGGAAGTAGATCAGAAAGAAAGGGAGAGGGAGGATCTGATTCAGATTCTGATTCAGATTCAGGCTCATCGTCCTCTGAGCGATCAGGCAGCAGTGACGACAGTGGAGAGAGTGAGGAAGAGGTGGAAAGAGGTACGTTGAAAGAGGAAGTGAAGAAAAAGTACTGCATGAATAAAAAAACACCAATTTAATTATTTTCCCCTTTTTTGTGTTATTAGCAGGCAAGGTATGTGACGTAGATGAAGATAATAGTTTACTCTCCATGACTCCATCTCAGGACGGCCTTCCACCCCCTGATCCGCTCAGAGTTGACTGGCCCAAGGTAATTAATTTACACTTCACAACATGTATGTCTAAACTTGATGCAAATACTAAAGAATATCTCTTAGGAATGAACCCCGGGTTTATTTTCTTGTTGTGACTGACTGATACATTGGTTTTCTTCTTCTGTCCTAGGACCGTGTGTTGATCAACCGGCTGGACAATTTGTGTACGCTGGTGCTGACCGGTCAGTGGCCCTCAGGGCGGAGATATGTGCCTGAGGCTCAGCTCAACCTGAGCTCAGAGCTGGTGGGAGATGAGATGGCCTATACGAGGGTGATCCGTAAACCCAGCAGCATGCCTGGTGAACCAGGAGCAGAGGGAGAAGATGGAGAGTTCACTGTCAAACTCCTAAAGGTGAGAAAATAGTAGAGGGAGAAATAATATTAGAATTGAAAAATGCAAAATCTGACACTCGGGTCAAAAAAGAGAAAATGTTGCTTTCAAATAAAAAAAAAAAAACTGCCGTTGTAAGGTGCAGCTAAATTAGAGGCCTCTTTCTCTCACCCTGCCAGGAGGAGGGGTTGAAGCTGACCTTCTCTAAGCAGGCTCTGATGCCCAACGGGTCAGGGGGAGAGAGCAGCAGCCGCAAGAGACGCAAGGACCAAGAGGTACACGTGTCAGGGTTACATGTATTCCTCTTGAACACTGGCTAGATTAAAAAACAAAACGCTTTGGATTGTGTCTGATCAGTTTTTCTGTCTCTGTTTTAGTTTTCCGACCCAGACGGACTCCTCGACCCACTGGAGCGTACTCCTCGACGGAGGGACCCTCCCACCTGGCTGAAGGAGAACCCAGAATATGAGGCGGAGGGAGACATGATGGAGGTAAATTCTTTCAATTCATTTAACCACTTCAAATAATATGGAAATCAATGAGTCTCAGGTAATTATGCCTGTGGTCTCAGAGAAAACTAAATGTCACTGACTACTGGTTCTGCTTTTTCACATCATTTGTCTTGTTTCCTCAGCTTCTTGTGAACAGGAGCAAGAGGAAGAGGAGGAGAAGGGCAGATAAAGCCCTGACAGGCAGTGAGAAGGTCAAACTCATTAACATGAGATCTGGAAAGAAGGTGAGACACGACTGGTATGGTACATGCAACACTTTAGATTGGACTTTTGTGGTTTTCTCTTGCTAACAAAAATCTAAATGCTTGTCCTGTGAAGGTTGGTGCTGCTTTCTGCCCAATGCTGCAAGATCTGAGGGAATATCTAGAAGAGAATCCTGATATTGCTGTAGCACCTGAGTGGTCGGAAACTGTCCGGAAGTCTGTACGTAATTCAGATAAAGTATTATTACTATTATTCCCTATTACTCTTAGGGAAAAAAAATATACACCTCAAATGTTTTTCTCTCTGATGCTCTATTTGGAAAAGAAGCTGTAAGACAGTGGTTCTCAACCTTTTTGAGTCGTGACCCATCAAATTGGCGCAGCCTGGTCCACTTTTGATTGTTTGAGTGTTTTCTCACTTTGAGAGCAAATTACTCAAATAACGTGATTGGTTCTTGATCCAACACAAAGGTTTTTCTTGATTTTCACTTGCACACAGACTCTGGCTCTCAAACACAATCAATAACAGTAATTTTAAGCAGATCTTATCACTGATGAAGACAATTTTATGGTAACATAACTCCCAGTTTTATTTTGAATATAATGGACGCCCAGGTTGAGAATCACTGCTGTAGGGTCAACTGTAGAAAGTTGTAGTGTTTCATCGGTCTGATTTTTCAGAGCCCTTTAGTTTGTAATATAGTGGAGTTGAAGTGTAGTTGGCTGAAAGATATTTTTTCTGTAATTACCACTGTGAAAGAAGAGATGTGTAAACACACCCTGCTCCCTTCAGATTATTTTTTTCATTGAAGACTTTTTGATGTTTCAGGGCTTCCTGCCTGAGACCTTCTTCCACCGGCTGCTGACGGAGCACTCGGATATCCCCAAGAAAAGCCGACGCCGCCATCATCATCATCACCACCACCACCACCATCACCACACTCCAGAGCCTGTTCCCGAAGACCCCAACCTGGACGGAGTTGAAGAGGAGACTCTGGTCTCGGACGGAGCCTACATGATGGATGAGGGGGACCTGGAGACCTCCCATCACTTCCTCACCAGTGCGGACTTTGACGTTAAAATGGTGGGGGGCGACAGCATTTCCCAAGGCGACTATGACAGCTCGGATCAAGAGGCGTTATTAGACGATGTCATCATAGCACAGAAGGACTCTGACTCCTCATCAAGCTCAGAGGATTGACTGAACCCCACTCCTCAAACACATCTGACTTAGTCCCCCTCTCACCATTGAATCATGTTATTCCTCATCATTTATTTTTACCACATTATGTATCAAACTTTGGATGAATGTTTTTTTTTTTGTTGCTACTTTTATTCATTTATTTTATATAGGGATATTTTTCCATGAAAGGAACAGGTTTGCACTCATCTGTTTTCTTTTTTATCACTGAGAATTGTGTTCCACCTTTCTTTGACCCTCCTCAAAATCCTCTGCCAAAATGGCAAAAAGCTGACCTTTCATACTTCCCAACTTGTCATTCTCCTCCTCTTCCTCAAAACCCATGAATTCTCCATCACATTCCCAGCCGTGACCAAAAGGGGATCCCTGCTGTACAGACAACCCTTTTCTTATCTAAGAACCTCAATGCCGGTCCTCTAGCGCTACATGATACTGGACATGTGTACTGAGCAGAGCCTGGATACAGATCCTAAAACCCCGCCTCTCCCCTGTCTCATCTGGTCATATCCTCTGCGTCCAGGCGAGGCTGTAAACTAAAAGGGGATCCAGTGTGTGGCTGTACTGTTATTGTTTTCACTCTGTGGGAGGGGTGAGGGTTAAGAGGCGCAATTGGGGGGGCATTAGTTACTGAAGCAGTGCTAGGAGGATGGGTGTAATGGACAATGTAGAGCTGGTCAATTGTGTACAATGGTGCAAATATGATGGCAATGAGTTACTATTCTTGTTTTATGATCTGACTGTATCTGTGATATGAATAACAGCAATCTAAAGTGAAAGACAGTTTGTGTGTGTTTTATTGTCGAGTTCACTAAACAAAGCCACCATCCACTGTGTATTTCTTTAAACGATCAACCAGGTTATTATTATTATTATTCAAAATTAAAAACGTACATGTTGCCATACTTGCTTTCTGACAAAATATGTATGAATGAAATGCTCAAGTGTGAAACAGAAGATGCAAATTTTACTGCAAAGTAGAGTAATTGGTACTCAACAAGCATAGAATATGTTATGCCACTAAATCAACAAAAATTAGAAAGTAGGCAACATTGTGGAAAAGCAATGGTGAGTGGCCTAACACAGTTCTATAAGAAGAAACAGCTTTTCACTCTACTGTATCTGAGGATGGACCATGAACATTTGTACAACAAAGTAGTATTTGAGTGCAACTACCCACATAGAGGAAGGATCCTGCTGCCTGAAAGACTATACTCAGGGCGGAAAAGTCCTGAATATAACAAATACACTATCATATACTTGAGTTCCCTGGAGGATGGAGGTAAGAGAGACTTTTTTGTCGCACAGAACATCTTGTTTGGCAGTCGTACTGATATTTTCCATTCACGTTCACTATTCAATTTCCTGTGCAGCAGCTTGTTGACATAAGTCCGAGGAGATATCATAAAATCACTACCCTCATTAATTGAAATGTTCATTGGTAGTTTCAGTGAAAACATAGATTAGCATTTCTGATATATTCTGGTGCATAATATAAAACAGTGTCTGTGATCCATCTTTCAAGAGCAATTATGCCTGGTTAAGTCAAACTGTTGACAGTATTATCTGTGATGGGGTGCCGATGAAATGCAAGCAAACCAATGATGGGTATTACAAGAATGAACAATATAACGCAGAGGAGTGTTAGGTCCCGCACACTAGATAACAAAAACTGCAGGAGCGACGCACATAAATCACCAGCTGTTGTATGATGGCCGAGGTGTTTCATAAACTGAACTCTGTAACTTTGAAACTTACAAGTGCATTTTAATGAACTCCATAACATTGAATCACATAAAGCAAGGTTGTGTAGCTTTGTGCAAATGTACACGTTACTTTCTTTATCCTCTTCGCAAAAAAAGATAGGAAAAGTTGAAGAGAAGCAGAAGCATCCTAGATCAGAGGTCTTCAACAGGGGGTCTGTGGAGGTACTGCAGGGGGGTCGTGAAATCTTTGGTTGATTAGACAATTTTGTAATTAAAAAAAATGTCTTTAAATACACATTAACATGAATCCAACATATTGTAGCGAACAGATAAATGGAGTCAGAAAACGTTATCTTTCAGTCAGCAATGCACACATTCAGCGACACACAATAATAAAAACATGAATATATGAACCTGTGTATTATTTGAATAGCTTAGTATTGAATGCACAATAACAGGGTAGCTATGTTTATACATGGCACTAGGCCCAGTTTAATATAAAACACAATTTTATACAATATATATAGTAGGGGGTCCCTGCTCCATCAGTTTGGGGGTCCTTGGCCTGAAAAACATTGAAGACCCCTGTCCTAGATGCATAGCAACATCTTTGTTCACATAAACACTAACTTTTAATATCGTCCAGAGAAGCACATGGCTGTGCTTACACAATGCAGGAGTATTATATCGATCTATAAATTGAACTTATATTCCTATTGATGTAAAATATTATAATCATAATAATCATACATCATTATTTGTATTTTCTTATTCCCCAGCTCCAATTTGATGTCAAAAATAATTTCAATAATTGTTTTATCAGTGTTAAAATTATTATATTTAATAACTGAAATACATGCTTATATCATCCTTATTTTATTTCATTTTATTTTGTCCACCTAAGAAGTTGTCCCTATTTGTTTTTCTTTTGTCTATTTCTGTATATGTACGTGAAAAACCGGAATCAAGTTCCCTGTATTTGTACGCGTACATGGCCAAAAAGCTGATTCTGATTGGTTCCTTGTCTGCTTGCAGGGGGAGGTACTGTGCTGCCTTCAGTGCCCTTTGTTTGCTCGTACATGAAAACATTAGAAATAGAAAGAATACAACTTGTCTGTACAATAATTCCCTAGATCCTCTGGTCGTTGCTGTTTTATTTGTACGGTATGAACCTAAATGCATCAGACACGTAATTGGCTGTTTTAATTGGCCAAACATAACTTTAGACTTAACACAATGGCTGTAAAGTCTAAGTTTTACCTTCACTGTCTTAAAACCAACCCCACTATTGTTTCCTACGCGTCACCTGTCATACGCTAACATGGCAGAAAGTTATAGCAGAAATGAATTCATACTTTATGTGTCTCTGAGTGGTTGAAGTTTGAAAGTGCCTTTTTCTGACAGTCCGTGAACGCAGCAGCGCTGGTGTGCTCGGTGTGGGATGCTAACAGCGCAGCAGCGTTTTATGAATGAGTTAGTGTCGGGCCTCCGATAAACACCGAGCCCAGCGGAGTTCAATATTAACTGATTTGATAACACTGTGAATATTAATCTGTTTTTGGCTTCTCTTCAGCCTCCAGCTCTGCTTCTCTCTGAGCTATTCCAGCGTATCAGCACCGTAACGTTATGCTAACCGGGCAGTGATGAGCTAGCTAGCTAGCATCTTTAGTTGATGTGGGCACAACTGACCTAAATGGGTAGAAAACCAAGAAAGTTCCTTTTCCAGCAAAGTTCAAAACGCTTGTGTTAAGTTGTTTTCACAATATTTTCACAATGGACATAAATTTTTACTCGGATCTGTCGGATGGTTGTGCTCAAAATGTTGACTCGGAGTTTTTGGACAGTCAAGGATATGGAGGATACTCTGAGGACAACAAGGTAACGCCAGTATTTACTAATGGGTATGTTAAAGATGCTAATGGATGTAAATGCTAACCGTGTGGTTCAGTTTGCAGAGGGCAACGACAGTTACCTGACCATCAGTGGAGCGGGTCACCCTTTCCTCTCAGCCGAGGCGAGTCACTTCATTCAGGCATCACTGCAGTGCAACTTTATTATACTGATCTTTGGATGTGTTTCACTTCATTCATGTCTGACCCACTAGTCCCTCTTCTTCTCAACATGCAGCAGACATTCCATACTCCCAGTCTCGGTGATGAGGTGTTTGAGATCCCACCCATCTCCCTGGATCCAGACCCAGCTCTGGGCATCAGTGAGTTTGAGTTGACAGATGGGTCAGACGGAGCCGGGGGACCCTCTGGCTCCCGCAGCCTGGTCAGCAACCTGGTGGTTGAGGCCAACGACCCCTCCTTCGCTTCCACCTTCGTGAACTCTGGGTCTCAAGGCCTGGAGCAGTTGAACCTCGGGGGAATGGGTCAGGTTGGAGTGGGGGCCCTGCTGAGCTCCTCTGCCTTGGTGAGTGTTCCACCAGTAGACCCTCCCCCCCCAAAATACTGCTGGATGTGTTTAAGTAACCCAGTTCAGACATGGTGTTAGCGTCCATCGAGAGTGATCCGATCACTGGTGGTCAGCGCTAAGTTCAGGTCTGAACACCTGAGTGTCCTGAGATGTGATCACTCAAAATGATTGATCCTTCTCTTTCTTCATAGCTGCCCACATTCATTCATTCAGTCCTTTGTGACTCTGCTCGCTTTCTTTTCTCTTCCTTCATCCCTCTCTCTCTCACTCGCACAGATACACAGTGACAATGGACACACTTTATTTACAAATTATTATATAATTTGGTCTTTGTCAACAGAAATGACTGTCATGATTATTTGCATACAGAGCAGGGAAGTGAGATCTGATCACAATTGGTCACTGGAGAAATATTCTGGACGCATTTTAATACCAGCTTTGAAAATGTCCTATGTTAGTTGTTCATGAAAGCAGTTAAGAGTTTAGATTAACCATTTGTGTCCTAATCTCTCTGCAGGAGCTGGGAAATTCCAGTGGTTCACATTTCAGTAGCTCATCCCCTATGACCATTGACGTACAGCTAGGTGACATCGCTCATGGTCTTTTAGGAAGTCATTTGACGACAATTAACCAGTCGGAGCTGGCGCTGGGTCTGGGTGAAAACATCGGGCATCATTCAGAGAGACCTGAGCAGCCGCTGTCAGCAACACCATCTCCAGCTGGTTCCCTGCAGGATGAAGACATGGATGACTTCAAGGTGAGTGGTCAAACCTGTGCTGGCCGATATCACTGTTAAGCTGCTTTCAGACATGCACTGAACTCCAGAATATCTCTAGTGGCTGTATGTGGGAACACAAATGTCCAAGCCAGTTGCTGCAGACGGAATCTGGAGTTTCTCTTGCAAACCCCTAAGTATAAACTCTGGGTAATCTCTGAATGATCCCATGTGAGAATACATCTGGAGATCCTCTAGAGTTGATGAGCTTGTTAATGACGTTTCGGAAAAGACACAGATAAAGATGCCAACTTGGAAAGAGAACAAGTCGGAGAGCTTTTGTTGATACAGGACGCTGGTGTTGAATGTAAATAAAAACATGTGATCTCTGCAGCAGAATGTATACATTACTTCTTGCCTCCTGCATACGCTGACACCTCTTGACTTTTCTGGTGTTGTGAATGCGTCTGACCCAAGAATCTCCTGCTGCTTTCTTCATATGTGAAAAGCAAACTCCAGAGAAAGTCTGGACCATATTGTCTGGACGTTTTTATGTCTGAAAACGTCTTTTGTCATTTCATCCAGTCTTGTGTAACCTTATTTTGGATTCCATGTTTTAGATGCACAGCTAATATGTGCCCCCCCTTTCTCTCTCCCCTGCTTTCCCCCTCCTTACACAGAGGAGTGTACTGGTGGACTCCCCCATGTGTCTCTCCTCTTCCTCCGTCCTCTCCCACATGTCCTCCCACTCAGCTCTCACATCCTCCATCTCCCTGGCTACGGGCAGGAGGGGCGGGGGGAAGCCGGCCACACTGGCCTCGATGAGTGGGGCCTTGGGCGTAAAAAAAGGACGGAAGAAGAAAGATCCAAATGAGCCGCAGAAGCCCGTTTCAGCCTATGCCTTGTTCTTCAGAGACACACAGGCTGCCATTAAGGGCCAGAACCCCAACGCCTCTTTTGGAGAGGTGTCAAAGATCGTGGCCTCCATGTGGGACAGCCTGGCTGAGGAGCAGAAACAGGTAGAAGCAGACATGCTGATATACAGTATATTAATATCCCACATCCGTCTTTAAGGGAGTAAAAACTGTGACAGATGGCATCTTATTTCAAACACGGGTAATTGTTTTGTCTGCACTAGGTGTACAAGAGAAAGACAGAAGCAGCCAAAAGGGACTATTTGAAAGCGCTGGCAGCTTACAAAGCCAACCAGCTCTCACAGGTAACATCATGTTGTCCTTTAGAGAAAAAAACTAACGTTTTCTTGCTGTAGGGGATTTGAGTTCATATGGATTTTCTAACTGATATACCCCAAATGATTTCAGCCTGCCACTGAGGACATGGAAACTGCCCCCTCACCACCTTCACCTGCCATTCACACAACTCCTACAGCCTCGCCCTCTGCTGGTCACCAGCCAATGCGCCCAGCGAACAACAACCTGGAAGAGAACACTATCACCAACATTTGTGCCTCCAACATTATTCTTGACGTCCCAGAGAGGACCACACGATCCCGCACAGGGGCAAACAAAGCCTTGTCTCCAGCAGCAGCTCCGCCACCAGCCCAGACCGTCACCAAGATCATCATCCCAAAACACATCCTGCAGGCGGGGGGCCAGGTCGTGACGATGTTGCCCGGAGGGCTCCGCACATTGCAGCCCACACTGGTAGTGTCGAGTGGCTCTCGTCAGCCACCGCCATTGCAGCAGATGCAGAATGCTCCTCCACCACCACGGCTCCAGCAAATGGCACCAGCACCGCCACCATTACAAGCCAAGCCTCGCGAGGGGAACGCCATTACAGGTGTCCCTGTGTCTATCACGGCTACACCTCCACCTCCACTCCAGATAAAAATAGTTCCTGCCTCTTTGCAGGGCAAAGAAACCCTTCCAATTATTGTCCCTAATACTGTGTCCGCATCATCTGCTGTGACCTCGTCCTCCCAGTCTGCACCTGTTGTGTCGGTGCAGGTGGTGAATTCAGCTGAAGTGTCGGGGAGTCCAGATGAGGATGAAGTTACAGAAGTTCTGCCCTCAGAAGAGGTAAAACTTCTGATTTCATTGCTATGTTTTGTGTCAGCTTCATTTTATCAACCTTTTGTTAATGTTGAATGTTTCATTTCTCGAAGCTGGTTAATAAATTATTATTATTATTATTATCTCCTTTTTTTCCCTCACAAGTTAGACAATGTTAATTTTTATCTCTCCTACTACGATATGGCCCAAAATTATATCAAGATTAAAATGTTTATATCAGTAAAGTTTGATGATTATCACGATAAGTTTTAAGACTGACTTTTGCTCCTGAGTGAATGTTGTGACTCTTCATGAGCAGAGAATGACATTTGATGAACATTTAAAAAAAAATTGGTAGATCAGTTATATGTTATAGCTCCTCACTGATTGGTTGAACATTAAATGTTTGTTTGTGTTACTGCATTGAATCAGAGTGGATGAAATTAAGATTATTTTTCCCTTTACTACCTTTTCAACTTGCCTGATTTCAAAATCAATTGCAACATTTAACTTAAAAAACACAACCTCTGACACCTTAAAACACATTTTCAATTGCAAAATGTTACAGGTTTCATGGGACTCATCTGTGATTGTGAACTTGTGACAAGTGATATTTGGTTAAACAGACCTGTAGGTAAAAGGTGCACCAATATTAATCTATAAATATTCAGGGGAAGCAAATGGGATACATTCTAAGGCACTGAATTGAGATATGACACAAAGTATAGGGAACAAATTCTGTTGCCTGGATGTCACATACATTTGTTCTAGTTGAAAAGAGACAGTCATGGTTAAAATGCTCACATGACTTCTGGAGTAGTAAGAAGTGCCTCTACTAAATAATACAAAATCCGTTATTTTGTGTTTTGCATGTGTTGACAGGGGAAATATTTATCTTCATCAGATTTTATTTTTATATTGGCTTTCATTTTGTCATAGAGCTTTGTAAGGAAACTTACACAACAAGCTTGGATCTGAGTTTATAAAATTGCAGGTGCTGATATTTATGATGCTCTTCTAATTTTTCCCTCCTGTTCTCAGGATGAGATGGAGGTGAATGGATCCGTTGGTGCAGCATCCATGAATAGTGTGTGTATGAGGGTGGGCTGTAACAACCCAGCAGTGGAGAGTGACGACTGGGACAAAGAGTACTGTAGCAACGAGTGTTTGGCCACTCATTGCAGGTGTGTAGAGCTTTGACTGATGCTTTGAATGATGAATAATAAAATTGTTTAAGTGACACAATAGCAAACAAATTATGATAAGTTAGAGAATGTACTTGTGCAATAACAACAACACCAGGTTGTAGTCTGTCCTGCTTCCTTGGCCTCTTTTAGCTTCCACCAACCACTAAAATATGCTCCAATATCAACTCTTTTTCCATTTCTTACTCGGTTCCCTTCTATTTTCCGCTTTTGAATATTACTTCTTCGGTGGCTCTGCTTTGATGTCCACATGTGGTAAGGCAGGTCGCTATGTTTCAACACAGTACACCTGAGTTACATTGTGCAATTCCAGGCCTCCAGGGAGCGCTGTGGCACTGACGTACATGACATTCTCCCTACTTTTAAGTTTGTGTACCATCAAACTAATTATGAAGCAGTTGTTTTTTTTAAGGTATAAAAATAGCGTTGCATTAACTTTGCATTTTCTCTTTTTCAGAGATATATTCAAAGCATGGTTCTCCATCAGGAATCACAACATGGGAACAGTGAAGTAAAGAGCCACTTTTTCGATCGGAGCCAGCGTTGATCATTAAAAGATGGAGGCAGAACTGGTGTCAAAAAAACATTTTTCTAAAATTTCAACCATGCATTTCACTACAGCTACAAAATGTCATCATTATCGCACTATTCTGTTTATGTACTATAGGTTTGACAGTTGCTGATATGACAATTAAAATAGTATTGCTACAAGGACAGCTGGTATTTTTGTCACTCTAGCTGTGGAAACATCGGCTATGTGGATAATGAAATTGTGCTATGTTTTAATATATGTACAGATTTTAGTCCGACATCAAGGGATTTGTGGCAGCTCGAGAGAATATTGGCACAATGAAGTACACAAGACAAGGAAATTGTCTTTATAACAGCATACGTCATACATACAGGACACATTCATTTAGATTTTCTTTCTATTTGTTACATATAACTAAAAAGGAATCAACAGGTAAGGAAAGTGTGTCTCAAAGCGCCTCGCTCCAGCAAAATAGTTTATGGCGTTACTCCACAGTTCTCACCAATGGATTTCAGACTCATGTTGTGATGTTCAATCATTAAACGACAAAAACCAGTATTCAAATGCCTTAGTTTGAGAAGAAAACTGTTTGTATCACCTTGTTTTTGTACTGAGAATATTGACCTTAACATTTTATTCAGATTAATGTCAGTTGTTAAAAAATGTTCGACTTTCATGTTTTCTTAAATAAATTAGAAAAAAAAAAGATTAATCTTGTTGACTTTTCTTTTGGCTGTGTCGTTTAAAACAAGACTAATTAAAATTTGAGAGAAAGTATATTGCAGTATTTGTCTGACAAATGAATAGATGAATTCTTAAATAATTAAATCCACCTTTACTCAGTTCTAAACACTCTGGAGTCCTACTGCTGCAGCCTCATGGTGTGGTGTGATTGTACAGGTCACAGTGGCTGGAAAATAATCCTAGTGATGTTTTCACCACTGTGTTTCATCTAAATTGTAAGAATTGTTGTTTTCTTTATCCTATGGGCCCTTTATATTTAAATACTTTATAAGATAAGATAAGAAGTCCTTTATTAGCCCCACAATGGGGAAATTTGCAATGTTACAGCAGCAGAAGACATCACATAAGTAGCATACAGTACTTGGGTGAAGGAATATAAAGAAATATAAATATACAACAATATATAGAAACAAATATTAATTTAATTAAAGTGGTATATACACTGTAAATAAATATATGATGTGTCAGAATATGTACGGTAAATGGATTGCACATAACCGTTTATATTGCACAGAATTTCTTTTTTAAAATGAATATACAGGGAATATTGCACAGTTGAGAAATGTAAAAGTGACAGTCCATAGGGGGGAGTGTCTGTGCCTACGGAAATCCACCACCAGTTCTTTGGTTTTCCCCGCGTTGATCTGGAGGCTGTTCCGCTGGCATCAGTCCACAAAGTCCTGCCTCAGTCCTGTGTATTCCCTGTCGTCCTTGTCAGTGATGAGGCCGACAATCGGAGAGTCATCAGAGAACTTCTGCAGGTGACAGGAGGGTGAGTGGTAGGTGAGGTCTTTATATTTCCATCAGGAGCAGGTCCTCTCTACGGAGGCCGCTATGTTTTTTACAGTAACCCAAACTGGACAAACTACACACCTTGTGACTTTTTATGACAACTGAAGGCTACCACAGCTTCTCTTTTATGTTTGGAAGGGGAGGGTAAGGTGAGGAGTATTCAGCTGCAACATGCAACTTCACCACTTGGTGTCACTAAATTCTACTCAATGAAACTTTAATTGACATGTACTAAATCACTTTGCTTTTTTGGGCAATGTCAAACTTGTCAATCAAAGTTTGATTATTCAAACTTTAATATTATTCTGATGTAGTGTTTGTGTAGTTACTTTAGCTACAGCAATAATGTTTTCCTTTTAATTGTAAGAAAAGGATATAGCTTCGGAAATGGCTTCAACGGTAGGAGAAACATATTAAAACCATATTTAGCCAATATAAAATTCGGAGACAAAGCAGTCAAGCTGTTCATTCTTTTTCGGAGCTCTGACTCCAGGCGATGAATTTTCATCACTTAATTGTGAGTAAGTAAGTAAACCATCCACACACACACACACACACACACACACACACTGCTGGAGTAGTAGCGGAGTTCCAGTCCAGTTGTAACTCATATGACTGATAAAACTATAAATTTCAAAACGCTGATTGTAAGGCTCTGTTTCTGAATATGGACTGTGTGTTTATTTGTGGATTGAGCTCTTTGATGCTTTCTCATTATTTATCTAGCATCTAGACCTGCTTACCTAAAAAAAGAAATCTCCCTTTCTTTTATATAGAAACTTTGAAATCTTAAATTATAGCATCTTGATCAGGGTGTTCATTACACTCCTGTACAAACACACAGTGGTCCTTACCTTAACCATTTCATTCAAACAGATTGTGACCCTCTCACTCTCTTCCTTGTTTGAGGCAGGTGGACGACCTTCGGGGACTAGTCGTGGGATGCACACTACTTTGCATGCAGTGTGGTAGGCCTGAAGGGTGGTGCTCATCCAGAATGCAGCAGCTCCACTGTTCTTCAATCTACTTAAGTTCTCTCACTCTACACTGCTCCTCCTTTGGATAAAAGAGTCAGCTAAATGATATGTAATGTAATGGTCACTTGACCAGTGTTGTTGTTTGTTCTTGCAGTGTAAGTTGCAGTGGTGGTGATCACCGTGTGCTCACATGGTGGTGTCTATTGGGGTTTGCTATAGAATCTCCCGGTGGTAAGTACTTAATTCTCCTGGTATTTATGTTAAAGTCTGTGGTTTCTCTGTGGTCTCAGTAACTCAGTTATTTTAGCTTTTATAGACATTAGGAAATAGAAGTCCTTGGCTTTTACTTATAATCGTCTGATCTTTTTTCCCTTTTTCAGGACCTCCATTCCAGTCCTCCCATTAATAAATATAGATTTAATTGTGAACTGAATGCAAGTCTCCCACTGTTCTTGAACCCCCAAAATTTGATTGTGTCCGTACACACTGGGGTCATTGGGGTCTAGGACGACCCATATGCTGTTTAAAAGATAAATTTGTCAGTCTAAACCCTGGTGGGTCACATAAAGATAAAACAATTTATTTGGATGGATATTAATTGGAGTAAACACAAAATGTTTCTGAATGTACTGAAAAAAATAGATTTATGAAGCATTAGTAGCATTGGGAAATGTTGTAATAACCATTAATTCACCATAGTGTTTTTAAACTTGTACATGTAGTATGCTTTTTGCAAACTAAACAGTGTGTTTACGGTTTACACAACAAAATAAACTGATAGTTGACAGAATTTGTTTTATTGTATCAATACACAATAATAATGTTTTATAGAATGAAGAGTGTAAAAAGACAATAACAATTTATCAATGTATAGTATCTATATTGAGGAATAAAAAGCATTTTAAAAGTCTTTTAAAAGATAACATACAATATTTGTGGGTTTATTTTAAACATTAAACCAGCTACAAGGTCATGGGAAGAGGGAAGACTACATACATTCAGTAGTAAAAGACAAGAAAATAATACAGACATCAAATACAAACATCAGTGGAATAACTTATCCGTCACTTTGACAGAGGAATGTTTGGCAGGTGAGGATCTGTTTAACTCAAAAGGCGTAAAACTTCTACTCACTGTCCCAGTCCCACTATTTGTTTACAATAACAGGGAGCAACCACACGGCTAGAAATAAGAAATACAGGAACAATAAGTCAAAAACATCAGTAGCATAAATCCCCCCCCCCCCCCCCCAAAAAAAGTAGACAATCTCCATCAAACTGCAACTGTGATGATTATAAAACTTTTTGGAATGGCTGTCAATCTCAACCTGGTTTTAAAGTCCTGAGGGAACCGAAAAACAAGTGGACAGCATTAAGTTTGTCTGTGGTATTTGAATACGTCCTGAATATGGCACCTGTTACCACTTGTGATGGGACCTCACTTCTCCGCTCCTTATGCAAATAATCATAGAAATATTTTGTACCAAATTATGTGTTTTTTTCCAGTCTGAGTTTACAGACATGCCTGTTATCACTGTGTGTGTGTGTGTGTGTGTGTGTGTGTGTGTGTGTGTGTGTGTGTGTGTGTGTGTGTGTGTGTGTGTGTGTGTGTGTGTGTGTGTGTGTGTGTGTGTGTGTGTGTGTGTTGACGTGAGCGAGATGGGGAAAGAGAGCAATCCAAGTCAGGATGGGCCGCATGAGTTGATGTTCTGTATATGAAGAAAGATTTTACCCATGTCAATTATATATAAATCATTATGTGGTGGTTCAGTGTTGAGATTGTGGCTTAAAAAACCACAAAAATATGTTTGATTCATGGTGAAACTATAGCTGAGTAGGTCGTCCGGTCGTGTGCGACAAGGACATTCGCGTTCCCGCAGTGAAAATAATGTTGCCACATGCGTCCAAGATCACCTCCCAATGTGCTTTGAGTGATCAGATCTCAGGACGTATTTGGGCGTGTTCAGACTTGAACTTAGTGCTGACCACTTGTGATCGGATCACTCAGGATGGACGCTAATGGGTCTGACCCAGGTTAGCATGAGGTAGAAAATGGTGGAGCCACCGTCAGCAGCTACATGCCAGCAAGCGTCTTAAATGAAGGGACAAAGTATCCACACTGGCTCAGATTGTGTTTCTCCAGATTCCTCATGATCCTGAACATCTTCCCACAGGTGCTGCAGCTGAAAGGCTTTTCTCCGCTGTGAAACCTCAAATGTGATTTCAGATTTTCACGCAGGCGGAAGCTTTTGCTGCACTGTGTGCAGGTATGCGGCCTCTCCCCGTTGTGGAATCTGAAGTGTCGGCGGAGACTCTTCCTGAGCGCAA
The DNA here is from genome assembly GCA_026259375.1 of Verasper variegatus. Lineage (NCBI taxonomy): Eukaryota > Metazoa > Chordata > Actinopteri > Pleuronectiformes > Pleuronectidae > Verasper > Verasper variegatus. The sequence continues at coordinate 16,793,055 of CM048053.1, read as the reverse complement.
ACGTCTTTGAGCACACTGAACATGGGTATGGTTTATCTCCGGTGTGGAATCGTTCATGCCGCCGGAGAATCTTTCGGTGTTTGAATGTTTTCCCGCAGACGCTGCACGCGTACCCCTCGCGGGAGTGAGTGACGACCGTTTGGAGGCGCCAAATGCCGTTATCACATGGGGTGAAACAGCAGAGGCGATGGCCTGTGTGGAGGCCTTGGTGGCGACGGAGATCTTTGGGCAGACGCCAACCAGCTTTGCGGTTGGCAACATCATCTTGGAGCTTTGCCTCTGAACGAGGCACCATGAGCACATCCACCAGCTGCACCACACAAGGACTCAGCAGCTTTTGATCTGGAGACGTCAACTTCAGTTTCATCTGAAGACTGTTCTTTGTCTCCTTGATCTGTTCCCAAACCCTATCGTGAAGAGCTCCATCCGACAGGGACGGGCTGTATGCGGTGCCCTGGGCAGTGCTCACACAGGTCTGCTGTGGCTCCGGTTTAAGTTTCAACGGGCAAACAAACTTCACATTCTTCTCTGAAGTGATATCACTCGTGTCTGGCAGGATGTCGAGAGGCTTTTGGGTTGTTGTAGTTGAGTTCTGCATGGTAGTGTCCGTACACACTGAAAAACACCAGTTATACTTTTAGTTAGTTTGTACAATCTCACAATTCTTACCTCTTTAAGCTTCAACATCCCTCAGTTTTGTGCAGAAAGCCTTTTGTACATGTGCACTGGTGTGATATCATTCTCACATCTCATATCTGCCGTATCAGCTCAGCATTCAAATCACCAACAGATGCAAAGTTTGATATTTTGAAGAAAAATCTCAAAGAATTTTCGCTGAACAAACATCAGCCAAAGAGGAAGACACCAGTTTGTTGTTACTTCTTCTATCCCTTCATGTACTGGGACAATTTACATTTTACGACAGTTATATTCCTTTAAATAAAAAGCTCCACAAATACAACCCTGATTAGTTATTATAATTTATATCTCTCTCTCTCAGTGTTTCCAGTATGATAAAAATTACAATCAGCTCTTGATCTGAAAGACCCACAAACAGGCACAAACATTGGTTTGAAAGATTAGTAAGTAAAGTATTATAAAGTTGTCTCTGAAGAGTATTTGTTTCCTGGTTAAATGTACATTTTATCCAACCACTGGCTTATATTAATCTCATTCATAACAGTGTAGTTCAAACTGGTTAAACTGGTCAAAACCTATTTTTGTCTGATTTCCAACATTCAGTTCTGTTCATGCTTCAAGAGAGTCAGAGTGTTTCAGCTTTTACAAACTGCCCTGGATTTCTTTTTCTTACCATGCAAAACAACTTCTGTTTTGGATTCACTATCAGCTGGAGACTCTGTTTCAAGGACGCTCAGCTCCACCATATCCACAGTGTTTGCCAAAAGCTGTTTAAAAAAACAAATGAAAAAAATGTACGTTCAAAGTAAGCAACATAGTACATGTTATAAGAACAACTTGTGACACGTGCCGGGGATGCAAATTTTATTTCAAACTAGAAGGGCACTAAGTAGAGTCTATACCACTGCCAAGGCCCAAAGTAAAGTCCCCTTATGAAACCACATTTAAATTCACTAGATCTGGATTTGTATTTTGATCTGCACCCAACTGTACATAGTCAATAATATCAGTCCGCTACACATGCCTGATTTTTTTCATCAAGATCCAAGAATTATTACTTCTTCCAAGGAGGTTATGATTTTGTCTGCCTGCTTGTGTTTATTAGTTAGGAGGATAATGCAAAAACCACTGGGCGGATTTCCATGAAACTTAGTAGAAAGATGTGGTATAGCTCAGGGAGGAACCCATTGAATTTGGGAGCATATCCACTCTGTTAAAATTAACAATAACTTAACCAATACCTCCAAATAACCTGTGGAGTTCCCAAAGGATCAATGTTGAGACAACTTTTTTTAAATCTGGAATGTTTACCCCTGTGTGATGTCACTGTCTTCTTGGGGATGTAATAGTCATGGGGGGTGTAACGATACTGAAACTGAGACCAAACCATGATACAAAACGTCAACAACCTCCTATTGTGATACAGGATGATTGAACGAGGCCGTGCTGCCCCACTTTGCACCCGGTGACACCCCTGACAAGTCCCAGTTTCACTGTTAACTGCAGATTTACACCCTTGCAAACCCTCACTGACCTTTTCCTTCAGAGGCGACCATTTGGGGTCAACATGGTCATAATCTCCAGCCAGGAGGATTTCTGATGGAATGGGGCAGCCCTCCACCACAGCCAGCTCCTCCTTGCACCCAGTCAGACAATCACCATTTGAGAGGAAGGGGGGACCTGTGGAGAAGAGAGGGGGGAGGGGATAAGACAGAGGCATACATTCCTACATAATGAGGACTACCTAGGAGTGCAGCCTTATACATGCGCCTTCATTGAATTGATCACATCAACTTTTCTGCAGAATACCCATGCACCTTCTTACTCTTCACAGCCATGGACGTAAACAGGAAGTTAGAAACTGTAAAGCTTGAAAAAAACACCCACGTACCAGCAAGCTCCAGCTGCGGATAAATAACCCCGTCCACTTGCACCCCGATGCTGCGTTTAGTGTCCGCAGCAGATGAACCGGCCGGTGTCTCCAGCGTGTCGCGTTCTCCCTGGTCCTCGGTGCGGCCCGCGGCCACAGCGGGCGAGGCTCGGTACCTGCTCTCGAACAGTTTGGTCAACTCCACCGTGGCCGCTTTGACCAGCGCCACCAGCACCGACTCCACCTGAGCCTGCAGGTTCACTGCGTCCGCGGACATGTTCGCCGGTGCAGAGCTCAGAGACAAATAACAAAGATCAGAGGATGAGAATCAGCGAAAACCTTTATTTACCAACCACAACCACATGGCTCGTGAAGGGCGGAGTGGGCGTGTCCAGAGGTGGCGCAGGCGCGGTCAAAACTCTGGGGGGGGGGGGATGGGGCCAGTGACGTCATGAAATGAGAGCACAATTGTGTTGCTCTTGACTTGAAACTTTGATCGATTCATTGAAAAAAAAATCACATTTGCGGTGGTTGAAAATTCAATGATCAACATAACATCGATTCAACGTTGAAATGGGAAAATCTGAATCATCATTGAATTTTCAATAACATGGAGTCAGTGTTGTTCATTCATTGCTTTTTCAATGATGAATGCCAACAGTCATTTAATTTAGCTTCATCTATTACACTCAAAACTTTCAGGCAAAATATCTCAAAATGTTATGATTGAATCAACAGACACATCTAAGGATATCTACAAGAAACATTTGATCATATATGTATATGCATTGATGTTTTCAATTACACCAATGTTACTCATTATTTTACTCTAAAATATGTAATTTCTTACTATGACAATGTGAATGACACGTCACTAAACTGTTTAGGTTTTTAGTTTACCAACCTTTTTTTCTTTTTCTTACAAACAATATAGAAGCAATCAGTCTATAGAATGTTCTATAAATATTTTGAATGGAGCCCCCTGTAATTAATTGTTCTCTGCTTAGGTTTGTCTGCTGTTTAATTTAGTTTATCTAAAATGTTAATTTTTCTCAGTAAATTGCTTAATGTATTTTTTTTTTACATTTAAAATTGTCCTTGTTATCAGCTCTCTTGTATTGAGTTGTGTACTGGTTTGTACCCGATGTAATGTGTATAATTTGTACTCTATAGCCTAGGTTTTACACAATGTTTCAAATGTGTTTGTTTTAAGTGTTGACAATAAATAATAAAAATGATAGTGTGAGAGACTATCAGAATTTTGTCAGTTTTAACATCAGCACACTGAGTTGATGTGGTATATGTATATTTGATAATTGTCCAAACTATGTAACTACTGGTGGTGAGACTCGAAGATTAAATATGTTGTTATTCTGGTTCAATGTGTGGGAGACGTCTTTTAAAAGTATACCATTCACTATGAAAAGGCGTGTTAGAAGAATTGAGACAAGCTATTACATAAAAGGCCTTTTTATGTGTCCCACAGACACTTTGTCTTTGCACAGGTTCAGTCGGCAGAATATGATAGAGGGAATTGTCAAAATGACCAAAAAGGCTTTTATAACAAATTATTTGCAACTGTAATAGGCAAAATGGGGTCTTTTTCCACTTTGACAAGGTCTTCCTGCTGGTGTGGATAGCATCTAATATAGACCTTTAACCCAATTTATATGTACAGCACAGTGTATGCCACATAAAAGTCATCATATACATACAATCAGACTCATGTAGAACACAGAGCTTGAAGTATGCTGCAAAAGGAGAAGCTACAAGTCTAAGGATTTTCTCTATAATCTTTCTCAGATTATAGTGTGATTTAACACCACACTCAAATATTGATTGAATTATTTTGGCTTCAGAGCAGTCAACCTGAAATCCTGAAGCAAAAATGTACATACCCCAAGTCAATTGTGACTTGAGCACCCAGCTCTTATTTCTTAAGATATTCAATAATCATCGCATCACAAATATAACAGTAGATTATGTATATTCTTACTTAAAATTCACACACACACACACACACCTTTAAAAAACTATACAGTAGTGGGGTTTCTGTCCAAGCTGTCGTTTATTTAAGACTTTACAGTAATTTAAATTTCTCTTGTTACAAAAATAGAATATGACTGTTGTCATATTTCATCATCGTAGAAAACATCCATATGATGTACAGCACTTTCAGTGTATAACATTACATTGAGTTCAGAGGGTAAGCTGGTGATACTTAGGACCCGTCAGAAAAGCTTGCTAGCACCCTTTGATCTGACTGCACCTGTTTCGATACTGGGGCAAACAAAAAATAAAAGGATAATATGTGAACATAAATAAAACAGACAGACTCCACAGATGGACTTAGACATAATGTATACAACGTTGCAACCCCTCCAGTACTTCGTAAAATAAAAACTTTAATAATATAAAAATCAATAGCGGTAGATGGCAAGTTTTTGAAAGAATTTCTTCTTTTATTGTACCAGACAGTGTTACATCTGGGAATAAAGGTACTGTGGGATGTGAGAGAGTACTTTGTTGCATGGAGGATTACAGAATATGTCAGAGAGAGGGATAAACAAGTGGTGGAATATGGTTCTGTGAGATGCAGAGCAAGGATGATGAAATAATGAGATATCAAAATGAACTGATGAGTTCAACAAAAGAACTAGTTACAAAAGATGATACTGACAGAGTTGATGATGTTGACTCTTGAAACTGCATTGGTCAGACTTAAAGACAACGTTATGACTTAATGATTTAATAATCATCATCATCATCATCATCGTCATCATCATCATCATCATCATCATCGTCGTCATCGTCGTCATCATCATCATCATCATCGTCATCATCATCATCATCATCGTCATCGTCGTCGTCATCATCATCGTCATCATCGTCATCATCATCATCATCATCGTCATCATCATCGTCATCATCATCATCGTCGTCATCATCATCATCATCGTCATCATCGTCATCATCATCATCATCATCATCATCATCATGATCAGGATCGATTACACCTGACAGAGCATCCTCAATCCAGTCTTCCAGCTCGTCCACGGATGGCAGGTCTTCTCCATCATCCATGTCCATCCACACACTGTCAGCCTGCACAGAGAAGAATAAATAAAGACAAACATCCCATCACAACCCAATAATCATCATTAAAACATGTTAGCTGCTATTTTAAAAGTAGATTTTGACACAGGCAGCTCGAAGGCCCCCGAGTCCCCGAGATTTGGCAAAGTGTAGGAGCAGCCTTGGGGCCTCACCATTTAAGTTTATGGTTAAATTGTATAGTAGCGATGTGTGTGTGAATGGGTGAATGTGACTGTACAGCACTTTGAGTGCTTCAATAACATTTGAAAAGGACCATATAAATGAAGACCATTTACCATTATAGTTACTCAAAATACCACATAGTTACACCTGCACAACGCTGACATGTCAACATGACATGTCTACTGCCATGAAAATGGCCTATTGAGCCACAGAGAATGTGAAGCCTAGAGCCTTTAGTTTAGGGGCGTCAGGGCTGTTTTCCACTCCACCTGGTTGGTGATCCAGCCTTGTTTATATACACATGCACTGATGATGTGTGAATAAAGCACCAAAGATGTTACTCACATCATCAGTATCAACAACACCAATCTGTGGAGACGACAGGTCAATGCCAAAAGTCTTCTCCCAGTGTGGCAGAAGCTGCAGGAAAATAAGGGAAGATGCATTTTTCAGTCAGTGTCAATTACTTGCACATGAAGAATTTATCAGCTCAGTTCAAACCACAGTCTTTTCTCAATGCATGTGTCATATTCCTACCAGGGGGAAGTCATCAGGGTCAATCCAGACAATGCTGAGGTCAGGGTTGTCTGTGTTGTCCTCTGCAACTTGCTTCAGGATCTCCAGGAACTCAAAACCGTCTGAGGAGTGTAGAAGACCACATTGAAATGGTTATTAAAGGAGAGCATCTGAAGGACAGCAATGGGTAATAGTTATGAGTATCTTAATTTTTTATTACCACAACATCATTCACCAGCAGAAATGATATATGGCTCCACAGTCAATTTCATTTTGCTTATCGTCATGTCATCACTAACCCCTTTACCATGTAACACTTTGTAGATTTGTAATTGTGCGCTGGTGCTTGTGTCAGTAATGTTTTTATATTCAGGGTTCCTTTACCTGGGTCAGATTCCTCTGCAAAAGCAATGATATGTTCACCATCCATATCGTCATCCTGCAGTCAGAGAGAAGATAAACGATACCCACCGCAACTGACTTTTGGAAGTTAACCGTTTAAGGACAAATGTAAACTGTTCTTGAATTTTACTTCACACAAAAAAAGTACTACTTGTTGTCAGTGTTTCTTACCCAGATCTCATACATGTTGTGTGGTTGCAGCTTCCTCAGGGTTGGTCTTAAAAAGCAGAGATCCATTACATTTTATGCATTTTAATATTAATTCTGGAAGGGTAAGTATTTACCTCATCATATCATTTGAGCTTTACCTGTCATTGTCTTCAATGAATTTCACCAGCTCATCCTCAGTGTAAGGCTTTCCAGGGATGACCACTGGATCATCAATGAAGGGTTCATAGAAGTCGACCTCATTGAGCTTCAGGTCCAGAGCCTTGGCAACCTGTGACACACCACGAGTTCAAACCCTCAGGTTTATATATGCAGATGTTTCACAATGCTTTGGTTACTCACTGTTTTACTCTACTATACTCTACTATACTCTACTATATTATACTTTGGCAACCTATAACACACCATCAGTTCAAACCCCTCAGGTTTAAATATGCAGACTTTTTGCAATGTTTTGGATACTCACTGCTTTACAGTACATTACTATGTTATGCTATGCTATACTGGACTATACAATAATATTCCATACTATACTATACTTTACTATACTATACTATACTATATTATGGTGTAGTGGAAAAATGATTTCCACCACAATAGCAACCTGTAACACACCACAAGTTCAAACCCCCTCATGTTTATATATACAGCCTTTTCACATAGTTTTAGATACTCACTGTTTTAAAGTACTATACTATGTTATGCTATGTTATATTGTGCTATACAATACTATGCTATGCTATACTATACTATGGTAACCTGTAACACACTACCAGTTCAAACCCCTCAGGTTTATATATATGTAGACTTTTCACATTGTTTTGGCTACTCACTGTTTTACAGTTCAGTACTACTTTATGCTATGCTATGCTATGCTATGCTATGCTATGCTATGGCAACCTGTAACACACCACCAGTTCAAAGTTTCTTCAGGTGGACAGAAACATACTTGATGAATGTGGATGTGTCTGTCTACTAAATGTACAAGGCACATGTTTATTTACATATTCAACTTTTGTCATACATGTCTTTAAGAGTGAATGTTCCTGTTTTTTCAGTTTTTCCCCAACCATGTTTGCTATACATGGTGTTGCTTTGTCTTCACTGCATGAGTCATGCTTGTGAATACTTTACTACTCTTCTTATAGCCTCTGCATTCTTTATACTCTGCACACACCATTGTTACATTGTATTATAGTATAATAATATGATATAACATTGTTATTTACCTTGGTATTGAATGTGGCAAAGAAGCTGATGTGAGGGTGGAACTCTTCTGCAGCATCGGCGAAAGCCTCAAAATCTGAAAGTTTACAGGCACCCATCAAGTTGATTTATTAGATCAGCCCTGTATGAACTTTCTGAGACTTTAGACTTGTTGTTCTCATCATCACTGTTGCTCTTTGTGTGCCCACTTAAAAATCAAAATACAAGGTTAAATCAAGCAATATGAGCCGGATCCCTTTTGTACTTGCTTGATGTGCCAATATAAGCATTTATTTTGAAAGCAACTGTAAAAAAGAGATAGCAACAGGTTATCATGCTACCAAAGTACAAATTCTTACGTTCTGACTTGTGACTCTTAAAGTAGCCCACCAATTTGATGTCCTCTTCAATGTTTTTGAAGCCTTTCAGTTCCCTACTATTATCAATAATTTCCACAGGGTCCTCTAGAACCTACGAAAGAAATAGAGGGACATTGAGGAGAAAAGGGGTAGGAAATAGAGACGGAGGTGGCAAAATAAGATTATGTGGGTTATCTTTATAGAAAACAAAAGGAAAGGCTATTGAAATACTGTTTTGCTAAAATAAAGCAGACTATTAACTGGGAGATTATATCCTCACGAACATCATAGATGAACTCCACAAGAGTGTCGGCAGCAAGCTCGCCATCATATTCTATGACCTCATCATCTGTGAAGATGAAGATGCTGTCGGACTCATCAAGGCCTGAGCAAACAGAAAGGACATATAAGAGTTTGACCTCAGGTCTGAAACAGCGCAAAGGTCAGATATATTAGTGTTGTCATCTGTAAGAACAGGAAACATTATTGTAAAATCCACATGATCTATTTTTAGAAAGGTATATTCAGATTATTAGTCATTTCAGATTAACTGTCAAGAAGCTGATATCATGATACTGGTTTTATTTTTGCATAATGACTCATGTGCCAAGTGTCTGCAGCAGAATTTACCTAATTTCTTTGCAACAACTTTGTCGTGCTTTGCATCAATGAGACCGAATCCGATATCCTCATCATCGAACTCATCCAGGACCTGGGCTGCAAGCTGTAAAACAAATACACTGTCACCTAAATGAACACGTGTGTGATCTGTCATTTCAGTATATAAAACATAAGCATATGTTCATGTCTGTATGAGCGTATCTTATATGTTTACACTGTTTTGACAGAGTTGTCTCACTCAGCTGTGTCATTACCATAAAAGCCTGCTTTTCAGAATGCTGCTTATGCACTTTCTAAATCTGTGTGAAACTTGAACTCATGACTGACAGTTGCTTCTACCAATGGCAACGGGGCACTTACAGCCCGACTGCACTGAGGAAGTGGTTTGAAGGCCATCCCAGTCCACAAACACACACACACACACACACACACACACACACACACACACACACACACACACACACACACACACACACACACACACAGCCCCACATACTCTCTCACATGGGTGCATACTGATGTTGGAGACCTTGAGCAGCTGCTCTTACTGGCTGAAATAGTTTGACGGTGGCGCCTTGCAGTATGTTGTGCAGATAAGTCATCCCATTGAATTAACCTACATTATATAAAACCATAGATTTTTATTGCAACTCCCCCCCCTCCTTTTGGCATTTAAGTAGGCTAAAATAATATTTTAAAGGGCAACTGATTGAGATTAGTAAGGCTTGCTACAATCCAAGCAACTGGACAAGGAAATACTTAAAAATAAATTGTTATTAAACATATACGCAAAGAGTGCTGATATTACCTAATTTCCAAAAGATCTTGTAGATGCAGATTCATTAAACAGATTAAATAATGATAATTTAAAGTTTTCAGAAAGTTACGTTACTACATTATTTCATCCTAACCACCATAAACTTTTTTTTGTATTCCCTGCATGTATATGTTACATGTATACACAACATGCACCATTAGCACAATGTATCGAGTTGTTTTGTTTAAAACAAATAAAAATGGGGAAATGAATTCATATTTTTAGATCTGCATGTCCTCCAAATATAAAAATGCAGAGTTGTCTTTGGACCTTGGTGTTCAGAATGTGCATCTGCAGTAATTTACCTGATGTCATTTCTCCAGAGTAACTGAACCCTCCCAGCTACATGTTGAGTTAAACCAGCAGCTTCAGTATCTGAGATGGGATTTCACACTTTGATATGTGCATTTCTTTCAAAGTACACAACATGTAAATTACACTGCAACAGGATCTGTTTACTGAGGCATACAAGTCATATGTATCTCTTTTTTCTTATATACATTATCTGGTGTGTCTACTTGAGGAGGAAAGACATCCATTTGTACAACGTGTATTCTGGAGAATGCAGACCCACTAACCTAAATGGATATATTGCAAAATTATGAAGCATTGGGTCTTCAGCAAATTCCACACAGACTCCCTCACTCTCATCACATCATATTTCACTTGATTTTCGTTGACCTCCAGAGAGCACCCTCACCTCTGAAACTCAGAGCCTCCTGCTGTTGCCTGTTGCTAATAATAAAGCCCTTATTAGATGTAAATCATTAAACATTCATAAGGAGACACACAGGCCTTCAGGGAGCTCAACCCACCACAAAAGCATCCTGTGATAAAAATAGCCACACACCAGCACCAGGGACTATTTTGGCGAAGTGGCAGTGATGCTCAGCACTCTGGGATCCGCTGACAAGTACAGTGCTGCAAGTGTCAATCACGGTGCGGAGCTGAGGCGGCACTACTGGAGCCAAAACCTCCAGTTCTGGCCTCGGCCCTGAGGCCGAGCCCCACTGTCCCCATACAGAGCCAAGGAGAGCAGCCTCCATCTTTCTCTCTTGTGTTATTAATATTTTCCCCTTTATTACTATCCATACCATTACTTGACCTTTCACTTCCTCCCCCTTCTTGATATTGTATGGTGAGATTGATCTGAAATTTGTTGATTTCAAAGTTACTTTGTTTTGTAGTTTCCTCCATATCAATGTTGAATCTTAAAATGATTTTATTAAATTTATTTGCAGATTGTTTTGCACATAATGAAATTAAATGACCAAAGTTGTCTGTAATAAGTCAGATAAAGAACTTTAATGTTTTCTAGGGATCAATACCATCCCACTGACTAGACGCCCCAATATTTTTTGACTTTGGTTGTATAGCCAAGTTTTTTATTTCTTGGTTTATTTTTGCATCAGTTCTAAAAGGAGCCACCAGCATTCACTGCAGCTCTCTTCAATACAAAATAATCCATGTGTATAAGGTTAGCAGCCAAATGTCATAAATATTATTGTAATGTGATCCAATGTATATATTTCATAAACCAGTCATCACCCTAATAATGGTTCTAAGAACTGCAATTTTGTGCATAATGTATCAGATAGATGGTTTTCCTGAAATGTGAAGTCTCTGTTATGCTTGATGGATTATTTTCATACTGTATTTAGTTCAGTATAAAATTGCCACATAAAGAGAAAACAGCAGGATAACAAGGACGACAAATACAAATATAACTTTTCATGGAAAATGTGGTGTAGGAGTGCAATATGTGATAAACAATATTTTTCGGGTGTAACCTGAGTGACGCAGTTCAGCTTGGGTTCGATGTGTTTGTGGGCTGAAGCTATGTGCAGAGGGATGATGTCACATCTTTCTGCAAAGAATGTGATGAAACTGCTGAGTATCCAGGCCTGAAGTGTGAGGGGGTGTGCTGATGGAGGTGTGTTAAGGCAATCACCTCCACACACACACACACACACACACACACACACACACACACACACACACACACACACACACATACACATCATATGCATTGCCAGAATAAATGATATCTTGGGTCCTCACAGCTCAGCTTTTTGCTGTGGCGGACAGCTGATGATACGTTGCAGGCTGGTGACACATGTTGGGACTTCACATATCAGCATTTCTGAATTCAGCCAAGCTATTTTCCACCTCATTGCATTACTTTCTCATGATGACACCTCACTATTTTACACACTTTTTCAAATATTGCTAAAAATGTCTCCGCAACCAATCATTCCTCAATTTTTCTAGTGGCCACACAGTAACACTTTGCTGTATATAAAAGTCTATTTTTACATTTGTCCAATAAAAGCCCCTCAACCAGCACTATACTGTCACACTGTTCACATGTGAATGATTTAAACAGATTTTAAAACATCAAAACTCTACTAGAGCTGTCAGCAAAACAAGACAGTCCCATAGTTTAAGGTCATGTGATGTCCCTGTACTAGTTACATTGCTTCCCCATCATTATGCTGTTCCCCTTACTCTATCCACAGTCCCCACCTCAACCCACCTCAAGGGCCAACTCCTCAATCTCAAACTGTTTCTGGGCGACGCGGCTGGATCCGGGATGGTCATGGTAGTACACCACCATGACATCGTACTTCTTCATCACAGACTTATAGTTCTTGGTGTTGAGGTCGTGGACGCGGTCCTTGCCATCATATTCGGGGAAGTCCAAGCTGTCCTTGCCCAGTGATAGCCCCCCTACGGACAGCAAAACTGCCACTAGCACCCAGGTCCACTTCATGGCTCCTCTGTAAGATAGTCAAGAAAAACGAAAAACCCCCCCAAAAAACTAAATTGTTTGGTGAAAGTATGGAGAACCCCTTCCAATCCGCGTCACCCAGAAGAGAGCAAGACCAACTCTTGAATCCACCTTATTAAAAACCCCACATGGGCAACTTATCCTGGGGCACAGGGTGCAAGAGGGGTTGGGCTAAGTTTGACATAGGTGTGAGTGTGTGTCTATCTGGGGTGTAATTGAGCACGGGAAAGATGAGGCGGGGGGCCCCGGCGGTTGCTGGGGCAACAGCTTTGTGTGTAGGTGTGTGTCAGTGTTTAAATGTGTGTTGCAGACCTGTCAGAGTGGGTGGAGTGAGGAGAAGGGGACTAACCTTTTTTCCTTCTCTCCATCCAGAGAGAGGAGAGGAGGAGATGATGCAGGTGCAAGGAATAAAGGAAATAAAGGAGGATGGGATGTGTATGAATCATTCAGGAGGTCAGACGACAATTGAAAGACTGTCTGCTTCACACCAAATGAAGAACGATGCATTTAGAGGTGGCTGAGAACTGGAGACACTCTTTTCCCATATTAAGTGTAGATGGAGGCTAAAAATAATGGATGTAGGACATATCAGGAGCGGGTGCTGGTGTCTAATTTGCTGCTGCTGGCACCGTCACAGCGTGGGAATGTGGAGCTGGGTCACTCAGGGACATTGAGAGGAGAGGAGATAGGAGAGAGGAGAGGAGAAAGGGAGAGGAGAGGGTGGTGCACCTGCTGAGGACTGCGTCAGTGTGGAAGTGGCACTTCGCCCTGACAAGACGAAAGTGAAACATAGACATTTACAGATTTAAAAAAAATCTTTCTGAATCTGAGCTGGACACATACAGTGCATGTGCATCCTGTGCAATGTGTGTATGTACTGTATGCATGAAATGATTGCATGTGATATTGCTTTACAAATTGAAAGGGAAGAAGTCAGATATAAATAAATACTGGCTGCATGGTATCGTAATACTTCTTCCAACCATGAACACACACACACACACACATAAACACGCACACACACACAAACACACACACACGCACACACACACACACACACCACACACACACAGACACACACACATACACGTGTCACACCCCTCTTTTCAGTAGGAAAACATGCAAGCCCTCAGTAAAGTGGAAATAAGTGTTAAAGATGCACTGACTGCATGTGTGTGTGTGTGTGTGCTGTGTGTGTGTGTGTGTGTGTGTGTGTGTGTGTGGTGTGCGTGTGCGTGTGCGTGTGTGCGTGTGTGTGTGTGTGTGTGTGCGTGCGTGTGTGTGTGTGTGTGTGCGTTGGAAGACGTATTAAGATGTCACAGCAGCAGTTTAAGCACCAGAAACACCAGAACAGTCTTTCTGGCTTTTTTCTTAAAATGAACTCTTTCACACAGAGGATGTTCTCCATCCAAATGATTGTTTAGTTTATTTTGCAGGTTTTACAAACCAAATACTCACACCCTGACTACTGCTGGCCTATTCTTGACAGCTCATGATTCCCATTACATCCATCTTAACATAAGCTTGTCCTCTCTGTGCAACAAACATTAACATCCACTTTCCATGACTATCCTGAGGTATGAATTCTTTAATGAAGAATAAAAGTAAGCAAATATTGGAACAAGAACATGCTGACAAAGTGGTGTGACTTGCCAAACAACTAATTATATAAAAACCTAAAACAAACACCATAAAGATCACCTCAACATTTAACAGTAAAATCCTTGTATTAACCTTCTATCAGAGTGACCTCACCCTGGTTATTTTAAAACACTCAGATGCATTTTATAGATTTTTTAAAGGCTCCTTTGTGTATAGTGAACTGTTTGTCCTCTAATGTGATTCTGGTTTCTAATGTAGGTGGGGAGCTTCTATTTAGGTTTGTCCATGATAATAAACTCATTCCGTTTTGTTTCACCTATTCCAGCAGCAAGTAGCTTGTCTGGGCACTAGAGGACGCTCTCTTCCTTCAATCTGAAGTGAGTCCAAAAAACTATGAAACGTCAGGAAATTATAATGGACTATTGAAAACTGATATTCAATGTTTTACATTAAACAGATATACTGTATTGTTTGTTTATTTAACATAGTTAGTTTGGCAGTGTTTTGGTAAATTTATATGTGCAGTTTATGAAATTCATCATATCAATAAACAATAACATAATACTAAGAGCTTTTTCCCTCAAACCATTGTGACGGCCTCTTGGCCTCTGACCAGTTTGGGATTGACTGATCAGACTGATGTTGGACACCTGACTATGGGTGACTTAGCATTCCCTTTCTCTCTCATCTCTGGGCTGGTCGGTTGGTTGGCTTTGGTTGTTTAGGTATTTGGTTTAGATACATATCCCCATATTCACACATCCAGACACTACAAACATTACAAAAAGGTTTGTCCATCATTGACATCATAAGAATCTTAAATAAATAGTGTATCATCATCATCATCATCAAATACTCTCAATTCTTTTGCACATAACAATAAATACAAATACTACATATTTATATGTTAATATTTTGTCTTTGTACTTAGCGCTCTCATTTTATTATTGTATATTTATTTTGCTAAATATAATTATATATCTTTACATACTTATGTATGACCAGTGTGCCAATCAACACCTTGAATCTTGAATATACTGATCCAGCTTCATGTCATTAAAACTGATCGTTAAATAGAAAATAAATGTAGGGTTAGGGTTAGTGTTTCATTGTGATCACTCTTATAACATCAAACAAACACTGATGGACAGTGTGTTCAGGGAGTGACCAGAGGGGGCGAGGTCATGCTGTTACTTCCGTGTGGGCGGTGCTAAAGATGAGAGCGTTTCATAACAGGCCTTTGGATCAGTCTGTGAGCAACAGGATTTACAGAGTGGAAACTAACTGTGGTTACATCTTTTTAAGGTAAGACTCACAATGGCAGCATGTGACCCAGCTAACGTTAGCTAACAGGCTAACCTGTTATGTCACAGCTCATTGTTGTAGCTTCTACTTGAAGCATGTGCTACATTCAGGTCGCACAATGCTGATGATGCTGGTTACACTTTATACAGCCCTGCATCGGGTGGTAAGTTACATTGTGCAGGCTGTACAGAGGTGTAGTGAGTCTGTCTGCCAGCTGGTGGAGGAATGATTGTGGGGATCAAATCCAGCTGCTTGCTGCCAAGTAGTTAAAGGTTAACTCAGCACTGCATCAAGCCCTTAAACTAAACACATTTATAGCGATCAATCTATTGTTTATTGCACTGACTATCAATTCATCATGAAGTCAATAAATTGTCATTGAAAGGTGAACTGTCCATCACAAGCTCACTTCAGAAAAGGCCTGTTTATCCCACAAGTCTAACATAATCAGTTTAAACTGACCTAGAAAGATATACAACAAATACCTGGCTTTGATTGTTGATCTGTTGTTTCGAAAGAATGTTCACACAGTTGATTATTTGAATGGTCCTCTCTGCTCTTATTAAATTAACCATTTGTTTCATTAAAAAAAAAAAAAATTCCTATAACACTTTGCGTGTGTTCACAGATGGCATCTCTGGCTGACAGAGCAGTAGGAGCCATTGTTGGATCAGCTGTTGCAGATGCAGCAGGTAACAATAATGTTTAGTAATACATCTCTCATGCTCTAGTTTTACACCAGATCTTATGATGTTAATAAAGTAGAAATTAGTTTCCTTGTCCTATCCACTGTTTAAAATACCCTATTAATTCATCGAAGTGTAATTTTCCCTTTTCATCTGAAGTTATACTTTTTAAAATTTAAATTATTCAGCAAAGACTTAACAAATCTTTCCCCTCGACTGCATCTTCACTACAAACCACAAATACTTTTTTTTAAATCACAGTCAACCATTTTACTGTTGCGTAACCTCGGTGAAGCAGATTGACCTTAGGACTTGTCCCCACAGCGCAGCCCCTGCACTGGGTGTATGACCTCCAGAAGCTGCAGGGGATTCTGGCTCAGAATCCAAACCCTGAATTCTGTCCAGAGTCCGCCAATCCATTCTACAGGAGGCAGACGGGCCAGCAGAGCTGCTATGGAGACCAGGCGTATGTTCTGCTGGAGTCCCTGTCTGAATGTGGAGGTGCACTTTCTTCTTCCTCATCTGATTGACTCACTCAAATCATCTCTGGGTCCTTTCAGACATTTACCTTATATGACTATTTATTGTGTTTGTTTAACTTAGATGCTGATGCTGTATTTAGACTCAGAAAATTTTTAAACTTAGGAGTCTAAAGATTCTAACATGAATGTGGATGTGGTCTTTGACTGCTAGATTCCACTGTCCATGCAAGTCTAAGCTGTCTGATGTCTCTGACCAGGTCTAAACGTGGAGGATCTGAAGCAGCGCACACTGAAATTCTTTGGGCCTGGATCAGAGTATGACACGCCCATCAACGATCCTTACAGAGAGAGAGGAGGTAAGGAAACTACCTAGGTATGTGTGTTTGAATGAATATTAATGTGAGAATGCTCATGGGTGTTGTACTTCTGTATATGACAGGACCAAGACCACAGCTGCCAATCGAGGGACCATGGAGACATGCAAGTCTGAAGGGCTTCCTGAAGAATGTGGATGCAGGAAAAGAGGAGACAGGTAAAGCCCCTGGTACTGACCTTGTTACACTAACACCATATACTCTAACTATAGCATTATGAAGAGAAACATGTCCAACCAATGTGTTGTTTCCTTTCCACAGGATGTGTGAACGACTGCCAGATTGATGGAATAACCAAAATGGCTCCTGTAGTGGCTTTTTATGCAGGAAAACCCGACATGCTGGAAAAGGTGAAGCAGGCCACATGCGTCACCCAGAACAATGATGAATGTGTGGCAGAGACTCTGGCAGCAGCAAGGTCAGTGTCTATCTAATAGGCTGGTTCACTCTATCTTTACTGTTTTTTCTTAACTGATCCACAGGAGGCCGTCAGTGCAGATTTGGGATTAAATAAAATCAGTCGGGTACAACATTTTAGGTAGAACACACCCAAATGCGTCCTGTGATCTGATCTCTCAGACCACATTCGGAGTTTGTCCGGGACGCATGTGGCCACATTCTTATCGCTGTGTGACTGCAAATGTGTCCAGGCCACATATGAAGGACCAACTACTCGGCTGACGTCCTCTGACCGGCTACAGTTTAAACATATTCAGTTTCTCAGTTTCCAATACGTTGATTTGTTTGTTGCCACCTCAATATCAACACTGATCACCACATAATGATTGATAGTTTTTAAAACTAGATCAAATATTTCTTCTCAGCACAGCTGCACAGTGTCATCAAGGCCCTCCTGACTCCTCTCTCTCTTGTGCGCTGACACATAGACACACACGTTCACCAACTCACTTACCGACTCACACACAAACATGGTGACATTGGACACAGCTGTTAACTCTGATTTACGTGATTATTTGCATATAGAGCGGGGAAGTTGTGATCCCGATCACAAGTGGTCACAGGAGACCAGGACACATTTGATCACCAGGTGTGAACAGACAAACTTAGTGCTTACCACTTGTGATCAGATCTCTTGGAACAGATGTTAATACCAGGTCTGAACGGAGCCTAAAAGAACCACAAATGCAGTGCAGACCTATTCTTCTTTATGATAACAGTCTAGATGCAGACACTCTTAAAGACGTCTACATTAAATGTGATTGTCATGACTATGCTTATATTTTATATGTATATAATAAAGTCTACTCATCTACTGTATTGTGTGGCCGATAAAGCTGTTGGTGCCACACTAAAATGAAAGGATGATCAAATCATTTACTGATTTATTTCACAGGCTGCTTGAGCATTTCATCCTGAATGGTCCTGATCCCAAAGCCTTGGACACGGTGCTGGATCAGCTCAGCGACGTGAACAGAAAACAGCCGCAGGACCTGGACAGAGCCGTCATTGGTACGTGAGGTTTGCAGCATTGTGGCCTCACTATATCACAGTCATGGGATTAAAGAATCTCCCCCATCCTCATTTTCACTCCCCTTCATTTCTTATCTATGTTGACAAAATGTGACAATGTGTAGCAATTAAAGCAAACTTTAACATGGTAAGTTTTTGAAATTCAAAAACTAATGTATAATATTTGGTTCCATCCTTTTTTTTTTTTTTCAGGGCACTTTCATCAAGTGAAGCAGAATTTATCCAAGACTCCCCAGGAGCTAATCCCCGCTGTGTTTCCAAACACCTGAGGTATCCATCATTATCAGCTCATACTTTTTTAATAAGAATAGATCAGTAATTTAACTTCTACCTGTCACTCAGCTCTTTTACAAGACAAATATTAACATGTTAAAATGCCTTTGTGATTAGCATTGGGTTCTGAATTTCTGTCAGGTTTACCAGGTGCGTTCCAAGCAGCACTTCATGGAGTCCTGAGAGCCAAGCAGTATGAGCAGGCTATCAGAGACACCATGAGCTGTGGGGGATGCACCTGTAGCCGAGGATCCTTCATTGGGGCATGTCTTGGGGCTCAGGTAAGATGGTGTGCTTATCAGTATTTGTTATATTATTATTATTACTATGTCAGTATTGAATGCATGAAGGTTTTTAGAATGTGACTTTTTTTTTTAGATTGGACTCGAGGGAATTCCAATTTCCTGGATGTCCAAAACCCTGCGATATGACTCAGTGTTGGCTCATGCCAAAAAGATAACCAAGCACCACCAGTAGATGGCTGGCAGTGAACGTGTCGTTCTGCCTGAGGTGGCTGAGAGCATTGTGAGAAACTGTTGAGCTTTCACAGAACAGTGAATGAAGGTTCTTGCCTAAATTGTCTGACGGCAGGAGCCAGATGTTTTTGTTTCTGTTTAAGTTAAACACGTTGGTTCAGATGAAGCTTTGTGAATCTATCTGCAATAAAGTAATTCTCAAAATATATCATGGAAAGCCTTTTATTCAGAGGGACTGAAGTGTGTGTGTGTATATAACCTTTGTCAACCAGTGACAGTAAATAAAAACTTTTTAACTTTTTGATGAGAAAACATAGAGTTAAAATGATATCTGTTGTCAACATACTCGGGCAGTTGTCTAATTTTATGTGCACATAAGTATATATTTTTTAGAATCAAATGGTTTCCAAAAGTAGCCTAGAATAAATATGTATTATTTCTTTTTACTTTAGAAAATTGCATTTAATTGTCAAAGTAATGTCATACCTACATTAGGACATTGTAGTTGTGTTTGTGCTCCTTTGATAACATGGATTAACTCACTGGGAGGCCTGGGGCAAAAAAAATGTCTCATATTTATACCAGCTAATTTGTGCTAATTCTAGTAAAAATCTATTCATTTTTCAATATTCACTATATGGTCACAATATTTTCTAAAATAATGGTTAGAAAATGGTATTTTGATGCAGATGCTCATTCAGGATCTGCTTTATTGTCCTTTTCGTTTGCTCATAGCCAGAATTACCAAGGAAGTGAGTGATGCACTCCTCTGTTAACAGTCATAAATAGATGGACTGAAGTTATAACTACACAGCAATTTTATAAGTTTGAGACCATGGACGTATTATAATAATCTTCGCTTTATAACTGTTGGTGAATTGGTTCTTTATTGATAAATTAATTGAATTATTTACTGTAATAACTGCAGTGTAGAATATGTGTGCAAGCCAGTGTCTGTATATGAAATTATTGCGAACACTAAACTGCTTTACAACCGAGGGAGGAAGATTGTCCCACGCGGCCTCCGTCCTTGTGCCTGACGAAAGCAGCAGTAGTAGTTGTAGTGGAGTCACACAGTCACAAGGAGTCATGGCCGGTAAAGGA
Source organism: Verasper variegatus (assembly GCA_026259375.1). Lineage (NCBI taxonomy): Eukaryota > Metazoa > Chordata > Actinopteri > Pleuronectiformes > Pleuronectidae > Verasper > Verasper variegatus. The sequence goes on along the minus strand of CM048053.1, from coordinate 16,772,594 downwards.
GGAAAACACAGCCGCTCTGGCTCTGGTCTTCCAGGCAGAAAGGGAGCAGGGGAACAGGAGGAAGAGGAGCAGCCGCTTCAGGCTGTTTTAGTCGCTGACAGCTTCAACCGGAGGTTCTTCCCTGTGACCAAAGACCAGCCACGGGTAGGCAGCTAGCTGCGATGCTAATGCTAGCTAACTTCTGTCCACGCACTAAACAGTGACAGAGCAGCACAGTCACTGATGAATCCTCTGTAATGTAGCTGAACGAGCCCAGTGGAACCTCCCCGATCGAGCTGTGGTGTTTCTTTGGTTTAATAACACCGAGGAAGCTGTTTCCAGCCTCATGCATCACGTTCAGTTTCTAACCGCTAACACCATCTGTCACTGATGCAGGCTCTGCTGCCGTTGGGTAACGTTGCCATGATCGACTACACGCTGGAGTTCCTCACATCCACCGGGGTGCAGGAGACCTTCGTGTTCTGCTGCTGGATGGCCAGTAAGATCAAGGATCATCTGCTGTAAGTTTCTCTGTTTCTGTGTGAGGAGCTTTCCTGTGTCAGTGACAGATAACTGACCTGAAACTGTGTCTGACAGAAAGTCAAAGTGGTGTCGGCCCACCTCTCCCAACACAGTCCACATCATCACCTCAGACCTGTACCGCTCCCTGGGGGATGTACTCAGGGATGTGGATGCAAAGAACCTTGTCCGCTCAGACTTTGTGCTGGTTTATGGAGACGTGGTATCGAATATTGATATCAGCCAGGCACTGCAAGTGCACAGGTTAGAGATACTCAAAATCTATTTTATATAGTTAGGAGGAATGATGATGGTTTGCACTAATCCAAAATATTTGTTCTATGTCATGATGATACCCAGGCATCGTCGAAAGACAGAGAAGAACATCTCGGTGATGACGATGATGTTCAAGGAATCATCACCAGGCCACAGGTCTCGTTGTGAGGAAGATGATGTCATTGTTGCTATTGACAGCAAGAGCCAGCGGATTTTACATTATCAGAAGACACATGGGCTGAAGAAGCTACAGTTTCCCATGGTAACAGGCAACCTCACTGGTGTTATATCACATATTCAACATAATTCAACTCTGCTCCTTACAGACATGCACTGACGTCTGGACATTTTCCTGAACATAGGGGTTGTATTGTAGCCCACGGGCTGTATGTGAGAACACAAATGTCAGTGTCAGTCTTTTTTTGTAACCTTTCCTGTCAGCCAACTAGTAAAATATTTGTAAAAAGGCAGATTGAGCCGATGTGAGAATACATCAGGAAAATGTCCTTAACATTCACAGCGAGTAAGTGGACATGTTGATGATGTATGCAATGGACTTGAAACTTAAAAAATACAAATATCACAGGATTAAAAAACACATACATGTAGAAGACACTGGTGAAGATGTCAACTTGGAAAGACAGTGAGATTAGAGAGCTTTGGGTGATGAGGGTCTGACATCGGTCATGATGGGCTCTAAATAAGCACCTGCCTTCTAATACAATTTCCTGTTGTTGTGAATGTGAATAATCTCCTGCTGCGTTCTTCATATGTGAAAGGCATATTTTGGAAAATGTCTGGACATTTTCCGGACTTCATGTCTGAAAACAGCTTTGAATTGATGAATGACAGTTGCTCCTGTTTCTGTTTTGCAGAACATTTTCCACAGTATCAGTGATGAGTTTGAAATCAGACACGACGTACTCGACTGCCACATCAGTATCTGCTCCCCACAGGTCAGTTTCAAAACAGTCAGGAACAGTTGAATCACTTCATTTTCTGCAGTAACATTTATTCTCTCATTTTCAGGTTGCTGAGCTTTACACTGACAATTTTGATTATCAGACGAGGGATGACTTTGTCAGAGGAATTTTGGTCAATGAAGAGGTATCACAACCATTGTAAACTTACTGGAATGTTGGACTGTATTTGCTGCTATTTAAGAAAACCCAGGTCATAATTCATTTTCTTGCTTTAGATCCTGGGAAACCAGATACACATGCATGTCACCAAGGATGGTTACGGTGTTAGAGTGTCCAACTTGCTCATGTATGATTCGGTGTCGTCGGACCTCGTGCGGCGGTGGGTCTACCCGCTCACCCCTGAGGCTAACTTCACAGACCAGGGGGGACGGAGCTGCACGTTCTCTCGCCACAATGTCTACAGAGGGTCCGGAGTCAGCCTGGGCCAAGGCAGCCAGATGGAGGAGAACGTTCTCATCGGCCGTGACACCAGCATCGGTGCCAACTGTCACATTTCTAACAGCATCATCGGTAACAACTGCACCATAGGTGAGCTGACCAACCAGCACTATTAAAGAGTGGAAGTGTGTGTTATAATAATTGGGATTAACATTTGTAATATTTTATCACATCAGGTGACAACGTCGTCCTGAATCATGCCTACATATGGAATAATGTTCACATTGCCAGCAAGGTGAGGATCAGCCAGTCTGTGGTCTGTGACAAGGCTGAGGTCAAAGAAGGTGTGACGCTGAACAAACAGTGTGTCCTGGCATATAATGTAAGTATATATCATTTATAGAGCTGGGCAATTCACCAAACATTTATCTAAAGCAACATTTATAAGATCTCACTGATCTTGCTCATGATGGTTAATTCGATGAAGACTTTCTCCGATGTGTGCATTCAGGAACTGTCAGGTTTTTGCTAAGTGCTGTGCTGTATTACACTGCTGCATGTCCTCACTCCCCTGCTGACCTGCGCTCACTATACACGATAACAATAAACACCCAAACTGATAAGAAGTTACTAGGACACAAACAGGACATGAAGTTTACTTTGTGTTTTTATTTTGAAATCGCTGTATAGTTTTTGGGACACATATTTAAACACATTGAAAATTTGTGTGCAGGCAGTTCACACACAACTTGAGACGTAACGTGACGCGCACAGCCAGGACAACAGTGTTAAAGAGACTGGAATGATCCGGATTCATGATCCAACATCATCGATTAATAACTAAATATATGTGATCATCAGTTTGTGTGAAGAACAACAGAGATACACACAAACACACTCCTTTAGACAGGAGAGAAGTTCTTCCCACAGATTATGACGCAACTCAATGTTTTAACTTCAGTGTTGCAGAAGAAGCTTTGCCTCGTTTATCCATGAACATAAATATGAATTCAGCAGGTTTTCATAAAGATCAGTTCTAAGTGTGAGTGATTAGAAACGAGCAGAATCACTTGTTGACCTGCGATGAGTGAGTTGCTCATGCATTTGTGGCATAAAAAACCCCGCCATCAATCGTTATCGAGATAAGAGATAAACGTTTTAAAATAATCGTGATATTGATTTGAAGTCATATCGCCCAGCCCCAATGATATATTTATGAATATTATTGTTACAACTGTATTTAAACTTTAATCTGCTTTATTATTTCATTACTATTCGCTTATACCTGGCCCTAATACTCTTATGTATTTTTGAGAAAGCACTTGCTTAACAGTTATTAGTGTCATTTAGAAGGACCCCTGGTGGTGAGATCATTGTCTTTCTTGATGTGTCCACTGTATTTCTCTTTAAAAAATTCTATTCATCTATTTCTGTGTTCCAAGATGATTTCCCAGCATTCAACACTGGCACCAACATTTATAGGATGCCTGGACTTTTAATTGGTTTCCCTATGAACTGTTTTCCAGGTGGTGATTGGACCAAACATATCTCTACCAGAGGGCACCGTGGTGTCCATGCACCATCCAGAGGAGGAGGAGGAGGAGGATGATGATGAATTCCTCAGTGATGATGCTGAGGTTGGTCAAAGTAAAGACAAAACCAAACAGAAAGGTGTGTATTGATAAATTCACAAGTTGTCAAACTGTGTAATGGTTTCTACTCCTGACACATGCTGTATAATCTTCTGTCGTTCAGTTTTCAGTCCAGCAGAGGTTGGAGCAGAGGGACAAGGCTACATCTGGAAGGCCAGTAGCCTGGACGACACAGAGGATGAGGAGTTGGCCCAGTGTCTCTGGGGTACGACAGCATCGTCGAAATTTGTCAAAGTGGCCCTTCCCATGATGCTGCAGTCCAAGTTCCAACAGCTTTTATTTGTGTCATATTCACCAGGTTTGGTGTTGAACCCTGACGTTGAGAGTGAAAGTGAGGACAGTGAGCCCGAGGATCCAGACGATCTAGTGATCCCCTCTCCTGAGATGGATGATGATAAAGGTGAGAGGGGTCACCATGGCTGCCCCCTACTGTCCAAAGAGACAAAATACCATCAAGACCTGTGATAATCACCAATCTCTGCCTCAGTTCTTCCTTTAATTTCACAGGAATTTCCTAATACTTTCAGTGAAAATAAGAAACATTAAATACTAGAATTTAATAATGTGGAGCTGCAAATAATGATTATTTTCGATGATTTTGTCAATATAATAAAAAAAAAATTAATAGCAGATACAGCATTAGACATCAATACAGCACAATTACAAGTATAAGAAAGTGATGATAAAATTATATAAATCAGAGAAAAGTAGCAAATTGATCTACTTCTTGTTTTCTTGGTGCAATTTACTCTTTATTCCCTTGTGTGTTTACCTGAAATGTTTGTTCAGTTGTAACTGGAATAGATGTGTGTCCGATCACAGGGCTGTTACATTTGTGTTTGTTATTTTTATAATGCCATTGTTCTATGTGACATTGGAATATAATTAGTAAGGTTCTATTGGATGTGTCTCAAATTTCTTAGGGTATTTTCTGCAAAAAATATTGAATAGTAGGTTGCTTCAACACTGAACATGTGAGTAAAGGAAATCATATCACAAAGATATATAATATACATCAATTAAAAACAAAGTTTTATGTACCCAGTGAATATTGAAGGAAAATTTACTTGGGTTTAAATTCTCTGGAAATCCTCAAGTGCTTTCAAATTCAATCAATCAATCAAATGTTATTTGTATAGCCCATATTTACAAATCACAATTTGTCTCATAGGGTTATTCAAGAGAAATATCTAAATGTTGTCTCTGGTTGATCTGTAACTACAGCTAGATTCCAAAGTTATTTCTACGATACATTCCATGATGGTGCAAAAGTTATTTGGAAAGATTGAAACACATTACACTCTATATAAGAGTGTGCTCTAAATCAGTTATTTACAAAAAGAGGAGCTTATGGCCCTCTGTGATGTGTGTATGTATATTTATTTATTTATTTATTTATTTATTCTTAAGTGAGTGATAACTTTCCTGTTGTATTTTGGGTGGACACTTCCTGCTGTCTGACTCTACTTCTTTGGTTGTTGATGTCCAGTCTTCCAGTTGGAGGTGATGGGGACTCTGCAGAGAGGCTTGGAGGAGAATATCAGATGTGACAACCTTGTTCTTGAGATCAACTCTCTCAAGTAAGGAGGAACTTAGAACTGCAGTTGTCTTACTGTATTTCTAAGCTATTACAAATGCAGTCTGTCACAACTTTTCTCTCCAGGTACGCCTACAATATCACTCTGAAGGAGGTGATGCAGATTTTAACCAGAGTGGTTCTGGAGTACCCGTTTCAGCAGCAGGGCTCTCAGCTCACGGCCTCACAATATGTTGCAGTTCTCCTGCCGGTGAATAAGCTGAAATTATGTATTTTTTAATACAGTATGTGTATGTAACTGTAGACAAGATATAAATGAATACCCTGAATTTATTTTTCCCTTGTTTCTTTCTGTTCCTCTTAGTTATTGAAGAAGTGGGCCCCAGTGTTTAAGAACTATGTGAAGAGAGCTCAGGACCATCTGGACTGTCTGTCCGCCTTCGAAGAGTTCTTCTTGGAGCAGGAAAGCCACTGGGCGGCCATGGTAAAGGTAGGTCACCACTGCCAGGTTCACTCAGAAGAAGATCAAACTCTGGTTACAAAAAAAAGGTTGTTGATGCTGATGACTTCTCCCATCCAGGTCCTGATGAACATGTACCAGCTGGAGATCCTGGAGGAAGAGATGATACTACGCTGGTTCTCCCAGGGAGCGACAACTGACAAGAGCAAGCAGCTCCGCAAGAACCAGGGGGTAGGTACAGGGTTAACTGGCTTACACAGGATACATGTCACAGTTACACAATAAAGGGTTAAAGTTTGGTTGATGTGGTTAAGAATATTTAAACAAATAATAAACAGTTTTGTGTTTCCACCTGGTCCCAGTGGAGAATAAAATACAAAAATTAGCAGGCATAAGTGGGTGAATCCGAAAAAAAAAAAACTGTTGACTAATTTCCAATTGACAATAGAGGAATTCGCATTTCATTTTGTACATTAACAAAATATGTACATTAACAAAATATGTACGTTAACAAACTTTGGGGTTTCCACTAAGTTCCGCGCTGTATTACCCTGCAGCATGTCCTCCTTCCTCACTCCCCCGCTGACAGCATTCACTTTACACGTTAACAATAAACACCAACACTAATCAGAAGTTATTAGGACCTGAACAGTACTGAAGTTTACTTTGTGTTTGTTTGATTTCGCTTTATGAGAAATGTATTTCAACACAACATTTTACTTGTGCATGCAGTTCAAATGCCACACACAACTCGAGACGTAACGCAGACAGCCAGAACGATTCGGATTCATGATCCAGTACCAGCGATTAATAACTGAATGAATGTGGTCTACAGTTTGTGTGAAGCGCAACAGAGACTAGGAGAAACATAAAATAATCGTTCGTTAATCGTAATTGAGGTAAAAGTTTGAAATAAGCATGATATTGATTTGAAATCATATCGCCCAGCCCTAGCACATAGTTACGTCAAGGCCCAACAGTTCCCTTAAAGCCACATTACGTTATCTCTGCTACACATTGGTAGTTACAGGTTTGTAGCCCTATTTGTTACTGTACGGTGACTGAACAAAAGCCTAAACCCTTAAGAAACCACATTTAAATACTAGAATATAGAATGTTTGTGGTACCATATCTGACCGTTTGGGAAACAGATGAACATATTGTAACATCACAGTAGTGAGACCATGATTCATATGAACATTACCCTTTTAAGCAGCATTGTGTTCTGGTATTGTCTGACAAAATCTGTGAACGTTTGCATTGTAAGTTTGTTGAGGTGCTTAGTTGTAGTGCATTTGACTTCAATGTAGCTGCAGTTGTTGCCTTTAGCTCTCTCCTCCTCGTCTTCATCACCAGTTCTCACTGTGTTTTCAATAACGCAGCATTTCTGCTCTGCACCAACAGCTTCAGAAGTTCATCCAGTGGCTGGAGGAGGCTGAGGAGTCATCGGAGGAGGAGGGTGAATGATGAGGAGCAATTGACAAAGAGGATTCTGTAAAACTTGAAAAATGTGTGAATAAAGGGATTCGGGCTGTGAAGTTTTATCCTCGGCAGCAGATTTCTACCACTGGTAACCAACAGCATCTGCTCTGTATAGTTGACGCAAACAGTACATTTGTGCGAAGTCAAGAGGGATGGGTGTTATGAACCTTACTTTCCAAATAAAGGAAAAAGACTCTGCTTGGAAATGGTATGTGTTGAAGAATCATTTGTCTCAACACGAAATGTCGGATTTGAAAATATATTTTTATTACAGTTATTATTACAGACAAGAGTAAAACCACCACCTCTGAAGGGATTTCTTCCATCAGTGTTTGTTGTCATCACCCTCTACAAACTGACCAAAGGACAAACAGCAATAGAGTCAAATCTTAATGATTTAAGAGGTAGAAAAAAAGCAGCTAAATTGATGTGGTCTTAATTAGTATATTCAGATTTCCTGTCTGGAATCTCAGACTGACAATTATTTCTTGGATCAGATTCACAGTAAAAGCCCTGCAAAGAAAAATAAAAGCAAAAAAATCCTAAAAATGTACGTTTAATTAGATTTGTCACGATAATGCAATTCTGCAAAATTATTTAAAAAAAACTTATTCCAAAAGTAGAATGTTCCCTTGATAAAGTGGTTTTGATTTTATTACTTTTAAAGTTGATCAATCATAGGAGGTAAAATACTTAGTGACAGTATCTGTTAGGAATTGAATCAAGGCTCCATTCACCTTCTCTATGTCGACACTTAGGCTTACCGACTCTTCAATTGTCTTTATCAGACCCTGAGTTCAACACCAGCATCTGAAGAAAAATAGTCAAACACTTAAAAGACTTGGTTCACATCATCAGGTTTAGGATTTGTGTATGATGGAGACTTATCATAGAGAAAGATAAGGTAAGAACAACTTTCAAAGTTTTCAACTTTCTGAAGTGGTTGGATTAGTTTGGAGGCTCTGAGGAGCGAAACACAACAAGCCTTGAGTAAATACAACATAATACCACAGAATATATTAAAGTACAATAATAAGTACACAATGTAACACATTATTGACTTGGGATCTGTCTGATCACAAACAATACTGTTGCTTGTTATCCTGTTTTAGGTCTTGTTAATATATTTTGTGAGACATTAGGGCTGGACGATATGGCCAAAAATAATATCAAAATAAGTTTCAGTCGGCATCTGATAGTATATGACAGAAGGATTTTGTGTTATACCTCCTCAGTGCTTACACAATGCATTATCAATATACTGATGCATATTGAACCTTTGTTACATTGTTATTGATGCAAATAAAAGACATTCAGCCAATAGTGATGTGTTTTGCATCTCGCGGCCACTTCAGTTAGAAAGCACTTGTCTGCAGTGAAAGAAATCTAAAGCTGCGACAGTATTTTTATCCAAAATATCCAAAATCGGAAACGTGTGACGTGAACCTAACTTGACAAAACACCTGAGGCCGTTTTACACCCAAGAAACTGACACAGCTTCAGCAGTCATCCAACCTGCGAGACCCTCCTCTTCAAGCCTACTTTGACCTGTCATCCTGTTTTCCTACTAAGTTGTAAATGACCCCTGCTAGAAGAGACGCCCCAGTGAGGCCGGTGACAGCAGTGAGCGTCTTCCACATGGTGGCTGATCTCTCGTGCCTGTCTATAAAGCTCCTGTAGTCGGTGGCTACCAGCATGTATTTGCGGTCGTCCTGCGGCGCCTGCAGCCTCATCACCTGGCCTCCCTCCAGCACCACCTCCCCGAACCCGGTCAGGATGCTCCCCACCCGCAGCAGCTCCTCGCTCTCCACCATCGCCACAGGTTTCTCCCCGCTGAGGCCCTGCAACGCCAGGTTCACCAAGCCCTCATTAGAACGTCTTAATTTGTGGTAGACCCTCTCCAGGGGACAGCCGCAGGCCTCCAGAGGGTTCTGCACTTTCACGTACAAGTCAGTCATGTAGGCTCCAGGGCTGATCAGGCTGAAGGGCACAGAGTTGCTGGTCTCTTTCTTATTCGTTGTCCGAGAATTCCTGGATAAAGGGAACAAATTGTTGTTAAAATGTACATTAATAAAGAGCCATTTTTGACACCTTCTCAAGTCTAGTGTACCACGTCCTGGTGAGGTTGTTCCAGTATTTCCAGTGTTCCTCCACGGCGATCTTCTGAATCACACCAAAGCATCGTGGGACGAACCGGCTGGCCAGAGGCTCCCCGTCCGCCTGGACCAGACCTGTGAAAAAGACATGCAGGAAATCTTTCTGTAAGTGCAAGGCATATCTCAAGATAAGTTCATCTTATCGGCTTCGCATTTGGCACATTTTGGTACAATCGGACAGTTCATATGTTATGTACTGTATATACATGAAACTTGAATAAAGGGGTGACCAGTAGCAGTCAGTGGGGGCGGGGCAGTTTGCTTTAAGTCTGAGTTGAACATCTTCTACATTGGCACTAATTGAAAAGTTGTGACCTTAGGCCTGAACATTAGTGTCGGTTGCTTTCTGACATCAAATGTATGAAAAAATGACTTCAGTTTCATTTCATGAAAGATAGTGACTTTAAAATCTTCACTGCAGATAAACCAGGTAGAATGAACACAAACATCACTGTGCACCATAGACTGTTTATAAAAAGCTCTGCACACAACGTCCTGCACACAAACAGTAAAAAGTGACAGTTTATGGTAGAACTGTTTGAGGAGGACTGACTAATGACAAGGAATAATTCTGAAGTCGCTCCAGAGCAGTCAACACAGGACAAGAGAACAGAACAGAACAAACAGCTTTACTGCACTAGTTCACTTCAGTGGGAATTTCCTGTTTGAGGTGTTGTACCTTCCACAGCAACATACTGGAGTCTCCTGTGGGGCGACGCTTTCAGTACTTGGACCAGATGTTTGTCTGGTTTGAAGATGGGTATTTCCTAAAAGAGAAAAATATATATATATATATTTTTAATGATTATGAAACTAGTGGTGTATTGAATGTTTATGGTTTAATTGTGCACCTGCCTTCAGTATTTCCAGCTCCTTCTTCTTCTCTTGATATAAACGATAGAACAGGCTGGAGAAGGCGAAGCTGGATCCCACACCGATCAGAACCAGCGTGGTGACAGGGACGTCACTCATGGTGTCTGAGAGGAGGCAGTGTAGAGGAGTGGATGTGTCAGACAAACAGAAACACGACGTGTTGTCAGTCAAGTCAAACTGAGTGGAGGAATAATCACACTGATGCTAAATGAAACATTGGAATGTACCTGTTTAAACTTTGTGGGTAAACCGTCTGAAGTCTGGTCCCTCAAACCGAAAACAAAAGCTTTAGATGCGCTTACTTCCTTGTTTGTCCACGAGACCTGATGGTTCATTAGCCAATAGGGGAAAAGAGACTTTTCCCCCTTGTGAGCTCTTTGACCAGCAGGGGGCAGCACTGTCATGTTAGGTCACATGAAACCTCACACTCACTTAAACCTGAAGAAGCGTTTGGATCATGTTACTTAACTTAGAGAAAGTACAAACTGCAAAAACACCACTGTAAAGATAAGGTCGTCCTCTATAGAACAGAACAGAACAGAACAGAACAGAACAGAATGTGATAGAACAGAAAATAAAAGAATAGAACAGAACAGAACAGAATGTGATAGAAAAGAAAAGAATAGAACAGAACAGAACATGAAAGAACAGAAAAGAATAGAACATAATATGACAGAACAGAACAGAAAATCATAGAACAGAACCGAATATGATAGAACAGAAAAGAAAAGAATAGAACCGAATATGATAGAACAGAAAAGAAAATAATAGAATAGAACATGATAGAACAGGACAGAACAGAAAACAAAAGAACAGAACAAAACATGATAGAACAAAACATGATGGAGAAAATATTAGAGCAGTACAGCAGTTCTATTCTGTTCTATTCTGTTCTGTTCTGTTCTATAATATTCTGATCTGTTCTGTTCTATTCTTTTCTTTTCTGTTCTATCATATTCTGTTCTGTTCTATCATATTCTGATCTGTTCTGTTCTGTTCTGTTCTGTTCTATCATATTCTGATCTGTTCTGTTCTGTTCTATTCTGTTCTGTTCTATAGAGGACGACCTTATCTTTACAGTGGTGTTGCAGCTTGTACTTTCTCTAAGTTAAGTAACATGATCCAAGCATAGAATATAATAGAATAGAACAGAATAGAGCAGAATATACAGAACAGAAACAACAGAACAGAATAGAACAGAACATGATAGAACAGAACAGCATAGAATATAATAGAATAGAACAGAATAGAATAGAATAGAACAGAACATTATAGAACAGAAAAGAATAGAACATAACAGAACAGAATAGAAAATAATAGAACTGAACAGAACAGAATATGATAGAACAGAAAAGAATAGAGCAGAACAGAATATGATAGAAAATAATAGAACAGAAAAGAATAGAACAGAACAAGATAGAATAGAACAGAACAGAATAGAACTGAACAGAACAAGATAGAATATGATATAACAGAAAAAAATAGAATGAACAGAATATGACAGAAAAGAATAGAACAGAACAGCATAGAATAGAAAAGAACGGAGCAGAATATGATAGAACAGAAAAAAGAATAGAACATAATAGAATAGAATAAAATAGAACAGAATAGAATAGAGCAGAACAGAACAGAACAGAGCAGAGCAGAGCAGAGCAGACTAGAACAGAACAGAACAGAATAGAATAGAACACTATTGGAACTATTAGACACTAAACACAATGACACAGAAAATTACAGCGATCCACACATAGTAAGGCAATCACTAAATTCACTAGCGATCCACTCATGGTGTGAACCATCTCAAAGTGATGATGATGGTGATCAGAGTGGTCGTAATGATTCTGGTATGATCATGTACGTAGTCGGGGGTGAAATGTTGTTACATAATATTATACAGTGCAGTAATATTGTTAAGAATAGGATGTACAATATATATTAGAATTATATAAATTATCAGCACAGTACAGTAAAATAGAATACTATTACTCCTATTAATAGTAGGAATAATAAAAAAGTCATGATAACAGAAATAGGAAACTAAAAACAATATTAGTTTATATATATATTCTCCTGTAAAATATCATACAATAGATATCATGATATATGTATTTTTTACATTTATCCATCATGTAGTGAAACTTTGATATCAAAAAGTAAAAGATCCAAATATTAACAACCAAATGTAATGTATGTATTATCAGGGTTGTTTTTGTACAGATGACTGGATTAAGACAATATAAAATATTTATTTCAAAACCCTCAATTTCTCAACCCTTACTTCACCCACCAACTCCACCTGAATTATTAAAAAAATCTCAATGTGATGATAATAATGACAATAGGCTAATTATAAGATTTATAAATACATTGACTCCAATGATGCTACTGCTATTAACTTAGTAGGGAGGAAAGAACAAAAAAGAGGACAAACAAAATGACCTACCAAAAAGTACCGTTGCTGGAGACCATCTTAAACTGAATTACTTTGATTTAATTTCTTTGATAAGTAAAAGTAGCAGCAGGAAAGAATACCACAATAAAAAATGCTCCACTACAATTAAAAGTCCTGCTTCCAAGATTTTAAAAGTATATAAATACTTAAAGTATCACAAGTGTTAATCATGCAGCAGAAATAAATGTATAGTACAGCTGTTACTTTAATGTCACAATGGTTTACTGCCTGTTGCCATGGTGTGGTGCAGATTGACGTTGCCAATCAAAATGATGTAGTCATGACAGCGATGACTCATGCTACATTTATGGAAACTGCTCTTTTCATTACAGGTCGCACTGTGTCTGTGACGTTGAGCCGTTTCACCTCAGAGTTCTCATTCAACAACCTCCTCAGATTGTTTTATCATAATCGCTTCTGAAGGTCAGAACAAATGTTCTTTTATAGGGCAAAACTGTATTTTCGTTAATCCTCAGATTTACAGTATGTTGTAACCCCTGCAGAGGTCACTCATGTCTGATAATGTTTTCATTGGAAGTGTCTCTGATCAGCGTCAGGAAATGATACAAGACAATGGAAGGAGAAAGGAAAGGAAACTAGTGGAGGAAACAAGAGAGGAGGAGAGGAAATTAGGATATCGGTGAGAGAAGAGGACACAACAAACGAGATGAAACAAGGAGGAGAGGAGCGGAGAGGAGAGGAGTGGAGTCTATTTTACCTGATTCAAATGTTGTTTCATTCCTCTTCAATATGTTCGTCCTTGACGGCTCATTGAAAGCAAAAATTGCTTTTTTCAGTTCAGCTCATAATAACAAGTTGAGTTTTCTTACCAACACCTTTCACTTATTTGTAGGCAAGTGTAGTGCAGCACAGACAACAGAGAACTGCCCGACATACTGACTGTGAACCACAACTGCTTTATCTCTGTGGGAATGCAGCAGAAGATTGGTGTGAAAACAGAGACAATAAACTAAGACAAATGAATAGTCTCCCTTAATCTACTCTTTGGCAAAGAATACATTGTTAGTCTTATTTCAGCAGCAAAAAATGCCCCAGAATCCTCCTCTGTCTTCCCTGGCTCTAAAATCTCTAATATTTGTTTTAATGATGCACACGCTCTTTCCCTTTTCTGGTGAGTGAGAGAAGAGAAAAGCCACGCTGCTTCACAGCAGAAAGCCTGGGTGTACATGCCAAACATTTACCTGCACTATTTCAGTGGTGTTTCAGTGGAGTTGTTGGTGGAGGAGCTGTAGGTGTATATTTAATAGCAAAAGATGGTTAATACAAATGCCTCCATTCATGTTTTGTACGTCAGAAAATACCAGACAAGAGACTTAGTGGCCTTGAAAAATGTGAGTGTTACAAAGTTGGATTTGAATAGATTTAAAGAAACATATAGGCACAAATCTGGATTTGGAGCCAGTTAGTGATCAGGGATGGAGCCACAGTATTGAGGTCCCACCAATACACATGCTTGACCAATCAGGTCACAGCTGTCAATCATGACCTTTAAACACTGTTTTCATCGAATACCAGAAAAATGAAAACATCAGTGTGATAAGACGTACCTATATTAACAGAAACCGTCTTTGAGAAAAATGTATTTGATTTGTTTTTTTAGTTTGATCCATGTCCCATCTGCTAACATGGAGGAGGCAGGACTTATAACCTGTATTGTATCCATCCACCAGAGGGCGATCTTTATATACACTCAGTGATATTCACATGCTGATGTTAAGCAGTATAATGTTAACCATATACACTAGCTTAGTTTATAGTTAGCATGTCAACATTGGCAAATCAGCACTAAAGGTATGGCAAACGTTGATGTGGGTTTTGCAGGTTTTTATACCACATTCATGGCATATGAGACGGATGGTACAGACTGATGGTACAGGCAGATGGTACAGACGGATGGTACAGACTGATGGTACAGGCAGATGGTACAGACGGATGGTACAGACTGATGGTACAGGCAGATGGTACAGACTGATGGTACAGACTGATGGTACAGACGGATGGTACAGGCAGATGGTACAGACTGATGGTACAGGCAGATGGTACAGACTGATGGTACAGACTGATGGTACAGGCAGATGGTACAGACTGATGGTACAGACTGATGGTACAGACGGATGGTACAGGCAGATGGTACAGACTGATGGTACAGGCAGATGGTACAGACGGATGGTACAGACAGATGGTACAGACGGATGGTACAGACTGATGGCACAGACTGATGGCACAGACTGATGGTACAGATGGATGGTACAGACGGATGGTACAGACAGATGGTACAGACTGATGGTACAGACTGATGGTACAGACAGATGGTACAGACGGATGGTACAGACTGATGGCACAGACTGATGGTACAGACTGATGGTACAGATGGATGGTACAGACTGATGGTACAGACGGATGGTACAGACTGATGGTACAGATGGATGGTACAGATGGATGGTACAGATGGATGGTACAGACTGATGGTACAGGCAGATGGTACAGACGGATGGTACAGATAGATGGTACAGACTGATGGTACAGACTGATGGTACAGATGGATGGTACAGACGGATGGTACAGACTGATGGTACAGACGGATGGTACAGACGGATGGTACAGACGGATGGTACAGACTGATGGTACAGACGGATGGTACAGACTGATGGTACAGATGGATGGTACAGATGGATGGTACAGATGGATGGTACAGACTGATGGTACAGACGGATGGTACAGACTGATGGTACAGACGGATGGTACAGGCTGATGGTACAGACGGATGGTACAGACGGATGGTACAGACTGATGGTACAGACGGATGGTACAGACGGATGGTACAGACGGATGGTACAGACTGATGGTACAGACGGATGGTACAGACGGATGGTACAGACGGATGGTACAGACGGATGGTACAGACTGATGGTACAGACGGATGGTACAGACGGATGGTACAGACTGATGGTACAGACGGATGGTACAGACGGATGGTACAGACTGATGGTACAGACGGATGGTACAGACGGATGGTACAGACGGATGGTACAGACGGATGGTACAGACGGATGGTACAGACGGATGGTACAGACTGATGGTACAGACGGATGGTACAGACGGATGGTACAGACGGATGGTACAGACGGATGGTACAGACGGATGGTACAGACGGATGGTACAGATGGATGGTACAGACTGATGGTACAGATGCGAAAACAAGTGTAGTGTGGACGGTTGTATGATTATAGAGACAAATTAAATTGATTTCATATATTGAGGTTTTACTTTCATTGAACATCTGACTTTAGCTGATGTGAGGCATTTCAGACACTTTCATATTATTAAGTGCAGGGTGGTATACATTAGAGTTTCCCAATTATAAATTATAATCAAGTCTTTATTGGTGAAGTGGATGCAATTTACATGTTGTGAGCTTGTTTGAATGACGAATGCATATTATATTTATACAAATGTCTGCCTTGTGGTGGCATGATGGGAAAAGTCAGGGAATACCCAAGTCTCTAAGATTCATCCTATGGGGACCACAAATGTCTGTACAATATTTAATCCAATAGTAATTGAGATATTAACCTCTACCAAGGAGGTTATGTTTTTACCCCTGTCCAGTGGTTTGTTGATTGGGTAATTTGTTTCACTAAAACTACTGAACAGATTTTACACAATACATGGTGTAAGGAAGAGACATAGACCAAGAAAGAAACTATAAATTAAAGGCTGGACCCAGAAATTATTTTTCAGTATCTTAACATGGTTACAAAAGTCTTTGTATTGACATTTTTCATAAATTTCCCAGGGGATAATTCATAGATCTTAAGGAGAAACAGCTATCAATGAGTGTGTGCAGTTTCCACAACAGATCTACCCATAGAACCAGGTTGGCTAAAAAATATTTCCTGTTTCCATTTCAAATGATAGATGACATGGATGAGATAAACAAAAAACAATAATACAAACCCAAACAGAAAGGCAAAAAGAAAGGAAAAGAAAAGTAAGATGCCATCGTTATTTTCTGATATATATATATATATACACACTCACTGATACTGTGTGTGCACACAAACAGATTTAGATTGCCTTTGGGTTTACTGCCGGGAAAAAATAAATTCTCTCTCTGATCATTATTTCAGTTTGCTGAGTTTAATGCATATCAACAATCACCATCATTTCCTCTGTTAAGATTGTTGACTGACGGCATGTAGATCAATCCAGACTTTTCTATCAGCGTCTCAGTTAAATGAATCCCCACAGACAGTTATGGTTCACTCTGTGTGTAAAAGGCAAGAATTTATGCAGCAATTACTGCTGATAAATAATCCTCAGTCATTCTGAGTAATTAACACTTAGTTACAGTCACTGAGGTCATTGTCTCTCCTGATTAGAAACATATTTCACACAGTAATGTGATGGTTTAAAGGCACAAAGATGTCCCCCAGCCAAAGAAAGATGGTAAATGCAAATGATGTCAACATGTTTATCCTCTTCAGAAGCACAAGATTATCTTTATGACTGAGGGGTTATGGGAAATGTGTGCTTAATTTTCACACATGTTGGCGCCACAGCCAACTTGTATAAAGGAGTGATGATGATGTCAAATGTTTGACATCATCATCACTCCTGATGATGTCAAATGTTTGTGTAATAGATATTACATAGATATTACAATAGAGGCTAATTATCTCGTACATCCTTAACAGTCCTTCTGAAATTCTATGTCATTACACACTATCACAGACAATGTTAATATTTAGTTGCGTTATATAACCAAGTTCCCCGACACTGTCTAACTTGAAATCAGAAATGTATTATGCAACGTTTTGGTACTCGACCTTTATCCGGCAAACATTTTGTGACAATGAGAAGTCATCTTAAACAGGGAGTGGCCACAGGACAGCAACACAATCGTATTCCTAAAAATTACAGGCTTCAATTGCAAGTTAAACTGCATAAATGCATTTATATGGCAAGCACAAAATCACCAGTAATTAAAAATTCTAAATCCTCATCATCATCATAAAATATATAATCAGGCCTCACAAAATTCCAATAAACTCATAAATATATACAATAACCATTATCAACAGTGATTTAGTCAAAACCGGACACTTGACCAAGCAGATCCACAGGCTGACGGTCAAAGGAGCTCTCTCAAAAGTTTTGATCTACTCGTCCGTCTCTTACGCACCTGCTGAATGGATGTGCAAAATGTTTTTTATTTATATGAACAACTTCAACAAGAAAGCAAGCATACAGTCAGATCAGAAAAGGGCTGTGTACGACCAGTCGGTTTGCTCTCATCTGATCAAATTCTCATTGGTCAGACAATCACTGACCAATGAGAATTTAACTGGACAAATCCTCTCCCAGAAGGTGATACAAGGCCAATTCTTTGTTTTACCTTTTTTTCAAATAAACCTTTGTCGGGTTCTGATACTAAATACTTGAAACAATTAGTTAAAATGTTTAATTATTATATTTTGTACTTTTGTACAATGATTTGAAGACGTCACACTGTGGCTCATACCAAGATGATACTTACTCTGTATAATGTGGCCGTGACAATGACTTTGTCCCCAACTTTAAATCCTGCTTCAAACCCAACTTTCTTGTTCTGTGTGACCATGCCCATTTTGCAGTCTTGTTTTTACTATTGTGGATTTTATTACAAATACAAATATATTCCTGTTGAGCTGTTGGTAGAAATTCAGAAATCTTCAGTTCCATTTGTTCTGGAACAACTATCAGTAATAAAATACATGTTTATACTGATGTTAAGATCCTACACACGAGCAATGCAGAGCTTGGGTTACATTCTTAAACTTTAGTTATCTTGTGTGGATAGGAGGAAGTCCAGGTAAAGGGGCGGGGTCTATAAAAGGGGGTGGGAAACTCACCTTGGCCTGTCTTCCAGCTTTGAGGCACACCTGAGCCAGAGAGCATGAGTCCAGCTTATTTTTGGTGTCTGAATTGGTTTTATCCTTTATATGTTTTAGACTTTAATTGTGAAGCTCTAGAGCATGAAATACATATTTTAGCTCATTGAATCAAACTAAAGATTTGTCAAACAGTTATTAAACATTTGTTATAGATTCTTCATGTTTGGAGTGACGGAGTGATTAGCCAAGTAACAGGCTTTGCCTGAATGTAGTGGAAATGTTGTTAAATAGATTTTTGGTCCCTTTAAGGTCTTATTAACATGGCTATTTATAAATACAGATTCCTGTGTCTCTGGATTGAGCTGGGTGAGAAACAGTAGATGTAAACAACAGTTCAGTTTCCTGTGTCAGAGACAATTCATTCTTTACTCATAAAATTGGAACAGTTCCCTAATGGTATTCCGTTAGGTTCAAGAGAATCAGACTAGCAGATACTTATTCCTAAAGGGCTTACCCATTTTAAAATGTCTATTTACCTCTGCCAAAGAAGTTTTCTTCTGTGTTAGCTTGTTTGTAATTGGGGGTAGATATAGGATTTTTTTCCCCCCGCTTTCTGTAATAATGTAAGATTGTGCATTCATCAACATTGATTTCTCAGAAGAATTCATTGATCTTGATGTTTAGCGGACCGATTTGAGTGCATGCAATTTGATGCAAATAAAAATCTGTATCCAGTGAATTTAAATGTGGTTCCACAAGGGGGGGTCATGGAGGAGGTATGCGATCTCTGAGTGTCATTCTAGTTAGAAGATTTAAGTGTGGACAGCTCAATAAATGGTAAAGCAGTGTGTTTACGAGAATGGGCCAAACTGACGTACATCCTGCAAACATGTCTCTGGCCACGGCTGTCACCAGGCATATAGGACAGCTGATAGTGTGTTAATGGATGAGCTCATGAAAGTCCAAATGCAAAAGGAGCTTTTCCATCGCTTCCAAAATTCCATGGGATTTATTCAGCAAACCTCAAAAGCCTAAAACTTTTGCCTTTCATCCCAAAAGGAGGTTACTCCATAAAAGCTTTCGTGAGTAGGCAGTAGGGGCATGTGCTGCTGCTGGAGGAGGCAGTGCACAGAAAACAAAGTGCGATTTAGTGTGTTATAAAGTTACAAGTAAATGACATAACACGATGACTGATGACTGAACAACCATCTGACCACAGACAAACACACACTTACTGCAGGGTTCTTCACTTTGTCTGTTGACTCTATAATGTTGTACGGTTGAATTATGAGTGTTTAGCTTTATTGTGAGTCGTATGTGTACTATGCAACTCTCTGCGTTTACACAGTATCTTATCTGCAATTTTTTTTGTCTGTGGCCGGCTCTATAATATCTGGGAACTGAAGAGAAACTTTTTTATCACATGTAACTTGACAGTTCATCTACATGTCTATATGGCTCTTTACATGATCTGATCCCATAAATCAAAATAGTCGTAGTGTGTACTTTGTTGGACTGTGGATGATAATTCACTTTTGATAAACCTGATGACCTGATCTACAGTATTTTTGGTGAGACAGAAGCTTTCATTTTTTCCTTATTCCACACATTTATTTAGGTTTAATTCTCAAATCAAGGGACTTTTATAGCTGCATATATAACTGTATATACTGTATATACACACTACTCCAAAAAATTCATGGAGCACTTAAATCACACATCAGATCTTGATGAACGAATTATTCACGTTGAAAATCTGTACACATGTACATTATATAATTAGTTCAGAACAAAATTACGTAACAACGGTCAATGGAAACCAAGATCATCCACCCATTGAGGTCTGGATTCAAAACCACACTGAAAATCAAAGTAATTTTAAATCACAGGCTGATCCAACTTATGTGAATTTAAACATGGCAACTCATGTGACTCAGTAGTGTGTATGGCCTCGGCGTGCCTGAATGCACCTCCGACAACGTCTGGGCATGCTTCTGATGAGTCGACGGATAGTGTCCTGGGAGGAAGGAGATCCTCCTTCCACACCTGGATCAAGGGCATCAGTGAGCTCCTGGACAGTCTGTGGCGGTACTTGGTGGCATCGGATGCACCAATACATATAGTCCCAGAGGTCCTCAATTGGATTTAGGTCAGGGGAACGTGAGGGCCAGTCAATGGCATCAATGCTTCCGTCATCCAGGAACTTGCACACACGGTCTGGCCACATGAGGCCGGGCATTGTCCTGCACCAGGAGAATCAGTCAGGAAGGAGGAGAGAGCAACTGTCTGTGGCCACCACATGTAAAACCATTCCCTTTTTGGGGGTTGTCTTGCTTTTACCTCCATTGCACCTGTTGTCACTTTCATTTGCACCAACGCAGATGCATTTGATTCACAATCACTTGTGCTTCCTAAATGGATAGATTGATATTCCTGAAGTTTAACTCACTTTGTGTTTTACTGCAATGATTATGTGTTCACTTCATTTTTGTGAGCAGTGTATATAGCTGTGTATATAAATTGCTTTATATATAAGCACTGTATGGAAGAAGTAGCCTACTTGCAGGTCATTTGCTGAAAATACGTAGCTACCAATACAACAATGTAAAAAATATTGAATTACATTACTTCTTTAAAAATTGTATTCAAGTAAATGTACCGAAGTATTATCAGAGATGTATCATATTCAACTTTATAATTAGACTATTGATACTATTGTTTAAAAAAATGTATAGAAAGGACTATTATCTACAGTTTGGTAGTTTATAGCGGTGGTTCTCAAATGGGGGTCCATGAAAAAGTTTACTGATTGATCCATTTATATTAGGCTACTAGGATAAGGGTATTCTGTGTTGACATAGTAAATATATTTTTAATACATGTCTTATATCTTTCTAAGACATTTTTCTTATGTTGATCTTTCACAAAGAAGTGTAAAAAATATATGCTATGTGTCAAGTATGTGAAATTATTCCAAGGGACATACATGAGAGGGTCCACTGAATATTTTTTGTCTCCTAGGGAGGGGGTCCTTGGCTGAAAAACAACTTGAAAACCTATGGCTTATGGTTTAGTGGTTCCTCTTGGGGCCGGGTTTGCTCCAAAGTGCCACAAGATAAATCTGGGGGATACTGATATGAATAATTCGATCAGATACACAAATCTGTTTTCATTGATGGACGAAAGCCTTTAAGAAACAGTTTGGACATTGACGTTATTTAATCTTTAACAATGTATTGTATTAAACCTACCGATCATATTTTTTATGTAAATTCTTCCATCCGTGAAGCAACTACACGTCATAATGAAGATGAACATGCCTATGCTGATACCAGGCTGTACACAATGACACAAAGGCTTGTATTAGTTTCCCTCTCTCTCTCTCTTGGCTGCGTGTTTACGCCCTCATCCACTGACGTTCACAGATGATGTTTCATTGGTTATTTGCAAGTTGTTCAAGGTAAAGGCAGAGAGATAGGAGGAGGAGGGTTTCAGGAGCACAGCAATTCGCTTCACTTCAGTGCGCAAGAACGCACGGAGTCAGTAAAGGGACCAGCGGAGGATAATTACTAGATTTTCACCTCTTTTACCAAATAATTTTGTGT
Organism: Verasper variegatus; assembly: GCA_026259375.1. Taxonomy (NCBI): domain Eukaryota; kingdom Metazoa; phylum Chordata; class Actinopteri; order Pleuronectiformes; family Pleuronectidae; genus Verasper; species Verasper variegatus. The sequence continues at coordinate 16,750,345 of CM048053.1, read as the reverse complement.
CTAACATCTAATACGTTTTAACGAACCGAAATAAAATACTTTGGCGGATATGTCGGGAGACGTTTCAAAGGGAATGTTTCTCCTTTTCTCCATGTTTTTGGAGCCCGTGAGTATATTTGATCACTTTGACTTTTTTTCCTCATGACTTCAACTTGTGCTGCTTTTCAGATTCTCTATCGGCTTCTCTCCTAATTTTGGCCATGAAAGGTTAACACATATTATTCTAGTGGTGAGTTTTCTATAAGTGGAAGTTGGTGCGCACGCCGGTGCTCTCCAAACCCAGTTTTGGATGCACACCGGTGGGGAGCTCGATGTCACTGGTCAACATGCAGTAAAATTGTATTTGTATAGTGACAAATCTTAATATATGTTATCTCAAGGCACTTTTCTTAGTGAGATCGAAACCTTACAACATCATAAAGCAACCCAACAGTTCCCACAATGAGCAAGCACATGGGGACTATGGAGAGAAACACTTCCTTTTAACTGGAAGAACCTCCAGCAGAACCAGACTCAATGAGAGCGTCTTCCTCAACCGGTAGTGTGAGCAAAGACAAACGGAGAAGAGAGGAGAGAGAGACCATAGGAACATGTGGATGGGCAGGGGGAGCAGAAACCCCAGCCCTCTTTTTAATTTTTTTAAGTTTAAAGTCCCCAACACTTCCTACAACATCATCACTGTTTTCTCACATGTTCACACTCTTCTCTCCAGGTTCAGCATCTGTCTTGCGTGTGTCTCCTCAGGCACCACAGACGAAGCCAGCAGCTTCTTAATGACATTTTACACCAAACAGAACATTGTGATTGTTCCTCAGTGACACTCATATGTGTTTTATGTCCTTGCTGAAGCCACTAAAGGTGTCCGCTTGTCTCCCAACAGGGACACCATGGCAACGACCTCCTTTGTCTGTCTCTGTACTCTCTGGTCTCTGTCTTTATCCACAAACTGTCTCCTGTAGAGAAGCATGTATGATTCATGCTGGAATTCAATGGGGAGGTCAGATCCCTCAGAATAGCAACCTGGCTTTTATATGAGCATTTGCACACACCCATGTTTCCATACCACCAGTGATAGAATGAATCAAGTGAGGGAAATGATGGGAAGTGTTGTGCGGGGTGAGGAAGGTAAAAGTAATGATGATCATCATGATGATAGAGTGCAGGACATTTTCTCCTGATACTCCAGCTTACAACGCTGAAGGCACCACTGATCCATCACTGACAGCATGTTCTGCAGTCACATAGTCCAAAGTATCACAGGACATGCGACATGGCCCGAGGAGTGAGATAAATCATAATTTAAAGGGGGGAGTCACCTTGTGTGGCGAGGAGAGAGGCTGGAGTCATGTGGAGTCATTTTCTGGTTAACAATAGCCACATACTACCAGTCTGATTAATGTCCACAGAGAGAGAGAGACTCATCCACCTAAGTAACAGCAATAAATCTTGTGGTCCTGCAGAGGGTGTCTGTATTCCCTGGTGGTACCCTCATGGATTCTGCTTCATATGGAACCAATTCATGCCTGAGGATTCCCCACAATTTCAAAATATGCAAATCTACGGAATATGACTGTTGAATCACTGGCAAGAGATTGATTTTGTGTCTGCAATGTGTGCCGGTTGGAGAGATTAATGGTGGTTCCGGCTGGTTCATCTCGGGCATGTGTGAAGCACTGTTTTAAGCTGTACAACTCTTTTCGTAACAGACAAATGAAGTGTCACCTCAGAGATGCACAGAAAACATGTTTAAAATGTTCTCTCCACAGGTGTTTTCAGTGCAGAATCAGATGTGCGACATGATGAGGGAGATAGACAAAGAGAGAGACGCGTGTGAGGCTCAGATTGAGAACAGAACAACAGGTATGTGGGTTTTGTGTGCATGTGTCTTGGCTGCACAATCTGTCTTGTCGAAATTTGCGAAATTCACCAAAGTGGCACAACAAGCTCTAAAGACAACAGAAGCTGTTCAAACCTCCCCTCTGGCTTCACATTACACTGAACATGGTTGAACAGTGTTTTTCACCTAAAGCCAGCCACTTGTTGTCACATGTGCTCACGTTTAGTTTCAAAGTGATCACACTTTACCTCTCATTAACACTAAATGCTTTGAAGATGAACACAGCAGTGGGTGTGCAACAATGAAACTGATTTGTCTTTTCGATTAATTGCAGATGAAATAAAGGTAAGATGACACTTTATTGTTCCCACGATCCATCAAGCCACAACTTCAGAATGAGGTAGACAGTTGAAATTATATCAAAATACAAAATAGAATAAAAATGCAGAGAATAAGTTCATAATATAAACCTTTCACTACAGATGGAAATATTGTTTGTAGAAAAATGTACTTAAAGGTCCAGTGTGTAAGATTTACGTCTTTAATATAAAATAATTCTAGTGATGTTTTTACTAGTGTGTTTCATCTAAATTGTACAAATTGTTGTATTCTTGACCCTAGAATAGGCGTTTTTATTTAATTACTTTATATCTACATGAGGAGCAGGTCTTCTCTACGGAGGCTGCCATGTTTTTTACAGTCGTCCAAACTGGTGAAACTTAACATCTTTTGAGTTTTTATGAAAACTGAAGGCTACCACAGGTTCCACTTAATGTTAAGAAGGGGAGGGTGAGGTAAGGGAGTATTCAGCTGCAACATGCAACTTTACCACTAGATGTCACTAGATTCTACACACTTGTCCTTTAAGTAAAGTGCAGTGGTGCAGGATAATTGCAAAAGGTTTTGTGCTGTATAAGTGCATTGCTATCAAGAGATATTGAAATAAATATATGTATATATGCATATATAGACTGTTTATAGGCAGGTAAATTATTCAAAAAACTGTGCACAAAAGGACATTTTCATAAAAAAAATTACACATGGCTAAGTGGAGTGTTGCACACGTACAGCACATATTTATATTCTATAGGGAGATAACTCTACTTTGTTTAGCCTCTATTACCTGCCAGTGTAACATTAACACTGTCTTTCCGAACTGCAGGTTTCAGGAGACTGTATTTGCTTGCACACAGTAAAAGTCATTAAATACTAATTATTTTTTAATTTAAATATCACGTTGCACGCTATAGATTCAATCAAGTGTAAATGCAGGTAAATCCTCCGGGTGATGTTGTATATCTCACTTGGCCAGCTGATTTATCATGTTGTTAAACTGTTGCGCAGGTGCTGATTTTCAAGTGCTGTGACCTGATTCTGCATCCAGAGAACAAACACACTATATGTTGAATTGAAATGATAATGTGTAACGAAAGCACAGGGAGCTGTTTTATTAGTCATGTTGGCTGCGTGTTAACTTTGGTCATCTGCTGTTTGGAACCCAGCCTGGCTGTAACGACAGCTGATCTGAGCTCACACGCTGTGGCTGCCATGGGAACTTCAGTGTTCCACCTTTAATCAGACTGTTGTTTGTCTGTGGACCTGATTAATGTTACAACAGCATCAAACACTTTCTGTCCAAAATCTTGTGTTTAAAGTGTGTTCTCTTCGATTGTATGGTATCTTCATGTTTGACAAATGGTTTTTCGCTCTCTCTGTCAGGTTGCAGTGGGACGTGGGACAAGATCACCTGCTGGCCCAGTGCCAACATCGGAGAGGTGGTTAACATCCCTTGTCCCAAATACCTCTTCTACTTCTCCAGGGATGTCCTTACACGTAAGAATCACATTTGCTAAATAGGCTGTTTGTGTGTGAAAGAACGAAAAGACAACCAAGTGACTACTCTGTGTTGGTTTGTGTGATGGTCCGTAATCTCAGAGGTTTGTGAGGCCTTTTGGTAGAAATGTTAAGGTAGATCTTGCAATCATGCATAGTTAGGGGTCACTGGCATGAGGTTTATTGAAATGGTGACACCTGTCTGAGAAAATCTGTGAAGTAATGGTCAGTGCCATCCAGGAAAATGCAAAGTAGGAAAGATAAATGGGTTCGCAACTGAACAAACCAATTAGCAAATGCTGTAATTCATGTTTTTATAATGACATGGATCAGCTGACTATGTGTCTCATACTATATAAGATAATGACAGAAATTCTGCCCATGTTGATCCTACAATAAAGGGACATTTCACCCAAAATATCCAAATTCACTCATTACGTTTGGAGTCCCCAGTTACTTCAATTGTATTGGATTTGGCTTCAACACTGTTTACCACATAAACTCCAAAAATGTTTTGTGGACTCAAACACTTCACCCACCCCTCCATCAGCATAGTGGTGAGTAGATGATGAGTGTATTTTCATTTTTCGGGGAACCCTTTAACCTCTCATTTGTTGTTGTCATCTGCTGTTGAACCTCTATTGACATCATAATGCTCCATATTTGAGACCAAAAGTAGAAATTATGTAGTACAGATGGCATCTTAACAACTTATTCTCATGATGTCATTGTTGCCCATGATCCCCCGTTGTTTCTATGCTTCCTGACCTCCCATCTCATATATTAGAGTATCGTAAAACTCAGAACACATGGCACAGCCGAGCAGAAAAAGACAAACTTCTCATCCTGGCATCATCCACCCACAACATATGTTTGTCCTGGTTTTATCTATGAGAAGCTTCACAGGGAAGCAGTACTAATTATGTATTGCTAAGGGAAACCACTCTCTTGAGAATTTACAGGATGAATTGGCATGTGTTTGTACAGTACTTCCTGAGATTATTCCCCACTGAATTTCCCATATATCTCCGTTTGTCATTAATTACCACGAGTCTCCTCAGTGTAATTATGCTGTAAGAGTTGATGCAGTTTTGTATTTGTATTTAGAGAACACTGACTCAGGGACATGGTCCTTTAAAGGAACACTCATCACTTTTTAAAAAATATTTTTAACCAAAACCATAGCTACTGTATGTACAATGTACTGTATGTGTGTCAGTCATATTGATGAATCCATAGAAAATTACAACAACTGTACAGTTCCCTTGGTATTTTAGCATCTTTAGCTCATTGTTTTGGTTCACTGCTCTCATAGCATAGTTTTTTACTACCAAAAAAAGGCATTGTTTTTGTTCTGATATAGGCACTGTACGTTACAGGGTCAGGCCCAATCAGCAACAGCAAAGTGACTTGCTTGTGAAGATATTGCAGCATTTAACATCTTAAGCTTAAGGCTTACCTGCATCCTATGGACAGAAACAACAGGTCCAAATGAATGCTAAACAAATTCACCATATCACATTTTCATGTAATAATATGTTGTTGTTGCGTTTACAATGCTGCTGTTTTTTTATATGGTCAAAACCTGTGTTTATATCTCCTGTATATGTGTCAGTCATAGTGACAAAACCTACAGATAATTGCATCAACTCTGCATTTTCCATCAGCTCTAAAGAGCTGTTTAGCTTTTTAGCATTGTTTTGAGTTTATGGCCCAAAAACTGTAATTGCTCGCATGAACCTTGTTTAAGGGGGGAGGTGGCAGCTGTTTTCAGCTGCTCTGATATGCAGAGTTGTATGGCTACCTACCCAGTACCTAATACAGACAAGGTTGGTGATAAGCTACTGCAGTGCTGTAGCATTTGGTGGCTAAAGAGACATATTTTGTGTCAGTATAGGTAGAAAAAGAAAGTGAATATTGGTGCAGATTCATCAAGATGTTTGAAAAAAACACTTCAAACTAGAAGTGGTGAAAACATAACCTCCTTGTCGGTGGTAATGTTAATGTAATGCTAATGTTGCTTTGCGTTGGTTGTGTTAATATTTGTATAAAAACATGTTCCCAAAATCAGATACCCACAGCCTTATCTGTACTATGAACAAGTGTAAGGTCAACAGATTCCAGCTGTTAGTGACTGCAGTGCTTTTACATTGAACCTGCCTGAGGGGGCTTTCTCCCATGTACACTAACCAGTATTTCCCCCCCAATCATATTTAGGGCATAGGAAGGAATTCGAACCAAAGACTTATTATCAGTAAGCAACGCTCTATCTGGAGAAAGATGTTTTTTTGGGGGGAGCAGTGATGTGACCCAGATGGGAGATGGTGTGACCTGAGAGAGGAATGCTCTCCTGGGAAAAGAGAGAGACAGATGTGGAATTGCCAGATTTGTGGGGTTAAAGGCAGAAGTATATTTTGCAGACATGTCAGAGGTTCACAGGATCAACAGGCCTTTGCTGTTCAAGGGACCAGAATGACGTGCAGAGGCCTTACAAGAAAGATGGGGGGGATTGTAAGTGACCTCTGCTCCACTGATGTGCATGATATAAATTATGCAGTAAATCAGCAAATCAGCGCAGGTCTCTGCTGGTTAAACCTGATCCGCTCTTAGGTCATGTAGCAAGGACTTAATTAAGGGATGATAAACAGTCAGATTATTTGCATTGTAAATTATTGTTGTAGAAAGGTAAGAGCCTTTCATCTCCAAGTGTGAGCATGTCAGGGACCAAGTGAAACACCTTGTTTGTGTACTAGTGTCCTGTTTTCATTTTTAGGTTTCAGAACTTTGAGAAGGGAAGTATTTTAGAGAAACACGATGTATAGTTTTCAAGAAGTTGCCCTTTTTGTGAATTTAACAAACAAAACAAGGAACAGAAACATGGCGCCAGAGATTCAGGGGCCAAGTCATAAATTTTGTTGAGATAGAATTTGCCATTTTCATGAACTCCTAGTAGGTCTTACGCAAACATACAGTCATTCATCTCTTTTAATAAGACGAGCAACTCACCCTCTCTTCAGGCTCAGTGTGACTCAGGTTCTGTCTCAGTGGTTTCACCTTCATGCCATAATATTAAGCTGAGCTCAAGCTGTTCATGGCAAGCTAATATGAATCTTCCTCCGAGTTATAATTAGGAAGGATAAAGCATTTGACTGTTTAACATTGACAGAAAAGCACATATATAAAAATCCTGGAAATCAAACCGATGGTGGGGTGATTAACTTGTTTGAGTTCTCCTGGTTGTCGTGCATTACTCTGAAAATCCTTGCTGTCATGTTTTGGGGGATGATGAAAGCATTCTTCTGGCAATCCCTCAAACAAGCCAAATCCAGTGGTGGCATGGACTGAAACAGCAAGGGCTTATCATCGCCTTTGTGTCTTGTCATGTTGTTTGAGGTGGCTAAGCCTCCATCTTCTCTGCAATACGCCACTCAGGTATTTGTGAGCTGACCGTATTTTAATGCCAAATACATTCTAAGACTTTGGATTGTTGGTCATTTCCCAACACGGTCTTGATTTGACAGTGGCTTGTGCAGCGATATGGTTGGGAAATGTGAGGAATGTCCTACATTTAGATTTCCACACTTGCATTTAGCACACGGATTAAATTGTCGCCAACACACACAGCTTCTTTTCTTATATTTACAGGAGAGGAAATGGAGAAATGCAACAAATAAATGATACACAATAAGAGACTTAGCTAAATCACAGAGACGTCTTATTAATGATTAGTGCTTCATCTGAATAGTGAGGCATTTACTTGAATTTTCTGGATAAAAGTCTAACTCTTCTGTAACACATCTTTGTATGCAACATGACCTAAATATGAAAAACAATGGATTTCATTTAGATCATGTTTATACTTGTTTGTACTCAAGTAAATTTCTCATTTATTTATTTTTTTGTGTGATAGATGTCTGATTCTAATATTGATGTAGTGCTGCACATAGATGCGGCCATTAAAACTAACCAGGAGGTCCTAATACATCTCAGTTGTTTTCACTGAATTAGCTTTAAATTAAATTTGTATCTGTGTCCTTGTTTTTAAGTGATACAGATATTAAACAATCCCAAGATTACAATTTTCCTTTTTTGTCTCATTTACTCTGATGTAGCTGTATATAAATAATTTAAGGAAGGGAGTATGGGATTGTACCCGAACCTTAACACTTCATTCACTTTTTTCTCTCTCACTCAACTCTGCTCTATTCTATTTTGTTCTACTTTCACTACCAGCCAGCAAAAGTAAATTCTACACTATTGTGTAGAATATTGAATATTGAAATCTGCTCTGAGCTCTAGTCCATTCTTTTGTCTTCGGAGCTCGACTGAATTGTGCTCTGAATCTGAAAACTCTATCTATTCTAAACTCTGTAAAAAGCTCCAGTGATCTCTGGTGTTCTTAGCTGAGAGACGAGAACTCTACTCTGCAGCTCTAATTTCCTCCTGATGATCAGTCCAAGGCAGTTTTTCACCTTTCACTTCTGTCCCCATGGGCAGGCCAGTGTAAAAATATATCTCTGCTCGACTGTTGGCCTCCTGGTGTGTGTGCGTGCATGTGTGTGTGCAACCTGACAGTCTTCTTAAGAAACAAATGGAGGCAAATACCCTTGGGAAAAGTCCTGGCATCTCTGACCCAGTGGGGCGTACTGATCCCCTTCACTCTTTCCTCCTACTTCCTTTTTGTATATGAGAGTATTCCACTGAGACACATGCATCTCAGAGTGACATAATTAATTGTGAGCATTATTTTTGCCTTGCAGGTGACACACAAACACACTCTCTTACACACACACACATTCACAGAGTAATACATTACACATTTATTTGGAACACACTGAAGCTGCCACAGCATTTAATTGTATTCTATAAGAGTAATGTTGAGTATTCCCTCTGCCCCTCTGCTCATTAGGTAACCTGTCAAAGACCTGCACTGAGGACGGCTGGACCCCGATCAGCATGGACTCCTACATAATGGACTGCGGATACAATCCCAACAGCACCATTGATGATAATACAGTCAGTATGGCAACCAGTTTAAACCCCTACAATGGCCTCATGTTCCTATGGTTGTGTGGTCGACAAGTTAATTGTCCCTCCAGATGATTCGTTTTCAGTTTGTGTAACTTTTCTTTGCAGGGACACTTCTTCACCGCCATCAAAGTGGGTTACACCATTGGCCACAGCGTGTCGCTCATCTCTCTCACGGTTGCCATCATCATACTGTGTCTCTTTCGGTAAGTAGATCCATCAATCTTTCCCTAATGTCCCCGCATGAAGGCAATCAAACACCTTTTTTCCATCATTTAGAACAATAAAACTCCTGTTACTCCTGTCACACCGTACTTCCTGCATTTTATAGAAGTTTTACTGTGTTTTTCACACAGTAATGTGACTGACAAAAAGAAATTGTTGTTCAAATTTGACACGATCTGCTGCTGCAGCATCTCTCAAGCAAAGTGGTCGAGTACAAGCGGCCATAAAGTCCATGCACTTAAGACTAGCTGCTGTTGTTCACAGCGTGTTTTCATCAGTCCTATATGGTTGCAGAGAGAAAATATGTGGAACAGTACGCATCATTAGAATAGGTTTATGAGGTTGGTGTGTAGCTTCTATTAAAGGCCCCACTCTTCATTTGGGTGTGTTTGCTTTCGGACTGTTTGTGTGTTATGGGCTAAACAACAGTGGATGTGTTTACTCCTTGGCCTTATGAAATGCCAATGGTTTGGACATGTGAGCAGAGACACAGGATGTGAACAGCGTTTGACTGTTTATGTTCAGCTGCAGCCGCGGTGTTCAGGCAGCTGGCCGATGTTGTGTGTCATCGTGCCCGTTTCTTCTGGGCCAACTACTGATGGGTTTACACAATTCACCCTCCAATCATAAGCTCACCAGGAAGGCATTTGTTGGAAAGCATCCAGCAGAGAAAATTTAGATTAGTGACATTTTCTCAGAGAAAAACGCCTGATTTGTCCATGTTTACTTCTGGATGTCAAGTCATGAGTTTTTCACTTTTTTTCTGCCTGATAAATATATGTTTCAACTGGAAGATAAATTCCATATAAAGTATGAAACAGATGCAGATGACTTGACATTTAGATAACAGCACGGTTCAGCACAGTAGGAGCACATCACAGGGTATGAGTCATGTACAGTAAGTGTTTATAATGGCTACACTGTTCAATACATATAATGTATGGACAAATGGACAATGTACTCAAAGTCCAGTTAAATTACCACATTAACTTTTCAACTTGCGTTAAAGTAAGTAATTGCTTTTAAATAGACTTGAAGTTTTAAAAGTAGACTTAATTTATTTGTCTGGTTTATTTCTTTACAGGAAGCTGCACTGCACGAGAAACTGCATCCACATGCATCTCTTTGTGTCTTTCATACTGAAAGCCGTAGCTGTGTTCATCAAGGACGTGGTTCTGTACGATGTTGGCGAGACAGAAAACTGTCAATCATCTGTGAGAGCACTCTACACTCCCCCCACACCCCTCTCTCTCCGTGCTGTTGAACACTCCCGCCTCATTCGCCAATATGTCGGTTTTATTAGCAAAGCCGCACAGTTTATTGATTTTCTTCCCTGTATAATCAAAGATCCTGCTCTACGTAGATCAAGTTAACTCTTCAATTGAAAGCAAGCAGCACTGAAGTTTTTGTACTGCATCTATTTAATTACTCATGCACGCAGACTTTACTGACTTTAAATCTTTGTCTCAGAGTTTACTTAACCTGCGAGAGCTCAAGTGCTCCTGGGTGTAGCACTGTTTGCTGAGTGGTGTCCACTCCTTATGTGCCATTTCCCCATTCATGTGTCCAGCAGGATGTTGTGAGAGTTCCTGTTTGACGAACATAAACCTGAACAACAGACAGCTTTGTCAATAAATCACATTAAGAGTTTTGATCAACGTGTCTCGACAATATGATCGGGACAGTATCGTAAGTGCTGTATGTGAGATAAGGAGCCAGATAAACTCCAGGATCTAGTTCCACTTTCATGAGGCTTTTTTTTATTTTATTTGATGGATCAGGTCACCAGCGTCACTGGTGTAGGCTCAAATCTCGCTCCAGCTGAATCTACTGTTTTATCACAAGAGAGGATTAGATCAGCAGTCTGTAAATCACCTGCTTCACTGTCTCTAACCGATCGTTAATGGCTTAATTCAGATTTTTCCTCTTCAGGGTACACAGATTGTCCTAACACAGCTGCTCACTCTCTCAACTCTTAATTTAGTGAAGACGGAAATTTTTTTGTAGAAAGCAACACCTGACAGGGTAACAGAGATGTTGTAAAACTGGAAAAACTTAATTTTAAATATCATTTGGAAGAATGCAAATTCCTAAAACTCCTGCAAGGAACAAAACCTTTATAAACAACCTTGGAACTAAAAAGCACAATGTTTGTTTGGTTGCTGCAATGCTTAATGAGTAGAATTACAAAACTTTATTTTGAAAAGTTGTGAACTTGCAGGTTTAAAGAGTGTGTGAATTGCTTAACAGACTTTACATTCTATGTATGTAAAAATAACCAGTTCGGTAAATCATTACAACGTGTACGTATCAAAGCCACATACGTGAATAGTAATTAAGTAAATTCAGTTTCATATTCTGAAAAACATTGACTATAAAATCTTCACATGCAGATTAACCATGTGGGATCAACACAAACTGTTCTAACTTCACTCTGCACCATAGAAAAGGTGACATTATATTGCTGAACTGTTTGAAGAGGACTCACTAAGGAATAACTAGCAGGTTTGCAATGGGCACTGCACTAGTTCAGGATCAAACAAGGCAGACATTTTTAGAATGCAGAGATTACAACAAAAACATTGGGCCAGTGATGGAAGAAATCAAGTTACACTAATACAAGTAACATATGTTTCCATGCTGGTAAAACCGTGGTTTTCATTATATATCGCATAGATTTCAGCTCTAATGACAAGATCAATAAGCTCAATATTACACTGAATTACCTTAGAATATGAAACACATCTGAGGAGGACGTTCAGTTTTTTGGGGGGTTTCCATTTAGCTTTTTATTGGCAATCAGAGGTTTTGCAACAGACTATTACAAATGTTTTACTCCATGCCTGTTTTTTACAGATATACATCATAAAAAACAAGTTTACATTTTTCATTGGCTTTCATTTCTGATACCAACTTTACTATAACCAACACAAAGTAAAACAACACAACTGGGACTAAGAGTGGAATTCATGTTGTGCACTCATCTGTCATGTAAAGTCTTGTTTAGGAGGTGGAGAAAGTCAATCCACCTTGACAATACACTGGTGCATTTGTCTTGGTGCAATCCCAGGGAATATGTTTTCACTTCTTTAAGAAGAAAATGCAAAGAAACCTTCAGCAGGCAGAGACTGCATCAAGTGACAGGGACCAGTGAAAGAGAGGACGCATGACTACAAAGACACTGATTTCCCTTTTAATGTTAAATCGTAAGCTGTAACCAGGAGATGGCTAACTTATCCTACAATTATTTGCAGCAACAAACCAAATAAATGTATTTCACAACATGTTGAACAACATCCAGAGCATCATTTTCCTAATACAAATAGAAAGTAAGTTCATAAGCAGTAAAAGATATCCCTGCTAAATTCACGACACTGAATTTTTACCTCTACCATTGTTCAGTGGTTTCTGTGAGCTGTGGCTCAGTAGATAGAACGGGTCATCCACTAAGGTCAGCGGTTCGATCCCACTCTCCCCCATTCAGCGTGCCCTTGGGCAAAAGACTGAACCCCAAATTGCCCCTGATAGCTGTGCCGGCAGTGTATGAGTGATGTGTGATAGAGAAAGTGCTGGACGTAGATGCACTGTATGAATGTCTATGTGAATGGGTGAATGATAGAACTATACTGTAAAGAGCTTTTAGTGGTTGTCAAGACTAGAAAAGCACAATATAAATGCAGAATATTTAAATAGTGTCACATCCTGTAGACCTATTGAGTAACATTTGCAGAGCAGGTATTGCGATGGCATCTGTTCCGCCCCCTGAGCCACAAACATCAGTATCTTCTCATGTTGGGCACTTGTGATTGAAACCATCAATATGAATCTGAAATACACTTTGATTGCAGATGTAATCAGTCTAGAAGACCATTTGCATAATCAGATTCAGCACAATCATAACCCATGTAATTTTCTCTACTCACAGTAGATTATGTTCATATTCATTGTGATAATGATGTCTCCTCACTGCTGCGTTTGATTAGTGACTTGCCAAGTCTAACAGAATCATTTTATTTTTAAATCTGACATCAATACTTATTTCAGAGTAATTTACTAAAACCATTCTCCATGTAGCCTCGTCTGCCGGCAACTAATTTGTCTTCATCATGTGACTTGTGATAGAATTAAATTTATGTACATTCACTGGTAAAGCAATGAGCCACTAACACTATGGTCTGTTTTTTAGGTGGGCTGCAAGGCAGTGGTGGTCTTCTTCCAGTATGGCATCATGGCGAGTTACTTCTGGCTGCTGGTGGAGGGCCTCTACCTCCACACCCTGTTAGCCGTCTCCTTCTTCTCCGAGAGGAAGTACTTCTGGTGGTACATCCTGATCGGATGGGGTACGTGCTGGCTACCATGCCATATGTCTATGAATAGTGATGGCATGCACAAGCTAATTTTCAAGGACATTCGATCCGGCCATTTGTCTGGAGTGGGAACCAGAGATCATCAAATGCAATCATCGGGCAACCTGAAAGTCTGTTGTGTCTCTACTACAACAGCCACAACATATGTGATCATATGTTAATGGAAGTGAGGTTTAATACATGCTGTAGCTATGGGGGGAAATGCTGTGCCTTCCCATCTGCATATGAATGAGTCCTGCTGCCAGCTTTAGATGAGCAGCAGCAGGCAGTTGCCACTCTGCTCTTGTTATAATTCAGTCCTGCTATGCTTCTGCTGCTTATAGCTCATTTAAATTATTTCTGAATTTATGGCAGACACATTGTCTCAATAAAACAGATCAAACAATGTGGATTTGAAATTCTACTATTAGTCTAATGGTTGCTGAGGCAGTAAGTATGCTCCTTTGAGCTCTTGGTCCACTCACTACACCTTTGGCTTTTTGTAAGGGTGCACCATAACGTGCATGTATTAATACAGAAGAATTGGCTGAGCTCTTTAGTGCATTCATCTCATGACATCTATTTCCGTCCAACACTTTCATCTTTCAAATACTTCATTTGGCCTCTTGTCTGCTTGGCTTTGAAATGAACATTCAGCAACCTCTCCCCAATTTTCTGCTGCCCTTTTTTTCCCATTGCACCAATAAAGTGACTATAAATAGGCCTGAGATGCTGCGTCTGACGGCAGGAAAGTGGAAACAAGCGTGCAGCTTCCCTGCAGATACCCCCCATGAGCCAATATTGGCACAGAGCAGTGTATCCAAAATGCAATTTCACTTTTAAGCAATAAAATCATCTTAAATATTAACAGTGCACACACCACTCAATGTCATATTTGGTAATGTTTGTTTGAACACAGTGGACATAATTGAAATGTTCTCATTGAGATTATTTTAATGTTGATCTAATTTGCAAATTGTCTTGTCTTGTTTATAGGGGCTCCAACTATCTTTATCTCGGCGTGGGTGATTACCAAGGCATATTTAAACGATCCTGGGTGAGTTACTCCTTTGTCTGGACCTTAATCTTGTTTATAAAAGGGATATCACCAGCCTTCCCTTTAGATTAAATAGGTTCATTTCAAAGCTTTCCACTGGCAGGAAGGCAAATGACTGCAAATGGTGACTTCTTTGTTAAACTATTGATGAGCAGCACACAAATAAATGAGTGTTTCATGGTCAAAACTTTTTTTAAATGTCAAACTTTTTTTAGGCCAAACTTTTTTTAAATGTGTTTTACTTTATAAAAATGATTACCTTCACCAAGGAGGTTATGTTTTCAAAAACTGCTGAACTGATTTCCATGAAATTTTGTGAATGGGTGTGACATTTCTTAAGATACATCTTAAACATGGCGAGATTGGCCGTTTGCCTTTGCGGAGAATTGTGTTCTCCGAGTGCCCTTCTAGTTAAGGTATATGTAATTTCCACTGGCTTTATAGTCACGCCAGAACCTACAAGACAATTCAGCATTTGTGCCATTTTATCATGTCATTCAATGTGGTTAAGCTATGTTTGAATTTCATATTTAAATTCATTTATTTGACTAGCTGGTTAGTTCACAAACAACAGAAGCGAAATTATTTTGTTTGTAGATGCGGTTTAAATACTCCAAAGGCGTAGTGATGTTTGTTTAAGTAGCGGAGCACACCTACAAGGCACATCGTATTGCTGCTACAGCAGAAAAAGAAAGGTACAGGTATGAGCAATCCTCATTGGATTGGACTGCATGAACCACATTGTTCAGTTTGTGTCTGGGTGTTTTGTCTTTAGGGTGAACAAGCTTTTGCCTTAGTGTGTTGCTAAAGACTATTTTTACATACAGACATATAGATCTGTTCAAGTAGGGGCTCTGATGTAGCGTGAGCAATTTTGTGTCAATAGGACAATGTTACAACAACTTAATTATCACACTGATCAGTAGGTGGCGCTATGACCCTACACTAATATTTATATATGGAGCTGTTCAGGTCAGGATTGTGATCATAGGTCAGTAGTTCGGAGTCAGTTGGATAATGCAGAGTGGATTTACAAAGTACTTCCTGTTTCATGGTGAATCAGTAGGTGGCGCTATGACAGTGAGGAAATATTGACACATAGAGCTGTTCAGGCTTGGACTCTAATCATGTGACAGATGTTTGGTAGTGATAGGACAATGCACACTGAAGTTATGACAACATCGTCTCCTTTGGCGAAGGATGATCCTTCGCCGCACCTCAATGTTTACATGGTTTGAGGAAATGTCACAATTCTGACCAGGATCCAATGACTTGTCTCAGCTCATTTGAGCTGTATATTGTAAAGCAGCCAAGAGCAGTGCATCAAAGTATAAAACATGTCACTTCCTGTTGCCAGCAGGTGGCGCTGTGATTTTAAGTCATGATTTCTGTGTAGATGTCATCAGGCCGGGACTCTTGTCTTGCATGTCTAGTTTGGACTCGACTGGACCAATGTCCAAGATACAGAACCTCATGTTTTGATGGCATGTAATCAAACTTTGATGCCACGCCACGGTCACCGTGTGATGAAATCAAATATACTGAGGTAGTTTATATCTCCATCTTGTTGAGATGACATTCCCAGAAGTTGAAGTTGATCTGATGAAAGCCCTACGACAAGTTCGGCAAAGTAAAAAAGTGGAAAATGGCCAAAATGGCCGCTAAAGTCAAAATGGCGGGCTTCCTGTTTGGTCTAGCATATCTATCCAAAGATACTTATTTGTTTGTTATGAAAAGACACATGCCCTTATCGATTTTTGTAGATGTTGGGCCAATCGCAGTGCCGGGGCTGCCCTTTAGGGGGCGTTAGTCAGTTGCCCATTTCAAATTACTCCAGAATACTATTACTTTTTGGGGTTTTGAATTCCCTGCAAACTTTGGTAACAATTTGAGCATGTCTAGGCCCTGAAAAAGCCCCAAAAGGGAAATACAAATCCTTCAAAATACAACAGGCCCTCCCACCGGAGGTGCTCGGGCCCTAATAATGTGGTTTACTCCAAAACGTTTGTTATAACAATATATTTTCACCTTATTAAGCCACACAAGAAACTTTATTATTATGTAACAAGAATATTTTCTTGTAATAACAAAAATGTGTCTTGTTATAACACAAAAAATTCAACTTTATTATGCGATAACTTCCTATATTGTTATATGATCTAACATGTGCAGAGAAGAGATATATTAATGAACATGGCTCTTTTTCATGTTCTGAAGATTCTGCTCTTATTGAACACGGTGGGTGATGTGTATATACGTATATACTGTCTATAATAAGAAGCCAGTCCTCTTACTAATAATACTTAGAAGTCTGACTCTCTGGAGGCAGCATCATTTCTCAGTGGTCGGGAACAGACGGGCTCATGGATACAGTTAATCTACACCAGCTCAGCTTTATCCAGGCTGGGTATAATATATATTGTATAAGATATATGATATAATATGATATATATCTATGCATCAGAGCACGCAATTTCTCTATATTTGTTCAACATCTTGGGGATCTAGTTTCCATGTTAAGATTGTGTTCTTGTTCAATGTATCCTTGGACGCATGCACGGGGGAAGGGTACATGGGTTAGGTTGGTGAAACAAGTGCAGTCCTGGCTCACACACGCACACTGCAAATGTGCACCTTGAATGACTGGGGCCGTTAAAAATACAGATATGGTAGAAGGGAGAAGATTAGAGAATGTTTTTATGGTTGTTTGTTATGACACTGGAGACATATCTTCAACCAGCTAAAAATATATATATGCAGCCGAATAAGGACTTCCATAACAATTTCCTCACTTGGAGAAAGAAAGATTATTGTTCTGGTGGGCTCCATCAGCACTACACCTATGTAACAAGTTATTGTTTTCTCTTATAAAGCTTTGTAAGGATAAATGTGTTTTAAATGCATACAATAATGGTAGTTAACTTTAATTTTTTTTAGGAGAAATAATTTATCCTAACTTTCTTGTTTGGAATCGTAGTTTGTCTGGGGGACTTTTTGTGTGGAGTTTGCATGTTCTTCACATGTCTAGGTTTTCCCCTGGTACTCTGGCTTCATCCCACAGTCGAAAGACATGCAGATTGAGATGAGATTAACTGGAGAATCTCAGTGTGAATGGTTGTGTGTCTGTATGCTGACCCAGCAATGGGCTGGCAAACTGTACAAAGGGTGTACCCTGCCTTTTGCCCAATGTAGGCTAGGATTGAATCCAGCGCCACTTCAGCAGTATAGATAATGGTTGGATGGATAGAAGCATTCAATCTGACTTTCTTTTCTCCACTGACAGATGCTGGGAGACGATCGATGACAGTCCATGGTGGATCATCAAAACACCTATCTTAGTCACCATACTTGTGAGACTCGGCACCTTTTCATAAGTAACATGTTACATACAACTCTATGTAATGCAATCGCATTAACAGGCATGTTACTGTCTTGGCAGGTGAACTTTTTCCTCTTCATTTGTATAATCGGGATTCTGCGACAGAAGATGAATTGCCCCGACATCGGCAGAAAGGAATCCAACCAGTATTCGTAGGTGTTCACTGTCAAATGTCAACCTCTCTATTGGAGCATTGGATATAGTAGAGTTAGAGTATACATTTTTGAATATTTGTGTCTGCCCTTGTGTTACTATTGGTGAGCTATAATAGTCTATACATTAATACTCTAGCCTTGAATGTATGGGAGATTTAAGAAGTGTCTTGTCTTCTCTTTCTTCTTTTTCTACTTTTTTAGGAGACTGGCTAAATCCACACTGTTGTTGATTCCTCTTTTTGGGATCAACTACATCCTTTTTGCCTTCATTCCAGACCACATCCACCCTCAAGTCAGGATGGTATTTGATCTCATTCTGGGCTCCTTTCAGGTAACATTGCATGACAGCACACAAGGTGTTCAGCAGCCCCTTATCAAGTTAGGGAGATAGGAAGAAAAACTGAAAGTTGAGTAAAGTTCAGTAATGAAATTGGGTCATCTGATTGAGTAAACAAATGGTTTGCGCAGCTGACGTGTTTAATTTTGTACAGTTGAATAATGAGGTTGATGATTTACAGAGTATTAAATTGATTGTAAACAGCTCAGAATGAAATCTCCCGGGAAATCTTCCCAGAGATTTAAATGATGAAGCTCCTGCCTGAGCCTAAAGCTGGTCATGATCTAACAGTCATTATTCATGCACAAACATTTTGAGTGTTTTCCCAGCTGTATCACTATCATGCTGGTATTGCTTTTCAACTGCACAGTTCTTATCAGACAGTGCATATTATCTGCTTCTCTCTTCAACAGGGGTTTGTCGTTGCAGTTCTCTACTGCTTTTTGAACGGAGAGGTGAGTAAATACAAACGTACAAACGTTAAATGTCATTTTACCTCCCCACCCGCTTTAAGGTTCAGTGTGTAAGATACAGGTTAAAGGGATCGATTGGCAGACATTGAATATAAAATAATCCTAGTGATGTTTTCACTTGTGTGTTTCTAAATTGTACAAAATTGTTGTTTTCTTTACCCAAGAATGGGTCCTTTATATTTTAATACGTTATATTTACATCGGAAGTAGGGTCATCTCTATGGAGGCTGTCATGTTTTTTACAGTAGTCCAGACTGGAAAAACTAAACATCTTTTGAGTTTTTATGACAATTGAAGGCAACCGCAGGTTCTCAATTATGTTTAGAAGGAGAGGGTGAGGGGTATTCAGCTGCAACATGCAACTTCACCACTAAATTCTACACACTCAACCTTTAACTCTTCATCCTGTTTGCCTACCTCTTCCTCATCTCTCTCTCCTCTGCAGGTGCAGTCGGAGATTAAGCGAAAGTGGCGCAGATGGATGCTGCAGAGGTTCCTGGGCGCGGACACCAAGTACCAGCAGCCCTCCACAGGCAGTAATGGCAACAACTTCAGCACCCAGATCACCATGTTGACCAAATGCAGCCCCTCCACTCGCCGGGCATCCGCATGTCAGGAGCAACTGTCAACCATCTGAAACTCTTGGTTTATTATACTCCCTCTTTCTCTCTCTCTGTTTCTTTCATTATGTACTGAATGTGTGGCTCACTGATGCAATGCAGTTGATATTGGTTGCTGAAAGTCAATATGACATTTTAGTGCTGAAGCTAATATTTGTTCATTGTAATTTGATCCATTGCCTGTCAGGGAAAACAGAGGCAAGTGCTCAGTGTTTTTCTCCCTCGAGCAGAAAGACGACCTGAACCAGCATGGAAACACTCCACGTGCTCAATGAACGGGATAAAAAAAAATTATATTAACATGGAGAAATAACAGCAAGAAAAACAGGAACACTAATTTTCACAAACAGGGTGGAGTTTAGGGAGCTTTAAGCATTGCTCTGGCAGGTAATTTGATCTCTATATAAAGGTCATCGTCACACTGATGTACCGCTGCGTTGAGGTCAAATGATGAGTCACCCTCTGCTGACTATTGACAAGTTGTTGAAAACCAATTGTCACAATAACATGAACTAAAAGGGGGGGGGGGGGGGGATCCTCATGATCATGATGTGAGTTAAAAGGAGGTGGGATTCCCGACCTGCATTTTCCATCTGATGTTAGGCAATAGATGGAGCCAGAGACGAGCTGCGTCCTTTAAGAAACATGTTTATGAAAATGTGTTAGTTACACAAGAGGACTCCGAGCACTTAACTTAATGGTCCAAGTTGCCTGGTAATGAGGAGGGATCTATAGCATAACCAGCACACAGGACGCTCCCTGTCCCGTGTATGACAGTTTTACACAGGACGTACACTCTGATCTGATTTACTGCCGGATAACATTCCTGAGGAGGGACTGCAGCTCCTGCTTGTGAAATTTATCTCAGTTTACAGAGGCTTTTAGTTTTATTTGAGTGCTCGGTCGCTTAACAGATATTGGTATTTACTGGTTCTGACACTAATGGACCAGATGTGTTTGATTATTCGTTCACAATACACCATGTTAGGAATTAATATGTGGCAACAACAATTGACAAGTGCAATAGCTATTCATTTACTTGGAATGATTTTAGTATCCTGTTCTATTCTGTTTTAGTCTAGTCTGTACTGGTCTAGTCTTCTTGGTTCTCTTCTGTTCTGTTCTAGTCTGTTCTGTGCTATTCTATTCTACTCTAGTCTAGTCTGTTTTAGTCTGTTCTGTTCTAGTCTGTTCAATTCTATTTTATTGTATTCTAGTCTATTCTATTCTGTTCCAGTCTAGTCCATTCTATTCAGTCTAGTCTAATCTGCTCTGTTTTTAAAGGTTAAATACATACAGTATGTAGTATTGCTTTATTTTTATTAACTTTAACTACATACAGTATGTATTATTATTATTATTAGTATTATTTGTATTATTTTTTGTCATTCCAGCAGTGTTACATCATTGATGTCCTGCTCAGTTGGTTGCTACATTACTTTAGTTGAGACTGAATTATCTCAACAACTGTTGTGTAGTTTGCCCAGAAATATTTGTTTAGACGTTGATGATTCAGAGGAGATGAATCCTAATGACTTGGTGATTCCCCTGACTTAATTCCCCCTGAAGTTCATGAGTTCATTTGTTGTTTTAAGTGAAACATCTCAAACATCTACTGGATGGCTCACAATGAATATTTAGTTCAGACCTTCACGTTACAAACTTAGATTAATTGTCATAACTATGGTTATGATAAATGTTTTTATTTAGGTGAATTTTGTTCACTCTCAAATCTACAGACATTCCCATCAGCCTCAGTCCTACTTTATGCTAATTAACATGCTAACATGCATGGTGGTGAACAGGGTAGACAGGCTATCATAACACATACCACTTTATACACAGGCCTACATTTGAAGCCACATAATCGGATTAGACAATTTTCACGTTCAAGTAGCGATAGTGTTCAACGTTTCATTGAGTTCCCACCTTGTTCTTGTCGTACTGTGCATGTGTGTTGAACTGAAACTGAAATGAAACTAACTGAAAGTACCTCAGACTTAATGTCACACACAGCTTTTGTATATGAGACTGTAGATAGGCCTCATGAGTTGGTTTATAATTTCTTTGATGTTGATGACATGTAGTGCTCAGGTGTCAACTGGAAATCAATGTTTACATTTAAACATGTGAGTTTCTCCCCTCATTGCTATTGTTATAATGTCAGTAAAGTTGATGAAGTGTCTCTTATTTGTCAAGTTGTACATGTTGTGTACATATTGTGTACTGTACAGTGGAATCAGCTGTAAATATGTTATTGAACAAAATGTCAGATGAAGGTGAATAAAACCTTTTGCACTGTGAAAGCAACAGAATCAACGTATCTTTATTTCAGCTTCAATAAAGCAAATGGACATTAAAGACAATTTCGGAAACAATATAACAAAAACAGATGTACAAATCAACAGCTTTTTATAAAAGAAATTTGGTATGATATTCTAACTTTCCTTTCTCCTCCAGTACTTAGACTTGTATATGTCTCCCCCTGCTGCAAATCATCAGATAAAACCACTTGGTGCTCATTTCAAAACATTTTCTCATTTTCAGAGACCACATTTCCTGTGCCCTAATATACTGGTCGTAATGAGTGTACTCATTCACTTCAAAGCTATGCATACATCATTAATGGCAGCGACAGTTGGACTCAGTTATAACTTGGAGAGACGCAGAGTGTTGAGACGCACTGGAAGAATCGTGGATCCCTCTGCATAGCTCACCTCTCGCAAAATGCCGTTCCAGCACTTGTCTGGCTCATCATATCTG
Organism: Verasper variegatus; assembly: GCA_026259375.1. NCBI lineage: Eukaryota > Metazoa > Chordata > Actinopteri > Pleuronectiformes > Pleuronectidae > Verasper > Verasper variegatus. Next base: position 16,728,292 of record CM048053.1, on the reverse strand, counting down.
TGGGAGAGATACATGTGTTAGTGTTTGGTCCTTTTTGTCATTGCACCATCAATACTATTTTAAGAAATGTAAAAGCATAGAAAATATGAACTTCAGTTAATTACATAGAAAAATATATTTTTTCATGGCAGAAACTTAGACTTGAATTAAAGGAAAGGCATAATAATGCTGATGTTTCAGTTCCACGGGTTGGACAGTTTTATGTGACTGTGAGACCTTATCAGTCCTTATTGTCAACAATTAACATAACAAAACAAACATTGCATTAGTCTGTCTCCAACACATTACTTATTGTATTATTGTCTTCGGCACTCAGACTTAGGTTTCGTCAAAATAGAAAATGTTGGACAAATTAATAGTTGGTTTGAACCTTGTGATCTGATTTGCGGAAAAACAGAATGTCTCAATGAATAGCTTTTCCTGCTATAAGGTGAAAAAGGGTTTATTAAAGTCTATGAAATGATGGTCTCATCTAGAGTGTGGGATCAGATTTTTTTTAATTGTTTAGTTTTCAAACATGTTTGATTCAAAAACTCTAAGAAGCCAAATATCTCTTATTAGAGCTTAGATACTAACCACATCCTGGTTATGATAAACAATATAATATTTTAAAAAAGGGAAAAAATAAATAGGTGTTTCATCATACTGGAACAAATGTGTTTATATTGAGCTAAAGGTAAAACTTTACTTTCAGGTTCCTTTTGTAGCATGTATGCGTCACATTTAAACATTGACTTTCATGTTACATTATCACACACTATAATAGTAGTTATTGTTAGATAGTTATAGTAGTCAAGTAGTTATAAGCAGACAATCATGAAGAACAACAAAGTAAAATAGGTTCATGAACATTTAGAAAGTCTGCTTACAACTACATTATGACGTGATTTTTATTAAATGTTTAAATAGTGTTTGTAAATGTTAAATACATGGACTGAATTATAGTGTTAATGTAGTGGACTAATACCTCCAGATGTCTGTCATCTCTGTTGGGACGGGCTCCTCACTGGTTTCACTGGGCATCATAGCGAAGCCCCCCAACGCGTACAGGTAGCCTCCTGATGAGATTAGATTAAGAGAGCTGCGCTGCTGAGGGAACTCTGTAAACTCAGACCACCTGGAACACAACAGGACAATAAGGGTGTTAAATAAACTGCTATATAACTGAATGATACCCAGAGCAGGACAATGAGTGGGATTTTATGACCTAATGATCTGCTGTTCACACTCTGTGAGTCATTTCACTAATGTGGACAGATGCACCTCATAACCCTGAGATATAGTGGGTCATATAAAAAACTGTTGACTCACTTGTTGGTGGCGATGTCATAGACTTCCGCAGAGCAGGTGAGGCCGGCATCTGTGACCCCCGTCAACACGTAAATCTGCTCTTTGTGGATGGTGATACCGAACAGAGAGCGGGCCGTCTTAATGGGAGCCAGGTCCTTCCACTCAAACTTTGTTGGATTGTAGACGCACACTCTTCTCAGGCATTTCCTGCTCAAAAAAACATGCAATACAGTGTGTTAAAGGGGCAAACCTTAAGTCAATTTGAGTTTAAACTTCTGGAGCGTCACCCACACACAAGACAACAATTCAGGATATCTGCTGGTTTGATTTGAAAATTCTACTTTTTCTTTTTTGATCTATCAATTGTGATTCCTGAACTTTACAGAAGGACCATGCTTATTGGTTTAGTTTCAATACTGTTTTGATACTGTTACAAAGTGAATAATAGAATCAGATTGGAACCAATTTCGGAGCCCATCGGCCAAACTGTGTAAAGTTTTATACTATCATAAACTGCATGTATAGTAATGAATGGGGAACTTCAAACAATGTTCTTTTTTACAAAATGATGTGTGATTAAACTCTAAATTATCAGATTTTAGTAGACAATCAGCATTGCCACATACTTGCTTTCAGACTTTCCTCCAATAACGTAGACGAGACCATTGTGTGATACAGTCCCGTGGCCATATACTTGATAAGGCAGAGGGTCTGATTCACCCCATTTGAATGACCTGTGTAGAAAAGCATGTAAATACATAAAAATGAACTATTACTGACTATTTGACTGACAAGACGGACTTGATTAATTATCAATATGGCATATTTCCAATTGATCAGACATTGAATTGAGTGGGACTGTACTTACTGTCTGTCATAGATCATGACTGAATCCAGGGCGTGCTCGCCTTCCTTCAATTCCCTCCCACCCACAACAAAGATGGAGTTCTCAGCTTCTGTCAGTCCAAACAGGCAACGAGGGTTGGGTTGTGAGGGCATCCCTAACCACTCTGAACTCACCGGGTCAAACTGAGGATGAAGAGAATAAGTAGTGAAATACACAGGAAATCTGCAGAAGAAGTTGTAAGGAAAGCTCCTTGCTGCCAGATCACAGAGTTAATGATGGACTTAGGGATTGATACTCTACCTGCAGGAAGTAAGAACTGAACGGTTCGTCTTTATCGTCCTCGTTGTAGAGAAGTCCTCCGACAACAAACACCTGGTTCTGCTTGGTCACCAGGCTGCAGTGGTTTTTGGGAATATCTGTTGATTCTGACACCACAAAGCATTCGTTCCCTACTGGGTCGTAGGCCACAGTCCCTGTGTTGTTGATCATGACTATCAGTTCCATCTCAAACATCCCAAAGCGTGGGTTGTTGTTTAGTATACCCGGCAGATACCCTTCCTCATCCTCCTCCTCATCCTCACTTCCTTCTCCCCCCTTTGCCCCATCACTGCTAGGCTTTCTGGGCTTTGGGAGATGCCCTCTGTGAGCATCCTTGACGAGATCCATCTCCTTCTTGATCTCCTGGCTAAACCGGATGTACTGGTGGCACTCAACTTTCTCTTTGAAGTAATCCAAAGGTATAAGCCTAAAACGGATGCAGTGCAGCAGCTCTGGCAGGTCCTTGACCCGGTTTGTCTCATCATGTTTTACCCAGCCCATCACGGATTCAAACACCAGCTCCTCCCGCTCAACATTGAGGGAGTCTGAGGTGATGATGATGGCCAGCTCACTTGGGCCCAACTGCAGGAAGTCCTGGTCCCTGACGACGACCTGGTAACGTTCACAGATGAACTCTTGAGCCCTGACGGTGAGCCGGGGACAGTCCAGCAGCAGCCCCAGTCTGAAGATGGCCAAGCAGTTTCCAAGCACCAGCTTTTCTTGTAGGTAGGAGACACATACGGAGAAGATGGAGGGGATCTGGTACATGTTGGCCACCATGAAGATATCCTGGACATTCTGCTCTGTCAGACTAATGTCAGAGGTGTATAAGTACCGCAGGATCATCCCCATAACAACTGGCTCCACATCTTTGAGGACAATCTCCCGTTTCTTGCTCTCCTCCAGGTCAGACAGGAACATGGCCTTGAAGAAGGGGCTGCTGGCTGCCAGAACCAAGCGGTGGCAGGGGAACTCCTTGTCCTGGATTTTAAGGACACAGTCCACAAACTTGTCATTTTCCAGCAGGTCACACAGTCCATCCTGGAGGAGGGTCTGTTGGTACATCCGAGGCTGCTCCACTGGGTCTATGGTCGTGGCTGCCATCTTGTTCTGTCGCCTGGACCTGGTTGGGTTTGTGGGTACCCTTCTCAACTCCCCACAACAGAGCAGGACTGTCAGCCTGTCACGGGGCTGCTCAGATCGCTGTGGATAGCCTCCACGAGTTGGTAGGCTGCTGGCTGCAGCTGTCTGTGGCCGTCAGTCACACGGTAAGTCACGGGTATTTATAGACAGGACCCTCACAAAGCTGAGGAATCCATTTTGGTGGACTACGCCACACAGACCCCCACAAACAGCTGAATGACTAATCACGGGGGTGAGGGCATGTTAAATCCAGTGGAACAACTCACCAGGAAGCCTCACTGGATCTAATTACTTTGACATTTTGACACACTATTACCAAGTTGTATTTTCCATGCAACACTCGGTATATACTCGTTTTATACTCATCACTCTGGTTCTTGAAAGATTAGCAGGTTAATAAACTTCCCCAGACTTTGAAAAGTCTCATGTTAACACGGGAGCAACAATACTGTAACTATACTGTTCTACTCAACTACTAAACTAACTTAACCATCCTCAGGTTACAAACAGAAAAAAAATACTTTTGAACTCAAAACACATCTGTTTTGATCAGATGATTTGATTTCAACCTTAGGTCCCTCTTAAGTTCACACTTTGTTTTGCTTTGTATGTTGTGTTTTCTGTCTCCGCTTTAATTATTTGTGTGTTTATTTGTGATAAATTGTCCTTAGGTGTCAAGAAAGGTGCTGTGAAATAAAATATGTTATATTATATTATATATTATTATTATTATTATTATTATTATTATTATTATTATTATTATTATTATTATTATTATTATATTCTGTATTACTTGACACAGGCACCATACAGGTTACAGTTATGGCAGCTTTCCACAGTTGTTCCTTTACCTTTAAATTTAGTATGTATAAAAAACTTTCTCAGCTAACCGTCCAATTTAAATGATTGTCGCCAAAAGAGTAAAGTAGAAAAGGAACACTGACTCATAAACTGTATGGTTTTATAAATAGTTAAAATGTTACCAAAAAAAACTCAAGTTACATGAGTCAGTTATATAACTTTTCACTCATAGATCCAGAGATAACACACACTAAACCTACCACCTGGAAATAATAGATGTCACGGACAAACCCTTGATATGGCATCTGCACAATCTGCAATTTACATAATGTTCATATGTTTAATACTTTTTTTTACTTTTATTTTTAGATATTTAATTTAAGTTCATATTCTCTCTCATTATTATCATACTTGAGGTTTCTGTCGTTCTCCTTGAGCTACAGTGCTTTGCATGATAATTTGCTTTATCTCTGTTTGTTGTTCACCAAACACCAAAGCAGATTCCTTGTATGATGAAAACTTACTTTGCAATAAATCTGCTTCTTCTATAAAAGGAGAAAGGAAAAACCAAAGAGGAACTCAGGTCAGATTTTGTCAATTCTCTGAAATTTAGATTAAAGCCATGAACTAATTAACTGAAATAATGCAGTGAAAGAAAATCTGTGGACGATTTCTTTAGTTTAGTTGAAGACCATGATAAGTCTAATTAAGATCAACAATTGTGAATTATTCCCTGATTAATTTTTATTTTTTTCCTTTAGCAATTCAAAGTTTTATAAAATGAAAACTCATGTGTGGGTTGTTGGACTTCTAATATGTTTTTAATTATCATAATGTCATCACATTGATAGCAGCCAGTGATCAGCTTTGGTCAAACTGGGCCATCTTGTGGTGATAGATAATAATGTCTCACTATCAGAACTTCATCAACACAGTTCTAATTGAAGCAATTTCATCTATTTAAAAATGTTTAATTGTGAAATGTTTAATGCAGTAGCTATCCAAGTGAATATCAAAACATACATTTGAATTTTCTTTACATACAGTGCCAAAAATATCACACGAGAAGTGTCACTTCTGGATTAAAAACAAAACTTTATTCCAAGTCAAACATTTGAAATAACCATTATTTAATTAAAACCCCTACAATGAGAAAAGGTTTTACAATCTGCATGAACTCATTCCCCGTGAACCACTGCTCTTCAGAGCATTGGTTCAAGTTTGAATTACAGGCAGAATGAGCCTGACCCATGTTCTCTGCTGGACCTGTTGTCTTTCATATGTGAACTGATGACCTGGATCATGTGAGAATACAAATCCTGACATGTCACACACACACACACACACTATTCTCCTGTAGATGATATGTAAACTGTTGTTCTCTGGATAATTTTGAACTACATTTGTTTTTTCAATGCAGTGAGAACTTTGATACATTCTAAACGTTAAAATAGACTATCCCACACACCGTGGTTGTATTTTTGCTTTAGTGACAGAAGAGCAAATATACTTTACATTCAACTGCAAACAATGTGGAGGGTCTCCACAGCACCCTTTTATTTTCTGCATTGCACTCATTCACTGATACCAGGGTGTCAAGTTTGTTCAAGTTTTGAACCCTTTAAGTGTGGTTAAATGTTCTGAGGATTATGATCTAAGGCATCTAATGGAAAACTGAGAAACCATCTGACTAAAAATAATCATGTTGAGGAGGATATAAAAAAAAGAATGATGTCTAAATTTGAGAAAAAAGGCCTGTCATTTGCTCAACAATCCTTTGTTTGGATAAAATGCAAAATGCACCTTTGGTGGGTTTGTGCCAGAGGACGTGACGTCTATCTACAGCAAGTGCACTTATAAGATATTTCACAGTTAGACACTTTTCCTCTCTTCTGACGAACTAAAGCATGAAATGCACACTTGTGACCAAAGTAGGTGCTGACTGGCTGTTACAGTCTGTTTAAGTTACAGTACACAAGGCCAAGGATTGGAGAATGTGAGGGGGCTGTTGACCAAGTCTGTGAAACTCTGGGTTCTCTCGTCCGTTTACTCTGCTTTCTCTTTGACTCCATTGACTGCCTTTGCCACCTCGGCTTCGTCCTGCAGGGCCTGCTGTCGCTCCCTCTCCTTTACCAGCTGCACGCCGCAGTAGGTCACAAGCAACACAGAGAGGGTGGACAGAGGGAAACCTGGAAAAGAGAGTGGGAGGAGATGAGAAAAAATAAGAGGTTTAAGGTATGACTTCACAGGAATGCAGCTGTCTTTGTGCTGTGTCATGAGTCGATGTTCAGCTGCAGATAATCCCTGTGAGCGAACCTCTCCATTTCTCAGTGCTCGCTTGTTAGGAGCCTTTCATTCTCTTTGAAAGAAAGCAACAAAGAGGACGCTCAAGTCATATGATCCATGGAGGATGGCGCCCCCCTTGAGATACTATTGCTTTTGATCTCAGTCTGTGTTGTCCTCACTTTTACTGGAAGTGACAGAGAAGCCTAAGTTTTATTTTATATAATATGCCCTTGCTGTTCCCTACCTTTGAAAATCAGTCTCCTGCCCACCAGTTTGGCAAACTCCAAACTGTTGAGGGAGAGAATGTTGTAGAGGATGATGGTCCAGAAGTTGGCAGCGTTGAACACACCACGGATCCTGCGTGACATAGCCTCACCCATAACACCCTAGAAACAGAAGAAACAGTAACACATGCAGAGATCTTGTGTAAAACTAAATGCCACAAAATAATATGTGTCAACTTGATCCCTACTCTAGTATCCTTAATTTTCCTCACCTCAATGGTAGAAAATGGTGGAAGGGAGAAGAACTTGGCGACCCACAGCTCAAAGTTGAGGCCAAAGCAGTTGAAAAAGGACCAGATATAAACCAGCTGACATGGACCCAGCCACAAGGTGGTGATAGCGAAGGTGCAGAAGGTTGCTAAGAGTTCTTTGAAGATTTTGTCATGATCCCCACCAATGTAGTCATAAACATACCTGCAATGTTTCAGCTCACGTTTAATATCAAATCCTCTTATATAGCGCCATCTGTCATTTAAACCCATGAATTTAGAGCCAAACACTCACTTGCACAGCCAGTCGTTGATGCCTCTGTCAAAGTGCCTGAAACAGACAGAGATGTTCCATGTAAATCTTTTTGCACATTTACAGAGAAGTTACACAGTGAATTATAAAGATTGCACGCGACGAGTGGAGGTTGCACGTACGTCTCAGCGAAGACATAGAGCATGGTCAGACACTTCGGGGGCTGAGGAGGGTCCAGGTGGTCCAGTGTAGCCACAGTGTTGATGACACCAAACATCGCAGCCGCTTTCACCCAGTCATACACCAAGTTGGAATAAGCCAGGCCAGCTGCAAAAACACATATGGAAACAAGGTCATTTTAACTAAAGGTAAATTAATGCTAGTTAATTTACACTGAGAGCCTGATCGATATATTGGACAATCGTAGTCTTTCACATCCATATTTGTATTGGTGATATGTTTGCTTATATGAAAACTTTTTATGTTTATTTTAAATAACCATGCAGACAAAATTCACCATATTTGGTTGTATCTGTGTTTTCTTTTTATTTGTAGTTATATATATATTCAAGCTTATGGTTAACTATCAAATATTAAGCCTCTATTACATTAATGAGATCTTAGGAATCATTGCCAATACATATTTTAACATACATAGCTGAGATATCTGTATTGGAAATGTTTCACTCGCTATCATCAGTATCAGTACAAACCCCCAAATATCCAAATCAGTCAGGTTGAAAAAACTAGAGAAAAAGGGATGCTTGGAGTGAAAATGAGTAAATACTTAATGTCAGTGAATACAATAATGATAACAAACACTGACCACAGCTACATGTATACAGCCTGTAATAAAATGACATTGTCTTTGCATTTTTATTTATATATTTAAATAAAAGAAACATTCATTAAACATTAACTAGGTGCCTAAAAGAGAAGATAGGTTTATTTCTATGAAGAGTTTTAGTCTCCATCATGGTCTCAGTGCTTTCTATGAGTCACTTTCACACTGAAAGGAATTCAATTCAAGGGTCAACATTCAATTGACATCAGTCAACTCTCAGCATTTAAAAAAAGACTGATTGAAGCATCAGTGGCAGCTACACCACACCCATGAACTCACCCAGACACCAGTCAGACAGCTTGGTGACCAGCTTCATGTCACTGGGGATTGTCAGGATGTAAAGATAGTGGAAGAAGACATCCACCACCAGAATAACTCCCAGGTACAACACAGCCTTGGTGGTGATGTTCCACATCTCCCTCTCTTTGCGGGTCAGCTGGGTGTTGTTGGCCTGTGGAATGAAACACATTTAGCCATCTTTGTTTTTAAGATGTATAGGTTTGTCGCAGTGTGTTATATGTTATAGTGGGAATGATATTCTCTCAAAACTAACTTATGTTGAAGGTTTGTTTTAGGTATGAACTGCAGCAGTAAAAATAGTAGTAATACTTTGTCTTGGTTTTCTGTCTCTGGCTTTCAAATTGAGTTACATGTATAAACACATCAGCTTACATACATATTTCCTTCAGCTGTAAAAGTGACACAGCATGTGAGTGTTACATGTCTCATGCAATGTGATAACCTCATAACTGTTGAGAAAGGCTGTTCACTTTTCACTTTCACTACTTTGGCAGTCACCACATCTAGTTGAATCTTCACAGCCTCACCTGGGCATGATACCTGTCGAAGGTCATGATGGGTCCGAAGAAGAAGAAGGGGAGGTAGAAGTTGTATCTCAGGAGGTCGCAGAACGAGTAGCTGCCATCCTTCTTATCGCAGTTCTCTAAAGCAAAGCTCATACAGCGCATGATGCTGAAGCCGCAGCCTCCATAGAACAGGATGTCTTGCAGGTCAAAGGAACCAGTCACCAAGGTTTCCTACAGGAGGAGTCAGAATTATTCAGATTATCTGTTTTTTACACAAATTATCATGGCCGAAACAGCTTGATAAAGTTGTGAGCAAAATGGGGAGAGGTGTGTCAGAAGAGTCTCAAAAGTTATGCCACAAAACATAGTGTAGCTTCTAAATGCTTTATTTCTGTCACAGCTTGATAACTGTTCCATGATTTGTTCCAGTGACTCAATGAAAAACATAAAGAAATTACAAGTAGCACAAAATAAAGCGTCACTATGTGCTGTACAGTGCTCTTATAGAACTAATGTAATCGATATGCATGAAAGTTTGAGTTCGCTAACTGTTAGTGAGAGATTTACCTATGCTTTGTTGAATTTAATTAGAAATGTACTTGTGAAACAATCACCAAACATAGTATATAAAAGGTTACTCTCACAGTTTGTTCAACACAACTATCAAACATGATATGCTACAGATAGAAGGGTTAGGGTTTCAGAGCCATGGTTAGATTGAATTCATATAATGTATATTGTTCAGGAAAGTATTAAAGAGTGGTTCAAATTAGTTAAAACAGCATCTCCAAATAACTCTGGAACAGTAATTGACTTGTGTCTTTGTGTAAAATGGAAAAGGATAATATATGGATTAGGGTGAAATTAGAAATATAATAGCCATGTTTTCTTGGAATTTAATTTAATGTGGGCATTGTGTAGGATAGGCAAAACAATTAAACTTAGAACTTAGATATACATTTTTGTTAACAATTATTACTTAACTGTGTGAAGGAAAAGAGGAAAGAGAGTTATCGATATTTTAAATAATTATAAATGATCTTATATCTTGTGTTTTGCCTAATATCTGTTAAAATAATGACTATTTTGTTTCTCTTCTGTATTTACTTGAATGCTTTAATGAGATGAGCTGTTTTTGTTTGTGTGGTTGTTTGTTTGTTGTGTTCATGTAATGTGTATGACTGTGTGTGCGGTGGACCCCAGGAAGAATAGCTAATGCTTATGCTGGTGCTAATAGGGATACTAATAAAGAAAGAAATAAGGAACAACCTAACTCCTGACTTGAGGTTTGAACCAGGACCCACGCTCTCACCTGCCAGGAGTTATAAGGCTCCAACTTGATGGAGGCCAGTGTGGTGAGGCCGGCTCCCAAGCACAACCATTTCCTCTTGACCAGAGCAACACTGTAGAGGATGATGCAGTGAGACAGAACCAGAGCCATGAAGGTCCAGCCCATCGTCACTAGGACTGCCAAACCACCATACACACCAAATATCAAGGATCTGTGCTGTGGGTAAAGAGGGGCCAGCATCAGTGTGACACAGCAACAAGATGATTGTACTGTTCATTATTTAATGCAACACACATGATGTTAGTACAACAACACTGTTGAACAACAATGGATACACTTTAGGATGGAAAGATTAAATTGTGATGGGAAGAACAACAAATACAATGTCCACATATAAATGGTTTAAAATGAAACACGTGACAAATGTTATAAGATTCACAACTTTATTAATGTTACCTTACATCCATCTATACCAATCTGCATTGCAAGCATGAAACAAGACAGAAAACATGTTTAAAACATAATAAACTGTTTTAAATATGTCACAATATACACAGGAAAGAATCACGAGTACACACAATAGACACAGTCACAATCTAACTGAATGCAAGTCATGCTCATGCATCAAATTTATTAGATAAAGAGGTTGAGGTAGACATATTACAAAATATGTGTTTAGTGGACTCAAATAAAACTGCATTAAATTGAATTGAACTGGATTGATTATACAGATCACATCCGTATAAGGTAGCTTTGCATTGACACTTGTAAAATGAGTAGAGCCTGATTTCATTCACAAGTGCAAACACATTCATTTAAAAAACATTTGTACATGACACGAGTTTACCAAAGAGACATGCAGTTATACCTGTATGTAGTCACAATGCAGCTCTATATCTCACTGAAATTCACACAGACTCTTTCTGCCTCTATAGCACACACATGCACGCACCTTTGGAGCTATCAGGGTGAATATCTTCGCAAAGATCACATGACCGATGAGCGCGAAAAGGATATGATTGCGGAATGTAGAGAACCACATCATCCATTCAAAGTCCGCCACATCCTGTTGGAAAGGAAGATGCCTTATTAAGACACACAAGTGCTCTGTTTAGACATTTTGCATCAGTAAAACACAATGAAATAAATATGGGCAATGTACCATTTTCCTGCCAAAGTAATGCCATCCTGGTTTCACACTTTCTTTGAAAGCCTTTCTGTTTATATTCTCTGAAGAAAGAAGAACAAATGGATAATCAGCAAACAGTAAATAATAAATTGTTCACTGGAAATACAGTTTAATCGATATGGCATGAAGATTTCAACTCATGATATAGTGAATGGCAAAAAAACCCTGCTGAATCCAGATTTTAAGCAGCTGATCCATCTGAGAACTCAGCAATAATCTTCCTGAGGAAAATGTCCTCAGAATTTGAGCATATTTGGTGTAATTGTTGGATTATAATTTAAGGTGTAAGAGCACATTCCATCCATTTGATGATATCAAATATTACATAATGTACTTGTTGCAGAGCTTTCTATTTTTTAAGCTGACTTCTTCATTCACACAGTCATAATCTGGCTGTAGGAGATTAGTTCACTGTGCAAACTTGAACCAAAATCTAACATAGAAATTATCTAAAAAATTAAATATGAATCAAAAATGGTCATGATAATAATTACAATCATGACAATGCTGCTGAGACATTCAAAGCACAGCAACATATGCGACTGACATCCGGTCTCACAGCAGCTCCTCCAGGTTTGCCTGATTACACTAATGGACATGAAAAGGGTTATCAAAATGTAAGGGTCGGTCAGGGAAAGCCTCTTACTTCTGGGAACATGGCCAGACTTCTATTACCAGTAGACAGTGCTACTGAAGCATGCAGACCTGAGCTGTAACAATGCCCACAGCCTTAAATGACCATTTCAAGACATGGAGAGGAAACAGAATCAGGACTGACATGATTCTGTCCAGGCCGATCTGACAGCACAGGCTGTGACAGACAGTACCACTCACCAGATTACACTGAGTCCATTCAGATCAGTGTGTGAAGAGGCTAGTTTGAGTATTTTAGTCTTAAAACAGGCAAACATTTGGCATTTTTTCAGGATGAAGTGTATCAGGATCTGTTTGGCTCTGTGTAAATTATTCTTAAACTGAAATAGTTCACTCAGGAGGACAATCAGAAAGTAATTGGACCGTCTTTAAAATGCTTTTATTCATATTTGTTTTGCAAAGCTGGTTTGTAATTTACATTGTGTCTGTCCGTGCTGGTTATTGTGTTTGATTTGTGTTGATGACTCATTACTTTTGCTTTGCTTCTAATGATGCCCATGTTTGTTTTCTGCTAATATATCTCTATATTTTACTTATTTTAATTGATCAACATGATAACTGTTTAAACATGTAACTTATTTGTTGTTATTTCATTATAAGCTGCCAACTCTATCGCCTTTTCATCCCTGTGGCCAGACACCACAGATTAACATTAATCTCTTTGCTAACTCTGGCATATTCATAGTGTTGCTTGTAATATGCCCTGTCCCTGAAAAATTACTTTATTTCAGGATCAAAGGTTTTGGGAATTAGTTTGGCTCTGTGTAACCGATCCTTAAACAGAAATATCTCCATCAGGAGAATAATTAGAAAGTAACTGGAACATCTTTAAATTGTCTTGATATTAATAGATACATGCAGGAATTCCTCAAGGGAGAGTTGCGTAAAATGGAGCGTTTTTTAAGCAGAGGACTTATTCTTTTTAATGAAGATTTCAATAATAAATTCATGTTTTCACTTAAAAACAATAATTCTAATTGATGTCGTTAACTGGGTTGTTTGAACTCGTAAAGTTGGAACAGTTTTTGGACCAGGTGCTCAAATACTCTCCACTCACTCTTAATTCAATATGAAAGGATTTCAGTGAATGTCTGTAAATCTCTGGCAGTGTTATTGATCTTTTAGAGCTACACTGACAGTGTGTATGTGCTTCGGACAGCTCTTGACACGTCGTCCACTCACCGCTCGAAGCTTCAAATATCCAACTGCCTGCCCATATCAAGGCCACGCCAAGTACAGCTGTGTACAGATACAGCTCATATCTGGGGAGGGCAGCCTTGATCCCCATGGTGAAACCGCACACAGGTAGCCTGACGGGTTGAAAAGCAATCACACAACATGAGAACTGACTTGTAGCCAAACACTAAGAGCAGGAATAAAAATAGACAGATTAAGAACATTTTATAAAGGAGTTTACCAAGGTTTATTGAACCAGAGATTTTCATATGCTGTTGATTATTCTGAATACACTTGTTATGTTTTAAGCCTGAGACCTCAGTATGATACTGAGACATCCTTGTCTTAATATGCTTACAAATTTAAGGTTTGCGTAACACAAAGAACAGAACACAAAATGGTCTATATGAATTCATATATATATATATATATATATATATATATATATATATATAGCCTCCCTATTTGTGTAGGTTGTTGTGTGAATTCAGCAGCATATTGATTTTCTTTACCATATGATTTACAAGATAGCCCAGTCTAAAGAAAATCATCATGGTGAATAACTCTAACACTCCTTGTGCCAGCACCTATCAGCACAGGTTCTTCTTGTCAGACACAGAACAAGGTGTTTTAAAGAGGTGACATTCTACTATTAAGCCTTTTGGATCCATGCAGTCGGTGACTGAAATAGGACTGCAGAGACCTGGCTCCTCGGAATCAGCACCGTCAGCTGCGCAACCCTACCTCTCCTTCCTATTATAGCTCTTGCACTTGGTGTGCTGTACAGAGCAGGGCAGCTGCAGTGCTATGTGATCTGGAGAGGCGCAGGGGGACTCACTCCACAGAATAATTAGAACTGAATGGGACTGACCAAGAATGGTGCATGATAGTGAGAAAACAAATAGACAGACAGGTTCCAGTGGATTGGATATTTGTTTGTGTGTGCGTGCGTGCGTGCGTGCGTGCGTGTGCGTGTATACTGTGTGCGTTTGTGCGTATGTGCGTGTGTGCGTCTGTGGTAAAGTTAAAGGAGTTGGACAAACAAGTTCTTCCCATGCCAAGATGTAACCATGGGCAAGAAGGAGCTGAGCACAGCGTCCTGAATACAAATCCAGCTCCACTGTCTCGCGACTCCTTGCTGATATAGAGCTGAAAACAATGTTCGGACCTTTTTCTATTCTATTAGCTCTGCAATTGCACTTTACCCCTATGCACAAATAGAACACTTTATTTCACTAACCTGGTATCCGCTTCACACTGTCACAAAGAGGGCGGCAGTGTTTACAGCCAGACTCTTCAGTATAATAAAAGAAACAGGGGTGGTTGCAGCAGTTTTTTTGGTCTAATTCATCCGTCTTGTAGAGGCTTTGCTGCTGCCTGCGATCACCAGCCTCGGCCAGTCAGGATGTTGCGGACTCAACGAAAGGAGGAGGAGGAGGAGGGGGAGGAGGGGGATATATTTATCCCTCACTACCGTACCGCAGTGAGGGGTGGTCCGTGCACTCTGAGTCCATCAGACCTTACAGGAGCGCACAAACAGGAGTTCAGCAAGTGGATCAAAGACAACATCAAAGCGAGATACCTGTGGCAATCCCCCAATCAAAACTATAGTGGATCAAACATTTGAATAAAATGGATGAAAATATGGCAGAATGTACTAAATGAAGTATGACTTCAAGTTATGATATCAAACAATACAGCAAGTGCTTTTACGTTTTCTTTTGATATTGTAGTATAATATATTTACTCTGTGAGATTATGTAACCAGTCATAGATTGGTTGATGGTTTATACAATGTCCACATATAAATGGTTTAAAATTAAACACGTGAAAAATGTTATAAGATTCACAAGTTTATTAATGTTACCTTACCTTCCTCCATACCAGTCTTCATAGAAAGCATGAAACAAGACATACAACATAATAAACGGTTTTTAATGTCAGAAATATTCACAGGAATTAATCACAAGTATACATAGTAGAAAACAGAGTACAAAGTACACACTACAAAGTAGACACAGTTTCAGTCTCACTGAATGCAATCTTGTGCGCTTGTATTAAGTCCATAAGTTGTAAGACAGAAGGTTGAGGTAGAATAAAATAAAATTGGATTGAACTTATTTGAACTGAATTAATTATACACATCACAGAAGTACAAGGGAGCTTTGCATAGACAATTACTCTAGCCCATATAAAACGAGTAGAACCACGAACACACATATTTATCATGCATTCATATATGAAAGAATTTACAAGAGACATGCAGTTATACCTGTATGAGTTATGAGGGCACTCTATGTCTCACTGACTCTACAGGACACACAGACACACACCTTTGATGTATAATATATGTACTCTGTGGTATGATAATTTGTTTCCATCTCATAGAGCTAGTTTAAAAATGATGTTAGTTCATTGAAAGCAGCTCTGTCATTAAAATATAAAGTGTGCAAGTAATTAAGTCAAATGTGTTTGTAAAGAAAAAAGTCACAAAGTGATATACAGGGCCAAATAAGATACAAACAGTCATACCACATAAATATAAAAACATACTCACTAAAAATAAAATATAGAATCACCTGAAAGCCTGCATAAACAGATATCTTTTAACAGTTTTTTTTATTCCAAAACTTGAAGATAGGGCAACAAGTGGACTTGTTTCTATCAACATAAAACAATAAATAAAGTCACCTGCTGGAAAACATCCTCCCCAAAGTCCAAACGTGATCCTGACACAGAAATGATGGGACTCTGATGTGACTGAATCCAAATGTAGGCGGTATATGAATACCGAGTATTCTTGAGGAAGTTTGACAATTTGAACACTGGGAGGCGCTCTCGATTCTTAAAAAGTGTGTCCACAAGAACTATTTGCGAAAGAATGCGCACCAAGGGCTTGAGGATCAATGTGGAATATTTGCTTTGCCTCTTAAACGAGGTGTTGTTTTCCCTGTGGATATTGACGCTGCAGCTATGTATCCGCCGCATACAATAACACAAATCGTATTATGTTCAAATATACATGTATTTTTTAAAGTAAAGAGCTAAATTTGACCAGCAGTAATAACAGAGCACCAGAAGCTGGATTAAACCGCGTCCAGCTGCAGGGGTTGAGCAATGTGCGGCGGGTTAGAGCCGCCTGCCTGAGAGGATCCGTCACAGAAACAAACCGCCCCCTCCCACTGCGAGTGCCCCCGCTTCAGATGTGCAACTCAAATACATAAAGCCTCCATGTTGCACAGGGGACGTAGGACCAACACACAGGCGCTGTTTGCGTGGAGGAGTTAGCGAACTTCAGCGTTCAACAACTTCGCGTCTGACACATGTTTGTTTTGGGACCAGAACCAAATTCTCCGCAGGGCTCTCAGCGTTGTTCCAGTCACGGCCTCACATTTTTGGATGACCCGCAGCATTCGCGGCTAACCTGAGCTAGGTGCTAACTTTAGCTAGTTAGCAATTCAGCGTCGTTTGTTTTTGTTTTGTATTTTTAGCCGCACGTGTGTGTCCGCGTCGCCCACAAAATACTTCGTCTGCAGCGATGATATTTTGCGGAGAGCCGTAAATGACAGCCATTCACCGGCCTCCATTCACCACCGTGCTAGCTGACTGGCTACCCCCGCTGCCCCAACGCTTTGCCACGGACGGTTGCCTGGGCTTTGTGGGCTAGCTGGTCATCCCCATTTTGAACAGCTAGCTAGCAGTAGCGAGCGAAGCCAGCGCGCTAGTACGAATAACATTGTGGGAAACGAAACAGGAATAACCACCCGCCTAAATGGACCACATGTCCATTATAACCCAGGTCTCCAACCCGAAGGAGGAGGAAATCATATCTTTCAACCAAGAAAAAGGTAAGAAGAAGTCAGTAAACGGGAGGTAACTAAGGCGCTAGCAGGCTAACTACTTACTACTTCTGCACTGACATTAGCGCTTAGCTGGCGCCGGTTGTCTACGGTGGTGGTCGTCGTTTAAAAACCCGTAATCACGAGCACGATTAGTCAACAAACTTAACAAGCAACACGTTTATCCGAAGACACAGTAACGTCATGGAGCTAGCTAAATGTTTCCTGTGCCTACAACATGAAGAGCGCTCCAGTGTCGAGTCGTGTGGTTTAATCCCATTACTGTCTGAGGTCAAAATAACATTGTTGTCAAACTGTTGTTGTCCACGCTAAGCCATTTAATTCCAGGTGTTCGCCCGTTTGTATGCAACACTTTCCCTTTTTGTGGTTTGGCTTAATAACTGGGCTTAATGTTTTGACAGGTGATTCACTTTATGAATCACGACCATAACAGAGGTCTGACCATGGTTTGGTCTGAGGTGGAGCAAAGTGTTGCATGAGACCAAACAGTATTGTTTCATTTATTTCAAATGTCTATTAATCAACACAATATTTCCCCTCAGAGATGAAACTGTAATGTGGCAAATCCATCATGACTTATTTCACCTTGCAGGTTGGACATATTTAAACGATCAATTTATCTGTTCTTGGCTGTGTTGTCAAGCTGTCTTCTCTCACATGAAGACTGTTTTATGTTTGTATCATGATTTTATCACTTTTTACATTAACTCCTATCTCTGGTACAATGATTATTTTGAGTTTTACTTCATAATCATCCACATACTTGGGGAACTCAGGATCAATGTTAGTGTTGTGCCTTTATTTTCACTTCCACTCCATCTGTCTACTCTCTATTTATCTCTCCACTCATAATTAAGTATAATCTATACTGGAGGTCAAATCCCTCCTTCAAGACCATAGCAGTCGATGTTCATTCATTCCCATTCCTCTGGCTGCACTGACGCTTTCCGGATCACTCAGGCCCATGGGATTTGTATCAGTATCACATCTCAAACCTCAGTTGTCAGTCCATTAGTAATGTGAGAACTTAAGTCTTTCAAGCATAACAATGCATTCTCCTCTGAGGGTACAAAAGTAACCCCCAGCAAGCACTGTGGTTTCTGTGTGACATGTACATATGTGAGTGTCATGGGAGATTAGGATTGCAGTGTGTGCAAGCAAAATTATGCAGATTACACTTCAGTCATACACACTTTATAAGCAGCTTCATATTATGTCTCAGCAAAGACATTTGAAGATACAGGTATTTGAATCAAAGGTGTCACATGATGTTTTTCAGTGGCTTGTTTGCATTTCATAAATCATAATTTTGTACTTGGAGTTTGGGTCATTGTGATAGGAAACAGTGATGAAATCATCTGTGATCACTTGATATAATTAATGTCGAAGTGATGCGTCGATTATGTAGTGATTTGATAGTTAAACTCATCTACTAATGGTTGTCATAACTTTTCTAAATTTTCCAGGCTTTGTTATGGCAGAATTGTTTTGGCATTCCTTTATTTCCCTCATTTTAAATAGAATTAGTTCCTTTTGGCTGTCGGTTAGAGAAATTCAGCAAATATGAGGCATCATGTTAGGCTTGTGATGTGCATTCGTCATTTATTTGTCAATTGGAAGATTGGCAGATAGACTGATAGTTTTATTTAGTAAGCAAGCACACATGTAGTGAAATGTTTGTTGTTTAATTGAGCTCCTGTTAGGCAATGGTAGTCAAGGATATGTTACAGTCTTATGATTTTAATTTAGTGTACCAATCTGTAAATTAATTTAATTTCTTTATTCCGTACTTTAAAGATAATAGGAATGATCACAACAGAACAGTAAAGTTTGAGCGTCACCACGCACAAAGTCACACAGTGGGAACACAGTTGAGTAAGTGGACAAATTAGAGCCGCGTTGTTGCTGTTTGTTTTCTACCTCTTTCATTTTCTCTTGAGAATGTGTCGTTACTGAATTCTTCCACTGGGGCTAAGTCAAATATTTCCATCATCATAAGAACTGCATGACCATGTGCTGTCTTCCATTTGTTTTTAACAACAACATTCGAGTGTGATAACCATCATCATGTTGTGTATTTATTTAGTATTTAACAGTTAAGCAGGTCTATTTTAATCCACTGTGGATCTCAGGGTGTATAGAAGAATTCTTAACTTTATTTCCAGAGTTCAATAGCCTATGATTTTATTGCCCCCTATCTATTGCAAATCACATAGCACGCAGCCCATCCCAGCAGATGACCTCAAGGAATTTAACAGGTAGTCTTCTATTGCTTGAACAGGCTCCAAACTGTCTGAAAAAAAATTGACCACCTTGCTCTCAGTGTGCCTTTACTAGCTGTCTTGCAACATGTGCCTGCTGTTCACACAGGTTTGGCTGCCAAGCAGCAGCCTAAATATAGACTCACTGCCCTGTTGGCCAGGGCTCCGCTGACCTCGAAGCCAAGTATAACTACTAGCAAAGATGACAATGACCATTTCTTCATTTAACTCATGCAATGCCTTAAATTGGAATACAAATACACATACTTGTATGATGAGTCTGTGAGATGAATGGGTGCCTCTTACACAATTAATTAGCATTATATTCAGCTTTTTAAACTGCTGATATGTCATTGTAGCCTACTGTTTCGCAAATCACCAAGGAAATTAGATTTTGAATTATACTGAATGATGTGTTATTAAAATTATAGTTGTCCTGGTGGCGCAGCTGTTCAGTGGTTGGTTGTATCCATGGGCTAGCCTTTCTATGTGGAGTCTGCATCTTCACCCTGTGACTGATGCAGGTTAAATCAGTTGGATGCTTAAAAGTCCCCATATGAACAAGAGTGACATGGCTTACTTGTATATCCGTGTATACTTTTCTCCCGTGTGTGTGCTTGGATAGTTTTTTGGCACCTGCATAGGATAATAACGAAATGAACACCAGCATAGATCAGTTGATCAGTCTGTACTGGATTAAAATGATTAAAGATGCTCAATGTTTTCCATTCATCCCCAAAAATGAGGCTCTGCAAGATTTAGTTGTTATAATGTAACATTGGATCAATTCACGGTGGAAGTTAAAGAGTTTCTCACATTGCAGAACTAAGGCCTGCTTAGATAACTGGATGTTTTCTCAAACATTCCTGAAACCTGCGAATGTGTCGTTTTCAAGTGATAAAAGCATAGTCTGCAGTTTGTAGATTATTCTATCCTGCTTGAGGTTTAAGTATTTTACAGCCAACCTATTTCTTAACTGTAGATAAAACACACACTCCACATTGTCATTGTCTCCATTTTCATGCACCATTTTTTTGGTATGCATAAGGGTCCATAAGTATTTGGAAATCCATAAAGATGTGCTTCATGTGTAGACTTACAGCTTTGATTGATAAAATATATAAAGACTAGAGTGATATAAATAAATATAAATGTGTTAGTGTATATTCCTCTGGTTATGGACGGGTAGATGTTGAACTTTGTGACTCATTTCATGAATAAATAGTTGGGTGGCTTGATTCTTGGGAAGGGAGAACTTCAATCTGGTATCTAAAGAAACAGTTGAATAGTTTGTTGTCCTTCTGTTTTCATATAATTTATCTTGGACAAAGCTCATCATGTTTCCTTATATATTTGGAAGACAAACTTTTGTGTGGAAAAATAAGCTTCGTTGTGAAATCAGCTACTGTTAACCCTAATTTCCTAAACTTGTTTGTTGAAAGGAGTGTTATCCTGTTTTTCTTTATGTAGCGTAGTAGGCCTTAATACTGTGAACTGATTCACTAAGGAAATCTATGGTCGGGTGTTCAAGATCATCAGGGGTGTTTGGCATTTTACTGAGAAAAACCCAAGGAGAACTTGCAATGCCTTGACAATGGACATAAATGATGTCAGGCTTGTTGCTGTGACAACTGCACTGCTTCTGACTGTACTGGACTAACCCTGAGTCAGACCTATATGAAGTGGCAATCAAGGACACAACATGCACTCCTCAGTGAGAGGGAGAAGTGACTGATCCTCTGGACACCCCTCCTGAAAGTTGTTGTTACTACTGATTTAATAATTTATTGTGTGTTTGTCAGTGGTTGACCTAGTCCTGGATATACTTGCAAAGAGGGACAGCACAGGGAATAGTTTGTTCTGTCCAGTAAATAGTTACTTTTTTTTGTAATGAAACCTTGGAACATGTTGGAAAGGTTAATAAAGGCACTGAACTTCGTTCATTTAAGTGAGTTTACCCTCTCATTAGTGAATTACTCCCCACCATCCTCTCCAGTTGAGTGATGTGTTTGAATCCCAGTTCCGCTCTGTGCATGACTCAGTCGTCCTGGGAGTTTTTCTGAGGGTCTTTGTTCAGGAAATAAATAGCAGCCAGTTTGTAGTGATGAGTCACAGGAAGCTGACAACTGTCTCACTTTTACAGTAAAACCCAGTCCTAATTAATGAGCAGAAGTCGGGTGGTGCTTATAATGTTATTTTTAGAATAAAAACAAAGCACATTGTGGTAGATATGATGATGATGAGAATGTAATATATATTATATATTACATTCTCGTGTGTGTGTGTGTGTGTGTGTGTGTGTGTGTGTGTGTGTGTGTGTGTGTGTGTGTGTGTGTGTGTGTGTGTGTGTGTGTGTGTGTGTGTGTGTGTGTGTGTGTGTGTGTGTGTGTGTTATTTTCATATATAGCATTTTTCCCCCCTGGAATACTTACAATGTGAAATGAGACCTTTTTTTCAACACAATCACTGAAAGATTATGTCAATAGAACTGTGCCATATATAAAAAAATATCATTAGTAATAACCAAAATAGTTTGCATAACTATATTGTCACTGCTTGACTGAGTAATTCCATTTATTCAGGTTTTAAGTTACTTAAAAATGTTTGTTTTTGTAATGTTATCTTCTTGTGATGGATGCATATTGTATCTAATCTGTCTTGGGTTGAAAGAGCTTGTGTCACTGATTAGTTGTAGTAATATTTCCAGTGCTGCATGCTCTTATTAAAGAGGCAGTAATTAATGACAGGAAGCCGGTGTTCAAGGGAAACAGCGATCAGGGAGTGCATGAAGTGTTCCATGCTGTAACATGCCGTGAGTCTGTCAGTGTCTGATACCAGACACGTATGAGTATTTATAGATGTAGAATATGGAATTTAAGTAATCTTCTTAAAGCAAATAGTGTGGCAGCTCAACGTTATGCCCTTGCTTGACATGACATGAGACTGCTGCTGCTCATATAGCCTCAAGATACACAGGAATGTCTTGTTTACACTTAAAAGTCTTGTGAAAATAATTCTGTCCGGGAATTATCTTGTTATTTTATATATTTTCTTCAGGCACAGTGTTTCCTCATGCAAATGTCTGGTCGATGTTTCTTGAGTCTAGAAGAACAAAGTGGCACTATATCAAGATGCCAAAAGATATATATATATGACATAATGCTGTTTGCTCTTCACTGGTCTTGAGTCGCAGAAGCTTTCTGCTTGTGTGAGTTGAGGAGGCGAGCAGGGGGGGGGGGGACTAATGGCTGGAGTGGAATGCAGCCTTGTATAGACTCTGCAGGGTCTGAGGGCCTCCCACCTCCCTCCCTCCCTCCCTCCCTCCCTCCCTTCCCTCGCCTCGTGTGCATGTCCAGGCTGCTTCAGTCACTCACCTGCCAGCCGAAACATGGGGGGAAGCAGAAGTGTTTCAAAATGGAGACCTCCGGGCCAATCAGGTGCCAGTAGCCACGACATGGCAAAAAAGAGAAGGGAGGAGCTTCCAACTTGTCACTATTAATAAAATCTCAGTGTCTGATTTAGGCCCTGCTCCGTAGTCCACGATTTGCAATCAGAGCAGAGCGCGCTCTTTACTGACGTTTTGTGACTGATGAAGTGACCTGGCCTGCTACATTATTTTCTGATCAGTGCCTCCACCAGGCCTGATCAACAAAACCTACTCTAATGCCATTTAATCACACTGTCATGTGTGATTAAATCATGTCATCACCTTTTGTTGTGTTTCAGAATCACTCACACGTGGTCACTGGGAGAATTGTAATGAACACATAACAGTTTGTTCCCACTTATTCAAGCAGCTTCCGCAGCTTGGCAGACAAATAAACCAAACGTAGATGCCTCCCACCTTCAGCCTGCTCCATTTTTACAACACAACACTGATTTGCATATCCACGTGTTCACCGGTCACCCCCACCCTCTCCTGTTGTCTCACCAGCGTCCCAGTCGAAAAGCAGCCTAAAGAAGCAGAGGAGCCGGAGCATCTTCAGCACATTCTTCTGCTGCTTCCGAAACTACAATGTGGAACCACCAGCCACCAACACAAACACCAGCTCCCTGCCTCCACCTGTTGAGGAGAATGGATCGCCTCCTAAAGTGAGCTGCTGCACCACTACATGCTAAATTTTCCGTTTCATAAACTGTAACAGGAATATTCCTGCGTCCACACGTGAAGTTTTTTTATCTGTTGTAAATTTGTCTGTTTTTGTGAGTAGAGGTTTCTCTCTTTTTCTTTATATCCATGGACCCTCTGTGTTTTGTCTCTTTTTTTGTTCTCCCTCCTACCCCTCACCTTGTTTTGTATGTGCCTGTCTATCTCTCTTGTGTTGTAGTGTGACCAGGTCGAGGTCATCCCTGTCCCTAGTGTATGTATTGCCTTTTTTTCTTTTCCTTTGCATGCAGGCTGAGTGGGCTGGTGCTGGTACATCCTGTCTGTGTTGGCCTCAGTGCTCCTCACTTGGGCTTTAGGTCTGCTACCGTACTGCAGCTCATGTTCAGCCCGTCGTAGCACTGGCTGTGTGGAAAGGTTTATTATCACCTGTGGGTTTAACTGGTACCTCAATGCCTGGCCTGCATGAGTGACTCATTGTGGTTTGTATGCTTTCAGAAATACTGTGACACTAACTGTCTAACAAGTTAAATTAAAATAAAACTGTCTCAATTAATTGATGTCTCAGGAGCTTCCATGAAAGAAGTGAATCAATTAATTGTCCTGCTTATCTGAGCAATTTAATAATGTGAGTTAATCTCCAAAGTAACTAAAGCTGGGAAGTAAAACAAATTGATCCTGTCACACAAGGAAGAAATTCGATGTGATCTGATCATCTACTGATCAAATAATCCATCACTAACCATATGAAGCTCATCTAAATGGATATTTAATACAGAACTGTTCCTGCTAGAGACGTTTTTTTGGGGACCAATGCAAACACTCATTAGCAAAAAAAACACAATAATAAATGAAATGATTATACTAATGAAATGTAATTAAGGCGTGATATTTTACAGTATCAGTTTTTCTATAACTAACATTAATAAATATAAAACACCAATACAACCAAATATTTAGAACTTGAATTGAGAAAATATTTTTATGTAACCTAATAAATAGAATTGTTTATTTTGTAAAATAAACGCTTTCATACAATATCAGCAAACAGAAACAGAGAGACTGAGATGCATGTGAAAGGCAATCTCAGTCAATTTTTATCTACCAATCAATGCATCAGTCGGGCTCTAGTTCCTGCATTGAGACGAAGTTCCCACATGACCTAATGTTGTAACGTCAATGCTTGAATTTGAAGTTGAAGCATTTTCAAATGGTTTAAGTTACTTAATGACTGCTGGACTGCATCCGCTGCTAACATTTCCATGCCTTTTGTGAGAATGTGGAAATTCTATTTAACCTCTAAAGATTTGACAATAATCTGAGGGGATTTTAAGATTGCTTTGTGTGGCTGTAGCAGGAGCATGTTGGGTGATGAAGAGTCATTTTGAAGCTATGGGTCCATTGAATGCATCATATCAGACATGGCTTTATCTCAGCTGCATTGTTGCCAATGGAGATGCTCTTTCTAATGTAACAGTGGCTTGTCTGCTCAGCCTTACACATTCATTTCTGTCTTTATTAAACTCTTAATCTCTGTCTCTTTTTAATATAATTCCTTTCCGTCCTAATGTTTGATTGCTTGTCTTTTCTTCCCCTCAGCCACCAGCAAAATACCTCCTGCCAGAGATGAAAATATCTGACTATGGCAAAAAGTGTGTGGTGATTGACTTAGATGAAACACTTGTCCACAGCTCATTCAAGGTAAGAATAAATATATACGAAATATAAGTGTGAGCTCTCTTCTCTTATGTTAGAAAAATACTATCACTATTCGGCTTGAACATCTAAATTGTCACATCAGGTTTTAAATTTGTAAATGGAAGAAAAACGTTTCACTGCCCTTACAACACAAGCGGATTTGCCTTCATTGTTGACAGTATCCTTGTCAGAGCTCAGCCAGTAACATGCACTAAGTTTACGACGTGTTAAATCCATCAGGTTACTATGTAAACAAAGTCAGGAGAGGAGCAGGTGGTGGAGCGTGTGCTGTATTAAGAACAAGAGCAATATTACAGTACTGATTGTGCCTATAAGAATAAAAGCAGCATGATTATATGAAAGACTGTCACTGTCATTTCTTTTTTAGCCTTAGCAGCATTCACCACATAAGTTGCCAGAAGTGAAGCAATAGTTATTGACTGTGTCACCGTTATTTTTTGACTCAACCCCTCCTCCCTTTATCCAGTTTTTTTCTGAAGATGACCACCTAACTGTATGTCTAGTACCAGAGCAACTATGAGAGATATTTGTTGACAAAAACAGAGATTATCTTCCTCCCATAGAGCTTAAAATTGCATATTTAGTGTTACTGGTGGGGCCTCTGTTGGTAAGCTGTGGTACTACACCAACAGTTTCTTAAATTATAATTTGCAATTATCTTGTTTCTCCTCACAGCCCATCAGCAATGCTGATTTTATTGTTCCAGTGGAAATCGATGGCACCGTTCATCAGGTATTGTTAACACAAAAACAAAAAACACTTTTTAATAACCACTCCTGCGTTTCCTCCCGCAGATTACGACGTAATGCAGTGTTTTAACTTCATTGTTTCAGAAAAAACAATGCCCCGTTTACCCAGGAACATGAATATGAATTCGGCAGGTTTTTTATAAAGATCAGTTCTAAGTTTGATAATTAGAAAACATCAGAGAAGCAGAGTCACTTGTTGACCAGCGGAGTAATGCGCCTCAGTGCAGTGGTGCTACTAAGGGGGGCTAGGTGGGGCCACCTTGATGCAGTAAATGCTATTATCAGAGTTTGTCCTTTTAAGCCTTAGGTGCAGCACACAAGTCTAAACTGAATCAGTGTGGGGAGCATTGACCACTGTCATAGACTCACTGTTGTAGTCTGATTATTGAATTGAAAACCTTATTTTGTAAATTACAGCACAATTGTAATAAAAGTAACAGTCGATAATATTTTTATAGCTCATTTTTAATAAAAACAGAGTTCATGTTTGTCTGATTTGTATTAACTGATGAAAAAGCAGCCACGTGCAGTAATATAGAAAATTGTGGATGTGATACAATGAAATGCATCGTTGTGAATCAAATCGTTGACTGCGGATGTGAGGTTGTGAGGTTAGTGAAGATGCACACCTCCAGTCTGGAGCCCTGACATTGTCATTTCTGTAAGTTGTCTGTTATAAGTTGCATGTCGAAATAAGGTGTGCCCCTAAATTTGATTGTGCTCCCTAAAATTCTCAGTAAGGGGCTACAGTGCTCTCAGTAAAAAGAAAGTTAGTCTGGAGCCCTATATTAGGTGAGAAATGAACCATTTTGTTCATGTGAAGACCCAGAAGAGAATGGCTGTGATCCAGTTCAAGTAATCCAGGATAGGCTGTGTGTATCCTGGTTGGCCTATTCATGATTACTTGCGCTAGATGGCAGCTGCTGGACTGGTGATGGGACAAAAGAGTGGATGACATCTGATTAATGCCCTTTTAAAGATGGTGGTTTGTATATATGTGTGTGTGTGTAGAATAAATATATCTCTAGCTGTCCCTAAAAGCTATTGTATGTAACATCACAGTCTTCTGGGACAGAGTACACAATGAATATATTATAGTGAATTTTGCCTCTCACAAAGTTTGTTCTTTCAATGTTTGACTCTTTTCGCACGTGCACATGTTTATCTGTGGTGTGTGTTGCAGGTGTACGTGCTGAAACGACCCCACGTGGATGAGTTTCTTCAGAAGATGGGGGAGCTGTTTGAATGTGTGCTGTTTACAGCCAGTCTTGCCAAGGTGTGTTTAAGCAAGAGAAGGTGCTTTTTGTTCTGACGTGTTTTGGTAACAGGCCAGTGCTACCCATGAGACTATCGTCTATTTCCTCGTTCTGGTCTGTACTTTTCATCTGCTCTTCCTGTCTGAATGTTCACACTCTCTCTGCTTTGCTGTCCATCTGTGTCTTTTACATCATAGCCAATTCCGCATGGGTAAGTGTAATGAGGTAGAAATAATCATGTTCAAGGATATTTTTTAAAACTGTAGTGTTAAATAATCCTCAATCAGAGCTCTAGGTGTCAGTGATGCTTGTTGTGTTTATAGAATAGTTTCCCGAGGCTTCTTCCCTGTCAGGTAAACACAGCTGAGGAGGACAACCTGTTCTGCTTCCTTTTGACATAATAGTGTAGACTTTAGTTTTCTAAGTGTTCTAGTTGAGGTATTTCACCACAAAGAAAAAATGTTCTTTATAATAGCAAATCTCTATTATTTGAGTTTTTTTCTGTAGCAGTGCTCAACTTTTCTCTGTTTGTGTGACCTGGACAGTATGCAGACCCTGTGGCAGACCTTCTTGACCAGTGGGATGTGTTCCGAGCACGACTCTTTAGAGAATCCTGCGTTTTTCACAGAGGAAACTACGTCAAAGACCTCAGCCGGCTTGGACGAGAGCTCAGCAATGTCATCATTGTTGACAATTCACCCGCCTCTTACATTTTCCACCCAGAAAATGCTGTGAGTTCCAAAATGAGTTGACAAAATGCATCCTAAACCTTCTTGTGTTATATTGTAAGTTTGACATGTCAACAAGGAGTCCTGGGCTCCCATTGTTTCCCACCTTTGATATAATAATTTATATTAACCATCTGAAACTTGGGAGACGATGAACTGGCCAGGGGAGATTCTTGTTTGTTTGATCCTGTTCAAATTCATCTAAAATAGAATAGATGAATAGATAAATTTAATATGGTTAAAACATGAATTCCTCTTGCAGTAGAAAGTCAAGGAATCTGTCTTCTACTTCATCATGTACACTAGCGATGACGTAATTACATTTCACTCAGTTTAGAGATATGAAGCATTTGAAAAAACTGCAGTAAGAGAACATAAGAAAAAATGCCAATGTAGTGACTGTCCGACCATTGCAGAGTTCATATTGTACTTTTTCTAACATTGTCTCATAATTCTACATTACAATGTATTCAAAATAGTTGTGGCAAAAAGAAACATTTAATACTTACTATATAATTAATACTTTAATATATCAAGTTACTTCACGCCACGTTTTGAAAATGATTAAATTCTTCTGGTTATGTTGATAATTTTGGCAGCAAACTCTTATTTCGAAGTGGTTTCCACATCTCCCCAGGTCCCAGTCCAGTCCTGGTTTGACGACATGAATGACACAGAGCTCCTGGACCTGCTGCCTTTCTTTGAGGGACTCAGCAAAGAAGAGGAGGTTTACGGAGTCCTGCAGAATCTGAGGAGCAGGTAGCAGGACACATGACAGCGCAGCCTGTGCTCTCCATACTCTATCGATCTCTGCGATCTCTTTCTACAGCCACATCTCTAAGACTCAGGCAGATCCTCCCACATGCGCCCCTCTTGTCTCTGCCCCAAGGGGACGCCTTGGAGTCTCACTGTGGAAACCTTAATCCTGTTTCTGCTCCCATCTCCTGGTGACTGGCTGACTTCTGTGTGCCATCATACGAAAACAAACACTTACTATCCCAGGAGCACTGTGTCTGACAAGAATCACACACACCTGAAAGTGTACAGAGCGTCCTAAGTTGGTAATATCGGGGACAAAATGCTAAGAGGAATGAACTCTGGTCTTTATTTTCAAACCAACAAAGTTTTACTATTCGGTGAAATGCTTATTTTAAAACCAAAAAAACCCCATCTTTTTGTCTGAACCTTCTTTTGTGGTACCACAAGAGTCTGAAAAGATTTTGTCCTCGTATTGTTGCTATGCAGGCAGTTTCTGGTAGTAGAAAGGACTGTGATTCTCTTTTCTTACTGAATGAAGTGCCTTGTGTGAATGTTGTTTATATGGGAAGATATTTTGTACATGGCATATTTCCTGAGTACTTAAGTCTTTTCACACACACACAATATGCTTTAAAGTGGACACAGAGGTATCTTTATACTAAAGTTTTGCTTCTTTTTTTTTTTTGATCATCGCTGGGTAAACGTCTCAATATTATTCTCTTTTTTTCCTGGTCTGCTTGTGCCATTATATAGATGTGATTTTGTTTCTTTCTGCTTTCATTAGGCATAGAAATAGTTATTTGGTTTTAGGCAAGAGAGTATGTTTGCTATTTGCGTTTGATAGTTTTGATCTGAAAGCTCAGATAATATTGTGCCGTTTGTTTTTTTCTGTCTCTCTCATTACTCCCACTTTTCTCATTGTATTATTTGCCAAATAAGGAAATAATTTTTTAACAGGCTTCATATCTTTAAACAGGGGTTCAGTTGTATCTGTGAAACCATTAGTACTAAGTATAGCATTATAGGTTTTATTCTTTTTGACAGGTATATGTCAAATTCATTTGTATGTTTTTAATGTTATGAGGTCCTTGTTTCGTCACGTCATGCTTATCAGACGGCTAGCTCTTTTATTTTTAAAATGTATTTTACAATTTTTGGGACACACTATAAAGTGGTGCAACTCCACCCATAGGGGGTTATCTTTCTCCTAAATTGTGCACGTTTGCAAAGGCATCCCTTTTTGTTTATTTTTCTCTTTTTTTCAGTGGTCTGGGATCTCTCGTTAAATGGGTTGAGTGCCATGTTTAAATTTTTTCATGGTTAGTGTCTTTGGGGAATATAGGGTTAGTGTCTGATAAGAGTCTGGGCAGTGTTGAAATCACACCATGCTCTCCTGATTCACATACAGTGAAGGCGTGGCCTCGTCCAGCCCTGGTGTAAAATCAGCAGAAACGGTGTGTGATGTTTACCCTCATGACTTTCTACTTTTTTTTTTTTAACTGCTCTTTCACCTCAGTGCCTATCTTTGAGAGGAGCCACGCAAACCGAATGCTGCAACATTAGCTACCATGGCAATATACCTTTTTTTTGTAGGAGAGTTTCCATACCAAGTTTTTGGTTTTGGTGTCGAGAGCACTTGACAAAACTAACCCCAGGATTGGTTTGTTTACAGTGAAGCTTTCAGTGTTCGTCAATGAACCTTCAGACATACATTTTTCACATTATTCGACCCAAAAACTGAATCAACTTCAATTTTGCCTGTTTCAGTAACAGCAGCCAAATAACCTTGTGTAGTTGAGTTCATTGCCATAGTAGTCAGCTTTTGTTGTGGAAGAAAGTAAAAAAAACAAAAACAAGAAAGGACGCCTTCCAAACCTACAGTTGGGTGCTCAGTCCTGGCCCCTCCACATAGACCCTCACTCATCAGGGGCAGCTCTACATGAAACTACTGGGCCACTGCAAAAAGGACTGTAAAGAACCTCATCACGGCACTGATGCCTTACTGCCTGTGGAGGCACAAAGCAATGTTTCATTAATTCCGAGATCCCATCTACTCATCGTTTTAGCATCGCCTCATTAGTAGTTTCTCATGGAGTGTGCAAACGGCTCGGCCATGTATGTGGACCATATATGGTCAAGAGAATTAACATTGTGATACAATAAAATGAAGCAATGAAGTGTGAAAAAGCATCTGTTGTGCCATCTAGGGATTGTACGCCCCAACTAACCTCATTTGCTTTATTGCTTGGTTTATGGGTCATGTTACAGTAAAACGACACTGCTTCATAAGTTCCACCAATCTTTTTCTTTTTGTTTGTCCAGTTGAAAGGCTGCTGCTCTGTCGGGTGTATTAAAGCATTCTTTTGCATCAAGCATCTGTGTTGGTGATGAGTGCTCTGCTCATGAGGGTTTCAGTGCAATGTCCTTTTTTAAGAAGTGTTCGGTCCACTCTTCTCAACCTCTCGATGATTACCTTTCTCTGAAGATGTTGTTTGTATCATTGTGATATTTTTCTACCTACCTTTTTATCAGTATTTGGTTTTAAAAATCACATATTACCCACCGTCTCTGTTTTTCTGTTCCTCTTTCTTGCCTTTGGTAAGAATTCTCAGTCAGGTCTCATCTTTCCTATCAGGGGACACGTGTGCGTATGTGTGTTCGCGTCCTTACAGTTTTTCTTTGTCACCTCACTCTAATTCACATATTCATCATTTTGTATTGATTTAACACCAAAGTTCTACAACACTTGAGTTCAAGTCACTGCTTTTTTTTTTTTTTTTTTTTTAAATCAGGTGTTAAACTTTTTGTTCTTGGTTATGTTGAGTGTTTGCAATATGTCGTCATCCTGAGCATCATTTTTTTTTTCCTTCCATAATAAAAGGCTTCATTGAAAATATTTCGTCACGTCTATTTTATTTTAAGTTTAAATTTCTGTTTGGATACATGAATTAAGGCTAAAGATCATCACTGCAAACTGGTGTGATTTAAATTTCCACTCACAGGAAACTCCTGAGAGGGAACGTTATTTGTTGAATATTCTGTTTCTATAAACCTTATTTTGCCAATTTATTTCAAAATAAAGCACATGTTTATGGAGAAATATTGCTTGTCTTCTGTCAGCAGACTGAATGGCAAATGCAGATAGTACGACAAATTACTTATATAAAATATTTTTTGGGCCATATTCGTGCTGCGGGAACAAACTAAACACAAAACAAACCTTTCATGAAGATATGGTAAAACTTAGTCGTGTTTCTGACCTCAAATGACCCCGAATCAGATGGAACATTGTGGGTTGTAAAGTCAAAGCAATGAGCTGAATGTGCAGATAAGCTCCTACAAAGTGTGTGATCATTATCTGTGGGATAGTCAGAACATACACTAGTCAAGTGATCCATTGTTTTAATAAAATATTTTGTTTAATATTTCATTTAAGGCTTAAGGAATTAAATAACTATAGCTTTGTCAAGGGCTTTCATGCCATTCACTATTAAATTAATCCACCATCTCAATCTTTGTGTACCAATGTCCCGACACTGTGTACCAAGGGTGTGTCCATTCAAGGTTCACCTGGTCATGACTCAAGCTGGTTCCCTGAAACAGAATTTTTAAATGGTCCTTGGTTTTCCTATGGTGTGCACTGTGGGCTACTACTGAGCTGTAAACCATATTATTGTCATAGTTAATCAACAACCTGGTCATTAACAACTACCCTACACATAACTACACAATGTTATTCCACTTGGTACAACAGATTATTAATCACTGGAAACACTGTTTAAGTCAGCTGGAAAAAAAGATCGATTGTGTTTGAATATTTTATCTCCATCTTGATTTATAAAAAGATCAAAGTAGTCAAGATGATGTTACAGGAACAATATTCATACATGTAATTGATGACTAAAATAAACTGATGAAGACAAAGTAGATTGTTTTAAAGTTTGCTTATGTTTCTCCAGAATTTATAAAGCGGTCCATTTGAATAAAAAGATTAAAATATACAAAACATTAACTGACCAGAAATGAGGGACACAAGCTTTCATAGTAAAAATAAAATCAATGCTATTGCAATCTGAACATCTAGTGCATTGTATTAAACCTATATAAGGTTATTGATCTGGAGTAATATAGACTCTAACAGCTCCTCAAACAACTCATTGTTTCAGATAGAGATCTGTACTTTCTTACTGTTAAGATTGTGGTCTTTATGTAACTTTTTTCTAAAATGAAGCCAATAAGTCAATCAAGATCTAAAATAGTGTAAAATCTAATTCAAAGCAGCGGAGACACGGCTGTGTAATGGGGGTCCTAGTTTCCTGCAGAGGCACATGTCAGTCGGCGACGTCTCACTTAACATCTACGACCATGATATGTATAAAGAGTCCGGCTGAGGGGAGACGGTCTCCGTTCTTACTGAGCAGAGGCACGTGTCTGTATCCTGTGAGAGAGCATAAAGCGTTTGCAGTCAGTGATGAGAAACAAGGAGAATATGAAGAGCTCTTTGTGCAGCTAGTGAATGGAGTTCTCTTTTGCTCGACCAGAGAGTTGATGTCTCTGTTCATTTATCAAGTGTGAAAACTAAGAACGATCAGTGCTTTATAATTGTTGGGTTACAGTGAGGAGAAAAAAACACGACCTGACAAGTATAGCAAACATCTGCAGCCAGATACTGAACTCACCCATATTCAAGCTGTTGAAGGGAAGTGTGTACTGTCCGACAAACTCGTTATCAGACGTTGAGTCGTGGTCTTCCACAACAAAGCGCACCAGAGCCAGATCTGGCACGTACACGTCAAACTTGAAGCTTTCGTTCCACGAAGGGTTAAACCCTGAAAACAAGGGGAGATATTCCCTCAGTGATGTTTCATGGTTGTTCTGCATCAGTTCTTTCTCATGTACGTCACATTCCAATAATTATTTTGTGTGCTTTCGAACTGTTTTGCTGAAGTTGCCAGATTTCCTAGAATGCATTTTGGCAGCTGCCCGAGGGTGAGCTGAGCAGGAGGAGAGGCAAGAGGTTGTACTAGAGAGTAAAAGTGCTAGCGTGTGCTGTTTAGTACTGGAAGAGACAGTTTCTACCAGACCTCTAGATAATCCGAAAGTAAGCCAAAAGACTGATGCTATACTGGGATAAAATAAATACATTGCATTGGCTGTGTTCAGTTCAGTTTATAGTTTGCTTTAAAAATACAGAAATAAATGTAAAAATCCTTGAAATGCTAAACTACATCAAGATGTAAAAGAACACTCAATGTCGATGTACATAAAAGGAAAGGTACCATTGTTTTCAACAGGGTTGGTTTCTTTCACAGCAACATCTTCCGGCACTCCGTACACCTCCACTTTAACCAGCGGGTCCACAATTGAGGATTTCTTCTTGTTCAGTTTGGGGAGCTGCTGCGCTGATATAACCTGGTGGCAGATGGTTGACACATCATGTCCAATTAGAAAAAACAAACATCCTTCACATAATGGACTCATTCCTGAAGAACCGGACACTACAGCAATTGCTTTGGATTAATGCCAGTGTCTGTGTTTGTGTTTGTATAGACAATCGTCACCATGACATGGAGCGTCTTGTGCTTCAGCCAGTCTCCTTGGGTCAGAGTGTTGGGGTCAAACCCTGTGGCTTCGTCCCTCATGTAGGCTGGTTTCAGGATGTAGCCACTTTTACCGTTCACCAGGAATCTGCCCTGGTTCACATCCATGTCCGGGCACGTCGTCTGGAAGTTCAGAGCCACTGAAGAGAAATGATTAAACTGAGTGAGGGATGCATAAGACTCATTAGATCAAGGTTTTCCCTTGATGGCTGCCATATTATCAGAGCGGACTGTACATGTGATAGTCTGAGGTTTGTACCAATTTGGCAGCCGGCGTTCCACAGGGGCACAGGGTTATAGTTGGATGAGTTGGTCCTGGAGCCTGCTGGGTAGATGCGGCTCAGCTTGTCCACATTATGAAGGATGTAGGCATTTGCTGTAGACAAAACATCAACAACCAAACATACTGTCAATTACTGATCTGAAATTAAATGGTATCATTTAGTACCAGCAGATACAGAACATATGTGTCCATTTATCAAGTTTAGAGGAAACAGGATATGAAGGGAAACAGGATGTTCCGTGGAAAACTGACATGGAGGCAAAAACATTAGACCTGATTTCACAAAGTCTTCTTTCAGAAAGCAAATTAAAGAAACAAATTTGAAATTAATATAGATAAAAACACGAAAGCTGTTTTCAGACATGAATCTCAATACAATCCGTCTGTCTGGACTTTCTGCAGAGTTTACCTTTCACATATGAACAATGTAGCAGGAGATTTTCAAACACGTTCACAACAACACAGAAATCTCCGGAGCGTTCAGGTAAAGGTTGGTGCGGTAGGCAGAGACGGGATGAAACTGATTCATTCTGCTGTTTTTGTCTACATTTTTGTCAGTGTCCTCTATGTGTGTGGCACTGTTTTTTCATCCTGAGATATTTGTACTCTTGTTTTTGTTTTCTTATATTGCATCTGTCCCTTGTTAGAATCCTCATACACACGCCCACTGCCTTAGGGTGAATCCTCTAGAGAAGCTCCTGTTGTGTTCTCCCATCGACTAATTCTCACATTATCCAGTTTTTATTTGGAGGATAGCAAGAGAAACTCTGGAGAAAATCCGGAGCCTCTAACTCTGACATTTGGAGAACGTCAGGAGATTATCAAGAGTTCAGTTCATGTCTGAAAGCAGCTTAAAACACAGAAGTGAGTTCACCCCAAGGTATTCCTCACCCGACTCCTCTGCCAGCTCCATGGCAATTCCCTCCTTGAAGGACGACATCTCGTAAAAGCTCAGGTTTTTAACGGCGTCCTCGAAGCCGTTGAAGTGG
This sequence comes from Verasper variegatus, assembly GCA_026259375.1. Taxonomy (NCBI): domain Eukaryota; kingdom Metazoa; phylum Chordata; class Actinopteri; order Pleuronectiformes; family Pleuronectidae; genus Verasper; species Verasper variegatus. The sequence goes on along the minus strand of CM048053.1, from coordinate 16,692,592 downwards.
ACGCTCTTACAGTAGATCACCATGTCAGACAGCTCTTTTGCTAATTTCAGCTTCTTTTTCTTCTACAGGTTAAATAGAAGATAAAGGGTAAGTAAAACGCAATTATCTACAACTGATTCATTTTCTCCCCCTTGATGGAACTCCCACCTTGCTTGGCTCTTCTTCCTTCTGCTCATCCTCATCATTTGATTCGTCTTCTTCCGTCACATCGTCGTCATCATCTGCTGCTGTTTCAGAGGCAAAGATGGCCTCCAGTTTTTGTAACCTCTTCCCTTTGATCAGGAACTTTCCCTTTAATTCCTAGATGTCAATACACAAGCATATCAAAGAGTGTGAGTGACTGATGTCATTACAACCATCTTTAGATAAAGGACTCAAATAAAATATATAGATAGATAAGAGTGAATAACAACCTCAGGAGAAGGGAAATTGGTGGGCATGCCAACCCCCAGTGGAGTGGTAACAAGTGCACTGCCCAGGATAGAGCTCATGTGGTGGGCCATGACTTTCTGCTGCTCCACGCTGCAGTGGTTCTCCAACGAGATGATCACAGGGTAATCTGACGTCTGAAGATGACACATGACAAAGAGACAAACAGAATTCACTTACTGGAAACTACACAATAATATACAGGATGCTACACTATCACACACACCTTGAATGCATACTCCTTGAGGGTTTTGATTGTGTCTTTGAAGAGGATCTTAGAGGTGAGTGTGTAGCCGTGGTAGATCACTGGCTCATCGTCAGATCCATCCCAGCAGTCCAGCTCCACGCAGCGACAGCCCTTCAGAAGAGCCCTGAGAGAGTCACAACCAGTATTAGTGAATATCTGTTAAAAAAAGGATATTGTAAATAGAAATATCACAATATTACAAACAAACAAATATGACAAATAGCCCCAGAGAGGCCTGAAGTGAGTGTCAGTGTAACCCTGCAGGCAGATGGTTAAAATATTAACTTGTCTCAGTGCAGCAGATCACAGGATAGAACATTAGATTAACAGATACACTGACCAGATATAAAATATATCATTTTTGTGTAAAATTATGAAAAATAGGGTGGGGCAGGCACGGTGTTGCAGTGATTGGCCCTGTGGCCTCAAAACAAGGAGGTTCCTGCTTCGTTTGCATGTTTTCCTTGTGTCATCTTGGGTTTTCTCCGGGTACTCCACCTTCTTCCAGAGGAGAGGAGAGGAGTTGGAGTTGGTGCATTGACCATAGGTGTGAATGTGAGAGTGAATGGTTGTTTGTCTCTATCCGTTGACTCTGCCTGTCCAGGGTGTATCCTGCCTCTTGCCCAATTTGAGCTCGGATTGGCTGCAGCCCCATACGACTCTCAAACGATTAAGTGGGATAGATAATGGATGGATGGATGGAAATAGGGTGAAAGTGCTAATATAATCTTAAGCCTGGACCAATAGTATTAAACCTTTCTGACAAGCCACATTGTTCCCACTAATGGTTTCTGTAATGTCCCTATATGTTTTGTTTTTTGATGGAGTGCTTTGTTTTTGTCTACTGATTCAGGTGGTCGGGGAGAGCCATCACCTGACATAAGCCTCTGTGCTGCTGGGCCCTTTGAGCTGATCCTCCATGAGGTAGGTGTTGTGTGAGGAGGAGATGAAGTAGTGATTCAGGGGCTGGTTCATGTCCTGGTACACCTCATTGTGATCTGAGTTCAGGATCATGGCCTCTGGTTGATGCATGTACATGAGGAAGCCATCTTTAGACAGCAGCTTCTTCGCCTTGACTGAGAGAAAACAAGAGTAAGGCAGCTGATGTGACAGTGGTGCATCAAAGCAACAATAAGCAAAGGATCAGTCATTTACACATGGACACAATGTAAAGGATACTTAAATAATAACTTGGATTAGTTATAATAACTAATCATAGTTATAAGAATGCATGTATATATCGTCTTTCAAGGTACCCAAAATTACTTAACATTGTTAAGAAACTGAAAAATAATAACTAAACAAACCAAGAGACTGTGGGTATATAAAAAGAATCTAATATTTTCTGATCTCTTTTACTTGGAGAAAAAAACAGCCCTACAGACTCAGGACGTTGTGAGGTCTATATATACAAAAAATATAATGTAACATATTACTGATCTATATATGCACAAACCCCATTGAATCCGTGGTTTTTATTGCAAACTGCATGTGTTTAACTTTATCTTGTAGTTTAACATTAACTAGTTAAAGCCAGTTTCTTCTTTGTGGCAGCAGTGGCATCAGCTCACTGAAAGTTACACAATACCTCTCATTCTTTTATCTACACTTGTTTAATCTATAATTACTCACCAGTACGGCACACACGCAATAACAATGCTCCCACCCACCGAGCTGTTACACTGGGCCAAATATTTCCCGTTCAGGTGTCACAGAATTCCTGCTACTTTAAACCCTAATGCTGAGCGACTGTGAAAAACAATATCACAAATTGATTCTGAAGGGTCATTCGTAAATACCAAATATGAAAAATCATTGGAAATGACAGAAACGCATTAGCATCAATATATTAAAACCTGCAAGTTACTAATTCTATGGCAAATGCAAAATACAACAACTGGAGTTACACAGCCAGCTGGTTTCCGGTTCTACCAGCTACAATGGAGCATTCAGCGCCGTGTATCAGTCCGTGATTAAAGAAAACCAGCAGAGCTGTGATGCTGAAAGCTCAGGGAACCAGATAAGAACTGCTCCACCACACTGTGGAGAAACAACCTGGAACAAAAAACATCTTATTTCAGTTCAGGTACTGACCATGTTCATCCGGCTCATTCTTCTCGATAATCTTGTGTGCAAGTGCCAGTGAGGCTTTCCCTCTCTGCTCTTTCATCAGGAACTCAACTAAGTTTTCAGGACTCATGAAGCCTGTGGTTTTAGCGTACTGTCCGTAGATAACGTCGATTTCCTCCCGATGGGTCAACAGGTCATAGAAGTGTTGGATCTCCGCTCCAGCCAGGTATCCAGATTTGGATTTGTCACATTGCTATATGAGAAAATTGGATAATAAATGATGGTTTAATTTACACTGAACTAACTGTACAATAAAACTGATAAAAGATGACTATATTAGAAGTATTAAGAGGATGGGAAATAAGGTGAATTAGATCATTGTTTGACTAAATAATTTTTTTCTATTTTTCAAACAGGCAATTTACTTAAGAACAACAGTACAGCCTCTAAAAAGACAAGTATACACACACAAACACATGCACACAATTTGCCTGAAATATCATGTTAACACTGTTTTCCTGTCTGTCTTCGTACCTTTAATGAATTACTTCATGTTCTAGGAGAGGCCTTAAAACATGGTTTGATGTTTAAATCTTCACATCAAAACATTAATCTGAAGCAGTGTGATTTTATAGCTTCTCATTGCATTTACATGTCATTTCCATCATTATGAAGCATTAAAAACCTCTGAGGGCATCACCTGGAAGAGCATTTCTGCGTAGTCGTCGTCCACTTCAATGTTGATCAGACGGAGGAAGTTCTTCATCTCTGACTGACTCAGTTTGTCGTCTTTGTCCTTGTCTGCTTTCCTCAGGCAGCTGAAGATCCAACTGAAAAGTTTCTAATGTAAGGATTGGATAAATGCATACATACAATACAAGGTATGACCACCAATAATAAACACTAAACATAATCATGTAAAGGATACTGTTCTGACTTCTGCTGGGCGCTGAGGTTGTTTAAGTTGATAATCATCTTCTCCAGGCTGCTGACCCACTGCTTGGCCTCCTCCTCGGAGCTGGCGATGAGGTCCAGGTTCTTACGACGGTTCTTGAACATAATGGAGAAGCAACGATCCTCCACCAGTTCTTCTGTGTTCTTCCTTAAACCCTCCGACTGTCGGCCCATCCTCACTGCTGAGATGTCATACAGCGAGACTGAAAGCAGAGAAGCTGCTTTAATTATACTGCACTAATGGTATTTTGTTAAATAAAGGAATTCCCGAAACACAGGACTGACAATAAAAAAAGCAGCTCTTCTGTACTTCTGGTATCTTTAGTCATTACAGACCAGCCTGCTTGGTAAACAAAGGCCTCCTGTTTGCAGTATACTGACATCACATTACAGGTTTGAATGAATTGAGCTTTTAGTAAAGTTTAAAGTCACTAATGTGCAGAGATCTTGGATGCAACCTAAGAGTTGCATGTTATCAGAAGTAGCTAGAGCATTTAAGACATGACTACACCACAGTTATCAGACTGTGATTTCATTCGGGTCAGTTTATGCTATGAAAGCAGAAAAAGATTAAACTACTCTTATGCACAACATCGCTATCTCTCCAGACACACCCATGAGCAACAATGTTTGTGTATGATAATACCAAGGTCTTTCAGACAGATATATTATTTTAAAGCCCTTGACTTTAATAATTTGATGGTTTAAGTCATATCACCCCTGAAAACAGACAGATATGCATGAGTTTTTACACACATGCAGGTGGATTGCTGGGACAGCACTCACAGGTCTGTTTTGTATTGAAGCTTTTTTTGGATTCATGCCACATGGTCTTGCAGTCCTCCTGGAGTCTGTAGTAGCGGGTCTTCTTCCATGACGTGGAGCGGACCTTGAGGAGATCTCCACCCTGAAGGAGGAACTGGAGGTCTGGATCGCCCTCCATCCCTGAGAGACCAGAGAGAACAGATGAAACATTACATTTCTGACAGTTGACTTAAACCTGAAACTCAGCCCTTCTGTCTCCCAACTTGTTTTCCTCTTCAGTGGATGTCCAAAACGTCACCCAGGCAGGATGATTAAAAAGCCCTTAAGAAGCAAAGTTGAACAGCTTCACACATCAGATCAAGGTGAGGTCTCCACAGTGTGTGCTGTAGTCCGACCCTGGATGATCCCTCGGTTCCTTCTCCTCTGTGTTACACTTCAGATGCCTGCTGTGCAGCCTACCTAGCAGCTTCGCGTTCACTTGTATGTCTTTCTGGCTCCTGGCACATCGCAGTAACTCCTCAGATGAGCTGAGTTTGGCTGGTCTCTGCAGGCAGCTCATGATGCCTTCAGGCTGCTGAAACGCAACTACTGTTCACAGGGAGCGAGGAGCTAGCCGTGTGTGCAGGAAGGGGCGTGGTCGAGCCTCAGTCAAAGTTCAGTCAGATAACACAAACACACACACACACACACAAACAAACACACACCCTCTCCAGCTGCTCCAGTACTGAGGAGCGTAAAGGACTTTAAATAACAGATTTTTAGCTTAATTTAGCTTTTAGCTCGCTAACCACCTTAAATACCGGACTACGTCTCACCTCCTAGTAACGAAGGTTTACAGCCATTAAACTTGACTTAACCTCAGAAGAAACAATACATGTTTAAAATACAGCTAGGTCAATCTACTTATTTGATATAAAAAGAGAAAAACTAAATCAAACATCACATTTCACTTATAATAATTAATAATAAAGCGGCACAGTCCACTTTTACTGTACAGTGAAGGTTCAGTCCTGACATTGATGCTTTACGGACGCCCTCTAGTGGCGATACTGCGATACTGCAGGTTGCTGTGATTTGCTGTGAAGTCTACCAGGTTTACTCGTTTAAAAGAAACACAGTCGTAAAAAGTAGCTGTAAAACCAGCTAACAGACATCACATTACATTACATGTCATTTAGCTGACACTTGTATTCAAAGCGACTTACAATTACAATTAGTGCATTCAACAACTATGAGGGGCCATTTTTGGTGTTCAGCATCTTGCCCGTGGACACTTCTTCATCACAGACAACGGAGAGCTACGTTTAGTTTCGAACGTTGTTTGCAGTAATAGTTTGTAGATTTCTTACTCCCGGGTTATCTTGAGACTATCGTGGCTTGCCAAAACTTGTTTCTGCTTGCACGAATGGTGAAACTAGGCAGGATTACAGGGCCACACCTTTTGGCAGCCTATAAACAAGTGCGACTCCACAGGTGCAATTATTCGATCATGTTTCACTCCATATACTACATATGTTCTGTTGCTGGAGAAAAACGTTTCTCAGCAGCAATTTAAGTGTAAGAAAAATGAGATTGGCCCAATAATTATACAGGGCTTTACATAATTACTCCCAACAAGCACTTTAACTTGTACAAAAAAACAGAACAAAAAATGTGTCCTACCGCTGTTTGTCTTTTCACCCCCATTCATTTCCATCCTCTCTGGATTTCTCTCTCTCTCTCCTGTACAGTTTAGGGGGTTTTTTTGTCCTCGTCCCACTTGTCACTTGACCTCACATGAAGTAGCTCCTTCGGTCCATGAGCGCAGGCAGACTGGAAAACCAGTTTTGTTCTTTTTTTGCTTTGTTGAGTGGAGTAAGAGGACAGACTGGTGTTTCTCTCTCCAGGGCGGTGTGAATGGTGTCAGCTCTGTAGCCTCTCACACCGGTTTGACAAGCCTACTATGCAAGTTGCCCTGCTGATGTCACATGAAGGCAGGTCACACCTCAGCAGCAGCTCTAGCCAGCAGGCATGGGCTAAGTTTACACACTGTGTGACTTTACTGTATATCCAGCATTCTTCAGCCAGGTTCTGCTCTGGGTTTCTTCAAGTGCTTGCTAATGGTGGGGATTGGTGGGTCTCTGTAAATGAACAGTACACGCCTGCTCTGCATTGAAAAGTGTCCTCACACAACTTCCTCTGAATAAAAGTGACTTGACATTGTTAGCATACCACGTTATTTACTGCTCACTCGTGCACCTGCAGCCAAAGGGAAAAATAATATTTGACGATCACCTCAGGAGTCCTGTTATCAGGTTTTACAAGTAATACTTAGACAGTGTGGAATTATGCCATCACATTATTTCAATAGTCAAGTTCTGCTAAGGCTTTACGCAATTATTTCCTTATCTTTTAATTTTATTGCATTTTTCCTCATTTGAACAATGGTAGAGTTGGCTCACCATATAGTTGACAGTGAGTTTAGCTTTCCTTTTCATGTGTAGCTTAGCCTTGGCAGGATAATAGCACTGTAGTCACTGGTGTGTTGGGGACTCCTGTGGCTCTCAGCACTTCCCTTTCAGGCATGGCTTACTCTCAGCGCACTGTCAGCATCAGGATGAGTGAGCCCCGTCTGAAATCCCTGAGATCCCGGGAAACAGGCAGGAAAACAGAGCCTGGTGTGGACTTTACCTTTGGTATGAGTGCTATAGACAAGTGGTTGTCCATAAACGATGTTGGTAATTTTCTTTAATGCACAAAAACATTCATTGCAATATATTCAAGTCTGTGTCTTTGCTTGTTGGCTGTGCCTGTCAAACAAGCAAGAACAGGCCCTGCTGTTTCCTCACATACCACTGATGCCGGACATACTTTCAGAAGTTTCCCCCAAAACATCCTCATATCTCAGCGCATCAATTTTTGACAGGTGTCAACAGAACATTATGACATGACATATCTGACCGAAGATCGCAATACATATCATTCTAAACATGCACTGTACTAAACATATACTATACATAAGTGCAATTTTAAAGTACTTTCATTTTTCAAATAGATACCTTTAAGATATTAAAAACACTGATAAATAAGTAAATATATCACTTAAATCAGCCTATTGAAACAATGGACTGCATAAAGATGGATGACATGACTGCTCCCCAAAAGTGAAGCCAAAGCATCTCAATCGCCACCTAGTTTCTGGCTGCAGTACAGTTCATAAATTTCATCTGTCAATAATAGAAGATGGGACATGGGCCAAACTAAAATGTCAAAGTATACATCAAACACACATTTCTCCATGATGGTTTCTGTCATTTTAGGTATAGTTCTTCTCACAATGATTTATGTTCAAGCATTTTTTCGATTGGATTTGGGGTTTTTTTTTGGTTTACAATTTTAAATACTGATTTATTTGTAATGTGTAGTATTGCTACTTTTACTCAAGTGAATGGTGTGAGTTTCTCCCAAAAAAAGAAAAAAAGACAAACAAATCTTAGTGGAGACATTATATGGATGTAAAAAGAAAAAATACTGAATATCTCCTATTTAAAGACGGAAATGTTTATACGTGTAACATTATGCTGATTGTTTCTGACTTCTTCAGATTTTAATCATATATTATTTTGTTAATTAGAAGTGTATGCCACACTCAAGATGGCGGCACCTTCGTCCTCTCTCTCGTGTTCGTACGTAAATCGCTGCGTCACGTTGCGGAAAGGCAGCGGAAGTGTCGGGACGCAGTTCTGCTGTGTCTCGCTTCTTGTTTACGCCGGACACAGTTCAGCGGCGGAGCGTCTATACTGCCAGCTCCTCTGATCAACTGTGTTTATACCATAGATTGTATATAAAAGGTTTATACACATGTTTTTACCCGGAAGTGACCGCAAATAACAGAAGTCTTACTATGATGTCACTTTACATCAACATGTTTTTATCCTTGAGGAGTGGTTCCACGTCGGAAGTTGTTTTTGTACCTGTTGCGCATCATCCCGTGGTTTTTGCTCAGCGTGTGTGTGTGTGTGTGTGTGTGTGTGTGTGTGTGTGTGTGTGTGTGTGTGTGTGTGTGTGTGTGTGTGTGTGTGTGTGTGTGTGTGTGTGTGTGTGAGAGAGACAGAGAGACAGACAGGTTCACAGAGAGAGAGAGAGAGAGACAGAGAGACAGACAGAGTGAGCCTACTGTCCATCACCTTAAGTTCTTTGGGTTAACATTTTAATATAACTTCAGCCCTTGTGAGGTTTCTGGTGTGACCACTGTATTTTAAAAGTAGTCCTGTGTACTCAAATAAAAAACAGTACTTTACAGAATGAAGCCGTGCACCTTCCCGCTCCTGCAAATATTTTTAGAATAAAAAAAAAACTTTTAGAACAAATTAATGGAGTCAGTCAACAGAAACGCTGCAGTGCCTTTATCTTGAAACGATAGAGGAAGTGTTGCAAACATTTACATTTGTGTCATATTCAACATAAAATAAAGTATTGTCTTCAGAAACATTCGACAGCAGGTGTGTCACCTCTCATCTGTTAACATGGGCGCGGAAATGAAAACCGAGCTGTTCCGCGTCCAATGTGTGGCCCGGGCGCCAGTCGCGCGTGAAGCAGTGTTGACAGGAGCGTAGTTATCGGCGGAGCGGCGGCAGCAGCAGACAGCATCACCGAAGCCGAATGGAGTAATCACAGACTTATTATCCCACACAGCGTCTTATTCACAAGCATTGTTTACACCGTACATACAGCGACGCCATGGCAGACGACCAATCCTCCCAATCCTGGTCAATCGACAAGGATGACTACGAACTCAACGAGGTGATAGGTGAGTAGCTTAGCTTGCTAATGCTAGCAGCCTAGCCTGTGTTCACAGCGGTATCGGCTGCTACTAGCCAACCAGCTAACAGAGGGCCAGTGTGTGGCCACAACCCGTTGCTACATAACAGGGAGGCTAACAGCCCGGTTCTTCTCAGGCCAGGCCGAATAAGTGACCCGCTTCTGCTAGTTGGAGAGCTAAAGTGGGACGGCTTCTTAGTAAGTCAACACGAAGCTAAACGGCTAGCCAAGCTAGCCCACTGTGAGTGTAGGTTTGAACTGTGTGGTTGTCTGATTACAGCTTACAGTCAACTCGTACTTTACACGAGTCTAGGTAGCTCGACCGAGCAAGTTGCTCGGATGTCGCATCATGCCGTTATATCTGAGTGGGTTCTGCACGTCACTGTGTTATTCTGTCAATGACCTTAGTCGACGCAAACTCAGCACCCTTTCCTATTAGACATACAATATTTCAGACAAGCTGACATATTATGTAAACTGAAGGGCCTTCCTCCCCTGTTCCTCACCGCTTCAGTTTCTAAATAATGGTGTTCTCTTCAGGGAGTGGAGCCACTGCAGTTGTCCAGGCAGCCTACTGCAAACCCAGGAAGGAGAAGGTGGCCATCAAACGCATCAACCTGGAGAAGTGTCAGACTAGCATGGACGAGCTCCTGGTGAGAAACCATTGCAAACTGTGGGCCTGCATCTGCAGTCCAGATGTTCTATATGTGTGTGTCTGTTCGCTAGAGGTTTGATACAACGCAAGTAAACACTAATAAAGACAAATTATAACAGAATAAATTACTTTTACACAGGAATATTTTCGATTTATTCACGATTTTGAGATATTAGTATTTATTTGGAACAAAACCACAAACACTTAAGTGTCAGTTCCCTATACATTAATTTAATAATGTTTTCAATCTCAAATGGTCATGAATCAGTCCTGCTTATTGTTACCCACACAAATCTAACAAATATAGGATGACGACTTGTGTACTATCAATATAATAATATCTCTACTGGTTGTCATAATTTTCATCTAACAATATATCATCAGCAAATGCATGACACAGATCTAAGAATAACTATTATGCAGTTTTGCACACTACTTGTTTATCAGAGAGAATAATGTACCTAAAATGTTAAGACATAATATAAGAGTGATGACTCAGCTCTGCATCAGTCACTTCCTCCTCATCTTTGTCCAATTATTGATTTGAAAAGTCTGTTGTGCATTGATATTTAAATTTATGCCCTCTGATTTGAATATATCATAACATGGCCCTTTCTGCCAGGACCTACACCTACTCAGTGCTTATATAATATATCAAGGTCCTGAATTCACCTTTGTCTGTCATCTAGGTTAAAAATGTCTTAGCTTTGTGACCTGGTGGTGATGTAACTCAGGTCACCGTCTGGAGTCAGAGGCACTCAGCTACCCTGAATTAGGTTTTCGCCATTTTAACATGGAGGGTTTTACTGTAAACAATGACTAATAGGAGGGACTGGGTTGATTCATTCAAGCCACACTTTGACTCATATTTTATTAAATGGGCGTTCACTTTAAAAGATAAACTCCTTGTATGACCTTTTATCCCATGTTTTCTTCACTGTGCAGAAAGAGATCCAGGCTATGAGCCAGTGCCACCATCCAAACATTGTGTCTTACTATACCTCCTTTGTGGTGAAGGATGAACTGTGGCTCGTGATGAAGCTTCTCAGTGGTGGTAAGTCCCGCAAAAGAAATGACTTTGAATTGACTTTATTTAACCTGCTTCTTTTATATCACATAAACTCCGGTTTAAACATGATGTTGAATCCATGTGGAGTCTGAAAACCGCAGTAAGAGTGTTATGCTTAGGCCCAATTCATGCTTTTGCATTGGAGCTACGCCGTACGTACGCATGTAGCATATGCATGGGGCCAGCACCGTTGTGAACATTCATAGTTGTGTGCAGGTGTGGTCCTCTTATTTACAGTGCTGACCACTGTTTACTTCAGAAAAATGGCCACTGTTGCTCAGCGGATCATGTTGGAGTTATTGCTGATAGATATTGAAGAGCATTTATTTTTTCTTAAAGACCTGCAACAAAAAAAATTAAGACGTTGTTCGCGTTCGTTCCTTCAGCTCAGTTTAAAATATACATATATATGTAGTGGGAGAGGGCACAATATTGGCTTGATCATGTCACAAAATTGCATTTAATAGGACATTAAATGTGGCTGGTAATATTGCTCAATGTGTGAAATTACTCTTTCTTGAAAAGCAACAAAGCAGCAGTTTGAAAGTTTGGGAAATAAGCTTAATTTCTCTCTTGCTGCATTAGCCGAGAGAATTGATATCACTCTCTTTTCACGTGTTTCTCTTGTATCTGCTTAGCATTGAAGCTACAACCTGCAGCTTAGCTTTGCATAATCAATGTAAACATGGGGAAACAGCTAGCCTTGCTCTGTTCTGATCTGCCTCTGTGCTCCTAAAGCTCACTAATAAAAAAGAAAACAGACATAAACATGTAATAATTTTTTGGGTACAATTCGGTGGTTAATTGTAAGGTCACTTGCAGTCTTTGGAGATCAGGTGGTGTTGTTGTTGGCAGGACACATGTCTTACTTTATTTACAGCACAGACTACTGCCAGACAAATACCTTCAACTACTTGGTAAACTATAGATTCCTTCCATGTCTCCGCCTCTCTGTCAGGCTCTGTGTTGGACATCATCAAACATATCATCTCTCGTGGCGAGCACAAGACCGGGGTGTTGGACGAGGCCAGTATCGCTTCCATCCTGAAAGAAGTGCTGGAGGGGCTGGAGTATCTTCACAAAAATGGGCAGATTCATCGGTGAGTTGCTCTGGTGTGTCACCTGTCTGCAAGGTACCAGCTGGTAGACTCAGTGTCCCATCAGACATCCTCACTCAAGCTCAGCTCACTCAAACACTGGGCTTATTGTCACTGCATATGAGTGTCGATTTGAACTAGGCCTCGCTGTTTCAATATTTAATACACTTGTAATATATAATTAAGCAGGTGTGTTTTACATAAAAGTTCCTCCGAGGAACATTGAACCAACACTGTGAAGACAGCCTCTGTTTTTTATGTTTTTCGTGTTGTCTGTCCATCCGTCTGATTCTTGTGAATGCTATATCTCAAGAATTTTTGTAGCCAAAGGTCAACAGTCAAGGTGGCCTCACAAAGTATGTCTATGTTTTTCTTGAATGTGATATCTTAAGATCAGCTTGGGAATGTCATCAATTTCTTTACAAACATTCACTTTGACTCAAAGATGAACTGATTACATTTTGGTGGTTAAAGGTCAAAAGGTCAAGGTCACATGCCCGTGCGTTGAACTCAATACATCAGGCCCAAAGGGAATTTCCTCACATCTGGCACAAACATTAATTTGGATCAAGCAGAATGAGATGAAGCAGATTAAATATAGAGCTTTATCTTATTCATAGTGTGTAGAGTGTTTGTTCATTTAGATAGTCTGTCAATCATCTCTGACGTGTTATCTTAATTGGATGTGGCGAATTAATCTTTCTTCTCTTCGTGCACAGGGATGTGAAGGCTGGAAATATTTTGCTTGGGGATGATGGCTCAGTGCAAATTGCTGGTACAGTGTTTTCTCTCCATCTACTGTCAAATGATACTCTATGTAGTTGCACTTTGCAATCCTGATACATACAGTAATACATAATGCAAATGAACTACTGTACAAAATCAATTTAACATGCCCCTTTCTTCATTTTTTCCCTGTTTCATTCACTCAAATGTACGCACATGGTGTAGACTTTGGTGTGAGTGCCTTTCTAGCAACAGGAGGAGACATGACTCGGAACAAGGTTCGAAAGACGTTTGTGGGGACGCCGTGTTGGATGGCCCCGGAGGTCATGGAGCAGGTAGGAGGCTTGTTTTGTAGATTACACCTTTCTCTGCCTCATAACTTAAATATAAGAGAAAGACTTAAGAGCTTTGCTCACTTGGTTCGGTTTTTCATCCACAGGTCCATGGCTATGACTTCAAAGCAGACATCTGGAGTTTTGGGATAACCGCCATTGAACTCGCCACAGGGGCTGCGCCATATCACAAATACCCACCAATGAAGGTAAGTGTTGTTGCTCTTACTGTCTATTTTCTTTATTTCAACAGAGGGATATTATAACACTTTAAACGGCTCAAACTAAATCCTGATATCGCTAAGTTTCGGTTTGTGTCTTTAACAGTTCATCTTTATAAACTGTGACGACTAAATCAGATCTTTGCCTTTCTGTAGGTGCTGATGTTAACTTTGCAGAATGACCCTCCCTGTCTGGAGACGGGTATCACAGATAAGGAAATGGTGAAGAAGTACGGAAAGTCCCTCAGGAAGATGATCTCCCTGTGTTTACAGAAAGATCCTGAAAAAAGGTCAGTTAGTCCCAAAACCCTTTTTTTTGCCTAAAACCGGATAAGAGTTCTGTTTGTTTTGCTTCATTGAATTTAATAAGGAGCCGTGTCTCTTTCTTATTTAGGCCAACTGCTGCTGAGTTGCTGAAACACAAATTCTTCACTAAATCCAAGGTGAACCCTGCATTAATAATAGCAAAATGAAATGAACATTTTTCGGAAGTTTGAAAGAGAACCATTATTGATCCTGTAATAAATGTTTATCTTCATGTCACAGAACAGCGAGTACTTGCAGGAGAGGCTTCTACACAAAGGGCCAACAATAACACAGCGATCAAAAAAGGTCTACTGTTACTAGAGGATTGTGAATATACAACCTTGTGTTGCCGTGAACTGGTGTGTTGTCTGGTGCATTGTCCAGGGTGTGTCTATAATTATTATTTTAATGCATTGTGTAGGTGCGTCGTGTGCCTGGCTCGAGTGGCCGCCTCCACAAGACGGAGGATGGTGGTTGGGAGTGGAGTGACGAGGAGCTGGACGAGGAGAGCGAGGAGGGCAAAGCTGCTGTTGCAGCTCTGCGGGTGAGTCTTTGCATGCCTGCGTCTCCCAATACTCAATTGGTTTACTTTACAAGGCCACCATACTGTATATTCTCAATGCACACAGTATCCTTTTAAACAGCAGGTGGTGCTGTTTGAGTGCTGGAGTTCACTTTTTTTGTTTTGAGGCCTACAGTGTCATTGTCAGTGTAGTTCAGGTTTAGGTTACTCATGTAAATACACTAAGAAAGTCCTATTCTCCAAATTGAATTAGAGCTAGACACGGTTTGTTCTATGTTCCATGTTTCTGCATTCTTCAATTCAGTTTTGTCTTTATTGCACCTAATCTCAACATACATTATTTCACTGACACTTCGCGTGGAAAGGTTGAGACATTACAACATTATAGAGAGAAACTACAGATCCCACAATGAGCAAGCAGGAAAAAGTAATTATTTTAGCAATTTAAATTAAAAACAGAAAGCATAAGAGTGTAAAATAACAGGAGCAATTGTTAAATTAAATAGGATTCATGATTTTAACTGTCAGAATCAATCCTTTGGAGAAAAACTGTCACCTGGCCTAAAACACCTGCTGAGTTTTCCTGTATAATTGTGTGTGTTTTGTGTTTACACTCAATTCATGTCTGGGTGAGGGATTTTATCGTCTGTTGACTGTGATTCCAGTGAAGCCTTGTGTTTGACGTCACCTACCGTGTGTCAAATTACTTCAATCCTATAATACTTCATCAGTCCATACATTTGGGGGATAAAAGGAGAATTGCATGTTTTTAATCCTGACAATCTGTCATGTCCATTCTGCAGTCGCCCAGAGTGAAGGACGGGTCCCAGAATATGGAGGTGAGTCCATTTGTAGTGGACATGACCTTAAAATCTTGATTTATCATGATGTCTTGAAAGCACAATCTGCATGACTGTCTTATGTGTGTCCTCTTTTGTTTTTTTCCATTCATGTAAAGTTGAAAACCCTCACTTGATAAATCTGCAAATTCGTGTCTCTTAGCTTTTTCCACCAGTAGCTGGCTCCACAGGACATCTGCAGCCACCCGCTGCAGCACATGAGGGCCCTGTGAGTGTGGGCAAGACAGGAGAGGATGCTCCACCACAGGCTCCCATGCAAACAGCGAGCCTGTCACTTGTGCCCACTGCTCAGGTAAAAAAAAAAGACGGAGAGTGCTTAGTTAGCTCAGGCAAGTGCAAATGTGTTCCCGATAATTTGGGATTTTTGCACACCGATTCTTTTTCTGTTGCAGGATCCTTCTGCAGCCGATGCTAGTGTTCCCATCAACCTCGTCCTGAGACTGAGAAATCTCAAGAAGGAACTCAATGACATCCGATTTGAGTTCATGTCCGGCAGAGGTAGGAGTAATTCACAAACCTTTTTTTCCCTCTCACGTGTACTTTTATAATCCAGTCTCATGTCTTTATTTTGGGGATTTTCCTTTCTGCAGTCCCAGACTCTGCTGATGGAGTTTCACAGGAGTTGGTTTCAGCCGGACTGGTGGATGGGAGGGACTTAGTCATTGGTAAGTTTCAGAAATGTATTATCGGATCCTTAAAGTTGCATTGGTTATGTGATGAAGGCAGTTCTCAGCATTAATTCATTATTTTTCTTCATTGATTCAAGTACAATGTCACAAATGCAGTTTAAACTGAGTCACTTCAGATCCATTCCCGTTGCAGAGAAGAGCCACGGGTAGAGGGTGTTAGTGGGTTTCAACCAATGGAAAAGGAGGTTTAGTGAAATGGCACAGTATGGTGGTATCTTTACAGTTGCATAGATTTGATGATGTCACTTCACTGCTTTAATGCTCCTTTATCTCTCTCTAGTATAGAAAATTGGTAAGATATACTTTGGTATACCCTCTATGCCTAAATTACTAAAATATTTGGGGTAAAAAAGGATTTGAGTGTGATTTAGATAGATAGGTACTTTATTGATCCTGAGGGAAATTTAGGAAAATTTGTAGTAGGTTTGATAAAGCTAGAAAAATGGTATGTATGACATCATAAATACATCCAGTATATGATTTTATTATGCAGATTGTCACTTGAAACACAAATTTCCTGTTTTCACCACTTGGAAGAAGTCTATATTTTAAATCCTGATACTAACCTTTTCTCACATTCATTGGTAATCTGATGTAGTCCTCTAATCTTTTTTTCTAGTTGCTGCCAATTTGCAAAAGATTGTTGATGATCCTCATAGTAACAGAAATCGGACCTTTAAACTGGTGAGTACATGGACATAACCATTTATGGATTTTGTAATATAAAAGTATATTTTACAATCTGTACTACAGCAATTTTTTTCTTTTTCTTTTATCATGTTTTTCTTTTGCTCCCTGTCTTCCAGGCATCAGGTGTGGAGGAGTCTGAAATTCCTGATGATGTTAAACTCATCGGATTTGCTCAGCTCAGCATCAGTTAAGTCAAGCGGAGCCAGCAAAAAGGGACTGAAACAAATGGTATTGCACAGCTGAATTGTAGTCAGTTCCAAGAGACCACTACTGCCAAAGAGAGGAAGAGGAGGAGGAGGAAGAAGAAGATGATGATGAGACGTGAAGCTGGCAGGACTGTGACACTACTGCAGGATGCATGAGGACCACATTGAGACGAGGCTCAGTTCATCACAGGAATCACACTTGAAACGTTTACAGTGCGCTTATACAGTAAATGGGAGAATGGATGCAATCAGATATATGAACTCCTAATTTCTTTCCCTTTGTTTTTTTCCCCTCTTCATACATAAGCACAATCCAAACATCTCCTGCCAGTACTGGAAGTGATTGCCTTTTTTTTTTTTTTTTTCCTTAATCAATAGTGCCACAAAACTCATGTGTTGCGCGACCTTACATGGCACTTTATGTTACATTGAAATTGAAAAGAATAAATTCAGCCTTAGGTGCTCAAACAATATATTTTACCAGTGTGATTGGTGAAAAATTAAGTCCATTTGTGATTATTTGGTGTATTCTATTAACACAGATTTATGAAATCTAAAAGGAAACACTTGTAAAATCCAATATAAACACACTGCAGCATAGTTGCAGGGTTAATTCTGTAATTTTCAGATGGGTTTTTATATAAAAATTACCAGATTACTGTATAAAGCAGTACAATGGGCTCTCTTCCACAGTATCAGTGTGCAGTGATTTTGTTAAAGCATAGAAGTGGTAATGCTTTGACTGCACTGCTGTAGTCATTCAGATATAGGCAAATCAGATGTAATTGCTGTGTCTCATAACTAGTTTCAATATGTTGTCCGAGGCCGTTCTCCTGAGGTATTAATGACTTATTTTTAAAGATTGAGACCTTCCTCATATTCTTGTACTATGCAATCGTTGTTTTCTTTTCACCAAATGTGACCATTAGTCGCTTATAATATTTCTCTTGGGATGAATAAAACCACTTTTTGTGCTTGTACCTCAAAAGAAGTTCATAAATTGCAACCAGCAAAATGGGCCTCTCTAAGAATCAGCAAGGTGCTTGACTTACATTTTCACAAGCATGTCGATAAAGGAAAACTTAACACACCAACAGTCACGGCTGTTTGCTTTTTTCTGTACCCCTTTAAGGGTCTTACTCACCCTTTTTAGTGATAAAACAGCTGAGAAGAATTGTGAGTGCTGGTGATGAGTGTTACATCTTGAAGCAGCTTGCATTACAGGTCGACTGCTGATGAACTTCTGGGGAGGTGTGCACGCTCAAAAACTGAAAATGTTCTATCAATGTGAAATAAAGTTTAAAGGGGCAGTTCAACCTAATTGCAAAACCAGTGGCTTTTAGCCATGGAGATTTGGTTTATTTGTTGTCAAGGATTTAAACATTTGAGATTTTTGGCTCCAGCTCAATACAATAGCGGAGTAGTAAATTAAATTTGTAGCTATGGTGGCTTTAGACCAGTGTCAGCCACTCTGTCGACCATTGTCATCCAAATTGAAATAACTCCTGTAACTATTGGATGAATTGCAATGACAAGTATGAAATAGGTTCAGTGTGTAAGATTCAGTGACACCTAGTGGTAAAGTTGCATGTTGCAGCTGAATACCCCTCACCATACCCTCCCCTTCCAAACATGAGAGAACCTGCGGAAGCCTTCAGTTGTCTTAAGTACCCTAAAGGTGTTTAGTTTGTCCAGTTTGAAGTATTTAGATATAAAGGGCCCATTCTAGTGTAAAGAAAACAACAGTTTAATAACATCACTAGGAATATTTTATATAAAATGTTTGCCAGTAGATCCCTTTCACCTAAATCTTACACACTGAACCTTTAAGTAATTCTTACTTTTCATCTAGGTCGACTATAAGGTCAAAATAAGGTCCTCTCAATACGGTGTTTTTTGAAAAAAGCTAAATTAATGACTTTCATTTTGACTTAAGCTCTTCTTTGTATTTAGTGCTATAGTAAACATAGCTGGTAAATATCAACATGCTACAATTGTCATTGTGTGCATGTTGGCAAGTTGCTCATATCACTGCTGAGCTGAAGCATGGCC
The DNA here is from genome assembly GCA_026259375.1 of Verasper variegatus. NCBI lineage: Eukaryota > Metazoa > Chordata > Actinopteri > Pleuronectiformes > Pleuronectidae > Verasper > Verasper variegatus. Next base: position 16,673,901 of record CM048053.1, on the reverse strand, counting down.
ACGGGCACGGCTGTAGAATTTTGAGTCTTGTTGGTTCGTATACTTTTCTACTTCTACTTCTGGAGACGGGGACTTTGTTCATCTGGATAAATCATTGAACCACTGTGGGTTTCTTTTAACTTGAAGTAGTTTCTAAAAAAAAAAAAATTGTGATTTATTGAAAAGGAGACAATGTTTGGAATGCTGGCAGCCTGGCTCTATGGATGGTGAGGCCCTGATTTGACCCATCATGGTCAAGTCAAGTCTATTAGGTTGACATTTTAGTTTTTGGGAAAGATTTAATCCCATGAAATTAAGAAAAATAATTTTGGTCCCCACTCAGCAATTCCTGAAACTTGGATCTTCTCCTGACTTAAACCAAATACCTGCAAAAGTCAGCCATGGGCGAACACCGTGTTATGTGCTAATGAGTAATAGTTGGCATGCCGAAAGCCACTGTGAGTGACTCAGCATATGACTTAATAGATGCTAATAGATGCTTATTTCAATGTAGGTTTTCAGGGCGGTGAAATTCAAATGTGACTGCATGGCTGGATTCCACTTTTTCATATATTGGGTGAAGTAACCCTTAAAACTTTTCCAGAAGCCATTTATTACTTTAGTGTTTTTGAGTCACTAGGCAAGTTGTGTTCACAGTGTGTAGTCTCTTCAAACAACAAATCACTTTTGTCACTCCCATTGTAGCTGTATGGTTGTTTTGTACCATGTACCAAGGGCTGTGATACAGCTCCTGGTTTAGGTACTGATGTAAATGGTGTATGTAAAGAAGTTGTAAATGTACGTGTGATAAACTCCATGCAATGTAACACCAACAGGTTTGTATGTAATGATGTGACCGTTTAAATGTTCATGTCAAACAAAAGGAACATTTCACTTGTAAATATGGATCATGACAAATATCCTGAGGCTCGTGTTCAGTACATAGAGTTACATTTGTTTTGTAGTGTTTTCCACTGTTTGCCTTTGTTCGAGCATCACTAGTCATGCACAAAATATTTGTTCAACTGGCACCTTAAAGACATGTTAACATGCATATTTTTGGAAGAACATGGAGGCTTGTAACCACACCGTCTGTGCTTTGGCATCCTGATAAGCAGTTTTACTCACTGAAACCTGTTCAAGGCCAATGGATAAAAAAAAGACAGCTGGCACAAGTTACACTTTTTTCTCTCAGTGTGTTTGTGTGATTTTGATGATAAATTGATTGATCATCAAATTCTTTAAAGTCGAAATCATCCAGAATTCTAAATTTCTTTCCCTTCTTCGTTTGCTCATCAGAAAACTATCATCCTGCCTCATTGTGGTAGCACTGAATGATTAGTATTAACTGAATCAGACGATTGGCAAGTAAAAGTAGATAACCTGAAGGTCGGCAGTTCAATCCCCAGTCTTCACCATCTGCATGCCAAAGTGTCCTTGGGCAAGATGCTGAACCCTGAATTGCCCCTCATAGAACAACAAAGTGCTGCTAATAGATGCACTGTGTGAGTGGGTGAATGTAAAACTGTACTGTAAAGAGCTTTGAGTGGTCATCAAGACTAGAAAAGCTCTATATAAATACAAAACCATTTACCATGTCCTTTGTATCTGGGTTCTGGAGTTGGTGGGGAGAAAAATATCCCTGATATCAACCCTCCTGACAAGAGGTTTGGTTTTGCCTCCTTACCCTAAACAAGTCATTACATATTTTTAAATATGCATAAAATATAGAAAATCAGAAAATATATACATCCACAAATGCTTAACCTAAAGTAGAATGTTTGTGACAACCTACAAATAAGATCTTCCCTGACAAATTATACGTAGTTAGAAAATGTTGATATATGCAAAATAATTTTGAGTAGCTGAATAAAGTCACATGATAGAATTCAATGAGGGAGGACAATGGACAAAGTCTACATTCAAGTGTTCACACATTTACACTGACTGACTGGTCATGTGGTTAAATATTTGACAGTGATCCAAGCCATACTAACACAACTGACTAGTCATACACAAACACACCATCTGCAGTGTGAAAATGGTGGATTTCGGAGAGATTCTGGTTACCATCGGAGACTTCGGTTTTTTCCAGAAAGTTCTCATTCTTGCCTTAACCTTCCCAAGTTTATTGCTGCCACCTTTATTTAGTAGTTTTCTTTTTGTCCAGTTAAATCCAGACCGACACTGTAACACAGACTGGATCCTCAGAGCTGATGCTAACCTGACCACAGATGAGCAGCTGAACCTGACTCTACCCCGGGAAAAGGATGGGAACTTCAGCAGGCGTCAGATGTTTGTCCCTGTGGACTGGAACATCAGTGTCATCAGGGAATATGGACTCAATGAGACTACAGGCTGCCAGAATGGATGGGTGTACTACAGCACTCTGTATGAGGCCACCATTGTCACTGATGTGAGTTGAAGTATGATGTAGGATTTATGATTTATTCTGTAATCTGTGCTGACTGTCATGCTGCTGTTTTTGCAGTTTGATCTCGTCTGTGACAAGTTTATTGCGGTCGAAGTTCTGCAAACAGTCATAATGGGTGGTACACTTATTGGTACCATTATCTTTGGCCCTGCAGCTGAATCGTAAGTGACTTGAAGGGGATTTATTTGGTCATTTGCAAAATGCTGCAAAACCTTCTCATTTTCTGATCATTCACTTTCTAAATTTGGTAAATAAAAATAGGTATGGCCGCAGGAGAGCTACCCAGCTGACAGTTGTCCTTCTGCTAATATTTGTCTTAGTTTCTGGTTTGTCTCCAAATGTCTATATTTACATTGTGTCACAGTTAATTGTTGGAACTGCATTTGGAGGATACAGGATTAACTCCACTGTAATAGGTATGACACTTTTTGTATGTTCCTTTTCTTTGATTTTTAAGACTAGCATGGTACGACGAGTACGAGTATTACGGCCATACAAGAATAAAGTCATAGGCTAATATTACATGAGCAAAGTTGTAGGATAATATTATGGGAATAAAGTTTTAATTTTAGGAGGATAAAGTCGTAATTATTTGAGGAAAAGGTTATGGGAATAAAATTGTAAAAACTGAGGGAGAAAAACACAGTCATTTTGTCCTCCACAAAAGAGACACTTCCCCCCCCCAAGTCTGTGTGGTTCTTTCATTTGAATAGACCTAGTTTTTTTGCCCGATCTTTTCAAAGCACTGATAATTAAGATAATGTGGTGCTGATGTGGCAAAAGATTCAGTAATATTTTGTTTGTGAAACCTATACCAAAGTATAGTTTCTCAAGATGTTCCATGTCACTTAAACACAGACGCAGGCTGCTTTTCTGAAATTACATGTAGCCTAAAATAACACGTTTTTCCTCATGATACCAGGACTTTATTCTCATTAATTTACGACTTTATTTTCATAATATTCTGACTTTTTCTCTCGTAAAAGATTCTGACTTTATTCTCAAAATTTCCTTTTTTTCTTTTTCTAAAATGATCCTGAAGATTAAAAACATTTGTTGCTGTATCATGATTTTGCTGTTCAAATTGTCTGTAGCTACTGAGTGGACTGGGGTCACCAAACGGTCCCTTGGGTCCTGTTTGAGCCAGATGTTTGGGGCTCTTGGACAGTGTGCCATGGCTCTTCTGGTCTATGTTTTTCGTGACTGGAGAAAAGCACAGTTTGTCTTGGCAGGAGCACAGGCCGTTGTATTCTTGTACATATGGTATGTGCTCTATAGTTTTATTTTCAATTCTTTGTACAGTGCTGTATTCAGCTATTATTACACCTATCTGACCAAATTCGGTCTACCCATGTATATCTGGCATCTTTGCTCTTGTGTTACGTCACATAATGAGCAAATGTAAAACTGGTTCACTGGCAATGCATGTTGAACAGTTATTATTGTAGGAAGCTCAGTTTCTGATTAAGACTCTGGCAAATTTTCTTTGTTTGACATTTAAATTGTTGTTTTTTTAAGGTGGATTCCTGAATCTGCAAGATGGTTGTTGGCACATGGGAGAACTGAAGAAGCTAATAAATTGATATGTAAAGTTTCAGCAATCAATAAAAAGAACATTCCAGAGAATCTTCTCCAGACGGCAAGTTGGAATAAGTTGAATCTACAATTTAGCTAGTGAATGAACTGATTACATCTTGGTGTTAGAAGGTCAAAGGTCAAGGTCACAATGACCTCATGATATATCAGTCCACTCTGACCTCACATAACCCTTTTTTGTCTTGTGAATGCATTATCTTACAAACACCTCAAGAGAATCCTTTCTAACTTGGCACAATTGTTCACTTAGACACACTGATTAACTGATTAGATTTGGGTGGTCAAAAGTCAAGGACACAATGACCTCATATCTGAGTCTGAAGAAACAGATCAATCTAGCCTAAAACTGCACTGGTTAGCAGAGGCATACAACTGCAGGGTGGTAACTCTACTGTGTTAGTGTTATCCTCTATGTAACCCACTTACTGGCCGGGTTACGATCTACTAGGTCCGATGGGAAGCTGAGGGACATAGACTGTAATAATCATAAATAAGTGTACACACAATACACAACAATTCAATGCAAAGTATAACTTTACTAACACTTTGATTTTCTTTGTGTTTTGTTGTATCAAGGTTTTCATTAAATCTGGGATACTTTTGCCTCACTCTGAATGTGGGTAAGTTTGGCCTCAGCATCTTCCTGGTTCAGTTCCTGTTTGGAATCACTGAGATCCCAGCACATGTCCTTTGTATCTGGGTTCTGGAGTCGGTGGGGAGAAAAATATCCCTGATATCAACCCTCCTGACAGGAGGTTTGGTTTGCCTCCTTATCCTGTTTTTTCCTCAAAGTGAATTTTACATGTGTCAGATTCAGAACATGAGGATAAATTTAAATTTAAAATTTAAATGTAATGTATTGTACTTACATTTCAGAAAACGCTGTTGTTGTCACATCCCTTGCAATCACAGGGAAATTATTTTTGAACTGGGGTAGTTCAGTTTGTATGGTCTACAGTCAAGAGCTGTTTCCCACTTCTGTCAGGTATGTCAAAGTAGCCAATGCAAAATATGTAGTTATATAAATTGTACATTTTATATATATATATATATATATATATATATATATATATATATATATATATAATATATATATATATATATATTTTAGCATTAAAAATGAACTCCATGTTTCCCTCTTTCAGGCAGACAGCTGTTGGCCTGGGCTCCACATCAGTTAGAGTAGCAGGGTTGATGTCTCCGCTGCTCAACATGTTGGCCATTTACCACCATTCCATACCCATCACAGTTTTCAGCAGCTTTGTGGTGGTCAGTGGAGCTCTGGCCCTCCTCCTTCCTGAGACCAGCAAAAAAGAGCTTCCTGATTTAATTGATGCGGCCGAGGACAACCGGTAAAAAACTCATTTGAGACCAAATTACTGTGATGATTTACAGAAGAAGTAATGTTTGCTTTTACTAGGGGTCAGTTGCAGTTCAACCATGGGTGCACATCCCCATTAACACATATAACATGGAGTTAGGTTGTGTTGAACAGTGCCTTGAGTTATAAGAAGGTTGATACCACTCTGATATATGTCCACTAAAAGTGCAGAGATATCTGGTTAGCTTAGCGATCACGTTCTTTCCGTCATAACCCTGAGCCCAGGACTATAGAAGAGGGTTGGAACAAACGGGTATATCTAATGCTTTACCTTGTGGTTCAGCTCCATGTGGACCACAACGGTCCTGTACAATTGGCGTAACTACTGATGCCACACCGACCCGCCTGTTCATCTGGCGCTCCATCTTCCCATCACTTGTGAACAAGACCTCAACTTCATTCTCCACCTTAAAATCAAAAAATACAAGCAAGACTAAAAAAAGGGTCCACAAGAATATAAAACTGGTCCACAGGTCCATGGCTAGCACGCAATCCACATTGCTCTTTCCTGACCACCATGTGGCATTGTCAGCAATGGCAGCCCAAAGCAACTAGTGGCACATATCAACGTAGAGAGAATAAAACTGTATTACAGACATGTTTATCACATGAATTAGAATTGGGATTAACCATCTCTCTTCAGTAATATGGTGAAAGGACATCTAATTTCACTTAATTTTGCAGCACATCAATTGACAACGTGTGGAATATGATGTTTATGACAGAAAGTGGTGTTAGGGTTAGGATGTGTTTTGATATTTATATATGCTATATAGCTCTGTCAAAAGTCTACATATATATCTCTGAATTGTAATAGTACTTGAAAAACTCTGCTAATGGTTATTGACATGCAATCAAGATTGCCATATTAGCCTATCCTGTATTAAAGGATGAATCCTCAGTTCAGTTCAGTTCAGTTAATTATAATGCAAATTTTCCCTGCAATGGCAAATGTATGCAGCAGCCCATCACACAAGTTAAGATACTTACAAAAAATAGGAGAAGAAATAACAACACTGTTTTAATTTACTTGTACAAATCTAAAAAAGAAAAAGGAAATTAACTTCAGCCACCTATGAAGAAATGAATATAAATATATTCTTAAAATATAATTTTAAATTTATCAATATATATTTTAGTTTCACCAACTGATTTTGTAATGGTAAAGGAGTTATCCTTGGGGTCTGTCTGGAAACAAACAGTAGACCTGGGTTCATGAATTCATAAACTGTCTTATTGTAGTCTATTGTAGGTTTTGTAGTAGTCCGCATTTTCTCTCCCACTTTTAGTGAAACCCATGAAATACCCATGCGTGGTCACTCCAGTAATAATTAAGATAAAGATAAAACTTTACCAGAGGAGAGAAGGGTAGAGGTTGAAATTATGCAATCATGTTGTGTTCCTTTTCATTCTAGGAATATTACAACCAAGAAGAGCGCAGAGGACTCCAACACTGCTGAAAACAACAAAATAAAATCCACGAAACTCTAGTTTGAATACTTTAACCTTTCTTTTTGTTGTATGTAACACAAGCTGTATATAGATAAAAAGTCACCCAGTGTGTTTGCTTATTTATTGCATTTGACTCAAGTTTATTCTTTACTGCTGTCTATAGTGCTCTTTTGACAAAATAAAATAGTCTTGTTTTTGAGAAAGGGTAATAAAGATGAAAAGCTCTGCATCACTGAGTCGGCTCAGTTTAGCAGTAAAACCTTAAGGGGCCAAACAAACAAGATGTGTTATCTGCGTACTGGTCTTCAGAGGGAATGCATGAGTCTCCATCCCATGAAACTAGACTCACCACCGATGTGTTTCATTATGCCTCTGCACTGGTGACAGCCCTGGTCAGAATATTGCACTGTATTTTAAAACAATTAAATAAAACTGAACCATAATGAGCATGTTTATTGTATGAAATCAAATACAATATCACTGTAACCTAAAACCTAAAGTATCCTTTCCATAACTTTTCAAGAGAAGGTTTAATTGGATTATTATGATTGGAAACACTGCAATCTATTGGATTCTACTGGGTTGCACTGGGGAGAAAAGTGTCACTGATGTCAACACTTCTGATTCTTATGCATCTTAATGCTGGTTGTTTACTCAAAGTAAGGCATTTCAGGTTTTAAGCATTCTTGTTTGTGCTCATTATTGGTGAATGAATGGTCTGGATTTATACAGCGCTTTTCTAGTGCCGAGTGTGTGTAATTACACCTAACCCTATTCGAGCTTTCATACCTAATCAAACATTAAGTGACTCACATTAGTGGCTTTTAATCAATGTAGTAATGGACCTACAAAAATGATGACCTAAATATGCAGCCCCTCTCAGCTTGAGTTTAAGCTCATTGTTAGGATGTCCAGACTGAAACTTTTCTGTTTTAGTTCACACTCATCGACATGTTTTCAGCCACAACAGGCAGACATTTTTACTGAAATAGCACCATACAGTGGACAAACACAGGTAGTGGTTATAGCTGGTAAACACAGTGGGGGCATGATGATGATGATGATGATGATGATGATGATGATGATGATTAATCCATACATTCATTATGTTCTTCAGTCATTGCAGTAACTTTATTTTCTAGTACATAATTTTGTTAATGCGAGGGTTTGAAGGAGAAGTCACAATATGTGCATATAGGCTCATGCAGTTCTCTTATACCACTGTGTTTACTTTTGAGTAACATTGTCCTTAACTAAACCTTAGACTATTATCTCTTAACATGTAGGCAGTAAGTTAAATGGCTACAGATGTTTAATGGTGTAACAAGAGAGCGGTAATAACTTTCACTTAGTTGTCAAGGTTTTACATCTATATAACCTATTTAAAGCACCAATCAAATGTATAGTGTTTCTGTTTGCAAGGTGCAATGGTCATATGAACAACATAGTTAGCAGCTTTTACTTTACAGCTGTTGCTGGTAACCTTTTTGCATGCTGAAATCTTCACACAAACGTGAATATATTTTTGTTCTTGAAAACCTCAAAAACACATGTGAATACGTCTGGGTTAAAATTTCACCATCTGCATTATGTTTAAAGATTACATCCTGGACTCCAGTCCAACCTCATGCCTTGACTACTGCAACAGAATGTTCTCTGGTCTTAATCAGAAAACCCTGAAACAATTGCAGTCTGTATCAAAGTCAGGAGCTATAGGATTTTAACTAAAATTATGCGATATGATCGCATCAAACCTGTTTTGCTGTTTAAGCCAGCATGTTTTAGGATTGATTTAAAAAATGTTATCAATTACTTTTAAGGCTTTTCATGACCTGGCCCAAGGCTATATCGCTCATCTCTTAATGCCATATTTACCTCTGCGCAGTGTGTGAATCTAGGCTGAAAACTAGGGAGCATTTGCCATCAGGGCACTGACACTCTGGAATTAATTGCCTGATGAAATAAGGCTGTCTGAGACAGTGTCTTCTTTATATCAGATTATTATATACTTTTATCTCTATTATTATTATTATGATCATTATTATTATTATTGTTATTATTATCATTGCAACTTTTGAACTTGCTACTGTATTTTTAATATGATGATGATAGGCAACATACTAATATGTTATATACAGTGCACCAGCCTTAATATAGTAATAATGTTTTTCTACTCGTTATCTAAGTATAAAAAATATAACTATTTAATTAAGTAAAAAATGTATGGATTTTTTAAACCTGTGGTTCAATCTTTGTAGAGCATTGGGGAAATTATGCCTACACTCTTCTAAGTTCCTGATGGACCAGGGTTTGTCCTTCAACATAGTTGTGATGTCACAAATGATGCTTGCAAGTACACACATACTTAGATAGTAGGTGAGAACTGAAATGCTCCACTTTTACCAGATGAATTTGAGAGAATCTTTGTAAGTTTCAAACTGCACACAAACCATTATGCAAAGATCAAACATACAACAATGAACAAAACACGTAGACAGGAGAGGGACTTCAAAGGTGTCATTTTATCATAGATTATTTAATCATTATATTCATTCAAAGCAAATCATTTTCATATCAGCATATTCATTTTCCACGATGTATACAGAGCAGGCATTAGGCAGAGCCACAGCATATCTAAAGCTGTAAACAATAACAATTTACATTCAATTTATTGTATGTGTGTGTTCTTTCTTTTGACCTCTTGTGTGTGAATGTGAAATCTCTTTGATTCAGTTGATCTGTGTATTAAGGGCACCGCTCTTAGCTCACTACGTTCATACCTCTCCAACAGAAATAAATCTGTAACTCTCAATAACTCTACTTAATAGATGGCTCAGCTGCAATGTGTCCCTCAGGGATCCATTCTTGGCCCTCTTTCGTTGTATTTATTCATGCTGCCTAAATGTCCCAAGACTTTATTAAATTTAATAATGAGTCTGAGGTCATTCTGTTTGGTTCCCCAAATGCCATCAGACGTGCTGGTAGCTAATCGTGGTGGTCTGCAAAATGTTAAGAAGGCTGATAGGAATTTAGGGGTAATATTTGATCTGTTTTAATCATCAAATCAAAAATTATGTTCAGTCATGTGTCTTCGAGCTCAAGGCCATTTCTGTGGTGGTCACAGTGGTAATTTTCTGTGAATTACAGCAAGTTGTTAATTTTATTTTTCATTGCATTATTCTTTGGTATCAAGGTTGCTGATTGTAATAGTGATAGTAGAAGTAGTATATTTGACAAATTATCTGATTACACTTAGTTATTACTCTTGACTCTCATCATTTATCACCTATGTATTCATCAGAAATAATATGTGCAGTTGCTTTTTTACACATTCATGTAAAATTCATTTTTCGCAGCAGTAACATTGAGACATATTTACCACATCATGTTAAAGTTACAAACTGTTTGAGTAAAATTACACTAATACCTCTATTAAACCAGTAAGTAGGTATAGGAAGGTTTTTTAAACCCTGGTGAACCCTCTAAAAAAGGCGATTAACTCATTTCCCATTTCCAGTATTGGAGTTTTCCTTTTTTTTTTCTGGTGTGTCATGTTAAATATCACAAACATGCCAAAAACTGAGGCACTCTCTCACCTCGCTGTCTTCCCAAATTAGCGTAGTCACCAGGGAACACAAGATATTTATCTTGTGCTCACAAGAAAAAATATATCAACTTACAGGTCTTCAGGGGCTCCGTAAAAGCCAGGTGCTACCTGGTGACCAGTCGAAAAGGGCTTTGAAAACAATATTAGCTGTTATTGTAACTGCTAAGTGGTTGATCATTTTCTTGTACTCAAGATTTGCTTTTTGAAACAATGTTAACATGATTTCTTTAATTCTCGAGACATTTAAAGTACTTTTTTTATGATACCAAGAAAGTCCCGCTATCATCCAAGCAGATCATCCATCCAGCTGCTGTTTCCTGCTGCTTTCTCAGTATTTTTGCTTTCTGACACCAACAGACTGTCCATAAAAAAAGCTGCATCACTTGCCTCAGAAACTGGCAGCAGCCCTGGTCCTGATGCAAAGATGTCATCACCAAATAGATCAACCTGAGCTGAAGGAGCGCCAGTGGAAAACACATCTGAACCAAATACATCATGCAATGAATCAGAGGTGGCTGAACTGCTCTGTAGAGCTGCAAACACATCTGTATGGTTTGAGGTGTCACTCACTCCAAAGATATCATCGGACAAGGTGGATGTTTGGGTTATGGAAGCATTAGGCACATTAACAGCAGGCGGCTGATTGAACAGAACATCATTAAGGCTGAATATGTCAAGATCAGCTCCCTGCTCCATTGTCTGGTTGTTTGTGAAGAAAGAATCTAAAGTTTGAGACTCATCTTGGTTTAGAGGTGCTGCGCTGGGGACAATCGGCTGATCTGCCGAGGTGAGAATCTCTTCATTCTCGGTTGATAATGGCTGAGAGTCAAGCAGGTTCAGACCTTCAGAAGAATCTGAAGTTTGAGACTCATCTTGGTTTAGAGGTGCTGCACTGGGGACAATCGGCTGATCTGCCGAGGTGAGAATCTCTTCATTCTCGGTTGATAATGGCTGAGAGTCAAGCAGGTTCAGACTTTCAGAAGAAGCACCTGTTGACAAAGGTGTGTCGCTCACAGAAGATAAGACATCACCAGGAGCATTCCCTAAACACCCCGGATATTCAGATGAGACAAAAAGTTGGGAGGAATCTCGAGGAGATTCCTGGTTGTTATCAGAAAATGCTCCACACTCAAGTTTTCTTGCTTCATCCTCTGGTGTATCAAACAAGTCATTTGGACTTTGAACGCAGCCGTCAGTGTTTGTCTGAGTTACCACTGGGGGGACAGGGACTGGAGTGACACTGTTTCCAAAAATATCATTATCAAACACGTCACTCAAAACTTCTTCACCACTTTTCTCTGCTGTTATCTGACTGAGTGACTCCTCACATGATTGGTTGACTGACTGGACTCCTGCAGGATGATCTCCAGACTCAGTTATTCCAGGTTCAGTAACCTGCAGACCCTTAGTCTCACTTCTCTGTAAATCAGACTCTTGATTAAATGAAGCTGTATGGTGATCACCTGTTTCACCTGTTGATGTTGTGTACTGGTTGGATGGCTCTGTAGATTTGTTTCTATCATCATCCTTGTCACTATCTAGTGTGTTGGGCTCAGCAGCATTTGACTTCAGATCCTCTTGTATCAAAGGTGGGACTTGCAAGTAATTTTCCTTCTGCATTTCTTCTATGATGACTTCCTTTACCTCCTCTGTCTTTTTGTTGTCATCATGTGTTTTGTCTTGGCTTTCACCTGCTGCAGCTGATTTTGTGATATCCTCAGGCTTCTCTGAGGATGACTGAAACAGTCGACCAAAAACTCCACCGCTCGGTTTGGTGTCTGGTCTCTTGGCATCTTTCTGTTCAACTTTGTTTGCTCTGTCACTCCCTCCTGACGTAAAGAGCTTAGACAAAGGACTCTTTCCTTTGGACCAGGAGCCCAGTTTTCCCTTTGTCTTATCAGCGGGTTTTCGTAGAACCCTTCAGAGAATCTGTTCTGGCAACAGGCTTCATCTGAATATCATCATTTTCTTGATCATTGGCTGAGTCAATCTTTTCATATGGATTTTCAGTCGCCTCGACTTTGTTTTTCTCTCCTGCAGAACTGTACACAGTATTTGCTTCCTGTGATTCCCATGGATTAACTGAGCCCATTGGACTAACATCCAGTTGATCAGATGTCTTTTGATGTGTCATATCATCTTGAATTGATTTAAAATCTTTCATATGACTTTCATGCAATTCGTTCTCAACAACTCCATTCGGTATTGTAATATCATCTCGGGAACTCACTTGAATGCTCTCCACTTTAACATGAGGCTCCTGGTTCGATGTGCTGCTTGTTTCTTCGTGATATTTATCATCAGGGATTTCAAGGCTCGCCTCACATTTTTGATTCAAGTCATATGTCAAACGATCAAAGTTGTTTTTGTCATCTTTATCATCCTGGGATATATTTTCTTGATTTTGCTCACGCTGATCTGAGACCTCCTCCTGGTGAGCCACTTCAACATGAGGAGAAAATCGTACAAACTTCCTGCTCTTGTCCAGCCTCCTAACTGTTGGATTATGGGTTTTTTTTGAGGTGGGTGCCGTGTTTGTCTGCTGTGCTTTCCAATTTGATACAGTAAAGCCCTTTACTATGGAGGGTGAAGAAAAGCTGGGCGCTGTTGGAGAGATGCTGTCCTGCTGGATGCTTCCAGCTTTGGTTGGCTCACTACAGGGGTTTGGTTTCTCTAAAGGTAATTCAGCTGAGTTAACTCCTGCCTTCTTTGATTGTTGCTCGACCCTCTTGTCTTTCATTTCTCCTCGGTGGTTGATCTTTGATTGATTCTTCTCACTTTTAACATTCTCTGTAAAGCTCATACCACAAGTAGCTGCTGTACTAATATCACGTATCTTATTCCTCAAAGTTGGTGTATGTGTTCTCTGTAAAGTATTCATGTCTGTATTCTTCTTCTCAGGTGGCCAGCTCATTTTGAGTTTGCCCTTAACATCAGCACCACTGTTAAACCCTGGCTCTCTCACAGATGACTTTGGAACAAACACACCAGCAGAGAAATCCCTGGATCCATCAGGAATGTTTGAGTTGGGTTTTGTAGTTTTGGGAGTGGATAAGTTGTCGAGCTCGTCTATTCCTTTATTTTTCTGAATCCAGCGGTCTTTATGTTGTTTGTGACCAAATCCTTCATCATAATTTCCCTTTCTTTTAAAAAGCTGTTGAAAGTGAGTAATGCAGTAGAACTCGCCATAAAGAGATGAATAGTTGTGGATGCTGAAATAGAACAAAGCAATTGTGATATCAAACTAAATTTTAAATGAGACGGTGTTTTCATATGATTTGTTAACCACAGTAGATCAGATTCGTAAGTGTATTAATTTACAAAATCATCAATTATAATGTACCTCATATACCTTATAATTGCCAATATAATACATAAACTTGACTTGTCTTTAAAACTAGTGTGCTGATTAGGATGAGTATAGTGGATTTGAGTCATTTCATCATACTGTAAATAAACCTCACCTGAGTTTCTTCTGACAGTGTTTACAGCAAAAACACATGTTGTGCAGGATAAGTTTATTGGCCACCATTTTTTCCATTGGATAGACGGGTGTCAAACAGGCAGAGCACATTTCCTTGGCAGGTGACTGGAACTATGATATTGAAAACAAATTCATGTTTGTCATTACAAGAGCTTTCTGCCATGTTGTCATTTCTCCAGTTGTCACATTGGAAAGATTTGTTATGATTTATTTTCCAAGAATAGATACTTGTACAAGCTATTCACAATATTTATACATTTAAATATATAAATATAATAACATAAATTTACGTCAATCAAAAGAGAAGACTTTTGTGCACTGAACGTGCCAAAATGACATTTATAGTGATACTGATATGTTCATTTAGATTCAAGACTTGATGCAAATTCATAATGAAAAAGAGTGATCATAGACACACACAATGACAGCTTTGTCATCTGACTGAAGATATTTCTGTCCACATTTTGAGAATATTTCTTCAGACAACTTAAATGGAAGCTTCAAAATTTGGGAAATAAATAACGTCAGTCTATATTTTTTTAGTTTTTATTTCTCAATTTACACAACAGAACATACAATATGAACTTAATGCTAAGCTTTAATAACAAGAACTTATTACTTTATCAAATGGTTACAGTAGAAAATCTATTGGACACTTTTTTTTCAATAAAAGGTAAACATTTCGTGTTATTTTAGATCAACATTATGACTAACACAAAATTTGTATTATCATAATGTGCTGAACACACAACTGCATTCCTAAAAAAAGGACTGGGAAATACACTGTCTGATAAGTGGCTAATTTAGTGCTTTTCTTTTGGTTGACTGAATGTGACAAAAACTGTCCCCTCCTCCTTGGGGTTGCTCAACACTTTGTCTTCAAAAGGGCGACCAGATCTTCGCATTAATGGAGATGTCATGACTTCATATCTGGTTGGACTCCCAACTACTTCAAACAGAGCAGATGATTTAGCATCAGCTTGTTTGGTGACAAATGTGGAAGTTGTAGAGGAAACAAATACGTTGCCAAATCCATCCGTCTCTTCGTATGTTTCACTGACTGTCTTTGTGCCGACTACTCCTGCAGGTTGCTCTGGGACAGTTTTCACCTCAAGCACACTGACTTTGCGTTGTGCGGGACTGGGACTGTTTTTTGAGCATTCAGCAGCAGATTCCTGAGAACTACCATCTGTTTTTGGTTTAAATGTTGAAACAGGCAGCTTTGGTTGTTCGACAGGCTTTCTGGCAGCTGAGTGAATGGAGATGAATGAAGGGGAGGACTGGGAAGAGGACTGTCTGATGAGTGGCTTATTGTGCACTTGTCTGGGCACTTGTTGCTTGGAAGGACTTGAATCCGAAACCGTTTGCAGATTCACGTCAGCTGTCTCTTTGGTTAGACCTGACTTGGCCTTGCTTGACACAATACTTATTTTTCTGATGTTGTTGGCAGGTTGAAGGCTTTGCTCCGAGTTGAGAGATTCGTCAAATAGTCCTGACAATCCTGCGATGTCAGCCTCAGACTTCAGATTGGAGACAGAGTACAAAGCTTTTTTTATTGTCTCTTCAATCTCAATAAGTTTTGCTAAAGTCTCTTGCTTCAGATTGATTATTTCTTTACTTGCCTTTTCCAGGTCTTCAAACGCAGTCTCGACTGAGGAGATGCTTTCCAAATCATCTTCCTGCGTTTCTACTTCAACTTTCTTTTGCTGTGTTTTCCTTTGCTTTGCGTTTGTGCTCGGTGTATCCATCCAATCAGGGACATTCTTGTATAATGTCTTCAAGGATCTATTGTCAGCACTGCTGGTGTCTTCCTCTATCTCTTCAACCTGAGACAGGATTTCTTTGAGTTCCTCTCGTTTTCTCAAATTTTCAAAGATTTCCATGGCTGCCGTCACATTTCCTTTCATGATCTCCTCCTTGTGGACAGAAAGCCTCTGTCGCCGCTCATCCGCTGTCTCTTTCACTTTCTTTTCTCTAAGAACAACTTTATCCTCAAGCTTGTGATGCTTTTCATTGAGGTCAGTATGCTGTGAATGACATGTGTCAACCAGACCTTTGGTCTCCGACGTTGGCACCTCTGTCTTGCTGTGTTGTTTTTTTGCATGTTCGGGAATTGATTTGTGTTGGTGAGTTGTGATTTTGTTGATATAGTTACTGTCACTATCATTTGTTACTTTTACCCTTTTGGATAACTGAGGGACTCGTCTGTCCAGAGCCTCACGTTCCTTTTGTTCAAAGTTCTGCAGCGCAGTGTGCAAGCTCACGTTCATTTCTTGTTTACCTTCTTCTGCATAATTCTTCATACACATCTGAATCTCCTCAGCTGCATTAATTTTCTGTATTACATTTCTCTCCATTTCCACAGTGCTGTGTTTTACTTGGCAGTCAGATTTTTCCTCGGTATGTGGTGTTGTTATTTTTTTCTTCTTGGATTCCTTAGTCTTTGAGTCCATTGATTGACATTCATTTGCTTGATTTGAATCTTTCACCATCACACATTTTTGGTGGTGTGTTTCCTTTAAGGTTTCCATGTTGATTTTGTTTTCTTGTAGTTTATTTGTAAAGTGCATAGGAAACTGGTTGCTTTGGTTTGGAGGAATCATTGCACATTTTCCATTGTCTTTGATCAGGCAATCAAATTTGTGAGCAGAGGGAAGTGGAATATTTGGTTCCTCCACGGTTACTGATTTCATCCATAGAGGCTTTGGTGGTAAGGATGGCTTCTGCTCCGGTGGTTTCTCACTAATCTTTTGAGGAAGTGGTGGTGGAGTTACACTCTCAGATCTGGGTGATTTTGAGCTTCCATTTGCAACAGGGCTGGGTGTTGGGTTCTGTGTTGAAATGGATGGTTGTCCTTCACAGGTTACTGAAATTGAAGGAGACAGTTTTGTGTCAGATGGAGGCATAGACACCACAACACACTGCTCTTGAACAGTCTTGCTCCTCCCTGAACAAGCCCTACCTGAGTTCCTGTATATCATTGCAGCCTTATAGTCTCCCTTGGATACATTTACACTAGATTTCTCAAGAGACTGCAGAGCCAATTGAACATTTCCTCTTACAATATCTTCTTTATCTAGGAGCTTCTGCTCTGTCACTGCAGTCTGCAGCGACTTAATGGCTGCCTTCACATCTCCTCTGATTACTTCTTCTCTCTCTTCTTCTGTTGTTTGCCCATTGCATTCATAACTTACAAAATGTGTCAGTGAGTCTGATGCACAATTACTGACTACAACTGCTCTTTGTTGACATGCCTCAAAGGGAATATGGCTTTCTTGATCTTTCACTGCATCACTGACCTTTGGATAAGTCCTGATTTGCTGACATCTGGTGGAGGATGAACTCGTAGATTGCTTCACTACTGATGAGCTTTCCTCTTGTGCGGAAACATTCAGGTTGTAAATATTTCCAGGGACAATGACTTCACGCTCCACATGCATGCTTTGCTGCTTCGCCATTTCAAGGGACCTTTTAGCCGCTTTCACATCTCCGGATATAATGATCTCTTTTTGTGATGCGCTTCCTTCTATTTCAGGACCTGCGGCTGACAAATCCATGTCATAGATAGTTCCAGGTTTAATGATCTCCCGCTCCACACTCATGCTCTGTTGCTTTGCACGTTCTAATGACTGCATTGTTGCCTTAACGTCCCCAGCAACTACTTCCTCTTTTTCTACCATGACAAGTTGCTTTACTGCAAGTTGTTGCTTTGCTGATGAGATATCTCCAGGAATTATTTCTTCCTTTGGAACACAGTTTTCAACACTGACAGTAGACTCTGATGAAAACACTTTTTTGGCATTCTCTACATCTCCTGGCAAAACATCGGAAATGGTTCGCTCCACTTGATCTTTCTGCTGGCAGAGACTCCTCTTTGCTTCTTTCACATCCCCCTGAACTATTTCTATCTGTTCTTTAGCAAGAAGGCTACAATCAACTTCATCTCCAGACAACTCAGTATGAAGACTTTTCAGGTAGTGCAGATCTCCTTTCTCAATGCAGCTTTTGTACAAGTTCACGTTTCCCTTTTCAGTTTCATCGACTCTGCACGACACTGCAGTCCTCTGACTATTGGCAGTAGACAACAGATTTCCTATTGTAGACTTCACATCTCCTCTCTCTGTGGCATGAGTCTTGGCTTTGGTTTCATAATTGCAGATGAGTGAATAAACGGTCATCTCTGCTTGTCCTTCTGCAGTCTCTTGCATTATGATTCCTTTTTTCAAAGCCTTATCTTGAACAAGCACTTCCTCAATCATCTGGACAATATTTTGTATCCGTTGATCCCTCTCAAGGTTGATTGTTGTGGCTGACTGGTAGACCGGAAGTTCTACTACAGTGGTGTTCACTTTACCCTTCTCCACCTCTCTAAGAAGAGTAACTTGAGGCTTGAGAGTCGGTTTAAGTAGCAGTTGGAACATGATGTTCCTGATGTTCCCCCTGATAACCTCTTCCTTCTGGATTTGCACACCTTCATTGCTTTCAACCAGATATTTAGCAATGTTAACATTTCTACTCTCATTTGCTTCTATTATGATGCCACTTGAGTGAACAAAGGACATTTGGTAGAGATATGATAGGGCGTCAGAAACACTGTTGGCAGTGATTTTGTCCAATGGAGTTGTCTCAAAGAGCCAGGTTGTGCACTCCACATCAGCTTTTGGTATCTCCTCCTCGACACCTTGCTCTGAGGTGTCCTCTGGCTCCTTGATTTTGTCTAGTGGCTGGGATTCAAACAGCCAAGTGCAGCGCTTCACATCTCCTTTCTGGCTGTCTTCTCTGTGGACTGTTTTTACTGGACCTTGCTCCTTATGTTCACCTTTCAGACTGTCAATCGATTGGTTCTCAAAGAGCCAGGTGGAGGTCCTGACATCACCATGTTGGACATCAGTGACACTAACCATTCTCACAAGCTTGTTGGATGACTGTTCAGATTCAAATAACTCTTTATTGAGCCGCACGTTACTGCTTCCAAAGTCTTCAGTGACCCTGACAGAAGACTCCTCGTGGCTGGTGAGAGAGTCCAAAGGTTGCGTCTCAAACTTCCATCTGGCTGATTTGACATCGCCTTTCTTGACATCTTCTTGGGTGACCGCTCGGATCACAAAAACTTCATTCTCTGCCTTGATAGCATCAAGTGGTTTCGTTTCAAACATCCACCTCGCTCCTCTTACGTCAGCACTCATCACCTCCTCTTTTTTCACAGTTGTAACCTCATGGAACAGTCCCTCTTTGTCTCTGATGGCATAAAGCGGCAGGGACTCAAACATCATGGTGCTTGATTTCACATCCACATTGCTCACAGGCTCCTTTGCAGGGACCAATTTCTGCTCAAGGGGTTCGTTGTGGATTTTGTCCAGTGAGGAGGTTTCAAATATAAACTTTTTGTTCTGGACATCCCCACTCACATCACCACTCACATCACCACTCACGCTCTGAATGTTTGCATCAACGTTTTCGTTATTAATGAGGTTCATGGGACAGTTCTCAAACATCCAAGTTAACTTATGTGCCGAACCTCTTTCAATTGGTTCACCTTGGTTCTGTTCATCACACTTTGTCTCCATTTCTAATCCTATTTCATCAAGTGACTGGGATTCAAAAAGTTCTTTGACTCGTGAGACATCTCCTGACTGGAAGTCGACGTGGCTGACACATCTCATGTCTTTGTCTGAATTTGTATCCTGTCTAATTCTGTCCAAGGTTTCTGTTTCAAAAAGATATTTGACTGTTTTGACACCAACCTCTGACTTAACAGAGTCCTGCACAGTGCTGCAGAGATTCAAATTGTACTCCTCCCCATCTTTAATGCTGTCAAGAGGTTGTGATTCAAAAAGCCAAGTAATGGACTTGACATTGGTGTTGTCAGTGGCTTCTTTATCTTTGACAGTATCTGATTTGTTAGACAAAATGCCCATTGACTGTGTTTCAAATAACCATTTACAATTCTTGACATCACCTTTATGAGGCTCCTCTTCAACAGAGACATTTTGCTCTGTCTGGTTGAACTTAGAATGGATCCCATCTATTGTCTGCGTTTCAAAAAGCCACTTTGCCATCTTGACATCTCCCTTCGTATCCTCTTGTCTGGTGATGCCTTTGATAACCTCAACATTTCCTTTTCCTTCTGCA
This sequence comes from Verasper variegatus, assembly GCA_026259375.1. Lineage (NCBI taxonomy): Eukaryota > Metazoa > Chordata > Actinopteri > Pleuronectiformes > Pleuronectidae > Verasper > Verasper variegatus. The sequence continues at coordinate 16,653,836 of CM048053.1, read as the reverse complement.
AGCTCGTCTAAAGGCTTGGTCTCAAACATCCACTTGTAGTTTTTGACCTTGCCTTTGATTAATTCTTCTCGGCTGACTGTTGTGACCTTGTGGAGGTTTCCAGAGCTGTCCTTTATTGCGTATAAATGAGGTGTCTCAAACATTGCTCCATTACCTTTCATGTTTCCTGCTGTAGTGGCATTTTCCTTCTCAATAATCTCTTCATCAGAATGAGAAATTTTGCTCAAAGGAATTGTTTCAAAAAGATGTTTGAATCCCTTAACGTCACCCTTTTCAATCTCTTGTTTTTCGAATGAGGTGTTCTTCTCAGTACTGCAGCTCTCAAACATTCTCTTTCTACCTTTTACTTCTCCTTGTTCATCAGCTGAAAGGGTAATTTTCTTCAGACGTCCAACTTCATAGGTATCACTAAGAGTCTCCATGGGTTGAGTTTCAAACAACCACAGAGAAGTTTTGATGTCCCCTCCAATTATTTCTTCCTTTTCCAAAGATTTTTCTGCTGAATCTCCTCTCAGTGACGCCAAAGGCTGTGTCTCAAAATACGTCCTCTTGTTGACAACATCAGCCTCTCCACTGCATTCATCCACTGTTCCTTCAAACTTGTCCACGCCTACAACCTCTTGTATTGTGCCAAATGGCTGAGTTTCAAACATCCACCTCTTTTGGTCAACTCCACCTCTGTGCCCCTCTTCCAGTGATATCCCTCGAATGATTTTTACTCCATCAGTTCCCTTATTAATCATGTCCAACGGCTGGGTTTCAAAAAGCCAACGAGCAGTGCTGATGTTGTTGCTGTTGATCTCTTCCCTGCAGATGGATTTAATTTCATGCATATTGCCACTGTTGTCTCTGATGGCACAGCAAGGTTCTGTCTGGAACAGTTTCACAGTCTTCTGGACGTCTCCTTTCTGCTCCTGGAGCTCAGATTTCAGTTTCAGGAAGCTATAATCTTCTATGGAGTTGCAGCGTCCCAAGTCACTCAGTGATTTTGACTCAAAAAGCAGCCGAGTCCCAGTTACGTCTCCTGGCTGGATGGGTTCTTTCAGCACGGCCTCCACCAGCTCACCTTCTTCTCTTTTTGATTTATTTAGAGAATCTAAGGGCTGGGTCTCAAACAGCCATGTTGATGTTCTCACATCACCTCTGACAGAGGTCTGTCTTTTAGCAGACATTTGTTGGGTGCTGTCAATCTGCTCAAACATAGAAGATGTGCCTCTGACATCTCCACCTTTTAACTCCTCATCATCCAACATCTTCTTGGTTGAATGAGGGTCCCCAATGTTGGCCAGATTCCAGTTCTCAAAAATCCACCTCATGGACTGCACTTCACACTGATAAGCTGCATCCGCTGCATCAGTGTTTTCTGACTGCACTGCCTCCATTATCTCATCATCCACCACATCATCGAGACTTGCCCGTAGGTCAGGGTGGATGTGTTTAAAGAGTCTCTTCAGTTCACTCTTCTGCCGTTGGTGGTAAAACGTGGAGAAGGTTTCTTTAGGTGGAAGGATAGGGAGGCTACCACATGTAGGAGGCCCTTCGTAGTCCAGGGGTCTAGGTGGTACAGGAGGAGGTGGAGGGATAGGGAGATCATCTTCACCATGAGAAGATTGTGAAACTGTGACTTTCCTGGCTGCGTCAGCCATCTTAAAGTGAAAAACAGATGGGAGTAATATTGTTAGGATTTAGTTATCATAAACAGTATTAGTGATGTTACATGCAAATAATAGAATGGCATGCATTTGATAAGTAAAGCAATACTTTACCTTTCTCTGTGCTGACTTGCTGTTTTTCACTGCAAACCATCCTGTCACCACCATGCCATCATGTCACACCAGGATTAACGAAACACTTCATAGCTGTTAGTAGGCACACATTACCCGGACACATGCACTATAGCGTAAGTGTGTTAAGTTACTCTAATAACTTTAGCTCATCTTCTTTTTTTATCCACAGAAACACATGGATATACAAATCTTGTAATAGTTAAATTTGTGATTGTTTGGCAGGTTAATTTTGGTTCTGATTTCCAGGATTATAAATCCAAAATGAAACAAGAATTCTGAGGGTAAAGTGTTGACACATTTAGTCATTTGTTTAAACTTGCACATTGTTGGCCACTTGGGGGCAGCAAACACGACACTGAGCTATTATCACATTATTAATAAATTAGCAAACTGTTGCCTAACAGACCCAGTAGATCCAGAGAAATATAAACATCAATTTTTTAATTTTATTAGAATACTCTCCTCTAATTTGTTCTGTAACACATCCTGAGGGAAATATGAGCTCTTAAGTAACTTATCACAGCAGTGCTTAATCATCCTTTAATTTGAATTTGTAGTGGACCACTGATCCATAACAATGTAGCATACGTCACTATCCTAATACCCTTCCTTACAGACTGTGCATAATATCAGGTTTAAAAAAATAATCTGCCCCGTGTGCTTTGATCACTGAGAACACTGTTGTTTGTTTATTAAGAGGTTAATGTGAGATAAGTCACAGTTAATTTTAATTTGGTAAAAGAATATTGTGTAGACTAGATGCTAAATTGTTTCTGTTTAATTTGATCAAAATGTATATTTTTTTCATTGCTTTGTTGATTCCTAATCACAAGGTCAAATGTTAAGTGTCTTTGATCATGCCAGCAAAGTAAAATAGTGAACTACCACAGCACACATTATTTAACAGCAACCACACTTTTTTAAAGGATGAAAATGAGACAGTACCTTAATGCTTTTCGACCTAGTTGCTGGAGCACTAATAAATTCCTGTTGAACAAAAGAAACATACAGTTAATAAGTAGTTATCTACATTAAATAATATAAAGGTACTAATAATTTTCTATATAAGTATATATCAGCACAGTTCTGCACATGTGTTACACATTTAAAGTATGCAGTAGATTAAGTGTAAAATGTTGAGTGGCTCCCATATTGGGACAGAGCATAGTGGCCATTCCCTGCTGACGCCCTTGACCTCGGTGTGTGGAAAGGAATGAGAGGAATGTTAGGAACTCACTGGCTGCGCTGAGCCTCCTGTGGAGTCGATGGCTGCTCTTGACAGATAAAGAGCGGATCTCTCTCTCACTGAGGAGGAAGTAGATATCCTGTCTCTGGCTGGTCTTGTCTGGGAGACCCCTGTAGTCGGCGGCAGACAGGTTTTATCACCTGTAATAGAAAAGACAAAGTAAATCCAACAAAAGTAATTTACTTAGTGAGGCAACAGTTACTTACGGCTGGACAATATAGCCAAAAAGGGCAAAATTGTTCAGATCACGATAATTGTCACATTATTACTTCTGTTAAGTTTAAAGACAGATTTTTGCCCATGAGTGAAGGTTGTAGATTTAAACTCAGAGAACACTTGATAAACAGCAAAACATTTGACAAATCTGAGGATGACTAATTATGTGTTATACCTCCTCACTGTGCTTACACAATACATAAGCAATACATGAGTATATATTGGACTTTTGTTATATTGCTATTGATGAATATTATATTGTCATAGTTAATGATATTGCTTTATTACCCATCCCTACTATAACTGTAATAAAAAATGTTTTGTATCACTTTTGCTTTTGATCCATTACGCTTGTAAAAGCAGGACACATGCTGTATCCCAAAATAATCAAAGCAGAGTGTCTAGTGCTGGCAACAAGTTTATTGATAACACTGTTTGTGTGTGTGTGTGTGTGTGTGTGTGTGTGCCTGTGTGTGGCTGTGTGTGGGTGTATTTATAGTGATGCTCATAGTGTGTGTATTTATAGCGACATTTGAAGCTTTCTTATCACTGTTAACTTGTGGAAACAATTTCCTCTGCCGCAAGGCCGACAGCATGGCATCCTCACAGTGGCTTTGAGTAGGTCGGAGCACATTATAAATGGTTATAAATGGTTTGTAATTTATATAGCGCTTTTCTAGTCTTGATGACCACTCAAAGCACTTCTGATTTATTGTGATAAAGAAAAACCAATGTAGCAAACAAGTCAGTTTATGAAGACTTTGATCCCGGAGGCTGACAAGACAAATAGACCCCCACAGACTGCCTGCTGCCTGGGACGCGCATCAGACCGCATGCCATGGACCGACCATGATGCCCAAGAAGACAGTGGGGGGAAAAACAGCAACTGCTAGCTCAGCTGGAGTGAAACAGATTGTTTGCACATTGTTTATGTGAGCTCCCTGCCTTCAAACCGCCAACCCCTGACCAAAGGAATGTGACAGCCTGACCCCATGAAAAACATGGAAACTATCTCAGCTTTAACCTGCTGCTGAATGGTGCTACTATAACACTGTCAGCAACTAAAAGCAAATGTCCCAAAAGCTGCTAAAACCATTTGGAATCTTATTGGTCAAGAAGGTAGCAGCTATGACAAATGCAGAAGCTATTTGAACAACAGCACAGTGAACAATATGGCGAGAGCACAACAGCCCAGTATGTTGCACAGGCCACCCAGCTGTAACTAATGTCCAGATTTGAGCACACCTCTCCTTTTCACACACTAAGCCCTCATGGGACAAAAGGATGGACCAGCAAGCCGGCGCCTCTCACGAGTGTGGACTTAAAGCATTTTGTATAGATGGGCGAGCAGACAGAATGAGGCCCCGCACGTACGTCCTCGCCCACTAAACTGAGGGGTCAACTTCATCACTTTTCATCCATTCATCATATCATCAGTATCAACAGCTGACACTGATTCATAAGAAGTGAATCAAAGACATTTCCTGTTTCTTTTTTAATATCTCTTTGAGCTGGGTTAATTCTCATGAATGAAGAGGAGCTATTAGCAGCACAGTAATGTGAGGGCGTTTTGGGCTGAGCTGGCAGCTGTACAAATGATGGTGAAATGCAGTTGGTATTTGTTCTTCATCGCCACCACCTTCGCCGCCATCAGCTGTTGCAGATTGTTGCCACATTCACAGACTGTAATGAAAACCTGCACGCCAAAAGGTGGCTCATGCTGGAGGGTCTGAGACCCCCCAAACAGCACGCACCAGGAGACAATCAAACCCTTTTTTATTTTTCCTTTTTTTAATAACCTATATGCTGCTTATTGGTCAGTGACTTTCTGATAATAGAAACAAGGGAAAAAACAACTATGCCAGCAATATAGTCACAACAGTTAAATCTTAGACCCTTTTAGAGGTGAAAAGAATTAGATGATACATCCATTTGTCAATCAACACAGATATCAAAGGCGACTACTTTTATCATTCAGAATTTCAGAGTCAATTATTCCAGTGTCGTAACTGTCAGGATACGCTCCTTCTCTTTGTCATGTATCGTTATCACGTACAGATTGTTCACCTATTATTTTTACAATATACTTTGACATTTTATAGACCAAACGACTAATCAATAATCAAAGTAATCAAACTTAAATTGTTCCTTCTCAGTTTTTATCATTGTAATTTAATTAAATTTTAGTATAATAAAAGTAAAGAGAGTGTCGTGGACACTCTGCTTCACTACAGAATCAAACCATATTGGATGAACCACATGACTGTAAAACAAAACTATGTAATTGCTCTATTTCCATAAAGGTAATACTCACTAAAATACAATCCAGCGTTGCTCTCACTCCCGTCCCTGTGTATCTCCACTGTGTTGTGGATAAGTGACTCTCAAGGCCTCTGCGTTGTGCGATACAGCCTGTCTCCTCTCTGCCTGTCACTTCTCTGTGACTGAACTCTTTCTAGTCCTGTGGCTTCAGTGACAGCTGATTTTTATCAGAGCCCACTGCCTCAGTGGAAGACTTTGGCTATTTTTGGGAGGGTGGGCTGGCGGCTGAGTCAATCACCACTGTTAGTCACTGAGAGACTGGGGCACCCCTCCACCTCCCATTCCCACAGATACATTGTCACCCACTATAACGGGCACTGGGTGGACTGACAATATGTGTGTCAGTGGGTGCTCCGAGGACAAAATATAAAATAGGAACACACTGAAGGAACACACTGAATGTCCTAATTTGGAAAGATCAGTGGAATAAGTCTGGTTTAAGGACAGTTTTTTAACACTGTCATATTTTAATCTGTATTTTGTAAAGTACAAAATCAATCAGTAATCCAATCAGTAATCTATTACACTCACATTCCTGCCTGTGTCTTAAAGGGTCAAAGCATCAATAGTCTGCAGGGATATCAGTTCCAGGACGCAGAGTGGCACGGGTCAGGGGGCCAAGGTCTGCGTCATGGTCAGAACCGTCAGCGAGAGCCTCACTCCTATCTTAAGCATGTGTGCGCCAAACACATAGTTATGTATTTACACACCGACGTCCTTGTCTTTATTTAGCTTATTGATGATGCATCTCAGGGCCGAAGAACACACACTCTGTCAGGATCTACAAGGTGACACTTCAAATACCATTTGCTCTTTGGGAACTTAAAACAGATTCATGTGATATAGTGCATTTGTAGGGGTGCGCGAACACAGTTTGTGGACATATGCTGATGAATCTGTCATATCTCAGCCTATCTGTGTAACTCCTCAATAGTCTACCAGAAACCAAAAAACTGGCAGAAATACAAACATTAAATGGCTAGAATGGCTTGATTTCACAAGTTTTCAATAGTGATTATGAAATATGGCCCCAAAATACAACAGTGACCTCACGTCTGTGACGGAGCGCTGGCACTGATCCCACCTGCCCTATCACATCTCAGTGACTGTTAACATGAAATACGGCACCGCTGCTCACCGTGTGTGTATCTCCACATTTTGCTGTTAGACTCTTGAGGTCCATTCCCGACCTTTCCCCTTTCCGTCTGGGTAGTTCCCTGTGGATCAACAATATATATTAATCACATATATTTTAGTTTTTCTTCAGTTTTAAGTGGGCATAGCCCCATAAACTGTGCTCCCCTGCCTCTGGTCTTTATGCTAAGCTAGGCTAACCACCTGCTGGCTCTAGGTATTAAGAGTTGATATAAGAATGGAATGAATCATCCAACTCCTAAAAATAGAACTATTCCTTTAAAAACATGTTGTGCTAGATTGGTTTCAGATTTCAGAAACATTTTTCTTTTTTCAGGAGCCGAAGGTATTAGTGTTTCATGACTAACTTCAATTTAATTTTAGAGCACCAAATCACAGTATACATTATTTCAAGGTCCTTTAAAAAGTAAAGTGAAGACCTTATTATAGAGAAACCCAAAAGTTCCCACCACGAGCAAACGTGGTCACTATGGAGAGAAAAAACTGTGGGTAACTGGAAGTGTTAAATAAAGTGTTGTGACCCTGAGCTGTCTGGTGCTGGAATTGGAAAGTTTTTGGCATGGATCTTCATCAGATCAAATTCATCAAATTCTTGCAAACATCTGGTTGAGTTATGTTATGTGATCACATTATCTGTAAGTCAATTGTCTTTCTGTGGATCATTGAGTTGCTGTGACAATAAAGCACCAAGAACCACTGAGGAGTTAAACACTGCATATAAAGCCCACATTAGGTTCTCTCATGCATGAAGCAATGGCCATAACTTCCACACCTGAACAGTGGCATCCTTTACCGGGCTGTTATGGCCTCTCCGGTCCTGCAGAGGGCAGTCTCCCCTTGTTTTACTGCCTGCAGCAGACTTGATGTCCAGCCTGGTGCTGCTGTGGAAGTTCTGCTGCAGCGAGGCCTTGGACTCAAACAGGGCACACAGAGCTCTGGTGCCCGAGGACTCCTTCTGAGGGAGGCAGTCCATGGAGCGACTCCTGGACAGATTGGAGCTTCTTCCTGATCCCCAGAGGACCACGTTCTCCCTGCTCTCTGTCCTCCCCCGTTGACTGTCCACACTGCTTTCTGTCACCTGGAAGGCAGCAGCTGAGTTTTGTGTGTGTTTTTTGATTGGGTTGTAATTTTAGTGGTTATCATATTATAACTAATGATGAAAAAAGAAATAAAGATATGCATTACCTGAAGTTTAAAATCCGCTTTTTCAAGATTCCGTAGGTCACTACAGCTTTGGTATCTGTTTAAACAAATTTATTGGCAAATTTATTTACGATGACCCTTGTGGTTTGAACTCAATGATCAGCTGGGAATTTGTAATAGGTAAAAACGAATTAAATTGTTTTATGTGCCCTTATAAACAAAGGCACTAATGCTTAACTTTCATTCCTCATTCCAGAAGAGGACAATACAGAGAAGTTGGAGGCAGCATGAGGCAGGACAACCTGAAGCACACTCAGTCAACTCAGCTTCTAAAGGTAAGTAGTACTGAACAGGTATTGTTTCAAACTCACTGTTGCACAAGCTGCGACACAGACTTCCTGTTCCAGTGGCTTGAAGCTGGCCTGACCCATGACGTCTCCTGAACCCCAGACAGACTCCTCAGGGACTGGGTCCTCCTCAGTCCAAAAGTCTCCATAGTTGGTCCCTAATAGACAGATCAATGAGAGATCAATCACTCTATCGTAAACGTAAATGTTTGTGTTCACTAAGCCTAGAACAGCAGGGGGAAAAAAAGCAGGAAAAAAATAAATCCATAAATTCTTTATTCATTTATCTTTCTGAGAATTCCAGCACTCAGCTGAGCTTTAACTCAATTTCATTATGCAATAGATTGTCACACTGACAGTCATAGGACTCTGTTAATGTTTATGAGGATCTGCACTCAGACAGCAAATACTAAATGACACCTCAGTCTTACTCTGCTCTATTGTATGATAAATATATGATTATATTTTAAAATATACATATATACCCTGTCCTCTAAATAGAAAATATCAAACAGAGAAACTTATATTCTAACTTATATTCCATACATTTCTGCAGGTGAAGAAAACCACAAGTTACAAAGCAGAACACAGTTACAATATTATAACTTTAAATAGGTTGATGCTGTTCTGTTTGCAAAATTAAGAATAATATTCAACCATACCTGAAGAGAAGCAGAAGAAGCCACCTGTGCATATCGGTCTGTCTGGCAGACTTGTGAGTTTAAGAGCATCTCTCACAAGACACAGCAGTTTGTAGCGAGCAAAGTCCTTCACAACTTGTGATCCAAGCCTTCCGGATATGAAGAATTGCTGCAATAACTTTACCTTATACATTTCTCTGACACACCGATACAAGTCACAGTGACACTAGATTAGTTTATTATGCAAAGCAGATCACAAACTAAATACATGGAATATGTTGTTTTCTGTCCAATGCTGGTGATGACAGTATGGGGCATGAAAAAATGCAGAGACAAACCAGAGAGCAGAGCTGGTGTGTACAATGACAGCTGGTTCAGTCAGATGTCAGTTTTGAAATGCCTGGCATAGCCCCTCTGTTACTGTATCTCACGAGCAGCAGCATTTTATCTCCACCTCACATGCTTACTATTAGTGACCTTACTGCTGGAGCCGGAGTCACATTCATTCACTCATTCACTTCACGTGCCAGTATTTCTTGATGTGCTTAGATGATAGCGTGTTAAGCTGCTGGTGCTATTCTGCCGGCACAGGTCTCAAAGTACAGGAAAAAGATGATCACAGCTCAAACTGTCAAGTTACAATTCTGGCTTAACTGCAGCACAAGATGTTCAAAAGGGAACTTTATATTTTACTAAACTAGGACACAGGAAACATGAGGTAGCCAATAACTTTAAAGATTCACTTAATGTTTATTTAATCTGAAATATGACGGATAAAGTTCCTTTAATCCAGAATGAAGTAAATGTTTGTTTGGTTATTTTTATATACAGTTACAAAATGCAAATCAAAAATACGCATGGCCTGTTCATTGCACCCCCAAATCCTGTTGTGTAAGCTTTTATTGTATTGCATATGGTCATGTTAAGCAGCTCTATGCTGATTTCAGTTTTAGCCTAACCTTTTAGCTTTTTAAAGAACACTATTTGCTTAAAAAAGTTATTTTCAAAGTATATTTAATGATGTCTGGCTTTGCGCAAGGCCATATGGCCAATAGTAAACAAGGAATAACTTAAACTGAATCAGGAATTGTGTATGGATGTTTGACATATAACTGGCCCCTATCTGTAAGTTGTGGCCCCTTTATGGCGCCTGATTTATAAAAATCCTAGATCCGCCACTGTGTAGATGAAGTGAGAGTATTGGGCTTAAGGTCATCAGGTACAGAGGAAGACGAGTTTCTCCTTGTAAATTAGATGTGTATAATCTACTGTTTGCTAACCAGTTATTATATCCTGATTATACAAAGGACGTGGAAGGTGCCCCTTTCATGTTTTGTATTCTTAAAGGCCCTTTTAAAATTCTTACAAATTTTGACATTTTCATCAGTCCACTGATAAGATTTCTTTTATTTGATGTTATTGTTTTTTATATTAAAATTAACCATGCCATCATCTAGCATGGTCAACGACCTCGTAAAAAAAAAAAAAAACATCTATTTCCGTGTCAATGTTGTTTTAGAACCAGGAGATGGCACCAGAGCAACACACCTCCTGTCATCTACAAAAATGTGGTTAAAGTGGTCATAGCTGCTGGTTTGCTGACAGAACCTTTGTTGTTGCACTGACAACCGAGGTGAGCATACATGGCAGCTGTTTTCAGCACTACAGGATTATTGGATTGCATTTTTTCAAAACACATCTAATGCAACTTTAGAGTATCATAGTAGACATTAGTGCTGTCAGACTCAGATATCAGTGATAGCAGAATATTGCATCTGAGTTGTGTCTCAGTTGTGTTATCAGCCATTAATGCATGTGCTTTGCCAGCTGCGGTGGAAAAGAGGCAATCAGAGAGGGAGTGGGAGGGGGTGGGGGGTGGGGGAGTCAGACAGTCTCACCCACACTGCTTCACAGAACAGTCAGTACTGGCCTGAACAGCTGAGAACAGAGCAGGTCTCCTTCCTCCTCCTGCTGCTGCTGCGTGCTCCTGCAAAAGCCTCACATGGAGTCACATGTGACAGCCAAACACCAACAGCAGAATACACTGTGCTGGAGCTCAGAGAGCACAGGAGCTCCCACTGCAGGGCTGACAGCCACACACAAGGAAAGGCACAAGGAAAACAGGAACGCACGACGTGTGTACACACTTATACAACTTTGTTTGTCTGTTATTGTGAATGTGTAGTAAAGCAGCTAAAACAGAGACATAACGAGATGTACTCTGATATGTATATACAGATGATATATATATATATGGCTGAGCAGTGCAACATTGTACCATATGTTCCTTAAGGGAAAATGCATTTTGCGTCCACATAGCGACACACAGGCTAGTTTGTTAGTGTGTAAGAAAGGTCACCACAGCTCCCTGGCTAATGTTGACAAGAGACTCATTGTTGAAGGGGGAATGTCAAAGCCAATCACACAGCTGCTTTGCTGTTACAGCTTGCACTGCTCACATGCAGAGACAGATAAGATCACTTCTGTTCAAAACTGTACTTGTGTAACCTACTTTGCACTCTCAGCTGCCGCTTGTCTTGCTTTTGCTAAAATACTGTAACAGTGATCATACATGGAGGATGTTTGAAGAGGCTAAAATGGGTAAAAGAAATGCCCCTTTTTTAAGAAAATATGTTAATTAAATCATATTAGTTTTAAAATGCTATATCTAGAGTACATAGCCATATTGTGAGTGGAGCAGCTTTGAGCCCTTCTGTTCCTATAGCAATGACGAGGCTAAGTAGAGAAGGCACTTGAATTATACATTGAGATTCATCTCAGTACATGCTCTGTGTATGCAGGTTACTCTGCGTTATATTATAGATCACTTACAGATTATTTTTTCAGAGTACATGTTGCACAGAGAGCAGCCTCTTGGACTCCAGGTTGTTGAAGCCCCACAGAGATATGATATCACCTCTGGAGAAGGGCCAGCATTAGGCAGCCGTACCATCGGCACAAGGCCAGGGCTTACCATTAGGGTGTCACAGGAAGTTCTCCGGTGTCACCCCCCCCCTGAAATGATACCACAGCACAGACAAAAGGATGACCGTTCATGCATTACGTAAGGTGTCACTGTTGTGACATTTTCTTTATCTGGTGGCATTTCCTCAGCAGGGAAAGTGAGGATGGTCTCTTTAAGAGACGTTTGGCACAAAGTTAAGTTTAAAGCCCCTAATTCTAGTTTCTATTCAAGATTTTAACCACTCACAGGAGGATTCTACACGAACACAATGTTTTCTGCCAATGCGAGAGCAGTTTTCACAACATAACCATGTGCCTGGATTTACCTGCATTCTTCTCACTGGTTTGGGTTAAGGTTAAGTCAAGCAACATTTGATTAAAAATGTGATACTTGCTGTGAGGTAGGGCTGTAGAGATTAGATGTGAGGAGGACAAATTCTCCATGAAATAAAATAAAAAAGGATCTTTCCAAGAACCCCTCTATCTTCCCCTGAACTCACGTGCCTCTTATGTGTGGCCCTCCTGTCTCCTGCTAAGTGAGGCATGTCAGTTGCTGTGAACACGTTTCTGAGGGCATGGTAAGAATGGAGCCCATTCATTGGGGCACTGATTGTGAAAGTGTATATTATATTATGCTATGTTTCTTCTATTTCAAAAAGATCTGTAAATACAAGAGTTTATGGACAACTAGTATCTACACATCAGGCTTATTATCTGACATGAGGTGTTAAATGTTAGGGGTTTACAGGTGGAGAGTTGAGGTTTAACCCAATGGTCTATTGTTATCTTGGCAGAAAAAAAGCACATTGATTCAATTGAATTAACATATTCTCTCCCTGAAACATGGCCACAACCAGAGCTCAATCTGTCCCCGATCCCTTTCCTGCTTGAAGCCATCCACCATGTTTCCACACTGAAAGAAATGTATGACTGCCATGTTGAACACTGTCTGAAATTTTACACTGCATGTGCAAACTTCAAAAGTCTATCATAAAATATGCCAGTACAGTGCTGACAAAAAACTATTATATTATATTAATGTTATTAATGTTTATTTATTATTTAAACAGGCTACATGTTTATTGACAGTAAAGCAACCGTGATTCGTAGTCAAAGCATCATTACATAAGCATTTGGTAGCTAACTGCCCCAAGCTCCTCCTGGCTACTGAAGTGATTGCTGATTAATTCACTGTTACACATGACCTTACAGTTATTAACAGTTATTAAATATACCAACTTCCAAAGGATGGACAACAGTAAAGCAAAAATGTCTTTCCCTTAAGGGACAAATAAGGCAGTTTATAGCATAATCAGATGTGACAATAATGACATTTATATGTGTTTGGAACTACTCTTCTTTGGCTGTCCCAAAATGAAGTTTGATGTTATAATGAATTGCTTAATATTTCATGGGCTTAAACCGGGAAAGTCTGCACATTTAAACGTTTTTAAAACTAGAAACATGACATAACTACTTCAGACATATAAATGCACAAATTAAAAAGATAAGTGAACCAAACAAAAGGATAATGCATAGAGCCAACACCTGTGACGTAAAAACTGTTAATAGCGGTTTTACTGCTAGTGATGATGATGATGATGATGATGATGATGATGATGATGATGATGATGATGATGATGAAAACAAAAATACAGCTCCACTCAGCCTCCCTCTCAAGCCTCTAAAATAGAAACAGCTGGGCGATATTTTCCCCTGTGGCCATGGTGATGACTGTCAAGATATGACATCAGAGGCTAAATAAAAAAAAAGAAAAAGGAGCAAGCTTGTGCACATGTGACATTTCCAAGAGAAGTTGTGGAGTAAGAGAGAGAGAGAGAGAGAGAGAGAGAGAGGGAGTGAGAGAGGGAGGTGAGGAGAGAGAGGGGGATGAGAGATAGATATCTGTCTATCTATATATCTGTATGTATGTCTGTCTGTCTGTCTTTCTATCCGTCCATCCATCCATGCAGATACGGATATTACATAATCAAATTAATGTATATATATTATATATTGAATATAATATTAACTTCTATATGTTATCTATGATATACTGTATATAATAGTTCTATATAAATTAATTCTAAATATACGACTGAAATTATGTAGAGTGTATTGATTGGTAATAATTTTAACCTCTTTTACATTTTTTTAACGTTTTTACTTTGTGTGTAGTTTTACTTCAATTGAGTACTTCTATCATGACTACTGTATATTTATCTGCCATGTTTGATACTGTAGTCAAGGAAGTATGAATCAGGAAAACAAGATTATCTCCAGGCTGCACGTGGGTCCAGTTGGCACCTGACATTATTACCTGGCTGGAAAGCAACAACGCACACACTCCGACACTACCTGATACTTCCTGCTGTGCCCAGGAAAACTGAGAGTGGTCATTAAAACGAGGCTTAAATCCCTGCGATAGAATCCATGGGAAGGAAGGAGAATCTGGGGCACAGTTTCACACGCCTGAAGCTCTGTCAAACTCCGTCAGTATATTGCTGTATGTGGGCCATTGCTGGCACAGCTTGACTTAGGAAACGGGGCCACGAGAGCCAGTGGCATAAACCTGAGAGGCTGCCAGAATGTAGGTTAACCATAAGTTCAGTCAGACAACTCACGTTCAAATGTTTATTGCAACAGTAGAACAGGTTAGTGTTTGGGGTCTAGGCTCCGACTTAATCATTCCCCCAGATATGATTACATAGATATGATGGGAGTGATGAGCAAATACTTATAACCCACCCGTCGGAGAATACAGGTGGATGCTGGGGTGGGGAAAGGGCTGAAGCAACTGGCAGCAATACTGACACAGCAGTAGGGCAAACAAATGGGGTGATGGGACATTTTCTCTGCTTAAATAGACCGCCTCATAATGTGGGTGTGTATTATGGATGATTATGGAGAGTGAGGTATGACATATGATGTATGTCACATGATTGGAGCAGCACAGCTCGAGGGGGCTACCTGAACTAGCTCACAGGCGTCGCTCCACTTGTGTAACACAGACTCTGGACCGGAATCAAAGTAATATTTTACTCTCACTGTTGTGTGATGGTTCGAGCAGTGAAGAGGCGGGATCACCAGGCAGTGAATACTAAGTAATAAACCTGTTCTGTGGCGCATTATGTCACTTCTTCATTCTTATGTGAATGGTATGATTAATACATCAGGTTAGTAAAGTGGGTCATGCAGACTTCGATAAAGTGATTAAAGATATAATCAATCTGTATTTACACTGCATTCTAAACAAAAAAAAATGACCATTGCAGTGTTGTTCAAGTGAAATGTAAATTGTCCTCCATGACTCATCTCCATCTCTGTGAGTGCAGCGTGACGAAGAGTCTGGACCAACCTCCGGACACACAACAAAGTCCTGCTGTGCGTGGTAGCAGCCAGCAAAGGGAACAGGAAACTCCAACTGTATTGCACAAATGTATTTTTGTCCCCACAGTGTGATTGTGCCATAAATAGGCCCATAGCCTCACGTAGCACTTTGATCATGTGTTATGATGAGTAAGACACTCTGAGACCTCAGAGACTGATCATATCCTCAAGCTGCATGGAAAACTTACACACCCATCATTTATTCACAAAGTCCAAGTTTGGTTATATTTTGCTCTGTATTAATCCCTTCCTCTCTCCTCTGCTGTACATTCTCACTTGTGTTTACTACCCACACTGGGCAGTGGAATAGAAAACACACACATACACTGCACTGACCCCAGCCAAAGTGGGTCACACTATTCGTACACACTTCCACTCAGAGCTGAGGTCAGGACGAGCAGTCCCTCCTCCGGCCAGAGCCACAGACCCACAGGTATTTTGGTTTTAGTGCAGTTTTTGTTTTACTCCTCGCTGATGTGTGCCAACACAGGGGTCAAAGCTCAAGCTCAAGAGGGTTTTGGTCTGGTCTGTCTGTCCGTTCATCTGTTGGTCTGGCCCTCTGTGCACCAAGCGTCATGTCCATCCCAGCAGGGGACGCAGAGTAGCCTATGATTTTCTTTAAAAGGAGAGACACTGGAATGTTAATCCAGCCGCTTTACTTTTTCTCGGACAGGAGGCTCCCTGCAGAAACTCAGAGGTCAAAATGAGTGTGTGCATACATGTGCATTGATAAACCTCCGTTAATGCTGATGTTTGTTTATAAGAAATGGAGTAAAAGCGTGGAAGCAGGGAGGAGGAATTTTTCTTTGAGCACAAGAGGCAGAGGCTTTTCACCCAAATCCATAATCCTGCCCATCTAAAGCTCCTCTTCGCCTCAGGGAGTTACCTGGAGTTTAGGAGTGTCAGAATAAAATCTTCATCACAGAGGAACACCAATGAGTCATATTACGGTAATGTAAGATGAATACCAAGGAGTGTGTGTCACCTTTAATGGAGGTCTGAGCACCAGTTTCAAAAGAGGTTTAAAGGCCGTTTCTACAGACATGAAACAGCAGACTGTCTATGGAAACAAAGAAAGGCCATAAAATAGGAGACTTACAGACAACTTAACACTTAATTGTTAAATTCAACCACAACTATTTTGTTGCGTTGAAACTATTACATCTTACTTTGGGGTCTTCTGCTCGCTTTGCCCACCCTCTACGTTTAATTGGTTTCTTTTAATTTGAATAATGATAATAAAGGAAATGCCCCTCCAGCCCAATTACATGTGCCTCAAGTGGCAGTTCACATGTCCTTCCTCTTTTATAATTGTGCCTGATTTCCTTCTGATGATAATCACCAGCTGGATGTTTACATGTGATCTATTTACCACCATCATCACTGCTGGTAACAGTGCAGTGTGAGCACAACAGACAGGAATGTGTGGAGAGCAGCGTCAGTCATGATTTCTGCCTCTCAGTGTGTCACTGTCTGCGTCAAGACAGACAGGGGAGCTGCAGAGAGGATGCGAAACAAGAGGAATCCGCCCCTAATCCCAAAGCTAGCATTAGCTTAGAGGATGTAGCAGTAGGAAATATTTTTGAGGTATGTGGTTGTCTCATATTTGTACATGTTATTCTGGACGATGTTCAGTTGTTAAGATTCATGAATGAATTGTGTTGTGTTTGAATCTGTACAAACAATGTTACTGTTTCATGAGGTGAACTGTGTCCCTGTCATACAAAAAGAGCTTGACAGCATGATTTCGAATCAAATGTTATATGGTCACAATTCATCTCGTAGCTGGTCGGCATGATTCCATACTACATAAAGGGGAAATTTACTTCTTGAACCAGAGCCGTTCTGTAAGCGGACAGTCACTTACACTCTATATAGCTGATGTCCAGAGGTGGGAAGTAACAAAGTACAAATACTTGGTTACAGTACTTAAGTATATGTTTTAGGTATCTGTACTTTACTTGAACATGTATTTTTCGGACTCATGTATTTATTTTTGCTTAACACAAATATCTGTACTGTCGACTCCTAACATTGTCAAAACGCTCTTGTTAATTATGTTTTTTGTGGTTAATTATTGTCATTTCCAACATCAAGATAGATTTCAACCTTAATGGACATTAACATAGGAAAGACGACCTATCGGTGAATATCAAGTGCAACATATACGTAACGGCGTAAAGCACATATCAAGACGAAACAGACAAGAGAGAGAGATCAGCACAAATGTCCTTGACAGGGAGTAATTACTTGGAAGAGAGTAAAGAATTTGCCATCATCACTGATAACGTTGATAAGAGCAACAAAACGTCCATCCCCTGAATACTTCATTCAATACCTCCTTGACAGTTTTTCATGCTCACAAATATTTTTTCTTGCTTTAGCCCCTGTTGTAGTAAATTTAGTTATTTTTATTGAAGTAAGAGCGGTTCAAGTAAATAGTCTTCAAACTATATTAATGTGACATGAGTCTCAGTTTGCTTTGCACAGATAAAGGTGGAGGAAAATAAAGTGCATTTCAGAACCTGTACTTTTCTACTTTTACTTGAGTAAAGAGTTTGAATCAATACCAACACGTTCACTGGAGCCCTTTTTAACACGGGTATCTGCACTTATACTTGAGTACAGGTTGTGAGTACTTTTACCACCTCTGCTTATGTCCAACAGAAACTATAAGGAACTAACTTGTTTTACCTCCGGTTGTGCGCATGCGCGAGCTGTGTGTTGGTATGAGGGGTGAACTATCTTGCCTCTGCATGTTGTGTCTCTGGCAGCTCTCATGTACACACTAGTACAACTGTGTATCCTCACACACACACGCACGCACACACTCTGCTCAGCTGCTCTGAGGACAGGACGACCAACCCGCGTCTCTTTCAGCTCCTCTGTTTATTATGCCTCTGCCCTGGACTTGGTGAGTAACTAACTGACTGATGGTTAATAATCAGCAGGAGATCGTTGTCTGGACACTTTGTGTTGACTTTGTGTGGGAAGCTGCTTTACTGTGGAATCTGGGAACTCGTGGACCTTCAGCACCAATGCTGTTGACTGTGGATATTTCAGGTTCACGCGTTCTGTGTCACTAGAGACGGGAACGAGCTCTAGTGTCGGAGCGAGTCCGTGTTGTGGAGCAGCGGAGGAAGTTTACTGTGGTTGAAATGAGACTGTGGAGGGAGGGAGACGGAACGGAGAGAGACAGGAGGGAGAGAGGAAGGAGAGAGGAGGGAGAGAGGAGGGAGAGACAGGAGGGAGAGAGGAGGGAGAGAGGAAGGAGAGAGGAGGGAGGGGGAGAGGAGGGAGAGAGACAGGAGGGAGACAGGAGGGAGAGACAGGAGAGAGACAGGAGGGAGAGCGACAGGGGGCAGGAGGGAGACAGGAGAGAGACAGGAGGGAGACAGGAGAGAGACAGTTGGGAGAGAGGAGGGAGACAGACAGGGTAGAGACAGGAGGAAGATAGGAGAGAGACAGGAGGGAGACAGGAGGGAGACAGAACGGAGAGAGACAGGAGGGAGAGAGGAGGGAGACAGGAGGGAGAGAGGAAGGAGAGAGGAGGGAGAGAGGAGGGAGAGACAGGAGGGAGAGAGGAGGGAGAGAGGAAGGAGAGAGGAGGGAGGGGGAGAGGAGGGAGAGAGACAGGAGGGAGACAGGAGGGAGAGACAGGAGAGAGACAGGAGGGAGACAGGAGGAAGAGCGACAGGGGGCAGGAGGGAGACAGGAGAGAGACAGGAGGGAGACAGGAGAGAGACAGTTGGGAGAGAGGAGGGAGACAGACAGGGTAGAGACAGGAGGAAGATAGGAGAGAGACAGGAGGGAGACAGGAGGGAGAGAGGAGGGAGACAGGAGGGAGAGAGACAGGGGAGAGAGAGGCCGGAGGGAGACAGGAGGAGGGACGAAGAGAGAGACAGAGGGAGACAGGAGGGAGACAGGGGAGAGAGACAGGAGGGAGAGAGGAGGGAGAGAGGAAGGAGAGAGGAGGGAGAGACAGGAGGGAGAGAGGAGGGAGAGAGGAAGGAGAGAGGAGGGAGGGGGAGAGGAGGGAGAGAGACAGGAGGGAGACAGGAGGGAGAGACAGGAGAGAGACAGGAGGGAGACAGGAGGAAGAGCGACAGGGGGCAGGAGGGAGACAGGAGAGAGACAGGAGGGAGACAGGAGAGAGACAGTTGGGAGAGAGGAGGGAGACAGACAGGGTAGAGACAGGAGGAAGATAGGAGAGAGACAGGAGGGAGACAGGAGGGAGACAGAACGGAGAGAGACAGGAGGGAGAGAGGAGGGAGACAGGAGGGAGAGAGACAGGGGAGAGAGAGACAGGAGGGAGACAGGAGGGAGACAGACAGGAGGGAGGGAGACAGGAGAGAGACAGGCGGGAGAGAGGAGGGAGACAGGAGGGAGGGAACAGGGGAGAGAGAGACAGGAGGGAGAGACAGGGGAGAGAGAGGCCGGAGGGAGACAGGAGGGAGAGAGGAGGGATGGAGACAAGAGGGAGGTGTGACAGGCGGCAGGAGGGAGACAGGAGGGAGATGGGAGAGAGACGGGAGGGAGACGGGAGAGAGACAGGAGGGAGACAGGAGGGGAGACAGGAGAGAGAGAGGAGGGGGAGTGGAGAGAGACAGAAGGGGAGACAGGACAGAGACAGGAGGGAGGGAGGGAGACAGGAGAGAGACAGGAGGGAGACAGGAGGGGAGACAGGAGGGGAGACAGGAGAGAGGCAGGAGGGAGACAGGAGGGAGAGAGGAGAGAGACAGGAGAGAGGCAGGAGGGAGACAGGAGGGAGAGAGGAGAGAGACAGGAGAGAGGGAGGGAGACAGGAGGAGGCAGGAGGGAGACAAACGACAAACAGGAAACTCTCTCTCTCCTGTTTTTCTCTGCACCCCAACCGGACGAGGCACGCGGGTCCTGCTGGGTCTGGTGGTGCTGGAGGTTTCTACCTGTTTAAGAGGAGACCCGCTGGGTTTCTCTGCCATTTTGTTAAGTATCAACTTTACAATGTAAAGTGCTTTAAGATAAAGTATGTTGCGATTTGGCGCCATACAAATAACAATGTATTGAACTTAATTGAATTGAAGAGGACTCTGCTCTCCTCTAGGTGTGACACTCCTGTGGGGATTTAAAGATTGAACCAAAAAAGCACTGATATTATTGTAAACATATTTTGCTCTCATTTCCCCCATAAAATAAGATAAGGTACAATGAGATAATCCTGTATTAGTCCCACATTAGGGAAATCGGTGTTACAGTAGCAAAGAGGACAGTCAAAAAAATAGACCAAAGTAATGAAAGGTAAAAATGCAATATAAACGCATGAAATACAAAAGAATTATAGAATATGAGTAATATATACATTGTAAACAGATTGCACATTGCACAGATGCCTATTGTTAACTACTCCAGTACATTAATGCAGTAATAACCCCACCACTACCTCCTGCTCCACGTGAACGCGCACGTGCACCAAGTGCTGCTGCTGCTGCTGCTGCTGCTTTGAACCTTTAAATTATTGATGTGGTCTCTGGGTACCCACATGCACAGTAGAGTCTCTCTACTCTTGTCAGATATTACATGTAATACATGTGGTGTAATTGGGACACGAGACGGCCACTGTGGTGGAGAGCTAATTAGAAATGCTGTCATTTTCTTTTATTTTTAGGAGAGTGTCTAGGATGTGTTTTCAGTGCCGATAAATCCCTTTACACCTCACTGTCTCCGCAGCGCAGGCTTCTACTGTGTAAACTGTGAAATGGCACAATAAGCTGTCTCTTGTTTCACCTCTTATTTGCTGATAGATCCAGGAAGTTGCTCACTCAGACTGCACGCACGCACGCACACACACACACACACACACACACACACACACACACACACACACACACACACACACACACAGCCTCATTGGTATTTGCTTACTACAGATTATCAGAAACCCGCTTGTCTTGTAGATGCCTGTGTATTAGTGGCAGAGTACAGGCTGTCTTGTGCAAACACAAATGGCAGCCACTGGTTCATACCGCTTCCTCCTGACCAGGAGAAATGTCACTGGTCACCTGGTGTGCTCTTACTTCATTTAGTAAATGCACAAGCTGTACGGTTTTCCGTGGCTCATGTTAAGTTGAACGTTCTCTTCCCTTCTCTCAGGGACTTAACAGAGGGTCAGTCTGAATCGTGGTCAGCTGCTTGTATTACTGTTGCCTATACTGGAACAAGTCCACACAGATTTGTCAGTATCACTTCCAATGAAAAATCGAAACCACACTAAAGCTGAATTGATTAGGCGATTGACGAGAAATAAAAAACAGAGAAATGTGATGAACAATTGTTTAATTCTTTTTTGAGGCAAAATGCCACAAGCTCTACTTCCAGCTTCCAAAATCTTTATTCTTATTCCCTTACGTTACTGCGATATTTATCTATGTGTTTTGGATCACATTTGAAAAAGGTTATACTAGTCTAATAACTAAATAAATAATTTTTTTGCTCTCTGCTTAGATTTTCTTTGACTAAGTAACTTTCAGCAGTCCTGCTTAGCTTTGTAACCCTGAAAATTAATCTTCTTCAGATTTATTTTCCCTGTACACATCCAAAAATAGCAGCCAGTTGAACCATTACACCTCCCAGCCCTCAGCATATAGCCACTGGACGGTCTGTTTCCACATATTCTTCACAAAAAAAACTTGAGGAATCATTGGAATGTTAATTACTCTACAGGGGAAAGAAAAAGAGCTGTCGATTTTTTTTTCCTGTTCTCAAGTGCTCAGCTGGTTGTATGTGAAAGCAGGATTTCAGCTCACACTTGCACACTCATGAAACATCAGTTTGTAGGATAATCACTATCAAGATGTAATTAGCCTAAACAAACTTATGGCCTGAAACCGGCTCGACCAGCAGAGCTGCGGCTTTCAAGTGGAAAGATCTGTCATTCCTCCGGTTGTCATTTTCAATAGATGTTTTATTGGACTGAGTACAGACTTGTTCATGTGTTCAGTTGTTATGTATTGTCAATTTGTTGATTTGTTTAATGTTTAATTTTATGATCTTGCTGCCTGGATACAGACACACAATGTCAGACGTCTATATATTTTGCCTCTTAAAATATTGATCTGTGGATTTATCACCATATAATATGTTAAATGTCTAAACCTTTTTTCTTTGTGTTCTTGCAGAATGTATATCAACCACCACAGCCAAACAATGAGAGGCATACTTAAGAGGAAGTATGCCGAGGTGGATGACAACCCCTGCTACTCCTCCTCCTCCTCCTCCTCTCCTCTGTCCTCCCTCTCCTCCCCTGCCAACTCGGAGTGGGAGTCCGACGGGGAGAGCAGCTCCTCCAACAACCAGGATTTCACCCCTCATAGATTGTCGTCCCTAACCAGTCCACCCAGTAAGTCCCCACACCAACGGCCGCTGTTCCCCCCTTTCGAATAATGCAAACCTCTTCCTTATCTGGCCGTTCTCCCATGAGTGTTTAATAGGAGTGTCTCTTATCGCCCTGCAGCAGCACCGTGATGACTCGCTGATATGAAAACATTAACCTAAGGGGCAGTTCTAGATAATGCGCCCAGACTGACTTGTCTCTGGACTGTCTGTCCAGTGGCATGGAAGATCATTTGCCTGGGCGATAGAGCATTGTGGAATTGATTTGAATAACAAGCTCCCTTTAAAGAACTCATATCAAATGGCTTGATACTGATATCCCAAAGCCGCACACAAGGGCTGCAATGACAAAATACTCAGGTATTGTTGTGCACCCTGAGTGTGGTACAGTTTCAGTCTTGTTTGTTTGAGTTACCAGGACTCACAACCGGTGCAAACAGTGCCCCAGTGTGGAGCAGCTCGGACAGACAGAGCAGCTGAGACAAGATTAGTCAGCTGCTCTCTGTTGTTTACTGACCTTTGCAACGTGAGTTCAGCCTCAGTAATATGTGAAGGTTGGACAGTTTGTCTTCAACAAACTGTTCAACCAAAACAGTAACCTGGTGGATATTAACAACTAAACCAGCAGAAAGAGTCTGATTACGTTCTGGTAAACCTCCAAAGAAGAGCAGGTATACCCTGGTTCAATCCGGTTGATCCGTCCAATAGAAAGCTGTTTTTCAGTCTTTCTTTTCCTCATACATGTTCAACTATTGACCCAAGTGACTCTAGTGAAGTAACTAGTGTGTCACCTAGTGGCCATATGCACATCATGATTCTTTCACACATTAACTACTGCATACAGGTGAATAGCATCACAACCTGTCTAAATACATTTTTTATTGGATTAAAAAAAATCAAATGGTTATCATCATTGCGAATTTTTAAGTGAATACGTTATTTAAATTTGGAAAACATGATTCCACTTGAAATAGTGCGTAAAATCTTGCACGGCTTAGCCCCCTCTCCACTCACTGAATACATTAAACCAAATCAGAAGTCATTTACCAGAGCCACTGCCAGAGGGGGATTGTAAAATACCATATAGTACCTTTGCACAGTCAACCTTTTCTTGTCGAGCAGCTCATACCTGGAACACCATAGCTGAAGAACCGAGGAACACCACACCTATAAACGTCTTCTTTGATTCTATAAAACAGTGGTTGATGGCCCCTCAAACAGGTCCTCATCTGGAGTCGTGGTTCATTTATGTCATTGTGTTTTGTACTTTTTTCTTCTTTTTCACTGTCTAATTTCTGGTCATTTGTGTGTTCCATGTGCCTTTGTTTGTGTCTGCGCATGTTCTTCTGTATTTTTATACATGCCTATTATTATTCGTATGATTTTTTTACCATCAATCTCCCAGGAACTGCAGTTAAAAACTAGCCTGTATTTACATGTTGGCCTCAAGTACAGATATTTCTGAAGCCTCCTACAATGACTTTCAGCTAGGACAATAATTACTTGTACAACATTGATAGCTTCAATGTAGAAAAAAATCATGACCTGTTTTAGTTTGTTTCTGATTATTAAATTATTATGCTTTTAAAGTTTTAAAGTAGCAGATGATCAATCCTGACAGTGCTTCACTTTTTCTGATGATTTGTGTCTTTCTTCTTACCCAACCAGTATGCTCCATCCTGAAGAGGCCAAAGCTCAGGGGTTCACAGAGCAATGTGCGCTTTGACCGGGTGACAGTGTTCAGTTTCCCACGCTGCCAGGGCTTCACCAGTGTGCCCAGGCGGGGAGGTGCCACCCTGGGTATGGTGCGGACACACAACACTCTTCAAAGCTACACCTTGGCTGAACATGCACTGGAGCAACGGCACAGACGTAGAGAGAGGCTCCGAGAAAAACGAAGAGAAGAGAGGTTCAAGGCATTAAAGCACACAGTAAGTGCACTGCCTTTTTACATTAGTTTGTATTAGAAGGCTCATCTATGCTTCAGTCTTCTCACTCTACCTGTTGTTTTGATTCCAGCTGATCACCAGCGGAGCCATGGACCAGCAAGAAGCAGACAGGCTGACTGTGGATCAAATCCCAGAGGAAGACAGCGACATCCACATCAGTGATGCAGAGCTCAAGGACAGAGGTTTCCTTCAGCCGTACTCCTCCAAACAGCGGCAGGCACTCCTCCAGGCGGCGGGGGTGAAGCGCGTCGACAGGGAGGAGAAGAGACAGCTTCACTTCCTGCGTCTTTCTAGAGAGGCGTGTGGATGTGACTGTCAGGGCTTCTGTGAGCCAGAGACCTGTGCGTGCAGTCTAGCAGGAATCAAGTGCCAGGTACGACTCTTATATATACACATGATTACTTGAAGTGATGAGGATTGATGTTTTCTGCACCTGAAATTTGGACAAATGATACCTCTGTTACATTAAAACTAGGAGGTTTTTAAAAAACAATATGTTTTTATGTAACTGAGCATGTTTTTTGTTGGTGTGGGTCTGTTTGCTTTCATTCTAAGAATAGCAGAAACTGGAGAGACTGGACTGTTCAAACATTTATTCACATCTTTTAGCTATCTATTCCAAACCTTTTCACTTTACTTTTAGTGTTTTGGCCCTTTATCCATTACTTTATATCTTGTTATGCTAAGCTAACATCTTAATCTAATTTCTGACTATATATTAATTTTGTGGTGTAATATTGCATATACTGTAAATGTATTGGATCCAAATCGCAGTTTAAAACTTATCTTACCGTACCAAAATCCCAGATTTTAGTTTTTATATATTTACTTATTCTTCTATGACTCTGTTATTATTTGTTTTCATGAATTTTCACTCGTGTTTGTGTTATTATAACTGTTTTGAGAAGCGCTGTACAAATACAGATATTATTATTTCAATCACCCATCCCACTGGGTAATATTAGTTTTTTTCTAGGTGTTTTACTAAAAATGTTTTACTTTATAGTGTCAGTAAATGTTTGATTTATCAGCAAAAAACACAATTCACATGCATCTGTTTTTCATCATTTAACATTGTATGCATTAAAGTACCCACAACACAATTATTTTTACACATACAGGTGGACCGCTTAAACTTCCCATGTGGCTGCACTAAAGACGGCTGCGGAAACACTCATGGACGCACTGAGTTTGACTCCAGACGCGTGCAGACCCATTACATCCACACTGGTATGAGGCTTGAACTGGAGAGACGCCTGCCTGATGAAACACTGTGCCGAGAGGACCAGGTGGAGCTTCCAGAGGACCTAGTGGAGTACGAGGACCAGGGTGAGGCTTGTGCAGTGCAGAGTCCACAGGAAAAGAGCTGCCCCTTTGGGTTCACCATGGAGGAAGACGGTTTTCCTCTCACTCTGCCACCCACCCCTTCCTTCCCTTTCATCCCAGAGCGGTTAGTCGTGGAGGAGAACAGCTGCAGCAGTGACATGACCGAATCCTCCTGCACCTCCTCTGACTCTGACACAGGAGGACGCCTCCCTGGGAGTCAGAGTCACTCTGAAAACAATAACTACTCTATGTGCAATCAGCTGAGGCACACAGGGGAACCACTGGCACAGCACAGCGGCAACATGGCCACACACACCACAACTACTGACAGTACGGGACCACTTACAGCCAACACACTCACAGACAATGTAAGCAGGGCCTCGCTGACAGATTACCTCGACGAGAACGCAAACCAAGCCACAGACTTCTTTGACAGCGATTCTCTCGAGGGCTTCCCCAACACGCCCTCCCCCACCCTGGACTATTCCTCAGGGAGGTACATGGACCTGAGTCTGTCCTCCGACTCCGACCTGGAGTTCTTCGACAGCGACTACCCCTCTGGACTACTGCACAACTCCTTTAAAGGATACAGACACCCCGACAGCATTTGCAGCCTACAGCTGTTCAGCTCTGTGAATCTGCCACAGTACGAGTCAAGCACCTACCTCCTGGAGTCTTTGATCGGCCTGACTGAACCGAGCCCAGATCAGGTTTACTCAGTCACCGAAAATCTGCTTTTTTAGGCGATAAGAAACTCTAAACATAACAAAAATCTATGTGAGAGAATTTTATGTACAGAGCACTGCTTTTATATATTTGTAAGAATATTTCAATGTACAAAGAATGATTTATAAAATATTTTTTCCAAGCTAGATATTTTCTCTATTGCCTAAAAATGATTTGCCTTTGTTTCAGAGAAACTAAACTTAAGTAATCTAATATATGTTCTGTTTTTTTATTTTATTTAATGAATCTGTCAAATGAAATGATATTAAAATCTTCCATGGCCACTAAGAATATTGGTGAATATTCGATGAATGAAGGGTGCACATTGCGCAAAGTTACCAAAGGGTCAATGCAGAGATACAATTTCAAGACCATATTTCTCAAGACATCATTAAAATCATATGTATTGGCTGTTTGCCGTGGTGCAAACAGGATCATCCACTTTGACTCGTGGTTCCAGCCTTTATTTTGTGAATTAGTTTAAATAATTGCCACGTCACATTGTGTTAAGAGTCCCTGTATTGCAGTAATAAAAGGAAACTGTTATATTTATTTTTTCACTGATTTCAGATTTGTTTGATGAGTGGTAATTTTGTATCGTCAGTTCTTAGGTGAGGAAACTAATACTGCACAGACATAAACACACACACACATAACAAATATTATTGGAATCAGTTCAGTCTTCGGCATCTAACTCTGTCCAGAGGTTTGGAAAGTGCAACAAAACATTACTGATTTTTCCATAGTTAAAAGTTCCATGACATTCACAAACAAAAACAAAGTAATTCTCAGCAGAGGTGCAGCAGATTCAAGCAACAGAAGTGATGCCCGACCGACCTGACCCGCTCTCTGTCTGACGCACTACCCTGCTTTCACACCTGGCATTTATATTTACAGCAAAGTCTTTACAGGCAGCACCAGCACCATTAAACAGGGAGGCCACATCGACGCTCCCACAATGCATTTAGACAGGATATTTACAATTCAGCCTGACCAATACTTGCACTTTCAAAATACAAATTATTGATCCTTGATACAGATTAAATAAAATGCAGAATAAACAGAAGACTGGATGCAGTGCAGGTGTAGCATGTCTAATATTGTTGATAATATTATTCATTATTTTAAGACTTTGTTTTATATAAAATATGAATATGATACATTAGGTTTTATATATAGAACAAAATATTTGAATTATGAATTATATGTACTGTGTAGTATTGAATGTAACAAAACTAAATACATTTAGGCTGTAGGTCTCTGTCTTGACTCCTCAGCAAAATGGGGTTGAAAGCTTTTCATAAATGTAGTTTTAGATTGATATTTGTCTGTGATAAAACGATACATATATATATAGATACAGTCTTTTGTTTTAGGTCATTGTGTCAGCTGGTACTTTGATCACTGTACATACGTTCACGGCAACGCCACTCGCACTCACTATGTTCGATGGCAGCAGTGATCGATTGGTTTGGACTACAGACAAGATGGCCGCCAGCTGTGAGCCTTGATCATTCTTACGCTCCTGTTATCTTCTTGCAATATTCATATTTTAGAGGAGTGAGTGACAGAAATGGGTTTGTCTCAGAGTTCAGAGGTACCTGAAGGAGGAACTTATGGATACCACGTACACGGAGTAAGTATTATTCTTCTGGTGCTGGAGCAGCGTGTGCAGCAGCTTATTATGAAATCTTACTGTATGCTAACAGCTAGCTTAGCTGCTGCTGCTCGCCCACCGGTTCTACTTGACGATGTGGCAACTTTACCTGTTTGTACAAGCGGGCAGATTAATGCCAGTGCCGCTTTCACTGGTTTATTTAATGTTTTAAGGAATGCGCTTTAATCCAGACTGTAAGTCGCCTTAAAGAGCTTCTTCCTCCAGGTCCGATACATTAAACTACTTCACTGACCAACATGAAACGAAGACGTTTCCTGGAGCTGATGTTTCGACTGATTGAATGAATTACAGAAAATACGTTTTACTGATGAATCGCCTTGCTGCAACTCTCCCTGGTAGCTTAGTGACGTTATTAGTCGACTAACTGAACGATCGATCAAGAGAGATTAATCGAAAATGCCAACGGTTCATTGGTTCAATCTTTATAGGAAACATTCTTTGCTTTTGTGTGTTTTATGACATTGTAAATAGAACCAGTAATGTGACGTTCTTGGCCCCTGGGAAACTAAATGATGATTTGAATCTTGGGGCGGAGCGAAATTACAAATAAATACAGTCAATCAGTCGATATTGTATATGTACATGTTCTTCTCCTGAGTGAAGGCTGTGGTTTTAAACTCTTCTTTATCAGGATGACAAACACTCGATAAACAGCAAAACATTTGACTAATCTGAGATAGATGATGTGATGTACCTCCTCACTGTGCTTACCCAATGTATAATCAAAATATATATATTGTATAATTCATATACTTTTTTATCTTGATATTATTTCACTCAGCACATCAACAAAATATTTATACATGAATCTTTAATAAATAGCAATAAATTGTTCACTGATTTTAACAATTTGACAATTATTTCCCCAAATAATATTTAATATTTTAAGAAATTAAATTATGTAAAGATGAAGCTCAACATGTTATCTAAATGTTTGTGTCTGGTTTTGACAGGTGCAGCCGGATTCCCCTGCAGAGTCGGCCGGCTTGCAGCCCTTCTTTGACTTCATTCTGTCTCTGGACAATAGGAGACTTGTAAGTTTATGGATTACATTTTAATAAGCACTGAGGTCACTTAGCACAATGATGGTGATACATTAAGCATGTACAGATATACATGATAATTAAAAATGCATGCATACACTATACTGCGTAGGAGCAGTATAATAGATAGTTTGACTTTTGACCCTCTTCCACGACAGAATGAGGAAAACGACCTGCTGAAGGAGCTCCTGAAGACCAACATGGAGAAAGCAGTGAAGATGGAGGTGTACAGCACCAAAAGCACGAGGGTCCGTGAAGTGGAGGTGGTGCCCAGCAACATGTGGGGAGGACAGGGGCTGCTGGGGGCCAGTGTACGCTTCTGCAGCTACCAAGGAGCCAGTGAGAATGTGTGGCACGTCCTGGTCAGTAGCTTCAATGAGAACCAGTAAAACCCACTGACCTTTCTCTGAACTGAGCCTCTTTCCTCATGAACTCATCACATAGTAGCTTCATATTTTGTTCACTCTGTAACTGAAGCGTCTTTTCTCCATAGGATGTGGAAGTTAGTTCACCTGCTGTTCTGGCCGGGCTCCAGCCACACACTGACTACATTGTTGGAGCGGATCAATTGTTGCAAGATGTAAGACTTGTTTTGATATCATACATCGGTGCATTAGGAGATCATTTGTGGGATTTTAAAAGTTGTGTTTAATGTGATCTTTGAAAGCTGAGTTGAAGTTAATTCAGAACTTCTGATTTCCAGTCAGAAGACTTCTTTTCACTGATTGAGGCCCATGAAGGGAAACCCCTGAAGCTGCTGGTGTACAACATACAAACGGATGCCTGCAGAGAGGTGGTGGTCACACCGAATGGAACATGGGGAGGAGAGGGCAGGTATGAGGCAACACACAGATCAATAAGCGTGGATAAGTCCACAGTGACACCCTGGAGAATACCAGTGAATTCATCTTCAATAAATTCATCTTTGTGGTTCAGGAGTATTTGATGGATCAAGATGGCACTCGCCACTAAAAATAGATAAGAACGTTCTTCACAACATTGTTGTGATGCTAAATGAAGACAACGGTGAATCCACATTCATTCTTGTGTTTGCTTCCTAATGTTTATAGTTGATTCATTTTATTTCTTAAATCATTCATCATGAACAAAGTCAGTTGTCCTTTTATTTAAATTGAGGCTGTTTATGGTTACTTATACATCATTACTAATATGTTGTAAAAATGTGTATATATGAAATTGTAATATGTATTGGTATAAAAATGTTTCCTTCTAGTTTGGGTTGTGGCATTGGTTATGGTTACCTGCACCGAATCCCTGCAAATCCAGACATATCAACTGCAAAGCCTCCCATCCCTGTACCTGAGGAGAATCCCTCTCCAACACTGCCTGCACATGGATTCACAGAGGTGAATGTTAAATTCATGTCATTTTTATTTATGTATCTGTTTTGATTGAGTAAATGTTTAATTAAAAAAAAAAGTCAAAAAATATTCCAAGAGGCGGAGATTACATTTTTAGATAGTTTAATATGTTTTATTATTATTGTAGTTTCCTGAAGAAACAACACTCTAGATATTCATACTAATTGTTTAGTTAATTTCTGTTCTGTTTTATTCCAGATTAATCAGTTTGCAGATTAAATGTATTTAATAGATTTCAGAGATAATAAAAGTTATGATCTATGTTGGTATTTCCTCAGTTTCCCTAAACAACCACATAGATTTTCTGATAACGTTCAATGAGATTGAACAGTTAACCCATGTTTGTTTCCAGGCGCCTTTAATGGCACCTTCAGGCCAGAGTGAAGATGTGTTAGATGTGGAGCAGCTCACCCTGCAGGAAGCTCCTCTACCTCCTCCCATCCAGACAGTCCCAGACCCTGGTCAGTTCAGATTATACAGAATTTATGAGTAATAAGAACGATAATTTGCTGTCATCTGATGGTGTTTCCCGTGTATTTAGGAAAATCACAGCAGCCGTTGCCTTGTGTTTGTTTTTACCTGCTTTCTCAGAGTCTGAAGTTGCAGTGATGAACCCTGACGCTGCAGATGTGCTGGACAGGCTGGATCTGTCCATGTCATCCATAGACATGACCCACACGTCACTGACTATGCAGGAGGAGAAGGACACTGACATCTCTGGCATTGGTGAGTTATCACAGCAGCAGCTCATTAAATTGTCCAGCTGCTTTCATGTAAACCTTTGTCAGATGAAAATGCTGTTCTGTCAGCCACCTATTCCTGACTATATTTGTTTCCCTGTTGTACAGAGGAGCTGGAGGACAGTGTACTGCTGTCATCATCAGCAGACGACCAGACTGATTCACAAGAGCTGAGCTCGCAGGTAGTCATGGAGCTCACCTCTGCTCTCGCTGCCACTGACATTGTGTCTGATTCAGGCATCCCCCCAGCGGAACCACACCACCCGGTCACAGAGTCCACTGAACCACAAAGCTTTCTCATGGAGTCTAATGAGAGCCCAAGTCCACCTATGGGTGCGTTGTCTCTCCCTGTTGACACAATCGAACCTCCCGTTGAGCCGTCTGTCCCCACCGAAGACCCTCCCTCCCCACTTCCGGTTGATCTCCTCCAATCCCCGGCCGCTGATGAGTCGTCAGCAGACGATTCATCTGCTCAGGCTGTCGAGGATGCAGCACAGTCAGCCGAGGAGCCTGCGGAGGAGCCAGCGGAGGAGCCAGCGGAGGAGCCAGCGGAGGAGCCTGCGGAGGAGCCAGCGGAGGAGCCTGCGGAGCCTCTAGATGTGGCTCCTGCTCGGGCATGCAGCCATGAGCACGATGAGGAGGAACCAGAAGAGACACCCGCTGAGTAAGCTTGTATCAGGCTTCAACACAAAGTACAAAAATGCAAAGTAAGCTGACAATCACCTTTATAAGAAACACTAGAGCGGGAATTCAGGACAGACAAGGGAAAGCTTCCTGATTGTACATTGATAATCTGACAGGACTGTGTACCATCAGGTTAGTTACACTACAGGAACCAACTACGTAGACACATACTTTGAATCACTGTAGGAATATCCTGTTTTTTTTTTTTTTACATGTGAGAAGTTTAAGTTACAGCTAATTTTTTTAGCCAAAAAGGATGTAATGTTGTCAACTCTTTAATTTATCTAGTGCAAGATTAGATTTTACTTTGTGTAAGTTTTTTTTCTGGGACGCTAATGTGATGAATACTTGAATACTTCCAAAGATAAGCATGTAATATATGAAAAAACACATCAGTCAGTCTACTACAGTAAAAACAGCTGTACCTTTTAATATTTGGAAAAGGTTTTAAAGCTACAATATAATTTACAGTTTAGATAAATTGCAACTCTCAAGGTGCAGAGTTATATCTATTGTTGGTGTGCTTTAAAGAAGCATTATCTATTAAATGAGTCTCATAATAGCGCTTTTAAAATTGCAAAATTTAAGAGGAACATGTACAATCGTTGGGTTTTGGAATGTTCAGTCTGGGGATGAGGGAAATATCTGTCCACTTAAATGATGTTTAACCAGTTAGCACAAGCTTTTACAACAGATCTGATGTCAGTACATTTTATATGCTTGTCTTTTATTTGATTTAATCTTCCATAGTCTGTGATCAGTTTAAAAAACATTTGACAGCTGATATTATGTCCCCCATGTTTTACTTTACACTATTTTCACCTTGTAATCTATGCAACAGTACACAAGAACTGACTGTGACTTTACAATGTGTTTTATCATGTAAATTCAATAGATAAGTCTTTTGAGATATGTAAGAAGTCTGGTAATGTGGTAATTCTGCTGTTGGGTAATAGTTTTTTTCTAGGGAGCTACTTCATGTTTTTCACTGTCAAAATAGGTGCTAGTGTGTAAAATAAGGAAAAGTATTTTTGCAGATATTATCAATGGTTTGTATGTTTTATTAGGAATGAGTGCAGAGTCTTTTGATGAATGTGAGATGGGTGAATCTTAAAAGGTTAAACAATCATATCACAAAAAAAAAAGGAATTTCGTTTGTTATTTCACACTCATCAGCTGAACACATTACAACTCAAGAAAACATCCATTTATAATTACCATAAATCTGTCATTGTTAAACCATTCCAATTTATTTCTCTGAATGCCTAAAATATACATATTTCACAAGTTATTACAACAGGGATATTGCAGTGTTATGGCCTAATTATGGTACCCATCCGGTTTTTGGCCAATTAGAGCTCACTCTACGTGTCCCCCCCACGACAGTTTTACACACACTCACTCATTACAAAATTAACTCCAGAAAATGTACAATGAAAGGATCTGTTGTTCTGCTTGGTGACACCCCAAGAGAAATGGGAAGTTGCGTTTATTTCACTTTGGTGAATTTCCCACTGTGGTTGAATGTTCATATATTCTCTTGGATGAGATTCCCCCTTCAAGTTACATATATTTATGTTTCATTGAACTATTGAATCTAAAGGAAATGTACATTAGGAAAAACCCTCACTGTCAGCAGAGTCACTGCTCCTGAGCTGAGTACAGAGTGAGGAGTAAGCATTAGTTATTGTTTAAGATATAATATGCCTTATATATAATTTCCCAATCGCTTTGATGACTTGAACGACTACCGACATTCTTAAAGAGTAAACTGCAATTTCTGGGTTGTAGCGAGTACAACAAATGCAATTCATAACATCCAAATAAAATTTACCTTCATGACCACGAATGTGCTCTAGGGATTTTGAAAAATAACTTTTTCCTTTTTTTTTTTTTAAGTAAACTGTACATCAACAGAATAAAACTGCAGCAACCCCCTTAAACCTCTGAACAAAATCCAAAAAATGTTGTACATATATTTACATAAAAGAACATTCAGTCCATTGAGAACAGCACAGCTAAACAGAAAAGACAAAGACAAGTGCTGCTGTCAGCAAAGTTCAATGATTAGACGTCTAAGCCAAGGTTAAGTTGAAGTTCAGATGTACGATGTCGACAACAGAACGAAAGGATTGATTTTGAGGGATTGTGATGCTACCCAGAGACCAAGTGTACTCCTAAAGTGGTGACACTGCTGAGACGGCTGTGGAGTGTTTGTAGAACAAGGACAGTTTCTGGAATGTACTAAAACAGTCTACTACATCCATGTGCATATACACACGCACACACTCACAAACACGATTGCTTCAAAACAAAATGGCAGTCAGGAGGAATGAAACAAACTTAGCGGTCAAATTGAGAGAAAAAAAAAAATAACCAAACCAAAAAAAATAACCCATTAGAGTCCATTCCTTCAAACTTTAAAAAAAGAAACATGGACCACTTGTTTCCCAGGTGTCTGTTGGCTGCTCGGGCCTGTTCTGGTCAGTTCCCTATGATACACCATGAGCCACGTCCTCACATATGTTACTGGATTCTCATTGATACGGCGACTCTTGACCACACAATGAGGTTTAGGGTACTACATGTCAGAGGTGGGTGGTGATTGGCAAATGACAGAGTTCTTGTTTCAAAAATGATGACTTTCACGTGGACTTCTGCCTATAGTGAAGCGTCAAGTCCCCGCCACTCTTCCAGATAAAATGTTTAACTGTTCGCAGGTCCATGTTGGGATCCAGAACCTGAGTCAGAGATGAAAAAAAAATAGGTTAATGAATTAACAAAAATTCAGGGTGCACCAAATCTACTCATATCAACAGCTGTGTCAATTCAGGGGCCGCATCCATAGTCCCATTTTGAAGGCTCCTTCAAATGCAGCTGACAAATGCATCCTTTCATCCCAGAGAAACAAAGGCTCCAATGGGTGGATCCTATCCCAGGATTGCGACATTGATTATCATGCTTCTACTTCTAGCCACACAGCCAACGCATTATAAAACCAAGGGGCATTAAAACGTTCTCATGTTGTCTAACTGCAGCTGTGTCTCTAGGCAACAGCAATAAGGGTGGGACAAGCTGGTGATGCCGATCACGAAAATCCCCTGTAGAGCAGACCATCTCATTTCAGACCGTCAACATGGCCCACTAAGACTGCCTCCTTCACGGGCCAGGTAGACCACATCCTCTGAAGGATGCGGCCCCGATATGGACACTCAGCAAGTAGGTAATGTCAAGGACGTTGGTGCTCACCTGGTCTTGACACATTAGCTCAATCTTCTCCTCGGCGAGCATGGCCATGTCCTCCTCCTTCTCCTGCTCCCCGGGTTTGTCATTGGCCGTGGAGCTGGTGGTCTGCGACTCGTTGTCAAGGTTAATGATTTTTTCGTAAACATGCTCCATCACCTTCCTAACCTGGAGCATGTCACTGGCCGAGAGACGGTCTCTGCAGAGTGCACAGGAGGTAAAATCAGCTCTCAGCAGACCTGGTGTAACATGCTGCAGACCTTTGTGGTTCTGCTCAGTGCTTCACGTTAGAAGAAACACACATTTTTACAAATTCCACAACAACGAAAAACAACGAGGAAAAGAACTCACTTCTTCAGAGTTTTTGCACCAGAAGAGGAATGGGGCTGGAGGTAGAATGGGATTTTATTGAACTTGGGCATATTTTTCTGCAATAGAAGGATAAAACAGTACATGTAAATATAATGCATTAAAACATGACAAGCATGTGGAAGGTCTTAGAAAATAGGGCCTTCCACCTAGAGAGAAACCCCCCTTCATGTTTAAATTTCAGAGTCGCAATTTTTCAAGATGAAGGCAATTCATAGAATTTCAGAGAAGTACAGCTGTAATATTCAAAATCAACTTAACATTGCTGCATTTATGGCTAAAATCGTAACACAGTAACTGAAAGTCAATTTGGGCCCCCCCCCCCATTTAAATCTCAAAACTTAGTAATTACTTTTCTTGCATACATAGCCCTGAGAGTTTTACCATAGTTCCAGTAAACAACATAAATAGCACCAGATTTTCTCTGTAGTTAACATGAAATTAATAATAAATCTGATACAGGATTGTGTCAACCTTTGCTGGAATTTGAAACTATAAATGCCAATGACGATTTTATTTTGAATCGCCCTCTATGTAAAATAAGCTTCATACATCAAATATCTATAGAATACACACACCAAACAGTATGCACACAATGCACACACACGTTAGCGTCCTCATTTAAAAGATAGGTCGCACAAGCCATCTAAAAAAGAAAGAAGTTGGAAGTTCAAGCATTTCGCAGAAGGTGAAGTTAGAGGAATAGAAAGGAAGAAAAGAAAAGCAGATAAACACTGTCACACATTTTCTGAAGAGACTGTACCTTATTAACATGTGTAAGGAGACAGAAATAATACTCACATCTACAGTTATGTCAATAACCCACTGTGGGACTGTCTCATTCAGCAGCATAGATTCAGTCTCTCCACCGGAATCTCTGCATAGCAACCTGAAAAACACAAGACATGACATGAGAGACATTTAGGAGCTGATGCCATCAGTGAGTCAACTATTAACATTTATAAAAACAGTCAATATGACAAGTGGGAGAACAAGATGATACAAGGTGACACAATGAAGTGCACAGCAGCACTTTTACATTTATTCTGCATTGACAGAAAAAAGTCTAACTAAACAAATACCTAAACAGTGTTCTGCCTCCTGCTTCACCAAAGATTACTGGTGTGTGTGGTGGCACCTGGAAATATCCATTTCCTTTCTGGACCCGGTTCTCCTGCTCTCCGTTCACTGCGGACACAAGAACAATCCTGCTGTAAGTAAAACTGAAAGTATCCTTGGACAACCAGCATTCATTGACGAAAGTAGGGAGTGTATGTGTGTTTGAGGCAAAGAAGAACAATGAAAGAAAAACATGATTTAATTTATAAGATCTCCTTACCATGGTTCACCTCGTTCTCTTCCTCGTCCATGGGGTTGATGCGAGTTCTGGGCCAGAACTCCAGCAGAGCTTGCAGCAGCAGTCCACCCAGGTTCACTGTGAAGACCAAGAGTTAAAGTCATGTGAGTTACAACCTTGGTTCTGCACTATTTCAGATGCATTTGCATATAACATGTGATTTCATCAGATATCTTACATTTTGGGTCAGATCCATCAGAGCTTGAAAACCCTGCATCCTTTGCAGACACCCAGGCAGCAAAGCAGTCGCTCTCATCCAATGTGATAGTGAGCATCTATTCAGCACCAAACAAACAAATGTAAGACTATAAACCAGGTTCAGAGAGGAGTTGCAACTGTTTGACAGATGAAAACTTCTTTTGTAACCAGGTTTGTCACTCACCCCAGTTTTCAGGTCAACAGAGAACCAATTTGGCACATAGACCATCTTGAAACGCTTTTTAATCTCTTCATCAAACTCCACTTTCCCCAAGTCTTCGCCCTTGCAAGCCTGAAGGTAAAAGAAAAAAGTAACATCAATTAAAACCACAGACATCACCAGTTTGTTAGATAGCGAGTTAGTTTGTTTTATCATTTCGAACACGTTTAAAATAAAAATATTTATACAAGCAAATAAGGGAAAAAAAAAACACAGCAAACAAGTGAACTTAAACAACAAATGTTGAAATAAATAAAGTGTCTGAAAAGGCATAGAAAGAATGAACACTTATCAAGTACGACCCCCTTTTTCATATATCATAATATTTTGTGAAATACCGCAATATTCCAGCTTTCATCATTAACAGCTAAATCACAATCAGCAAACTTATACTTTCAGGAGTTAGTGAGAGCACATAAGTACAATTGAAGCAAACTAAGAATTTATACATTGTACATCCTATTCCCTGTTGTAATGTGATACTTCCCCTCCACAATCATCCATTTCACACGTTTTTAGTATATTGGTTTTAAACAATTATTATAATGTATTAGGGATGTCAAAATTAACGCGTTAATGCGGGATGATTAATTTATGGAATTAACGCCTTAATCTTTTTAACGCATTAACGAATGCGCAGAATGACCCGCTGCATGTACCCATACCCATACCCCACTCACCCGCTCAGAGCGTCACACGCAGTGAGATCAGAGCTCGTTCACGTGAAGCAGCCGGTCAGTGACTTTGTAGAAGAACAGTGAAACACAGAGTTTCTCTGGTCTCAGTTTCTGGTGTTTGTTTGATTCGCTCCAGAGTTTGAGGAACCATCGTTTCATAACCAAACATGACCGTGAACTAGTTCATTTTCATCTGTGTGAACTGAACTTGGAACTCATTCTTTTTAAGTGTGAACTGGCTCAACACTGCTTCTACAGATGGGCTCAGATTCAGATTTCACATTTAATTGTGTAAAGGTTTCATTGTTTGTTTGATTTAAAAAAGAAAAGAAAAAGGTTTTATTCAACCATCCTATATTTGGTAAAAAAAAAGAAAAAAAAGAGCAAAGGCAAGATGTCCCAATTGTTTAGGATAAAGGTTCTTTGAGTTTGATAAAAAAAAAAAAGAAGTTCTAAATAACATCATCCTATGTTGGCTCTGAGGCAAAGCAAAGAGACAGCCACATTTATTTATTTAATCTTAATAACTATCATTTGGACTTTATAACAAATGTATATATCTGCATTCTGTCATTTATCTTTCCGTTCCCACAACAATATACATAGAAAATGGGGCTTTTTCAGGCATTTAGAAATGGTGATTAATCAGATTAATCACAGGGTAGCTGTGATTAATCTGATTAAAAATATTAACCGTTTGACAGCATATAATGTATTTAATGTTGGCCATGTTTTCATTTTGTCATCACAGTTGACACCCCTTTGATTGTAATACTACGACTTTTAGTATTAGTTCTCACCAATTGTTTTCTTGAAGATATAGATGTCTCTCAGACATGACATCTCATGGCATGTATTGTGATTAACAATAATTTTATTGTAAGTTTCATTATGAATTGGATGAAAGCATGAGAGCTGCAATCACACTCTAAAATACTTAGAATAACATAAATACAGCATGGATTTACCTTTAGAACATCCCAGAAAGCCACGTTGTTGTTGGTATCTTTGGTAAGTATGTGTCTCTTGTCATTGAGAATGTGGCACTGGATAATACTGGCACCTCCTGTGAACGCAACAGACATTTCTACTAAAAAAAACAAAGACTGATTTAGAGAAAACTAGTTTCAGATAGAAGAAAAACACATGTTTACCTTTAATGACTTGCTCTGGCTGAGTACACAGTGGTGTCAGAGGGGTCGTGCAGTCATTGTCATACTCCCCTGATGATCTGAAGTTGTGCATTCCCTTTAATGACTGCACACAGAACATAATAATTATCAGAGATTGTCCTGGATTATAACAATCGCTTCCTCTCTCCCTCTCTCTTCTTTCCGCAATATCTGTGATTAATGTAATGCAATTATCCTCCATGTATAACCCCCCTAGCAAATCTGGTTTAAATATCTACACACATTACAGTAGGATTACAGCCAAAGAGCATCAGGTGTTGCCACATGCACGAGTCTCTATCTACACTGTGTTCAGGTCATTATGTTGACAGTTGCTCAGTGATCCCAGAGGTGTCACGCATGCTTACCCATTTATTAACGGATGACTTGGTGGTAGAGACCCAGATTGCAGGAGGTGGGTCAGCAGATCTGTCCAGTTCCATCTGAGCAAAAGAGAAAGGCAGCAAAAAGGTTGGATGACTCCTAACGGTTAGCTACGAAAACACACAAATGACGGAGGAGAATCACAGGTTTATTATTCAGACTTCTTTTTATCTTAAAAATGCAAGTCAGCACAACTTTCTTTAAAACAATTGCTGCAATTGCCCTCAAAGCACAGATATGACAAGCCTCAATGAAAAAACAAGAAATCCATTCATTTGAAATGAATACCTGTCCAGTTACATGCACTTGTGGGTTTCTATTGCTTAACCCATTTTGACAAGATGAAACATATGCATGTACGAGACATGTTTGAGGAGGAGGATGAGAAGGAGGAGATCTTGGCAAGTTTGCCGGCTTTATTGGTTTTTGAAGATGTTCCTGAAGTTCAGTAAAAAACGATTTACAAAGAAAGCCAAACATGAAATAAAAAAAGGTCGTCAGAAAACCCTCCAGTTTTAGATGGTAGTTTTTTTAACAACGCTCAGGTTTTAGAGTGTGTTTTTATTCCGCGCCTTAGGTAAGGTTAAGAAAGAGCAAGTAACTTGTAGCAGACAATGCATGCTAAAATGCAGATATAATTAAAGGATAAAACTCAGTATTTACATCAACCCTGTGCACAGACACCAGCTGAAAGCAATGGTCAGCATATAGACAAGACCTGTACATGTTACTTAATATTAGTCCATTAAATACTGTATTTTATTTACACCATTTTTGCACAACAGATCATTTGTTGCAGGTTAGTGTGTTATGTTCTCTTACTTTGAGCACTGGGGCCTTTTCCTCACAGATGAGCACACGAATGTCTGGGTTACGCAGGTCAGTGCAGTAGATCTTTTTGTCCCTGCCTCCAGAGTAGACGTGTGTAAAGGCCTCGTTGACCTGCAGGGCCCACACCCCTTCATCGTGCACCCGGTAGGTGGCGATACACCTCTGCTGGCCAAGGGACCAAAGGCGGATCGTCCCGTCTGAGCTACCTGACAAGCACTTAGGGGAAAACAGACAGGAGCTGATTAACATTCAGAATATATTTGTTAAGCCGCTGCCAACCACTGGTTAAGTCACACAATTCACCTGAGTGCCATCTCGATTCAACAGCAATGACTTGACGTTGTCTGTGTGACCTTTTAGCTTCATTAGTTTTGCACATGTTCGAGGATCCCACACTCTAAGAACCTGACGGGGAAAAAGAATGAGAAAAAAGGAGAGGTCGTAAGAGATTAGTGTTTCATTGTGAATTAAAAACTGCAATATATACAACAAAGTAACATTTCAATTTAAGTGTTTCCATGTTTCATAATAACTGGACTTCTGTAGCCAGTTTTCCTTATTAAGTGTTTCCCCTGTAATTATTAAGACTGTTGAGAATGTAACATGCCATATGAAATTGATCTATTAGAATGAGTGTCACAGACCTTTTCTGTGGATCCAGATACTATGACTGTGCCCATCTGGTTCATAGCCAGACTGTAGATAGAGTCCTTGTTCCCACTGAGAGAGGAGGCTGTGGCAAGCAAAACAGAATACGTTGTAGAATTTCTTCCACTCGAAAAATGCATGTACACAGCCACGTCCATGTACAATTGTAATCAAAACTGTAGTTCGTTGGCA
Organism: Verasper variegatus; assembly: GCA_026259375.1. NCBI lineage: Eukaryota > Metazoa > Chordata > Actinopteri > Pleuronectiformes > Pleuronectidae > Verasper > Verasper variegatus. Next base: position 16,612,438 of record CM048053.1, on the reverse strand, counting down.
AGAAACACGCAAAGCTGTCACACAAGCACTACTCACTGGTTACAGTGTTATTGGAAGCAGTGAGCGCTGTTAGTGTGTTCACATCCCAAAGAAAGATCTGCCGGTCGAGACCCGCCGACGCTACCAGCTCCTTGTCCTTGGCATAGGCCAAAGCTTTCACATAGTCCTTGTGTGTTCGTAACGTGGACATGCAGAATCCTTTATGTGCATTCCATACTTTGACTGTTGTATCCGATGAGGCAGATATCACTAAAAACAGAAGAGAGTCAATGAGAAAAGCAGAATGTAAAATTCAGAGCTTGAAACTAAACTGCACAGTGTCTAAACTGTAATTAAAACAGCTGCCAGTCATGAAACTCACATGTTTTTCCATTGCAGCAGAGAACAATGTCATTGACCCAGTCTGTATGATGCTCCATTGAGGCAATGTACGGGTCCTGCTACGGGGAAACAGAGGAAAACTTAGATAGATACTTTATTGATCCCAGTGGAAATGTAGACATCCAGTAGCTTAAAACACACACATGGGACAAGAAAAGCACTCAAGAATTACAGGAGTACAGAAGTGTGTGTCTATGGTGTCTGTGCAACCAGTCAATACCATAAGAGATGGACAGTGCAAAATGATTATTAGTGCAAGTATGATAATACTACACATAATATCGAAGACACATTTCCATTTAACAGACATCAAACGAGTTATTCAAGCAAATTATCACTAATAAATACATGTAACCCTGAAACCAGACATATTGTGCATAGGGGCCAGTAACAATTATAGGAAATAATTAAGTGTGTGAAAGCACAGCTGTCTGATAGCACAGAGGATTTTTCAGTTTCACACAGATCCGGAGAAAGAGAAGTGTTACCTTGTGCTGGTAGACGCTCCATATCCGGATGATGGAGTCTCTCCCAGCGGTGAAGAGCCGGTTAAGAGCTGGGTCGAGCTGGAGAGCATTCACCCCATTTCGATTGTACTTCTCCACCTCATCTCTAATGACATAGGACACCTGACACACAGAGAGGGGAGTGAGCAAACCAGCTGTGCACGTTTAGATGCTCTCACATGCTGGCTCTCATGCGCCTGCACTCAGGACATGCAGTTTGCTAATGAAACATGTAGCCGAGCTAAATGTGATTTATTTGAGTGAATTCAATCATCGTAGAATTATTGTAGGTTTGGTGAAATCCGGTACTTGTAGTGTGCTTTGATTCGGCCACAATGCAGTGGCGGGGTGCATGACAGAACCAGCGGCGGCACGTACGTATTCCCAGCAATTAGACCGAGCCCGGACAGTGTGTTGCTAAGCTATGGTTAACGCGGCACCAGCATAAAACTACTGCTGCTGCAACGACACATTAACAGCCGTTGCTAAATAACGAGTGAGCCAGTTCTGTAACAATGCATTACACGTGTATTTGTGTGTGAGTCATTTCCAAAAGCATGAGGTCATTTAGACGCTAATGTTAGCAGCAGACGCCAACACCTAAGCTAAGCGAAGCTAAGCTAGCTAGGTTAGCCGGCTTGAGTCATGACTCGCAACAGCTGCGCTGCCTTTTCCGGGTGGTTTTTGCTCCTCGTCAAATCTCTACAAAGCTCAGTCTAAAGGTGAAACCCTCAGTGGAGCCCTCACTGAACAAACTGCACGAAAGCAACTCTGATAAATCACCTGTACTTTTCTCCGCCCAGCAGCATTTTGCCTGTGATGCGTGGCCATCTTGCATGTTGACAGTTAATTCATGTGATGCTACATCCGGAAAAAAGAAAACAGATCCAGCAAAGCTTCATGGGTAATGTGGTTTTGCTCTGTCCTCCACGCCCCCTCAGGATTTGTTCACTTTCCAGGTGCCTGTCACCATGATCAGGGCCTTGGGAGCCAGAGAAGAAGACGCCTCAAACAACACTATGCATCTCATCTTTCACCTTAAAATAGCAGCTTCAAAAGAAGGCGCTGTTGCTCAATACATGTTACATAGTGTTACTTTAAAGGGATAGTTCACCCAAAATGAAAATTCACTTATTATCTTACCCAAACAGAAAAAAAGAACAGAAAAATTGCGGGAAAAAAAAGTGAATGCGGCCCCAGAGGAGGATAAGAGTGGACATTTAGGCCAAAAAATATGGTGTAAATTATGGCCTTTTGAGTCGGACTTGAATGCCGGGGCCTGGATGACAGCCCAGGAGCACTTTTTTCTGTTGTTTTTATATGTTTGAGGAAGTGGTCACCAGCTATTTGGCTGCAACGCTGTTTACCCCTGAAACTCCAAAAGTGTTTTGTGGACTCAAACACGTCACCCATCGGTAAAGTGGTGACTTGATAATGACTGAATTAAAATTTTGGGGTTAACTATCTCTTTAACATAAACCTGTCAAAGTGGTACAGGGACAGGATTTTACCATTAGCTAGCTGGGCCAACAACTCAGCTCTTAACCAAAAGGGCCTTAAATGGCTGTGGCTGTACTATGATGTAGAGTATAAAATTGAATTAGATTCCTATTTTAACATACATCAACATAGTCCCATTTAACTTACAACATGCCTTCAGAATGCATATTTTATCACTGCCAGCGCTAAATCAGCAAACACTCACAGGTAGGTGATTTTAAAATGGAATGACTCGATATGTGAATAAAAAAAGAGTATCATATAAATATTGTGTCATATGTCACGATTTTAGAAATACTGAGGTCATGAGTCAAACTCAAGCATTTTTGTTTTTATTTCCTAGCATGGAAGCTCCTAGGGAACCAGGAATAACATGTTAGTGAAAGAATACATGGGGACATCATGAGGTGGGACGAAACTTTGCCTACAGTAGCAGAATTATCCAAAAACGGTGTAGGCTTGTGTTGTATGGACTGTAAAACACAACTTGCTACCACAATGACCTAAGCCTCCCCTACGTAGATAGTCTGTTATTAGCCGCTAGAGGGAGCTATAAGATACCAACACAGTAGGTGAAGACAGCTCAGATAAATATTGTAAAATCATCAGCTCTTAACTTGAAACACACAATGGAAACACCGATAGCTTGTTTTAAAAAACGAGCAACACAGCTTTATTTCACAGGGAGATCACACAGCAGGTGATTTCATTGACACATAATAAATATACCGATGTAGGACTTGGTTAGCACTCTGGAGTATCAACTTTTTCAAGAGCACCATATGCCCTCCACACCCCGAACAAATTCATACAAACATAATGATTTCATGCAAATTAACAAAGGACATTTTATGTCAGTATATTGGATCACAACTTTACCACCCAAATTCTCTTCTGTGAGCCTTTTACTGAACACTGCGGAAACTGATATCGCTCTCTCTCTCTCTCCCTCTCTCTTTCTCTCTCTCTCTCACAATCTTGTGTGTTCAGTCAGACAAAACTCCCGTTTATATTTATAATATATTTAATGAATTTCTCTTCTGTCTTTTATTTATTCTGTTTGTTTACACATGGATATATGTTGTCATTTTTTATAACAACCAACCCTCTGTTGACAGGATTAATGAAATAAAGGTTTGTTTATAACGGTCTCTCTCCGTCTCTCTTTCTCTCTCTTTGTTCAGTTAGAGATACCTCCCTGGCTCTCAATTTATATTTTTTTTATTCATTTTTTAAATTTTTATTATTTTTTACACGAATCTGTGTTGTTGTAACTTATGGTAAGGGGAAATGGTACCCCCCCTGCTCTCGGGGCCACATCTATAGGTGCGTGTCTCCGCCTCGCGCTCGTGACCTCTCCTCTGTGGGATGAACACGGAAGAAGCGGAGCAGTGGAAGAGGACAACTTCTCCGCCCCTCACTCCCCCCTGTGGCGGGTTTGAAAATGTCCAGTGTGAGGTGATGAGACCTGCGGTGTCAGCTCTGAGTCTCCTGGTCACTCCTCCTCTGCCCTTCATGCTGACTGACTGGCTGGAGTTTACATCCACGCTGAAGAGGAGCAAGTGTTGAGAGGAAATCATGGATTTTACACGGAGGGTTTGGCTGCTCCCTCTCCTGAAACCCGAAGAACTCAACTCTGGAAACGATGCTGTAAATCTCAGAGTTTCATATGTGAGTACCTCTGTTAGGATCTTCAGATTCTGACATGAATATTTAGCATGTAACTATATGACCAAAGAGGGAAAGAGCCCTCGTTGAACCCGATGATGATAGAAAACTATTTAAACATATAAAAAACAATTAAGCTGTGGTTTTATGCTTAAGATATGATACAAAACGGCACTTACATGGCTATATACACTATATAACGTGGTGTAGTCCTAAAACAAGCCCTATGTGATTTGTGAATATGGGCTTGGACTATACAAATACGATTTGATTGATTGAATTTGATTGATGATTTATTGACTGAAATATCAGAAAAACATCCTGTCTAATACACATTTTGTTTTATTTTTTACTTTTGAGCATAACATGTAATTATTTTCAAACCTGATTATAGAGCCAAAGAGAATTATACATACATTGTGGTATCATTGCTCATTTTCAAGATATAAAATAATTATACAATTACAATACCATACATTCATGAATATGAAGCAGGTGATATTTATCAGATTGTACCCAGGGCTGGACATTATTATTAAGAAGAACCTGCCGTTGAGCATTACAGGCTCACATTTATTCGTCACTCATATTCATGACATTCACTTCTAGTTCTAAGATTTACTCACACAGCTCAGCAGAACTTCCATAATTCATTAAAGTGCTATGTGTAACACATTACATAATGATATGTGAGGAAGTGGTGACACATTTAAGATCAAATTTCTTTATTTTTAGCTTCTTTAAGTTGCCAACATCTTCTTGTCCAATGTAGCGGATGCAACTCGGGTTTAGTTTTAAGGTTACACAGTTTTTGGAAAGAAATTTAAGCATCTCTGAGTCAGAACCAGAGCTTATACAAATGATCATTTCTCATTACTGCAGCTCTCCCATCATGATAATACTTTCACCACCCATTTTGTAGGTCTATACCTTCTGTAACCTATGCATTTAAGCTATCTGCTGCAATTACATTGAAAGGTTTATGCAAAAGAAATGGGTCATCAGATCAGCCAGTGCACCTACGATCACATTATGTAGCTCTGAGAGGGCGACCGATGCACAACATTGCCCTGTAAGAACTAACAGAATGTTTGCTTATTCTGTGGTGGAAGTTTGTTTTTGACATTTGGGCTTATGGCCAAATGTCTTGTCTTTTTCCGAATTTGCTTGTTATTCAGTATTTGAAGACAGAATGGAATTCCTGATGTTACCATGGAGGGAATGTGGCAATGTAACAAAAAGATGTATAGTATATTCAGAAATGAAAATTATAAATGAGAATAGCAATATGTGAACACATAAACAAAATAGTCCTTAGATGAAACCACTAATTTGAGATTATATAATCTAGCAACATGAGTAAGCAAACACCGAAATGCTTGTTGGGTTTTCCAATATCCTAAAACAACCCTCTTAAGGCTCTTACCTCATAAATCCAGCACACAAAACCATAAAATTAGAGTGAAAGTAACACAGCAGCACAACGTCCAAGATACCAGTTTTACATCACCTTTTATAAAATAGTCTGCTTGTATGACCATCATTTGTTATATTTGGCTGAATTGTTAGTAATGACCATAATGACAATGAGGTGACCAAACTTTTCCCTTTATAAAACATGAAATCCAATATATTGCCAGGAAATATTTAAAATGTGTTTTTCTAACTTTTAAACATTTAGAAAATATGATTAGGCAAAATCTCAGATAAGAAAAACCAGTGGCAGCCAAACACAAACATTTCAATAATTTGATAAAAACTTACTTGATTGATTTTCAGGTGCAAAGAAACAAATAGTGTCAAAGTCAGGTCAGGGGATCTGGTCCACAGCCAGCATAGAGTACTAAGCTTTGGTTTGTTGTATTAACAATAATTGTTTTCTGATGAAGTTGTAGCAGACTATAAGCTGACACAGCACAGTTATTACAAATAGTGAGTTTAACGAATGTAGAAATATAAAAAGAGTTTGTTTGCACGGATGTGATGCAGCTGAAGATCTCCATTACAACAAAGAGGAGTATTTGATAGAAGATAGATAAACATATTCTTGTTGACAGTTAATCATCTGGAAATCTCCTTAGAGGCACATTTTACACTTCTTATTCTCTTTACATGCACTCATGACTATTACTGCATATGTGAAAAATTATATCTTTTAGTTTTGTGCATACATTTTCACATTATAATGCAGTTAATCATACTAATTTAAACAGAGCAACTTATCTGTTCCGTCCCATTGCCCGTTATGGGACTGAGTGATAAAACATGGAAAAAGGAAAGATTCAGGTTTAAATCTATTTATTAATTTCAACAAAAACAGCACAATCACTTTCATTTCATTTTAAGAGATCCACTGGGTGTACTTTTTTCTATCTCACAGACATATGGAAGCAAAAATAACAGCAGTGTCTTAAGGGTGGACATTTATTGTTTAAGACATTGCATTTTTAATTAAGTGGAAAGTGGGAATTAGTTTGTCCACTCTATTTTCATACCTTCTATTCCTAAGAATAACAGGAGATTCTTCTCTGGCCAACTGTGATAAATGTAGTGATAGATTAATTTAATTCGTTTCACTTTTGCATTAATACCATTCATGTCGTATTAGAGTTGTTACACCAGGAGGACCGTAAATCTCTGCAGGGATACATGAAACTACAACAACATCATCATTTCTTCTTCAACAATTGATTGAATGTTCCTAAATGATGTGGTGGTGTTATTGAGATGTGTGGCAGAGGTAGATGTGTCACAAAGCTGTTTTTTATTTTATTTTATGTGCTTATTTCTATTCACCAAGGCTGAGTGTTCATTAAGTGTTTATCACATCTCAATATGTCTACACGTGTTTTAACTCAGAATGTGCAATTAGATAGAAGTAAGTGTAGCCTACTGAGTGTTGTCACCTTCATCATCATCATCTGAGTTCATCATCTGTTGAGTTTTACAAGAAAACCAGATGGACCCAACTGCTGCAACTAAACTGGGAAGTGGTGCTTTCTCATTATGTAAAATATGTTTTTTTCAATGACAAAACATTTAAAATATTTGAATACTACTCTAAGTCAATAACTGATTTGTTATTATTACTTTATAGTTTTGCTGGCTCGAACCATAATTACTATTACCACCAGTAATTATTTTTTTTACTCTCAAATAACTAAGACCACTTGAATTTTCCTTTCCCACCAAATGAAAAAGAGTAGAAACATATAGCAAGTCCTTTATTTGATTTCGCGTACATCCTGCTGTCATAGTGGGATGATGGACACGAAGCAACTGGTGAATAAATACCTCGCTCATGAACATATTAGTGGTAGCTGCTGACCTTACATATTTACACATGTTGAATTATTTCTGAGCTTGTATTTATGAGAATTTAAAGCACTAGTATTGCAGAACGCATGGGTTTGTGTGTGTGAGTAAGTGTGTGTGTGTGTGTGTGTGTGTGTGTGTGTGTGTGTGTGTGGTGGTGGTGGTGGGGGGGGGTATTGCGTGCGTGTCAGAACTGCCAGTCCTGTGCTGCTCTACTTTCAATCTAATTATCGTAATTATTTGCTGTGATGATGATGATACCACATCTGGCTGTTATGGGAATTAAATTTCATTCAACTAAAATATTTTTCACACTGTGCTAATTCTTTGTTGCCACTTCCTCTCACAAGTGGCGTGCAAATTTAAGCTGTGTACCATTGTAGATGTTTTTGATTTCACATGGGATTAATAATATGCATATATAGTTTGAATATGTAGGCTAAGGTGTGTCGGTCATAGTCAGGTTTTTTCACATTTACCTTTACTAGAAGAAATACTGTGACTGCCTATAAATAATTTGTCCCATCACGACAGAAATTTCATCTGAACCCTTTTTATCTGCTTTGTGACGCTGCAAATTGACCTTAACCTATTTATTTTGATAGCAAATGGGAAAGCACTGGATTCAGTGTATGAGATGAGCTCATCTGAGATCAACCTGGGCCAAATAAGCAGATCAAGTGAAAGCAGATAACTAGCGTCTGGCTGGACGTGTGAAAGGATCAATGCATTTCAGGACAGGAGGAGATGGAACAGTCAGAGCCTAGTCAATATGAAAAGGATACAGTGGTTTTTGTCTCTGAAAGGGGGAACATAGCGATGTAATCCTCTCTTTGGAAAGCTTTTTCGCTTATTAAAATATCACTCTGTCACTTGCTAAAATGAGGCAGTGAATATTTGGTTGTGGAAAGGCCTTTGGTATTGTCTTTATTTAGATTGTGGCTTTGTTCTCTGATCAGAATACCTGCATACTCCCTTTATATTTTGATTTAGTCCACATAAGGAGAATTTGAAAAGAAAAACAAATCAGATGTGCTCTTTTAGACAGATATCTGTTACATGAAATTTCTTATTTTTTCAAAAGCAAAATTTCTAAATGTTGTAGAATTAATTAAAATGCAGAAACAATAAATTATTTGTACAGCATAAGTTTCACAGTTTTTTCCTCCTTCCCAGATTTTTTTTTTTTTTTTTACTATTTGGTGAACATAGTTGATCTTTGAGAGATGGTGGAGACCAAAACAGAGCTAAAAGGAGAATAAATGTTGGACATTTCTCAGTTGGCTGAAACATGACTCCAAATTACTGCTAATGTAACCTCAGTTTGGCTGGATGTGTAAATAGACAATTGGATGTGAACATGTACACCATCCACAGTTTTTATAAGAAGATTCAATTTCATTGTGGTATTTTCAGCTTGGTGCGCTGATTCCAATTGGCTAGAGAACTAAAAGCCTTAGTTTAAGTTCATAAGTATCATCAACTTGTCCTTCAATAATAAGACTAGAATCAAGTGTTGAAAAAAATAATACAATTTATAAAATAAAACTCCTTCTTCTTGCTGGTGATTTTGTCATAGAGCTCACACATTGGCTCACCTCACAGTTGAGATTTTAAAAACACAGTTCACTGTTTTTGGACATCAACATAGGGCCACAGAGACATTTTGGCATTTGTGGTTGCTATTAATTGGGACCATAGAGATCACAGAGTACGACTTTCAGGTATTTTTGCAGGTTGAAATCCAGACCCGGCCGTTTCCCTCAGTTCAGCAGAGGCAAACAAGTGATCACCATGCTAAATCATGGCTGGTGAAAGCCGCTGGTCAGGGCTACAGACCTAATCCCTCTGATTCAGAGCTATGGCTGCCCTAGTTTGACAGAGTTGGATAACAGAAATCTAGTGGTCAGTGGGAAGGGTGAAGAATTCATGTCTTGTCCTTCAGCCCCATCTTACAATCAGAAAATCCAGGTTTTGACTTTAGCTTTTGATATTGCAACTACACAATATTTGAAATAGAAAACATGAGCCATATTTGTAAACCTCCAAAGTGCAACCTTCAAGTTTACCACACACATGTATGCAGCATAATGGATGCAATGAGCACAACATTTTCATTGCTGTGAATTAGATATCTTTTTTTCTCACACCTCCTTTCCTCTGTCATTTTCCCATGTCTTTGCTCCTGTAGCTGTAAATAAATTCTAGTACAGGAGAATCAGGATGAAAAGATGGCAGCCATGCTGTTACCAACGGGTCCTGATGGCTTGCGGCGGTTCACTCGCGAATCCTTGGCTGCCATGGAGCAGCGGATTGCAGCGGAGCAGGCCAGGAACACCAAGGTTTGCCAGGAGGCTCACAGGAACGCAGAGCCACTCAAACCCAGGCCCGACCTGGAGGCAGGCAAGCAGCTGCCGCGCATCTTCGGTGACATCCCTCCAAAACTTATCGGGATGCCACTGGAAGACATTGATCCGTTTTACTACAAGAACCAGAGGGTGAGTGTCTCTGTCTATGTGATCGAGTAGTAGCTACACATCTGTTACCATGGATGTGTTTATAGTTGTATTCACATACAATACATATATATATATACATTTGTACATGTTGTTATATCAGGACAATAACTAGCCACTATGTTCTATGTGTGTGTATTAGTATATCTTTATTTTTTCTACACCATGAAACAAGTTACAACTTCCAAATCGAGTCTTTATAAAGTGATTTTTGGTAGCTTGAAAGGCACTATATAAATAAAATTGTCATTATACAATTAAAGACAACATTATAATCTCAGGGTATTTTTCTTGAAACTTTCTGATTTAAAACCAACTGTTAATACTGAAGATTATAATCTTTCTGAGCAGCTCACAAACATACAATTCATTTAAATTGTATTTACAATTAATTTATCAAACAGCTATATACTGACAGTTTAGGAGTAAGTTAATAGTGCATTTGTTGGGGGCTATTTTCAGTGGTGAGTTAATACACATAACAACAGCCAAAGAGTATTTACAACAGCATGACATGTGGGTTTGACTAAATGATAAACTACAGTGCCCATATTCATGGTAATGAAATCTATCACACTGCACATTCATGTGTTACATTCATGTTTTCAATTCAAGTAAAATGGATCAGATACTGACTACACTTGTAATGCTGAGAAGAATCAATTAATTGTTGGTTCGCTCTTTTTAATTTTTGTTGTATGGTTCATATGTCAGAAACCTAATTGGTGGATATTACAGATGATGAGTATGATGTGTTGAGGGGAAATTCTCACATTCATCTTTTCAGCAAAAAAGACCCAGAAGTTAAAGAAAAGTTGTTTTACTCAATTCGTGACATCAACAATTAAAATTGATATTAACTGTGATGCTCTTGCAGTTCTAAGCATACCACGGATTTGATTCACATATGATTTGTATTGATGGACGAGCTGTATATTAAATATTGATAAATACAGCTCTCATCTGTACTTGTAAACATGATATGGTAGCGACTGTCCAGATCAGCTGATGTTTTCACTGAAGTGGTGTTTTAGAGCAGCTTGCTGAGGCACAGCAGTGACTGCATCTCTTTAGATCTCTTGTGGATGCAGAAATAGGATTAGCAAGTTTTGATTTGCAGAGTTGGTAGATCAGGCTGCTACCCATTAATGGGCCGCTTATGGAGAGATGAAAAAGGTCGTGGCAGTCATTCTCAGGGTCTCTTTGTTTTGGCATGTGATGCGCTGCTGGATGGGAGGATTATCCAAAGAAGAAAAAATATTTAAATAAATGTCACATCTGTTGGGGAGAGGTTCAGCTTGCTTGGAGTTGCCTCCATTAACTCAACTGGCCTCGCGGGCTGTGCGTGTAACGGTGCTTGCCGCTTTCTTGGGAGCAGAAGTGCTTATGGTGGAAGGCAACACAGATGGTAGACAAAGATGCCGACTCAACACAGAAGCTTTAAAATCCTGCCTGCTGGGTAAAGAAAAAGGCCAAACTGCTGCTCTTAGCTGCTGTCGAGTTCCTCTGCGGATGTAACACAAATGTTCCTGTACTTGATTGGACAATTAGATTTGGAAAAATATATCAATAATTGTACATATCCTGTTACAATTTATTTTATGTACAAATTATGAACACAAATATTGAAACATGTTTTTCCCATGAATGATTTCTGTTTGTTTCTCTCTCTTTTGCAGACTTTTATAGTACTTAACAAAGGGAAGGCCATCTTCAGATTCAGTGCCACGTCTGCAGTTTACATATTTACTCCATTTCACTTCATCAGATCGATTGCCATAAAAATTTTGGTCCATTCATATCCTTTTGCATTGCCTATGTTTATTCCTGCCACAGCCATTTAAAATAACCACAGTTGGTTACTTCCACATTTGTGAGATAGTTTGTGAAATGTAGCAATAATGGGTCAACATCTTCTTTGGGTAAAATGACTGACACATAAATAAATTAATATATTTAATTATAATAATCTGTCAGTCTTTCGAGAACAAAAATAATATATAATATATAATATAAATTGAATGTCCTAGTTAATTGTAGACACACCTCTTTGCATCTCAATCTGGCACATAAGCCAATTTCTAATATTTACTGATTCCCCCCATAGATTTCTATTGGATTTTTCTATAGTCCCATTTTGGAAACAGCTTTGTATTGGTCATCTCTGGCTTCACAAAACAAATCCTCTCATATCCCTCTTTTAATCTCTGAAATGAAATAAGAGCAAGGCGATTTCATGTCATGTGACTGCTGCCTATTAGTTTCCAGATAGCTGATTTGCACTTTACATGCAGGGGGAGGTCTTTCCTCTAGATCTCATGCAAGGTCATAGATTACACAGCACCAATTGATCAAATGATCTGTTAATTATTCTCTTAAACATAACATAAATAATTAAAAGTTACAATTAAATAGTCTAAGAGTCCAAATATCAAAACTGTGTGACCGTTTTGAAATAAAATTCACATTACGGAATTTAGTTTATTGAAGGACAAATTGATTATTCTGATTAATTTCTAGTAATTTCATCCAGATTCAAAAGAATATATATGTTTTAAAGTTGGCTGTTTCTTATGGTTTAATTTATCCATAGGAGAGAATGATATCATTTTCTATAATCTGCATGTCCTGTCATTATAATGCCATTGGCACGCAAAGTTTATCCTAATGGATGTGTGTCATAGGATTATGGTAAACATTGTGATTGTGATTGTGTTACTGTGTTGGTGACAGTTACAGATGGGTTTTTTTCTGTAACTGACTGTAAATCAGTATTTTGCTGTAAACTTTCCTTAACTTCTCCTCCACATTGTTTAGCCTGTTCATAATGTTCACTATACTGACCAACTGTTGCTTCATGGCCATGTCCGACCCGGCACCATGGACCAAGTACCTGGAGTAAGTAAATACAGTACAGTCTGCTGTGAGTGTGGGACAGAAACTGTGATACGTGTTCTAATATGGAGCTTTGCTGGGATTTGTTGCTTTAACAGCGATGACTGAAGAATCAGTTCACATGTAAGTAAGATGAAGCATGTCATATTTCCTGTAGCCCCCAAACAAAAGCATGAAATGTGGAATGAACCTCACCAGTGAAAAGTGTCCAGAAATATTGTGCTTTGCATGATGTGGAAGGTGCAACTCAGCTGTCACCATCATCAGTGGGTCAGAGGAATGTTTAGCATGTAGCATAGCATGTTATCTGCTCTCACAAAGACAGTTTTTTCCTTTAAATTTTGACATCTTCATAAAGTAATATACAATACATGTGAAAGGAAACAAAACAGCTGCTGCAAGTGAGATTTGTGTGTGTTAAAGTTTCAGTGTATAGAATTTAGTGCCATCTAGTGGTGAAGTTGCCTTTTGCAGCTGAATATCTCTCCCCTCACCCTCCCCTTCCAAACATGAAAGAGAACCTGTGGTAGCCTTCAGTTGTCATAAAAACTCAAAAGATGTTTAGTTTGTCCAGTTTGGACAACTGTAAAAAAACATGGTGGCCTCCGTAGAGAAGACCCACTCCTGATGTAAATATAGACTATTTAAGCATAAAGGCTCATTCTAGGGTAAAGAAAACAACCCATCGTACAATTTAGATGAAACACACTGGTGAAAACATCATTAGGATTATTTATATTCAATTTATGCCAATAGATCCCTTCCACCTAAATTTTACACAATGGACCTTTAAATATGATGCTACAGCTGGTACCCGAGTGGCTTAGCTTAGCTAGCATCCAAGATTGGCCCTTCGTATATCAACAGTCGTGAAAGTTGTATTTATTATGATGTTATTATACGCGAAATGCAGCGTAAGGCATTGTTATGAACTGGTTTTGCTAACAATGGATAGCTGTCCAACGTAAACATTGTTCCTGTGCAACTAGAATACTATCAACTCGGGTTATTGGGGTGTGATGTCTTTCCGAAGGTCGAGCCCAGAGGTGTAATGGAACGCAGCGTTAGTTTAGCTCAAAATGTGAAAAGAGCTCGCCCTGTTCTGTACAAAGGTCACCATGAGGTTACCAACCAGCAGAGACTTCAGGAAGTTACTGATATAGATAAAGAAATACTGCGGCATATAGACCCCCATAAAGCCATAAATGGTCTTTCACATCCATTATATATACAATTCAGATTGAACAAACAAGATATAAGATGTTCATTTGAGCAGTAGAGGTCATAGTCAGCAGATTATCTGTTTCTGGTTACTGACAGATTTATATTTTCACTATACCTGAGAAAGTCTTCACCATGTCCTTTTTGCTGTGAAAAGCTGAATTTGAACTAGCATATATATTTTTTAGGTTATTTTATTATTTATATAGTCTGACTAATACTTTCTTTTATGAGGGCTGATGCTAAAGATAAGAAATGTAATTAAGTTTTAGTATTTTACAGTTGAACCATAAACTTTATATAAATAACTATACATTCTTATTCAGCTTTCTGTCCTTGCATAATGCTTTTTAGAAATTGATAATATTGAGCCTGAAATGCATGAAGAAAGGTGATTTAGTTTTTTTTTAAAAGCCTAATACAAAGTGGCCTGTCCCATTCAGGCCGAATTTTCCTTTTTGACACAAAGAACACTAAAAGCTGAGTCATGTCTCCTCTAAAGATACTTTCTCCATCCTTTCTTATGGTGTTGTTAGAAAACATTAAGAATTACAGAAAGGTAGATTAAATTGATCTAATATGTAAAACAGATATTGGTCACATAAGTCAAAATTGCAATTTCAAAAATGTCCAAGATTTCCCGAAATTCATCAGTGAAATGTCTGTGAAATGATTGTTTTGGCCGATAAATGAGTCGGGCTCTAGTTATTTTTGACAAACAGTTTTTAACCATGAACATTTATGTCATGCACAGTCAGTGAAACTTCTCAGTTATTCAATACTACAAATTATTTGTATTATCCAATGAATTTTGAGTTGATAGTGTTTGTCTTCCATTGTCAATTCTTATTTAATTTCTCATAGTATGTTATGTTGTGGTTTATTTCAATGCTCAGATCTGTGCATCGTTGTACCGAGTGCTAACTTTGATTTGCTTCCTCCTCCATGAATATTCTTTAGGTATACGTTCACTGCCATTTACACCTTTGAGTCAGCGATAAAGATATTGGCAAGAGGATTCTGCTTGTTGCCGTTTACCTTCTTGAGAGACCCATGGAACTGGCTGGACTTCAGCGTCATTGTCATGGCGTAAGTAACAATGTCATAACTGATTGTTAATCTCACCTGACATTTATTTTCCATTAGCTGTGGCTACATTGTGCAGATGTGAGGGAAATCTAATTTAAAAAGTCATGTTTTGTGGGATAGTTTTTGTGCTGTAATATTATGCAGAACCAAAACTGTCCCATCTTTCAGTGTTTTTTAGTAATGTCAAAGTGACCGTAGTCAGTCAGTCATCCTGAGTGCTGATTTGAAACACCATGAACGATAAGCCTATTGTGGAGGTCGCAGGTATGTGTCCCATGATCCCATGATGCAGGTAGAAGATTAGACAGGTGACTTCTCCATGCTGCTGCATTGTCTGAGACCAATCATCCTGATAGGACGTTTGCTTTGTTTGGAAACAGCGAGACAAAATCGCTTGTACTGGTTATACTCTGAAAGCTGTCACTACCTGCAGTGATTAATCTGTTTTTGATTCAGCTAATTCATCTGTCATTTCCTCTCACAGACACAGAGCACTGGCTACTGTGCTGTTTGAACTCTCAATGACACTATAATCAATGTTTTTATCTTAACAATGGATCACACACTTTTTACACTACATGCATGTGTAAAAAGTTGTTAGGTTATTATTATTATCAACTAATAATCCTCTTACAACATGAGTAGCATTGTTTCCCACCACAGCAGTTATCTACTATTTGGCCAAAGCACATGAAATGAAGACCTTTTTACTTTGTCTCTTGTACCAAACAGAAGTCAGACAAACAAAGAACCTATTTGGTGAATTAAGTGAGTGAATATTGATCTTTGTCAGGAACATTTGCCAGGTGGATAGAGACATGATAGCAAATAAGTACTAATGTTCTAGATGTATGAATAGGCAACTGTTAGCCGCATCAAATAATGTGTCAGTGTACTATTTACAGCTTGTTGCTTTTATCCTTAGTGTCAAAAAATACATGGAAGATTAGTTTGTGTAGATTTATTTAAAGCAACAAACTCATTCTATGAGATCTTTATATTTTTTGTTTATATGTGTAAGTCTACATGATTTTTAACAATGACTGATTGAAACCAAGACTTTTACCTCTTTTAAATCGAAATGATACCCAGATTATTTAGAAGTAAACTGGGCAAAATAGGTGATTGACTCTTTTTCCATTACCAGGAGATGAGTTTGCCTTCACGTTTTTCCCCCTTGGCGGGTCATGTTTGACATCAGGAGCGCACCAACAACTGATGTGCTCTCTTACCTTGTTGTCTTGCCAATGTAGCATATTCACCTGTCTCATTTCCATCCCCGCTGATGGATGAACCTACTGTAATCATTTGACCCTGGACTGAATACAGATTGTATCCATTCCCATTACAGACAAAAGCCAGGTATTACTGGATGTTAATAGGTTATTTGATCATTGGAAAAGGGGCTTTATTTATTTGATTGAAAGATATGATGAAGTGTTTTAAAGATATGTTGTTATGCTGGTGTTGCTGCTGATCATATAGAAGACCTTCTTTATTTAATCCTCTTACTGTTCATCCAAATTTACAGATATCTGACAGAATTTGTAGATCTTGGAAACGTCTCTGCATTGAGAACCTTCAGAGTTCTACGAGCTTTGAAAACCATCTCAGTTATCCCAGGTAAGATGCCCATCACATTAAACCTCCATGTTCCTGTGTCACTGTAAAACCAAAGTTGAACATATTGTCTTGTGTCCTCCCTCAAGGTCTCAAGACCATCGTTGGTGCCCTGATCCAGTCCGTGAGGAAGCTGGCAGATGTGATGATCCTAACCGTCTTCTGTCTCAGCGTGTTCGCCCTCATTGGCCTGCAGCTCTTCATGGGGCTCTTGCGACAAAAGTGCGTCCGTAATCTTGCACACTGCGTCAACTCCTCCTACAGCGCCAACGCCTCCTTCATCTGTAACAACAGAACCTGGAGCTCCAGGGATGACTTCCTCAGCAGTGAAGGTCAGCTGAAACAAAACACACATCAGACCTTTTCAGACAGAAAGTTTGCCTTTCAAACATGAAGAAAGCAGCAGGAGATTGTCTGGGTCAGACACGTTTACAACTTTCAGGCGAGGGGTGGAGCTTGGGTAGAGCATGCAGGAGGATGGACATAATGTTTACATTCTGTTTCTTTATTTTGTTGACAGCACATCCACACTGTCGTTAGCCCTTATTACCAAAAGCTCTTGAATTTTGCTGTTTTTCCAAGTTGACATTTTCTTCAGTGTCTTCTACTTATGTGGCACCTCTTTTTCATCCTGATATATTTGTATTATTTGACATTTCCCTGCTGTATTTTCACAATCTATTACTGCACTAGGGGGCAGGCAGGAAAATGTGCTGAGCAACTGACTCGAACATTAGCATTGTCACATTTAGCTCCTACATTTCTGGAGTTCAGTGCATGTCTGAAAGCAGCTTTATATGTCCCACATGTACAATGTGTAGTGCCAGTATTACAAATTAAGTTAAAAGAACTAAATTATACTGTTCCTTTAAACATCCTATTTCCTTTTTTTTTTAGATAATTTCTACAAAGTTGAAGGAGCAAAGGATGCCTTAATATGTGGTTATGGAAGTGATGCAGGGTAAGTGAGTGTCCTTTTTACTGCTTGTTAATCATCTGTGAGCTATTACATAATATCACAATATTTAGTGTCTAATGGCTTTTGATACTATGCACGTCACATGTACAATTGGATTTAGCAGCTTGAGCATCAGGCTCGGTCCTAAAATAGTTTTCACAGACCTACAAAAAACAGACACAACAACACATGATACACTTTCGGCTTCATATTTTCAATCTGGGACTTAATGTATAGAGCAATGATCCCACCAGAGGGAGGGGTGGGGGTAGCGTGAGAGAGGGTGTACACAAGACGACATGTGGTGTGGATAATCACCCAGTGGAACTGGAACCCTTTACTGAGAAACATGGAGTTGCCAGCTGGAGAGAGGGGGGGTCTGTAGAGATTTTATCGTCTCAAAAGCTCTATGACATGATTAGGTGAAACAGGGCGAACTGGATCACTTCAGATTGATATTCTGTTATTGTTGACAGGAAATGGTGCACTCATTTCTTCATGTTTAAAGCACCAGAAACACTTGGAGACAAATAAATTCTTAAAAGCTTTTTCATGATAAAAAAACAAACAGATTTTAACAGAAGAAAGTTGAATATTAAGCCTCAGTATCTTTCTCAGATGCAGTGTCTGTAAATGTTCACATTTTATGTGTAAATTGTTGCACTTTGTTCCCTATCAAAGGCACAGCGTGAAACCATCCAAATATTGCTACTCAGCCTTACGCGCTGAATAATCCTATAAATCCAAATGCTTTTGAAACAAGCACAACAGGATGACTCTGCCCCTGCCAGGCCCAGTTCAAGGGTTATAGTGAACTAAATACCCATCTGTGTGAATCTGAAATCCTGCAGCTTCAACAAATGGCTTCCATTAGGTGCTCCAGTTAATGATACATGATAATGCCTCAATGACAGCAAAGGTAGTGGTGTTTTTATAGGGATTATGTTCTATATAGAACCTGATTATGTTTTTATATTTTGGTAAATAGTAACACCTACAAAATAATACATTACGGGACCATTTTACACAGTTAAACCCTGGGATTCTTTAAAAGCAGAGGGAAAGTTTGCATCAATTAATAGTAGCAGCTTTAACAGATTAGGTTATTTAGGTATAAACCAGCCTGTGCCTCTACTCAAGTTTCAGTAAACCTTGAGTTCCTTCTTGAGTATTTTTTATGAGATATTTCAAGTGTGTATGAGACTTTAAAAATTTAATTAAGTTAATATTAATTATAGTACCTAGTTTTAAAAATTAACAGAGAAGGTGTAGACACAGTGGAGGTAGTTGCTTATTTTTATTAGCTTCACAGTGTGGCCAGCCCTTTATTTTTTTCATCTCCCTCTGTCCTGCAAAAATATAGGGATTTAATCCCCAGAGAGGTAAAAAATTGGTTCAGTAATTTGTGTTCAACTCAGGGCAAAAGTGGATGCATTCGAGGGCATCAAGGAGAAACAATGTCATTACACTCCCTTAAATAGTGGGTCAGTAAGATCATACTTGTACCAATATTACCAATCCAGCTGTCGCAGAGTTTACATACTGTCACTGTCATTTTATTTTAGATTTGTGGGATGTTTTTGTGTTCCTGCCAGTTTTCCTGTCTAAATGGTGTGATAATAGTAATGACTGGGACACGGTTTGGACTTAGATGCATGACTCGAAACAGATCAGTTTCACAAAATCACAGTCCACCAAACAGTTTGCTAACAGGCAGGCAGTCAGCCCTGAGCAAACAAATTCAGAGTGCAGAGGCAAAAGGCACAGAAGATGAGCAAAGGTCAAAAACACACAAAGGAAGAATGCTCTAATGCGAGACACAAAGGAACAAAGATGTACTGGAGACAAACTGAGTAATGACACAGACTGTGTCTGAAATCACTCACTAATCACTATATTGTGCACTATATAGTGAGTTTGCCTTTTTGTAGTGGTGTTTTAATGCTAAGTGAACTTTTTATACCCTGTATTGCACTCATTGTTTCCCACAATGCATCATAAAAAGTAATGCACAACTGGTGGTCACTAACCGAGCAACATAAACCACCATGCATTGCGCTCGTGGCGGAGAGACGAGAGGAGCGAGAGCAGCAGGAACAGCCTGACCTGTCGTATGAATGTAAATAGAAGCAGCCCAGCACAGCACAGCACAGCAGGGCGGCAAACAAGTTTATTTCTACGTTTATATCTATGTTTTTTCACCTTAAAGTATAAATAGTAAGTGCAAAATAAACACTTAAAATTTGATGTGGGATTTTCATATGTCATAATCCTATGTGACGTTATTACTGGCGCAGAGAAAATGTACTGAGTAGTGTCCAAAAGCGTTTTCTTCTTTTCCAATGAGCTCACTTTGTCATGCTCTATGTAGTTATCACTATATCATGGAGTAGGGAATAGTGAATGAGTGGAGGATTTTGGACACAGCTACAGAATAAATACCCTATCAGCAGGTGATTACCAAGACACAGGTGTAAACAACTAGGGGCGGGGGAAAAAATCACAAAGGTGGGAAACACATGAGGACCACAGGGGAAGTTATCTGAAACGAGAAGAGAGGTAAGTGACTTATCAAAATAAAACAGGAAGTGACATAAACAGAAAAAAACATGACCTGACATTGGACAATATGTGATATTAATAGCTGTTTAGATAATAAGAGAATGATGATTTGTTTCAACATTGTTCTGTTGTGTCAAACAAAGTGATATTTATTGCATTTATAGGGTTTTTCTTTTGAATTTCTTTGCCTTTTGGCGATTGATAACAGCTCAAAACAGGATGACGCTGTATGTCATTGCTGCCAGGTTATAGGCCAAAGGAACCATAGGGTAGCTTATGTTTTTGCTGTCAAAATGAGGCCGCCTTTTAACTTGTGTGACATTTCAGATGGAAGTTTCTGAGGCTGGCTCTAGAGATGGGCAAGATATTAAGCAGGTCAGGATGGAGGACGTAAAACATAGAGGATGCTTAATCTTTTGAGTGTATTCCAACAAGTAATCCCTGAGTAGATTTCCAAATTAAAGCTTTGGATACATTATGATGACACACACTCACACACAGTCACACACATGCACACGAACACACCCAAGACACAAGTGGGGACGCATGCACACGCACATATTATAAAAAGATGTTTTCTGACGAGATGGTTAACAAGTTTGTGATAAATGATTTGGTCAAAGGTCCCAGCTGTTTCTCATTACGCCTACTGGGGAGTTCAGGCCAATGCTGATCCCCTCACATCTTAAAGCCACTGTGCATCCAGGATTATGACTGATTGTATAGACAGTTTCAACTTTTACCCTTGACTATTGTGGGCTTGGAAACCCACCACCTCAGACCTTCCCAGGGTAGAAAGAAAACACTTTGTTGAGCTTGACAGATGTTCTGCTGCTGTTCTGTTACTTAAACTGCAGGAAGTGGCACTATTAAAGTATGAATATAAATATAAACATGTTAGAGAGCTTCAATAGAGCTCACACAAACTGTGATAGTTTGGTTACATAAGATTGCTTTTATGAGAATGTCAATGACCATAATTTATTATTTGGCTATTTTTTTTATTGATTCTAAGTAATATTGCCTGAATGACTGTGCTTACACAATGCATAAGTATTGTATCGATAAATATTGAACTTTTGTTATATTGCCATAAAAACTATATTGCAATCATTTTTTATATTGTTTTATCGCCCAGCCCTAGAATTACTACATCATTGTTGACTATTTTGAAATGCTTGCTGTCAGTTTTAGGTTTTTTTACTTTATGTTTTTGAGTGTTGATTTCAGTTCGTTTCTGCACAGTATGAAATGACTTAGCAAACTCTGTGTAACTTTCTTGACTTGATTATTCTGTGTTTTTGTCAATTACATTACAGTTATGAGGCAATGCATGCAACACTGCACCAATTTGATGACATAAAAGCAGGTTTTAAGAGTCTGAGAACACAGTCTGAGTATTGTAGCTGACTGCATTCTGTAACTGCCACAATTAAACATCCTCCAGCTTGATAATGTGTCACAAATCAAAGGTTGTCTAAAACTGGCTTCTTAAACTTGACAGTAAGTTGCATTTCAGTGCTATATCCCCAGCCACCAGACATTTGAACAAAGAATACCTGACATGTGGTACAACAGAGGGATTGACTGCATGAATGTGCAGCTTTGCAGAAATTATGTGATGCAAACATGTTAACATGGAGCAGATATTGTCATCCTCTACACCACAAAGAATTGACAACGTTTGAGAGCAGAACGTGCCCAGTAGTAGTGTGGTGTAATAATATTTTTAGCGAGTGTAGTTTTCTTATTTGTAGTTTCAGATTGAATTGGCTCAAATGAATTAATCCTGAGTAATACACGTAATATATTATTACGAAAACAATTTAATACACTGTGGGATGTACACTACATATTCTGGTCTTCCCTTTAAGCAGCCGTCACCGCTTGATGCTGTGGATGTTTTCAGTATGGAGACTCATCAGATCCCACATTGGGTTCATCCGGTTCAGCAGTTCTCCTTGAGGACTGTTCTCAGGAAAAACCCATGCAGTCTCCAGGGAAGTTACCATAGAAACCTGTGAGACATTAGCCAGGTCCAGGTGCTTTGTTTTTTTACAGCAGTATCTAATTGCAAGAGAAGTCTCGTGTTCAGATAGTTGTTAAAGTGACAGCAATGGCTAACGAATAAGATTAGCAACCATGACACTGGATGTGTGCTTTATGTTTTCATTGCATGTTAGGCAGCCGAGGGTGACTTAATTTATACCTGAGAGAGTGAACTCAACCCGACATTCTGAATAAAAGGCTACAATAATGTTTAAAATAGAAGCAGAAAATAGGAAGTCGATTAAGGTTTAATGCTGTAGATAAAGTTTTGAATTAAAGATGTGTTTTTTCCTTAATTTAAACTGATCCCCTTGCAGCCATTGTTTTCCATTAGATAGCAATTAATGTATTTTTTTTTCATTATTGCTAATCAACAGTAAAATTGTACCTGTAAAGTGTCAGTGCCCATCACAGGTTCCTGAAGTTCAAGGGGACGTCACTTCTATAAACTTTTTCATTTATTGTAACATAGGACAAAGAATAGCAGCAAATCCTCTTGCTGAAGAGCTTGAACTAGAGGAGGTTGTTGATATTTTTTCAAATTAAATGACTCAGTAGGTTAATCAGTAAATACTGATGTGGGCAGATTTATATTCAGTTGATCAACTGAATATCAATCAATCTTGATGTGATTTTTGCCTAATGTTTTGTCATATTGATTAAAAGAGGGGAACAGATAGATGACAGCCAGTGCTGCAAAGGGGCAGAGGGAGGGGACAGCCTGACAAGAAGATGTCACTGGCCTCACGCAGCCTCCTCTATCCTCACTCCTGCACATTACTGAGCATTACCCGCTCAGCTGGCCGCTCGGTGAGATCTACAGCTGTTCCCACAGCAGCGCTCTCCTGTCCAGCTGTTTCCCAGCCATTATGAAATTATTCTGCACTCAGACTGACATGGCAGCCCAGCTTGTTCTCAGCTGCTGGACCTAAATATTTGCTGTAATGCCACTATGCTGACAATGAAGATCAGAAACTGAGGCATCGAGCTGACATTTTTTAGAACTGCAATTTGATACCCATCTGGCTCGGTGTAATCCCTTTTTCCACCAGTGCATTATAGTGCTCCTGCCTGGAGTGAGTTTCAAGTGCCCTCTTCAGTTGAAATAATGGTGATGGTGGCAGTGTGTGTACTTACTGACTCATCTGCTTCTCACTCCTGGAGTCAAATGCCACGAGGCTACATGTAGATACTGGAGATGTATTTAACTCTGTTAAAGCAGCCTGCACGCCACCACAGCCATATCTGTCCCAGCTTTTGTTTATCAGTCCTGTCTCGAAAGCATCTGTCTTCTGCATTTAAATTCTTTGTGCTTTACAGGAAGTGTCCTGATGGATATGACTGCCTAAAAGTAGGAAGAAATCCAAACTATGGCTACACCAGTTTCGATACTTTCGGCTGGGCTTTTCTCGCCCTGTTCCGACTAATGACACAAGACTACTGGGAAAAGCTCTTCCATCAGGTGCAATTTAGTTTTAATCTATCGATATTCTGTGATGTTTTTTGCTTGCCTAGAAAAATAATCTATATATTTTTCATTGGCCCACAAGTTTTTACTCAAACATGTAGAATAAATCATGTTTCAAGGAAATGTCATGTTGTTTACCTGGTTAATGGGAGAGAAACACATGGGACACAGTGGATTAACATAATCTTGCAGTGTAGTACATACAGGCAAACAACCTGAGCAGTCAGACAGGATTTAAACAACTCTCTAATCCAACCATGCCATTTAAAGCTGCTCTACTCATTATTTTTTTTAATTGCTACCTGTTATGTGAGAAGATTCAATCATAGTGACAAACCCACAGAGAATTATCATCTGCAGGTTCCTTCACATGTAGAGAGAGTTTTAGCGTCTTGTTTTGAGTCCACAACTTTCCTCTCTCATTAGAGTCTTTGTTTTGGCTGTAATGGCCCACAGGTTAGACATTTCCGCTAACTCTCACATCTCTCACCCTCACCTCTAACAGTAGGAATCTGTTGCCAGTGAAAAGACGCAACTAGTTGAGGAACATAATGGAGAATTTAGCCAGGTAATTTCCTCAAGAGTTATTCAGGGTTAGGGTAAGGTTCGTAAATTGTTTCTGAAACACTTTTTATCTTGTTTGTTGAAATACGGGAGTGGTTGCATATTGTTGCCTACTCTTGCTAGCTGTTGCAGGACTAGGATTAGGTATAGGTTACCACCCCTATCTTTAAGTGTTACATGACATTTTCACCATAATTACTTCAAATAGTAAATACTGTGAGAATGTTGAGTATACAGCTTTTTCCCCGCTGTGTCCAGGGATTAACTACATAATCCAGCTTCAGTTTAGGCATTAACTCTCTATACTTGTACAACATAGTACATGTACATTATGTTTGCCTGAGCAACACAGTCCGGCAAAATATAACCCACTCCCAATATTATCTATATCACTTACTGTGGCTGTAAAAATTGGTAAAGTTTTGAGCTAAACTCTCTGAATTCTAAATTGATAATTCAATTTTACAATGGCTATATCATATATTTTCTTCTTAGACAGAATAACTACTTCAGATAAATATTGTGAAACTGTAGTATTTCTTTACCTTTAATTGTTAAGCTGTCTGAAATGATGGAGTAAACAGTTTCCCATAATAACCATACACTATATCGTGTCAACACATATGGCAGCTTTTCAGAAGAATAGTATTTTCCTTTTCCTTCAGCTTGACTGACTTTATGTCTGTTTCCTCAGACCCTGCGCTCAGCAGGGAAGACCTATATGATTTTCTTTGTGCTGGTAATCTTCCTGGGGTCCTTCTACCTGGTCAACCTGATCCTGGCTGTGGTGGCGATGGCCTACGAGGAGCAGAATCAGGCAACCATCGCTGAGGCCTGGCAGAAAGAAAGAGAGTTTCAGCTGGCAATGGAGCACCTTCGACGAGAGCAAAGAGTCAGTGCATCACAACCAGTCACCAATTTCCATGGGTTTTTTCGACTTTGGACAAACAAAAACATACTTTACAATATCCTGTAACACATTTTATTTTCTCTTTGCAGTTGGCAGCAAGGAGACAAGCCCAGGAGACAGACTCAGTGTTGTCCCCAGAGCTGTCTCCATTCTGTCTGAAGACAGGAAGTATACGACGAAACAGCAGCAGAAGAAGAAGATCTCACAGGACCTTGTCAGAGGAAACAGAGGAGGAAGCTGCAGAGGAGAAGTTTGAACCAATGGACGAGCTAATGGTACCTCACTCAACAGTGCAGCACTCCTGATTGTCTTATAAGTTTTTTGGCCAAAGGAGCTAATGTGTCCTCTGTGTCTCCTCAGCCACCTCTGTCTCCCCTGCCTGTCCACCCTCTGCTGGCCACGCTGTCATCTCACCCCCTCAGCACGAGGAGAGAAAGCCAGATCAGCATGTTCAGCACCTTCCGGGCACGCAACAACTCAGAGGCAGACTTTGGGGACGACGAGTATAGCATTCATGGGGAGGCCTTCAGGAGTCGGGCCAGTTCCACAGCAACACCCTGGAAGAAGAGAACTGGCAGTGTGAGGAGTCACTGCTCACAAGTCTTCACCCCGAGCCTCACCGTCAATGGTCGTCTCAACATTTCCCTGGACCAAAATGGAGTCACCACTGTCAGGCTTGCACACTCCCACGTCCATCCCTGCGTACAGCATGGAGAGGGTCAGAGAAGACACAGTGAGTGATGGATGCTAATGTGTAATTAGGAACACTCATGACAATTAGCATTTTAAAACTTGCATACTGAAGTAACTTAACATTGATCTAAAATAACAGCTCACTAAATAAAAGAGAGATGGACACTTTGTGTAAAATGTTCTCTGTTCTCTGTGTGCCAGAAACCCACCAATGCAGAGGACTCAGTTCCCAGACATCTCCTCCAGCCTTCTCCAACAGTGACCGAGCCTCCTCCAGTGCACAGGAAAAGAGGCCTGAGCTCTGTCAGTTTCTTCAGTGATGCCATTGATGGTGAGTCCTTTTCAAGCACTGAACTATGCACTGAAATGCACTGAACTATGAACACTTAAATGAGAGAACGCAACTGTCGGAGTCAGTTGCTCAGGATATTTCTCAGAACTTTTTTTGCCAGCCTCCCTTGAAAAATGTCCGTGTGTGTGCCCATCTGAAAATTACAGTAGGAAAATGTTTGAAAATTCACAGCGAGCGAGTGGGTGTGTCGATGACCCCAACAAAAAGATGTCTACTTGGAAAGTCAATGAGATTCAAGAGCTTTTGGCAATAAGGGTCGGCATACTTTGCCTACTGCATGCTCTACTCAGGCGCTACCCCTCACCTGCAGGTTTTGGACAGTTTCCTGTTCGATGTTGTGAACTTCTGCTGCATTCTCCATGTGTGAAAGGCAACATTTTTAAAATGTCCGGATCCAATTTTCCAGACATTTTCCGCAGTTCATGTCTGGAAACAGTAGCAATAGTAGGCTTAGGTCAGCAAATACTGGGAAGGAATGGCAAGGTTATCAAATTCACTCACCAGAACCTCTAAAGCTTAATAAATAATACTCTTAATTTAGTTTTTTTAATTGTTTGAAGTATATAAACATTAGCCATAAAAATGGTATCATCTTCTCATCCAACTCTCCACAAGAACCCAAACTATTCCTTTAAACTTTGCTCTTTTGATTGAGACACAGAGGCCAATTACAGTTTGAGGCAAGTTGATGCTTGGGCTTTAGATCATGACCACTGGTATTTAAAAATAAATTAAAGACAGCATTAGGGTAGGTTGAAACGTTCACCTTGGTTTCTCTTTGCAGAGCTGGAGGTGTCGAGGCAAAAGTGCCATCCCTGCTGGTTAAAGTTCGCCAAGAGATACCTGATATGGGACTGCTGCTCCTGGTGGCTGATGATGAAGGAGTGGGTGAAGTTCATGGTGATGGATCCTTTCCTGGATCTAGGCATCACCATTTGCATCGTACTGAACACCCTCTTCATGGCCCTGGAGCACTACCCCATGACTGAAGAGTTCAACACCATGCTCTCAGTGGGCAATCTGGTAAGAGGGGGTTTTAATGATAGGGGCTGAAAGATATCTAGGTTTTAACACACCTAATTCTAAGTGTTGTGAGGTGTTAGATGAGTAGTCAAGAGGGTAGACTTATTATATCCAGATAATGTATTTCTATATGAGACACCTGTGTTTTTATAGCCTGTGATACTGAGCTGGAAACATTCTGTTCCTTTGTCAAATGCTCTACTTGTGATTAACTTTGGTAAGTGTAAGTATTTTTAGAGGGAGGTGGGCTGATTCCCTCATTTGCATTTCGTCATCTCCCCCTACTGGTAAATAATAGACCCTGCCATTGTCCAAGTTGTTCACACACTTACAAGAAGAAACAGAATAAATACTTTGCATTTGTATTTCTTCCCCCAAGCAGATTGTTTTTTCACTCCTGTATGCCTGTTTGTTAGCTTCAGCATATCCTCAAATTCTGTTCAAATCTGTTTCATGGATTTGGTCGGAAGTTACGTCAATTATAAAACAAGTGATTACTTTTTGTATTGTTTTGATTTCCATCCAGCCATTTTCTGCTGGAGATGCCCCCTCCTCTCTCCTCCTGTTTTATTATATTCAATTTATTTTTCGGAATATTGTCATATGCATTGTTCCTTGGATTATTTTCATGAACTATTTGTTAAATTAATCTGTCTTGCAGCCTACCATCAGCCTAAGTCTTCACTCTAGTGCTCTATAGTTTGTATGCCTCTGCATTATGTTTCCAGGTTGTTTGTCCAGCTCTGCCTATCTTGTGAACAAAATATCTGAGGAATGCCTTGAGGTTATTTCTTGAGTGAACCGATCAAAGATCAAAGGTCACTGTGATGTCACATTTTTTGCCATAACTTATGCGTTAAAACACTAATTATGACAAATGTCTGATTGGATAATGTGACAAAGTAACGTCATTTCATATCCAAAAGGGCCAAAGGTCAACTCAGTCAGATTTCAGTCAAATTAACTGTTGCTCAATATGTTCTTGTTCAAATTTCAATCCAATCTGCTCAGTTTCATTGTTTCAAATACACACAGTGACATAGAAACCCCACGATTACCTAATGTTTTAGTGGTGTAACTGCAGTGTGATACACACACCAGTGCACAAGTGTAAATGCTCACATCAGTGTAGGTCACTTGTGTAGTAGTCAGTCCTACACAGTAGTGTAACCCAGAATTTATTTGTGTTTTCCAGGTGTTTACAGGGATCTTTACAGCAGAGATGGTGCTGAAGCTGATCGCCATGGACCCTTACTACTATTTCCAACAGGGCTGGAACATCTTTGATGGCGTCATCGTTTGCCTCAGTCTGATGGAGCTGGGTCTTTCCAATGTGGAGGGGCTGTCTGTCCTCAGATCCTTTAGACTGGTAAAATAACATTTTATATCTCACTTATGCATTCAAAAAACAGTTTTGAACTCTTAAACATCTCACTTCGTATTTCTGTTATCGATATGTCAAACCAAGAGTGATTGAAATATGGTTATTCAAAACACTCATTTGATAACATAACACTGGTTCAAATATTGTTAAAGGATACAATTCAGAAGTTTAAAACATTTTACAATCAAGCATCAGCATCAGACACAGTTTCCTGTAAAGATGCAACGTCATTCATCTTCTTCACCTTGTTTGCTTCTCAGTTACGAGTCTTTAAACTGGCGAAGTCCTGGCCCACTCTCAACACTCTCATCAAGATCATCGGAAACTCTGTGGGCGCCCTGGGAAACTTGACGTTGGTGTTGGCCATCATTGTCTTCATCTTCGCCGTGGTTGGCATGCAGCTGTTTGGCAAAAACTATCAGGATTTTGTTTGCAAGATCTCCATTGACTGTCAGCTGCCTCGCTGGCACATGAAGGACTTCTTCCACTCGTTCCTGATCGTGTTCCGGGTTCTTTGTGGCGAGTGGATCGAAACCATGTGGGATTGTATGGAAGTGGCGGGGCAGCCCCTGTGCATCCTGGTCTTCATGTTAGTCATGGTCATTGGGAACTTGGTGGTGAGTATTAAATTGGACATGTTTACATGATTTAAGTTGTAATAACTAGGGCTTGGCAATAAAGCTAGAAAATATATAAGAAAAAAGTTGTCATATTAGTCGATAATTGACTGATTTTTGCTACTGAGTGATGGTTGTAGTTTTAAACTCTTCTTTATGAGCTGAGAATGACAAATACATGATAAACAGCAAAACATTTTATAAATCTGATGTAGATTAATTATGTTTTACCTCTTCACTGTGTTTGCACAA
Source organism: Verasper variegatus (assembly GCA_026259375.1). Lineage (NCBI taxonomy): Eukaryota > Metazoa > Chordata > Actinopteri > Pleuronectiformes > Pleuronectidae > Verasper > Verasper variegatus. The sequence continues at coordinate 16,582,895 of CM048053.1, read as the reverse complement.
TACATATGCATCATATAAATATTAACATAAGACTTTTGTTATATTGCTAAATTATTCTGCGATAATTATTGATTTTGTTTTATTGTCCAGCCCTAGAAATAAGAATAAATATGGTGATGTATTTTTCTCAATGTCAAAAAATCCTATGAAAAGACCAAAAGAAAAAATGTGTTAATCCTACTACAACTATGGTGTATCTTCTTCCTCTGTCTCATAGACCGCCATTGTTTTTAAACAGCTATTAAAAGAACATCAATGTACTATGGTACTCGGGGAAATATTCCATTTTTATGATGAACACAGGCACTTTAGTGTATTCTTAGTTAACCCCACATACACAGTCCTGCTGCCGTAAAACCAAATCCTGGTGGGCTTTTGTTGGATTTGTTGGCATCAACTCAAATATTGTGTTTTATTGAGAATTACCAGCCTAGTCATTTAACAGTTTATGATAACAGGATGTCTGGATAGAGAGAAATTCAGTTGCACGTCAAAGCAAACAACTGTAACGACTGTTAAATCCAAATGGTGATGTCAAAAGTAATCAGGGATTGCATTGCACCAATGAGAACTGGTGATTCCATATCAGGAGGATGGGACCTACTTAAAAGGTGTTTGTTGCCTCATTGTGACAAAACTTGCAAACCCTGCTACCGTGTAGCTGCAATGGTTTTAAACACACACTAATCACAGAGGACGTGGTTATGTCACAGCATCATGTTAACTGTCCTGCAGATTAGCATCAGCAGACTTGCAAACAGATCAAGTCTGGACAACATATAAACCATCTGTTGTCCCTTCTTAGTCATACATGTGTTATCTGCACTTGTTGTCGTGCAAAGTGTAGCCACAATATACACAGCAGCAGCATTGCTGTAGCCTTGTGTCGACAGGGCTCGATATTTTATCCACAGCACAAGAATTAAGCCTCACAGGGATAAATTGTGACCTAAGTTTTGTGCAAAAGATCAGCCAAGGTCAATGAGTGTGGTCAATGTAGCTCCAGGTATAGATTTTTTAGACTGGACTAAACGCAGCCAGTACATCATTGCATGAAGCCGTTTCTGTTCCCAAAAAAAAAAAAAGAAAGAAAAAACGATTAATCTGTTTGACAATTCTGTTTGTACACAACAGCCGTCACTCAGTCACATAGCAAGGATACGTATTGGTCCACCCATATGGTGATTTGTTGTCCAGCTGTGTCCTGTAAGCTAACGTTAATGAGAACAGATCCCGGAAGAGTCAGCGATTGCAGAATGTATTTATAGTCAATGTCTTCTACTTCAAATGTGGCATTGTTTTAGTGCTCATTGATGAAATATATAAAATCACATACTGTAGGGTTTTTATTTGAATATTGTTACTAGCACTTTTGATAATTTCCTTTTATTTTTTTCTGAGGTTAAGTTCAGAACAGGAAATAGCCACAGATTGATATGTGCAGTTGTGTACATTATTAGAGAAACATTAGAATATTACAATACACTGAAATATGAGCATTCTCTACACCACAATCAATTCAGTTCTAAAATCTAGATCAGTTCAATTCAGTTTTAAAACCCTGGCAGGCTTCTTTCTTTTTTTTAATGGAGCAACAAGGCTTTGAGTGTGTAGCTCATGTTGGATATTGTTTAAACACCTGTTAGCAGGCCAGCATGCCCTCTGCCAATAAATGCTGAATATTTTGAATGGTCTTTGTGCAGATGATGACTGTCACTGTCTCGAATGCACATCTACTGACAGAAATATTTGAACTACAATGTGGAAGCAGAGAAGCAGGTTCTAATAGGTTCTGTATCTCCTGATAATTTGCAGCTTATGGCAACAACATTTGGTGGGTGGTGACAGTGTATTTATCTCTTCTAATGTAAACTGCAAAAGTTAGCATGCCATGCTAGCATTATTGTCGAAGGCAAAGTGCATGCTGCTTTAAACTTTTAGTACAGAATCATTGCCTTGTTCATAGTTAAGACCCTTTAACAGGCTTTGTTTTAAAACAACTCAGAAATGGACAAAACTCAAAGTACGTATTTTTCTCAAAGATGGTTTCTGTCATTTTAGGTTGTTCTTAGTACACTGATATATGTTCAACTCTTAATTTTTTCCAGTTTTTAATTGGTAATTTAATGCTATAAAAACGGGGTGAAACATCATGATTGACAGCTGAGACTAGGGTTGGGCAATGTCAATTTAATTGGCATATGACAATGGGGGGGGGGGTTAGGTTGTCGTCCTCGCAGACACACACACATAGACACACACATAGACACACCGACTCAGCTGACATGTCTGACCCACTACAGTTTAAACGTCGATTTGTTTGGAATCATTGCCACAGCATCAACACTAATCACCACATAATGATTGATTCTTTTCTTAAATGAGTAAAATTGTTCTTCACAGCTATACAAATTCATTTATTCAGTTCGAAAAATTATGTTAAATGTGTTACACCGTTTTTTTTAAAAAATGCGTTATGGCCGATGTCAGAGCCCAAACTGGATAGGAGAAGCTACAATTACTAAAGTGTTGAACTTAGTGAATGGGGAAGTGGAAAATCACCTTTCTACCTCCAGCACCACTGTAGATTTAACTCTATCTTTTCAGCAGCAATGACAATTTAATGGGCGATGGGTGATGATATGACTTTAACAGCAGGTCTTGTTATACACCTGCTGGACACAGACACATTCAGTGGCCGTATTGCCTTGTTAGGGCAAACACCAGATCACAACACTGCTCCTTATGGAGTTAAAGGACAGAAACCTTCTCTGCACATGTATCGTGGGAAAGCTGTTTATCCAAGGGATTATCCAGGATGCTTAGGGGTGAGAAGGTCGGAGGGCATTCATCACTAATCATCTGCTCATGCTCTCCTTCTCTGACTGGCTCAGTGGCTAAAGATGATCCTTAGCAACTGTACCACATCACACATGCACACGGGTAATGAGCACACAGACCACACATATACAGAGTATCACATGGGAGTTGGAAACTGGGATACTTGATTTCATTGTCGCTGAAAGCACCAGTGTCACAGCTTGGTAGAATATCCTCTTGAATTTACAATGCAGGATTTTCTAGTGTGGACAGAACATGTGGGATATCATGTGTAGGTAACATGCATTGGTGCACTTATACTTCAGCCTATGGGTTAAACATTCTCAGTTTTGTGAAGAAAGGTGACTGTTGACATACGCCCAATGTAAACACAGTCAGATGAGGTGGTCATAAGTTATAACAATCATTTGATCATTTCTCCAAATCAAATGTAATGTAACATAACATCTGTCTGTAAACAGGTGCTGAATCTCTTTCTGGCCTTGCTGCTCAGCTCCTTCAGCTCCGACAACCTCTCTGCTCCAGATGAAGATGGCGATTTGAATAACATCCAGATCGCTATCGCCCGTATCCATTCCGGTGTCTCCTGGATGGCCACAAGTGTGGCCAGACTCTTTAACCGCAGCTCGAAGCGTGACAAGCAGAAGGATAGGGAAGCCAGTCAGGCCATCAAGCTGGTTGGCAATCACGTGGAGAGCAATGGTGGAATTTTTGTATGCTATGGAGATAAATATATCATCCCAGAGGAGGACAGCTACATGACCAACCCAAACCTGACCGTCATTGTTCCCATCGCACCTGGAGAGTCAGATGTGGAGTTTCTCGAAGAGGAGGAGATTTCTGAGTCGTCAGAGGATGAAGACAACAAGCCGGTGAGTTTTGTCACCTGTAGAACACATACTGGCTTTTAGAGGTTATCTATCAACACAATCACATGCTGCATTTCTGGATTGTGGCCACAGGTGCAACATGTACATACCAGGTGTTTTTCCTTAGACCACTGATGAAAAACACATGCTGTGATATTATTACTTTTGATGAGGCAATATGCAGCCTTCACAAAAATATCAACAGCGAGAGGAAGCCGACTTTGAATGTCCTTGTTGTGTTTCATGTAGGTCTTCAAAAACTGGATACTCAAAATGAACCTTGCATTTCCTGCTTTCTGCCCAGAACCAGCTGTGATAACTCCATGTGCTGGCAACAACTACAAAAAAGATCAATTAGTTATATATATATATTAGTCAAGGTAAAAGTGGCCCAACGACTAATGCTTCATTTTATGTCTGGATTTTTCTAATAATTTTGTATTAATAATACGTTTCCTGAAAATGAATACTGTAGGTAAGTGATTTAGAACGAATAACAACTACATCCAAAACAAGTAAATATTCATTCTTTGTATGTTTATTAGTAGAAAGTTTATTTTTCATATATTTTAAATTAAAAGTTGAGCTGCCTTGCTGTGGATTCGCTAAAAAACTATCCCATTTAGAACCAAATGACATTTGACCTTTCATGAAATATCTAGGAAATTATTAGGTAGATATTAGAAAGCTATCGGAGTATAAAAGTGTTGAATAGTGTTTTATGACTTGGAGTGGTTGATGTGTGGTTTGTTTTGACAGCTGCACTGTAACTGGGGATTTTTAAAGCAATGGAGTGTATTTTTAAGCTTAATTCTTTTCATTGTTTTCATGAACATGTTCATGGTACAGGTATGTGAAAAAGATATAAGAAGAAAAGTAGCGCTGACTGTTTCAAAAATGTAGATCCTGGAACTTGTTGAGGACCCACATGGTATTAGAGGCAGGTTGTTTACTGGCTCTGTGAAGATTTTGTCAGAAAATGTTCTTGAAGGTTTTCTTAAAGGATTCATCAGTTCAGCTCTGTTTGTTTTGGCACCTAGTTTTAAGTGAAATAACATCCAGCAACAATATCACCAGTTTCCAGTCCGCAGACTCTGATTTGCTGCTCCTCATGTCAATCAAAAGTGCAGCTTATTGAGGGGTTGATGAGAAGCCAGGGGGGAGGGACATTAGGTGTAGCATGGGTGGGGGTGGGCTGTGAAGTGTACGCAGATGTGGAGGCATAAGCTGTTAATCTGTCAGGCAGACAAGGTGAACTCTGATGGAGACTAGCGCCCCGGTGGGACAAATAGAAGTTGGAAATCCAGATGTTTTATTTCACTTTAAGTTATTAATAGTTAATGTAGCATCACGCATTGAACATCTGGCAAAATTTTCTCAGAAAGCTGAATTATGTGGAGAAAGGATGACCATCAAACAAGATATAAGTTTAATGTATTTGCAATTATACTAACTGGCCAAACGATACAGAGAATATTGTTTACAGCAAATGCCTGGAGAAGATGATGTAGGGATGGTTCATCTGGAGTTATATAAACTTAATCATTGAAAAAGTAACCACCTTGAACCAGGTCTCAGAGTCTCCTACCTCAGCTATCAAATTATTATGCTGATCAAATGTTCAGAATCCAGTCTGTGAACCCTAACTTGATCAAATAGTCTGACAAACATGTAGATTCAAGACTTGACTTGGCCTGATAAAGGTCTCTTTTTAGTGTAAACAGCCATTTTGCTGCTCCAGTGTGAGGTTGCTGATGTTGTGCTTACTACCATGATTTACTGGGACTTTAGAGACACTGTAAATGTTAATCCTATTGTTAATGATGCCTGTAGTATTCATGGCGTGGCAGCTTAGTCAGCACTTCTTCTAACCACACTAACTAACACGTTAACAGTGTAATTTATACCGAAGTCAGTCAAACAAAGCTGGTTCTTCCCCACACACCTGTGAGAGTATGTCTAAACCTGTGTAGGTGGACCATGGATATATAAGGAGCAATTAATAAGCATATTAATTTGTAAGATTATCTGGTAAAACCAGGAGATCTATTTCACTCTCATGTGCGTACTGTGAATATGAAGTTTATTTTGCATAAACACAGCTCTGAAGCTCACTAATTAACATGTTATTTCCTGTTTGTTAAATCTGTACTAAAATGCCCAAGTAAAAACAACAGGTTATGGTTTTGTGCTGGACTATAAGGCACAATTAGTCTGGTTGTCAAAGTCAGGTGACACTTTTTATGTGTGAATTTATATGGATACAGATACATGTTGAGATAATTAGTGAACTTTACAGCACATTATAAATATGAATGGAGCAATATGATTGGTCGTGATAATCAGTAATGTATAATGTATCACCATACCCAGATTATAGGAGAACCTGTAGGAGAAACTTGTCTGTTTATTTGTTGGTTTGTATATTTGTTTGTTTGTAAGTAAGATTACATAAAAACAACTGGACGCTTTACCACAAAACCAGGCGGAAGGGTGCAGTACGGGTCAGGGAAGAACACATCATATTTTGGTGCAGATCTAGGAATTTGTATCACTTTCATTAACATTGTGAGATCTTGATGTGAAATTCGATGCACGTTGGATTTAAGGGGGCTGCTTGGTCCTCTACTCAGTGCCATTCTAGTTTGACCTGTTTTAGTTGAATGTGCTGCCTTGTAATTGAGTCCCTCCTGCAGCTCCTATGTCTTATGTGAGAATATATAATATAATTCTACGCGTAACGGAACTGAAGGAGGTCAGCCATGCTCAGCAAACATGTTAGACCTTACAATCCCTCTGCCTTTCCTCCAAGTCATCCTTTATCAAACTCCCTGTCCCCCCCCCCCCCCCCCCCCCCCCCTCGTGTTTCTCCTGTGTTGCTCCACCACTTGACGTAGAGTCGGATGGGGCTTTATTGAGGTGGAGGGTGTGTCGCTCCTGTCCTCTCTGGCAGGCGGACAAGAGCAGGCCAGATGTGGAGCCAGGCCCTGCAGAGCAGATTAAACTGACATAGCTGAACAGAGCCAGGCAGGGCCAGGCTGAGATGAGCAGGCTGCAGTCTGGCGCTCTCTCTCCCTCTTTGCCTGCCATGCTCCACTCTACACCACACCAGAATTAGGCATCAGGGAAAATGGAAATGAAAAAAAAAAAAACTCTCCTACAGCCCTCCATCAGCTTAACAGGACATCAGCAGCTGCTCAGCAGTCTGGGAGGTTACATTTTACATTTGAAGAGCTTTAAACACAAGAAAAATTACAAGACTGTAATTATTATTTTGACAATTGTTGCTCAATTTCATTACAGATATAGTGAGCCACTTTACAGCAAAGAGCAATCAGCCGATTGTTTGCATGTATTACAATGACATACATGGGGCATTCACCAGTGATCCTGCTTTGATATTCTCTGATCAGTCAGAACATTTTACCAGTTTTAATGTTGTTGCTGATCTGTGTTTAATCCTGACTCATCAAAATGCCCTGAGCGCCCGTTCTCTTCACTCTGTCTTTAAACACTAAGATGGTAATGCTGGTAATCTTGTTTCCAGGTCCCGCGAATAGTCTGTAATGCTGGATTAGACCTCATACCATTTAAAGGATTGAAACTGCACCTCTGTCCTATGAATCATGTTAAATATGTTGCTGTTATAACACAAGAAAATCTTGTCAGAATTGTATTAAGACTCAGGAGAGATTGAAAGGCAAATACAGAGGAGAACTAGAAGGACACACTGAGAGCAGGTACCTCAGCTACGGCTAATGCTCTATATCTCGCCAGATATAGAGCACCAGATATGTTAAAGGAAGTGAAAAAAACAACCTGTATCTGCCAGTTTATTGTGTTTATCTACTACAAAATTGAATGGGTTCTTTCTTGGGTCATGCCCCACACCTCCACAAAATGTCATAGTTTTTGAATGTATTCCTTGACAGACACACAGCAATGCATGGTACTAAGGCCCAAGGCCCAACAGTCCCAATAAATTCAGCTAAGATGTACCAAATTGCACACACTCATAGATATCACTTCCCTCAATATGTCTGATTGTTTTTCATCAAGATCCATGAATTATTCTCTGATGTTAAATAAAGTAATTCCTGGATCGACCCCTTGTCCTGATCTATGCTAATATTTTGTGTTGTTGTTTTATTACCCATGTCCTATCCCTCCACCAAGATTCATAGAAATCATTTCAGTGTTTTTTTAGAAAATCCTGCAGACCAGAGACACAAAACAACAAAACAAACAGAGGGTGAAAACATAACGTCCTTGGCATTTGTAAGAATGCTGCTGCACCACTCAGCTCATGTTGAAACTTGAAAGCACATCGGACGTCTGGTAACAACCCAATCACAGATGACACAGCAGGTGTTTGTAGCTCTACATTTTGTGCTGTATGTGAATAACATCTTTGTGTCGGTGCATAAACTATCTCCATGTGCAGCAGACAGGTCCAGTTGGGTATAGATAACAGATCTACGACTAAACAGAATATACTGTATGTCGGTTGGTAACAGTGAGACTTGTCATTTCTCAGGAGATGGTCAGCCTGTCAGAGGGCAGCACAGTGGACCTGAGGAAGCCTGGAGAAGAGATAGACAACATATCAGAGCTGGCTGAGGAGAGCATGGAGCCAGAGGAGTGCTTCCCTGAATGTGAATAGAACATTTTATAACCATACAACAACTGCTAACATACTTTGCTGTGCTTCGGTGTTCACCTTCATGTGACTGGTTTGTTTTCACTTTAACTCTCAGTGTGCATGAGGTACTGTCAGTGCTGTGAGATCGACACCAGCCACGGTCTTGGCGAGGCCTGGTGGAGGCTGAGAAAGACCTGCTACCAGATCGTGGAACATAGCTGGTTTGAGACCTTCATCATCTTCATGATCCTGCTCAGCAGCGGAGCTTTGGTAAGGCTGATAAATAGACAAATGAAATTAGCATAAACGTTATGTATTTTCTTTTAATTCAAAGCACAGTTTTATAAAATGTGATATCCTTAAGATTTCAGGCCAGGTTGATTAAGCAGAACCAGTGGCTCCTGTTATTAACAGCAGGTTTTATACAACAAGTCCCTTTGAGGAGCTACTTTGTCAGAAAGAGCAACTAGTGTATCTGGTGAATGCATATAAATGTAGACCTTTTGTAACTTCTGCTTGCATAATAATAGCATATGATTGCTTACATTGTAATTGTTGATCAAAATTTTTTTTTATTTGACAAGCAATGGGCTTGTATTCAAAATTGCCTGAAAGTTGGAGTGGAATTTTTGGTTTATTTCAATGTCTGTATCAGTTTGCTTAAGTGTCTGATCATAATATTGCGCCCTTACTACTGAAGCTTTACAGCTGAGGTTTGATAACAACATTCCTGCAGTAGTCCCCAGCAGTAACTATTTTCACTGAGTGATATGGAAGTGGCATAAAAACTGTAATGCTAAGATTCTTATATCTAAAATACATGACTTCTAAAATCATCATTGCACTTTAAAATCGAAACACAGAACTTTCCTGCCGCATGTTTTTTTATGTCAAACTAACAGCAGTAGTGTATTGAAGTTGTGTTTTCTCACACTGCTCCTCCTGAACTGCTGCAGGCATTCGAGGACATCTACATCGAGAAGAGAAAAGTCGTGAAGGTGGTGCTGGAGTACGCTGACAAGGTCTTCTCCTACATCTTTGTGCTGGAGATGTTCCTCAAATGGATCGCGTACGGCTTCAAGAAATATTTCACCAACTATTGGTGCTGGCTCGACTTTCTAATCGTGGACGTAAGTAAACATTGATCTGTGCCTCCTGTGTTTTTGTTGCACTACACGAGAAGATGCCGTCAATTGAGAATCGCATGTTGAGAAGTCAAGTTGAACTTTAATCTGTGTCATTGTAGCAAAATAGTTTTCATGTTTGTAGGATTCAAGTGTCATCACATACAGGAAAGCACTTGACAGTTCATTTGTACTTTGCAGAAACTGGCCATTTTTCTTGACTGATACTGTTCTAAACCCATCTCTTACTCCTACTGCTGAACCACCCAGACTGCTACATCACACAAACAGTCGTCAAATCGTACATTTGCTTTTATGCCAGGATTTGACCTGACAAATTCAAATTCATTTAAAAGTCATCAGAGTCACGTAACACTCTGTGAACATGTTTGGGTAAAATGGATGTGGCCCTGAAGCGTATAGTCATCCAAAGTGCCCGCGGCGCTCAGCCCGAGGCCTGACTTCTCCTCTGATCTCACCTGCTGTTACACAGATCGCCACAGACCGCTCTATTGTTAGGGTAAGTTCTAGTGAGCAGGTCTCAGGTGAGTATGGGCTGGAGTGGGGATTGGAAACTCCCATCTGCATCTCAATTGCTTTCTGTGTTTCTTCACTCGTAAGTGCTTTCTGTTGTGATATCAAAAGCCACCGTCTTGATCCCAAACAAACGTGTATCGTATGAGATTTCTGTCTTTGAATCAGTTACTTCAGGACCTTGGCTTTTATATCAAAAACAAATGCAGTGCCATGTACTCTGAGGTCTATCTACAGAAGATCTGGTGTAGCCGATTCCACATATTAGACCTATAAATACATAATTTGTCTTATTTGCAATTTAGAAAAACACTGGTTGAGTTTATGTCTTAAATGCTGTGTCTAATGAGTGTTATTTGTTATGTCTGTTCTTAAAGAAATTATAGAACTTGTTGATCATTGCAGCTACAGTATCTTTTGTTTTCTTACTTTCTTTTAATGTGCTTTTTGTATTTTTGCATCTTCCGGAGCCAAACACTTCTCTAGTCCTGAGAATAAACTTTGAGTATCTTCTTTAGATATATTGGACGAACACGTGTGTAAATAGACTTTTATAAAGAAATACAGACTATCGGGACCTTATTAGTCCAAATTGTTTTTAATGAACTTGTTGGATTAATCCGATGCAAATTGGGATATAAATTTGGCAAAGACAGATACAAATTCTTTATAAAACTCACTCTATTTGATATATATACATATTCCATATGCATATATAGGTGAGTATGCGTGCATGGACTCCATTTGTCCATGTGTGCATACTTGTCTGTGTTTTGTCATCATCGATCATGACATGGATTTCTCGTTTCTTCCATTTATATCATGCCATTTTCATTCATAGCTGTCACCCAAGGGTCATTCAACAGCGGAATACCATTTTGTTTTGTTTGTTTTGGATGTAGAATAGAGTGGAAATCAAAATTTGCGTAAAGATGATACAAGAACCATACCAAATCTAAACCTCAAAAGTAAAATAGTTGTGTTCCAAACTGTGGAATGTCCCAAAATACACAAAGACAATCAAATATGGCTCATCAGATGTTTTTTTAACTAGTCTTTTATTATCTTTTATCGAGCTTTCTTTTCTTTAAAATGTATATTATTGGTTAGAAAATATGTGCAGTTCCTTTGCATATGCGTTCTACTGTCTTATGTACTGTAAAAAATATTGCTAATTTTCCTCCAAAGGTTTAAACCAGGATTATTAACATACACAGACATTTAAATTCATTTTCTGATTCTCCCAGTCTACTTGTCTTCCTGTGCTCCCTGCAGGTGTCCTTGATAAGCCTGGTGGCAAACTCACTGGGATATTCTGACTTCACTGCCATCAAGTCCCTGAGGACCCTCCGGGCTTTGAGACCTCTCAGAGCTCTGTCGAGATTCGAGGGCATGAGGGTGAGAATTGTCACACATTCCATTTTCAGCACTGATCCTGTTGACTGCTGACTAACCCTGATTAATATCAGGAGTATTTCCTCCTCCAAAGAGGGTTTCATTTACATTTGTTCATTTATTATTTTCTTTAAACAATTCTCATTTAATAGGTTAATAGAATTCGGAATTTTCACTGTTCAGTGTTAGTTTCAGAAAGATTTTGCTAAGTGGTGGTGGTCCACTAACTTGATCCATACTGCAATATCTGAAAATACTTTTGATTGGTATGACATTTGGTACAAACATCCATGATGATGCCAACAACCAGCAGGGGTTAAAACAGCAGCATCTTGGCATGTCCACTGTGAGCATGGTGATCATAGACTGTATGTAAAGATAGATGACACGTCTCCTTTCCCTCATACTATCAAACATATACCACAGCCGGGTGTATTTCAAGTCACAGTGCAATGGTGAGTGGAGGATAGAGCAGAAGTAGCAAGGTCCCACTGATGCACTCGCTTGACCAATTGAAAATTAGCTAAATAAATAACATGGAAAAAGCTTGAGAATCAGACTGTGTTTCCATGGATCACTAAAGAAATCAGAGATTTATCCAGTGATTCAGAGGTTGTGAAAATGGTGACAGGTAAGTGGCTTTAGAATGATGAGCACTCATGGGTAAGGCCAGTACCTGGAAGTGCTTATGTACGGTGGCCCTGAGAGCTCAACGCACTGCAACTTAAGAAAACACATGCAAGTGGACAAAACACAAGCAAAGTAAGAAAACATCTTCATCAATTTCACAACACAACACAACACAACACAACACATTACAGAAACGCGCTGCAAATACAGAAAACGACATCGGAAGTGTTTCCAGAGGACTCCTAAAAGTGATGGACACGTCCGCTTGTTGTTGCTGCTCCTGTGGCAGCAGTGTCCATCACATTTAGCTGTCCTCTGGAAACACTTCCGTTGCCGTTTTCTCTATTTGCTGCGCGTTTCTGTAATGTGTTGTGTTGTGTTGTGAAATTGATGAAGATGTTTTCATTTAACTTTAAGTGGTATTAAAAGGTCTTAAAGTCTTAAATTAAAACTGTTTATGGCTGAAGACTCCCTGCAACAGCACAATTAGGATAACTCCTGCCTGTGAGCCTGAGTTGCATCTTGTCTGTTGCTCACCAGGTGGTCGTGAACGCTCTTATTGGAGCCATTCCCTCCATCATGAACGTGCTGCTCGTGTGTCTCATCTTCTGGCTCATCTTCAGCATCATGGGAGTCAACCTGTTCGCCGGCAAGTTCGGCAAGTGCGTGAACAGAACGGGCTTCATCCACAGTATCACCTTGGTCAACAACAAGTCCGAGTGCCTCGCCATGAATGACACTCAGTTCTACTGGACTAAAGTGAAGGTTAACTTCGACAATGTGGGACTCGGGTACCTGTCCCTGCTGCAAGTGGTGGGTTTCTCTGGTTTTTCATCAGGAATCATGTCAGTCAGAGTGACATTAAGATTGAGTTGAACATGTTGTTTTTCAATAGATAATGTCAATGCTTCACAGTGTAAAGCAGTGCTCAAGCCCTAACAGTTGTGTAATGTATTTCATTATAGGCTACATTTAAAGGATGGATGGAGATAATGCATGCAGCTGTTGACTCAAGAGGAGTAAGTGTATCTTTGTTATTGTTCAGCTGACAGCATATCATCTACATGTTAGTGTAAGAACTTATAGAACTGCTTGTTTTCAGGTGGAGGAGCAGCCCATCAGAGAAATCAACCTCTACATGTACCTATACTTTGTTGTCTTCATCATATTCGGCTCCTTCTTCACCCTCAATCTCTTCATTGGTGTCATTATTGACAATTTCAATCAGCAGAAGAGAAAGATGAGTATTAACAACGCAGATGTTAGACCTGGATCACATGTTTTTTATGTTTATTTAATCAGGAAGTCATTGAGTTTAGGAGACACCTCAGAGAAAGAAACCATCCCAAAAACGCAATCAAGAAAATCAGGATCAGAATCAGAAAAACTTTATTGATCCCCGGGGTGGTTGTTAAAGTCGCTCCAGCCAAGAATAGAAATATATATATATAGACCAAAAAAATTACAAAAGATAGAAATACAAAACATAATTTAGAGTACAAGATTAAGAGTTAGTACAAAAATATGTGCGTTATAATACAGTACTGTAAAAAGAAGCCAAATAGGAAAGAAAGCGGTATATACAATAATACAGTGTATACCATGGAAGATAACCTATTATAAATAAAGTTTAATGTGCCAGTGTCTGACAGTGTGAAATAAGTCTAGGGCTGGTCTACTGACTCAGTGTCTGACACAGACTCATAGGTCATCCTCCAATTGAGAATAAAGACACTGCAATTATACAAAACATGGGACCTACTTCTGAAAGTAAAAATAATTCTTGACTTTTTTGTAACTCCTAGTAATTCCTCTGGCACAGGAATATTTACCACATAAATATAACCTAGATCTGGATGCAATAGGTTGTTTTAACTAACTATATTGAACAATATATATAACTATATTGAATATATTAAAAGTTATTTCTGTCAAAATAATGTAAGTTGTTTTTGTTGTTTATACTTAGGTGGACAGGATATCTTCATGACCGAAGAACAGAAAAAGTACTATAACGCCATGAAGAAGTTGGGATCGAAAAAGCCACAAAAGCCAATACCAAGACCTGCGGTAAAATGACATAATCCTCAAAAAGAAATTAAAATATTGCCCTGTTTTTTGGATGTTTAGAACATATTTTTACTTCCATAATTAGTTTAATATTTTATATTACTTTAATAGACCCTAATCCTGCACATCGCCCTGTCCACTAACATTGTTGATAATGTATTAACGTTTCTCTGTCCTCTGACTGAATCACTGTTTGTTTTCCTAATCCACAGAACGTTCTCCAAGCCTTCTTCTTTGATCTCGTTGCCAAGCAAGCCTTTGACATCATTATCATGATGCTCATTATCGTCAACATGGTGACCATGATGGTGGAAACAGATGAGCAGTCCGAGCGCATGGAGTCCATCCTGAACAAGATCAACCTGGTCTTCATTGTGATCTTCACCACCGAATGCCTGATCAAGATCTTTGCCCTCCGATGTTATTTCTTCACAGTTGCATGGAACATCTTTGACTTTGTGGTGATCATTCTCTCTATTGTGGGTACGTATAAAAGTGCAAAAGGGCGGATCATTTTCCAGTATCATTGGTTTATCTGTTTGCTGTGAGCAGAATATAATTTTAATATTTAGAGAAATTCTAAAAAAGTTTTATTCAGATTCGAGTTTTCTCATGGAGTACATCTCAAAATATGTCTTAACATTTTCTTTCATTGATATAACACATCATAAACTAGACTCAGTACAGTGCATACTACTGCCAAGGCCCAAAAGTCCCCTTAAATTCAATCAAGCTACACCAAATTGCACACACTTGTAGATATCAGTTCCTTAAATAAGATTTTTGTGGTATTGATCTTGCTTTCAAACAAACACACAAACAGACAGGGGTAAATGTTACCTCCTTAGCAGAGATTAAGATTAACATCTTGCTCTTGTTCAATGAATGAAAGCTTTAGCACTTCCGGGTTCTGGCTTTACCGATGAGTACTCATCATTCTAAAGCCACTTACATTTCCCCATATTCACAACCTCTGAATGGATAAATCTCTGATTTCTTTAGTGATACGTGGGAAATACAGTCTCCGTTTTCATCAACTGCTAAAGGAAATATCTGGGTTTTAGGTTTTAATGCTTTATTATATTCATGAGCCTGAGCACACTTTGTTTGTCTGTCATTTAGTGTTGAACAGGAAGCCTACATCGGGTTATTAGAGCTTTTTCACTGAAAAATGTTTATGACTGAGCCAAAGCACTCACATTGTAAACAGGTAAAAGGTTGAGCTGAGGAGAGCTGCTGTGTCACGTGAAAGTATTTTGTCAGGCTCATCACTATGAATGACAATTTTATAATACACAGTCATTTGATCCATTGTTAATAGAAATATTTGCATTTGTTGTCTGCATTATACAATATAAACTGGACGGATTAGTATGAAACTTGGTGGAAGGATGCTGTATTTGTCAGGAAATAACCCGTTAAATTATATCTATGAGATATCTATACGTGTATGCAATTTGGTGCAGCTTGTTGGAATTTAAGGGGAGTGTTGGGCCATTTCTAGTTTCGAAAATAGAATAGCACTCGTTGCATACTTCTGCCAAGTCCTAACAGTCCCCTTAAATTCAAATAAGCCTTATAGCAAAGGCCACATTCAGTTCCATACTGTTCTCAGCTATACACTGATGAGAGTTACAGGTGCAAGTATGACATCACACTTGATCCAGATTTTGAACTAAAATGTTGAAAAATGCCCTATTTCTCAATGTTAAAGAAAGTGGGAAATAATTCCCAGATCCGCACCCTAATTTGGATCCGCACAGAAAATGTAATGGGTTATTCCCTGACCCACAGCAAATCCTTCCACTAAGTTCCGTGGTAATCCTTTGAGTAGTTATTGCGTAATCCGGCAAACAAATAGAAAAAAACAAATGCAGATGAAAAAAAATAAACTCCTTGGTGGAGCTATTGAGACAAACCTAATCTTGTCTTTGTGTTTCTCTCTCCTTTCAGGGATTGTTCTTGCAGACATCATTGAGAAGTACTTTGTATCTCCGACCCTGTTTCGTGTCATCAGACTGGCGAGGATAGGACGCGTACTTCGACTTATACGTGCAGCCAAAGGAATACGAACTTTACTGTTTGCCTTAATGATGTCCATGCCAGCACTGTTCAACATCGGCCTCCTGCTTTTCCTCGTCATGTTCATCTATGCTATCTTCGGAATGGCAAACTTCGCCTACGTGAAAAAACAAGATGGGGTCGACGACATGTTTAATTTTGAGACTTTTGGAAATAGCATGATCTGCCTTTTTCAGATCAGCACCTCCGCAGGCTGGGACAACCTCCTGAGTCCGATCATGTCCAACTCGCCAGAAGAGTGTGACGTTAATTTTGTCAACACCGGCACCAACACCCGGGGAAACTGTGGCAGCCCGTCAGTGGGCATTGCTTTCTTTGTCAGTTACATTATCATCTCCTTCCTCATTGTGGTAAATATGTACATAGCTATTATTCTGGAGAACTTCAGTGTTGCCACGGAGGAAAGCACAGAGCCCCTGAGCGAGGACGACTTTGAGATGTTTTATGAGGTTTGGGAGAAGTTTGATTCTGAGGCGACACAATTCATTGAGTTTTCGATGCTGTCAAGCTTCGCTGACAATTTGTCTGAGCCGCTGCGCATCGCCAAGCCCAACAGGATCAAGTTGATCTCCATGGACCTTCCCATGGTCAGCGGGGACAGGATCCACTGCCTGGACATCCTGTTTGCCTTCACAAAGCGTGTCCTCGGTGAGTCGGGCGAGATGGACGCGCTCAAGCAGCAAATGGAGGAGAAGTTCATGGTGACAAACCCCTCCAAGGTTTCCCACGAGCCCATCACCTCCACGCTGCGCCGCAAGCTGGAGGAGGTGTCTGTGATCATCATCCAGCGGTGTTACAGGAGGCACCTGGTCCGCCGGCAGATGAAACAGGCGTCCTACCTCTACAGACAAATAAACTGCGAGACTGTGGTGGATGTGGAGAACGCTCCAGAGACAGAGGGGCTGATAGCCTCCATGATACAGCACTATGGGCTTGTGGGGGTGGAGATTGAACAGACAGAAGAGGACACTCTCTTGTCCTCACCACCATCGTATGACAGTGTTACCAAGGCAGCCAGCGACCTCTCGGAGGTCGTCAGATCAATATCCAGAGACTCTGAACTTGGAGAGCCTGGTGAAAACTATGAAGAAACTTTTCTTTGAGACTCGACTGTGTGGAAAGAGATAGTATGGTTTTATATAGTTCAAAATATCTCATGGTCAAAGAGATAACATTTTATATACACATATATTTATATGCTGAGGAAATAGGCTTTATTTTTAAGTAACTCACAGCCTCTGTTTAAACTGAACAACCCACAATTACAGTTATTACCTTCATCCATTAGAGGAGAACAGCTCCGTCCTCACTCACCAGAAAATAAAGAAATCTCTGTTTTTATTGTCTATCTATATAATACATGAATAACAGGGGATTACATATGTTACCTGCATGGAGTATTTTCCTCTCTTTATTCAAGAGTGTGGTCAGTAGGACTTTTTGATTTCATGTTCAGATTTTGTAATACTTCACAAAACCCTACACTCGCACTCAAATAGCCCCTGCTTCTACTCAGATTCACTCTGCTTGTGCTCAAACTGTGCGCATACACTTGCGCTACATTTCCTGCGCTCCAGCTTCAGCTCTTCCCCTCACGCTGCTTCAGTGCACAAGTGATACGTCTGCTCTCAGAGCGCTTTCTTTCTCTCTTTCCGTTTGTTGGTTGGTTTCTTTGTAAATTAGTTTGTTTGTAAGCAAGATTATACAAAAACTACTGGATGGATTTTTATGAAACTTGGTGGAAGGACATGTTATAGGTCAGGAAGAATCCATACAATTTTGGTGCGAATCTAGATCAGAGGAAGAATCCAGAATTTTTGGTCACTTTCTTTTGCGAGATCAGGTGAGTTTTTAAAAGTTTTATTGATTTCTCTTAAAATAATTAAGCAACAACAATGTATTATTCCTTTTGAATAACACCCTATCTTCCAATGTTAATAATTCCTGAAACTGCCACCTGATCTGAATCAGCACAAACATTTAATGGGTTCTTCCTTGATGCAAACTACATCCTAGTTTAATGGAAATCTGTTCAGTTGTCTTTGTGTAATCTTGCTTACAAACAAACAAACATATGAACCAATCAAAAGACAGCAGTGAAAACATGACCTCCTTGGCAGAGGTAATGATAGAGACACGGGCTCAATAGGATTAAATGTATTCATTCCATCACACAGAAACATGAAAAAAACCTACTTTCCAGTTATTACTCAATATGTATCACTCCATACATGAAGAAATTATATATATATTGAAAAGGTATAATTTGCCATTTTCTGGTCAAACTTAGCACAAGTTTAGCTTTAACGTATTTAATAAAATGAAAGGTTGTGTGAACTAATGATCCTTGAATTATGTGCCTGATATTG
Organism: Verasper variegatus; assembly: GCA_026259375.1. Lineage (NCBI taxonomy): Eukaryota > Metazoa > Chordata > Actinopteri > Pleuronectiformes > Pleuronectidae > Verasper > Verasper variegatus. Next base: position 16,564,339 of record CM048053.1, on the reverse strand, counting down.
AATGTCGTCCGCACACTTCTCTCAACCTCTTTAGACCATTGAATTTGATCTGATGGATGTGGAGTGGAGAAGCATGAATGCACTGAAAGCTCATTTTGTAACTGACTGTATAAAGGGGCTGCGTAATGTATGTAAAGCTCATTTCTACCTGTTTTTTTTGTAATGTATTTATATTGAAAGACAATGTCAGTGATTCATGATAACACAATATCATGAAATTATATAAATATACTGTGTTCATTTTTATATAAAAGACTTTCCTTCAGAACCAGATGGTCTGTATTTGTATTTAGATCGATCACTTCATGGGCTCTTTATTAAATGGTAATAAAAACAGACTATTTTTTTGTTTTCCAATTGTCAATGTAGCTCAAATAGATTCATGTGTGGATTATTCTGAAAAGTAAAGTTAAGGATCTTTATCTTAAAAATAACAAAGCGAGGCAAAACTGTGCAGTGTCTCTGTCATTTTCACATGAGGAACCAGTTAGCTGATTTGACCTCATTACCAGGCAGGGCACCGTTAAATCTCTTTCTGAGTACATGTGTATAAAAAACAGGACAGATGTGCGCAAACCTCTGCATCTCCATGGCTGTCTGTCCTTGCCCTTTTAAAGGTTGAGTTTGTTTATAATGCCTCCACAAATGCATGATCTGTGCATTCTGTCTATTCATTGAAATATTCATTGAAGAGCAGGTGCTCTCACACACACACACACACAGAGAGAGAGGGAATATTACCCAGTTATTCTGCTGCATGATCTATCACCAAACACTCTACTGCAATCGTGGAAAATTGAAAAGTAGATAGTGACCAGCCATTAAAGAATATAATAAATCTAAGGAAACAGCAGATAAATATTTAGGACATTTGTGTGTATAGAGCAGGACTGTTCCTTCCTCAAGACTTCAGTTAGTAATAGGACAAAAAGGTTTTGTAATATTTCAATTTTGGTGCCAATCTCTAAGTTAATAGCTGAGCACTCCAACATTTTCAGTTTGGAAAAAAAATCATCAAGGGTGCCAATTTGGATTTATCCCCAAAGAGATTTCCTCTCTCTGGTTGTCGGGGTGGTCAAATCCCACTCTGACCAGCTGGGATAGAGGGATAATCTGTGTGTAAAAAAAAAAAATCACTTGTTTTAATTACACACTCTCAGACACACAAATGCACGCACTCTCTCTCTTTTACTCTCACCCACACACATGTACACACATGTACATACAGTTAACATGTGGTCATACATGCATTAACACAGCTACTACGCCAACACGCACCATACTATGGTCATCCATCCCCACGGCAGACAGATGCTTATTTAATTCGGTTTGTGAGTGAAGTGGCAGAAAAATGTGACTTGACTGAATGTAACTTGGTAATTGATCTGATTTTTAAGCGTTTGGACATGTGGTGGAGATTAAAGCTTCATCAGAGAGAGAAAACATTTTTAAAAAGATTAAAAAGGCACTATATCTAATTGCAAAATGCACCAGCACACAGTAAAACACAAGGCAATGTCAAAGTAATGCATTACAAACCGTCTACATGTATTGTGGATATGGTGAACACTAATACAAAAGGTTTTTGATGAATTGCATGCTCCATATATGTATTTATTCACATACCATTTAGTTAAATAAAGGTCATGAGTCAAGTCAAGTCTCGTCGTCTGTCAGTCAGAGGTCAGTGGGATTGTTGTTTTTCAAAACAATAGTATTTGTGTCTAATCTAATCATAGGGCAGGTTGTTTTTATGGAAGCCCATTTCTACCAAGAGAAGAACATGTAAATAATTACTAAATCAAAATATGACAAGATCTTAATACTTTTGTATGTCTAAATGTTGACTATTGTTTTGAGTTAGACCTGCAATAACTTGGGGACAGTGTAAGCAGTCCCTCGGAAACCAATACAGACATTTTACAGAGTTTGAATTTGACCAAACTTGTTGCCACACAGTTGCACAACCAACAAAGCCACATCATCATTCATTTCACCAACTCCAGAAAGGAAAAATCTGTCTCTTTAGCTGCTCAGTGCTTTACTGTTTTCAGACAACCAGCTGCTATCATTGCCTCATCTGCAGTTTGATGCTGTGTTCGTAGTCCACAGTGAGTTTTTAAAGTCTGGTGCAGTTTCTGCTTAGCTCAGCTCAAATTCTTCTCTACTATGCTGGAAATGAACTGGTGATTCTGCTTATTATGTTTCTTCCAATGGAATCAAAATGGTTATTGGGGCAAAATAAAACACCTTCACATTTTTAAAAAGGAGCCATAGAGGTTTTAAACATTCAAAATAAAAGGTAAACTTGGACAAGGTATTTGGTGGCTGGTTGCCTTGTTGTCATGACAACATCAAAACAGAGCTTGGCCTCACTAAAGGGCTGTGAATCCCAAAAAAAGAGGAGAAATAGGAAGCAGCCTTTTAGGTACAAAAGGCAGCATCTGTCAATCACCATGCATTGCAGGGATTTACTTAGTCATGGTGGCTGACACTGCCCAGATGGTGTGATGAGGCACTATCTAATTACTTCTGTAGTTCTGATGAATACTCAGCAGGCCATCGCGGTCAGAGATCCTTCACTGCCACCACCAGGGCTTTCATGCATCTACAGATCAGTATATATGGACTACATGTTTGCAGCAGGGGATTTTCTGGCATGTGTGTAAATCAGGAGACAGATGAAAAGATGTCCGGGGCACAGAAAGGCCAACAGCATGTAATGTTTATGTGTTACTGAAGCACATGTGGTAAAGATTTGAGAACCCTATTTCTTTGTTGATTTATTATCTCTAGGATTTCCCGTGTTTTATTCTTCCCCTTGAAGCTCAGGTTTAACATCAGTCTGACACGACAGACACTCCTAAAAGCAAGAGTTTCTCTTAAGGTGCAAAATTAAAAATTCATATCGCAGCTACAACCAATCTCCCCTCCTTCAGCTCAGACTACAGCAGACTACACACGTGTGTGTTGATGCATTTCAGCATATGCAGTGATGACAACTTCAGAAGCTTTCATATGCTTTTTACATTGTTCCATTTGCTTCCACACAGGTATCATACCATGGAAAACATGGTTTGTAAAACACCAAACACCAGATTTCACCTGGGAGCTCAGTACTTCTGACAATATAGTCAAAGACAGGTCTGCCCTAACTTCGATCCTCAGGTCCTCCAGTCTGCATGCCAAAGTTTTCTTGGGCTGAATCCTGAATTGTTCCTGATGCTTGCGGCAGAGTGTTAATGTGTAATTGACAATAGCAGCATATAGTAGCGCTGTGTATGTGAACGGATGAATGTGACTTGTGTCAAGCACCTTGAGAGGTTATATAAATCCAGTGCATTTATCATTTCACCAGGTTTCTGTCGCTTGAGTCCCTGTGTGAGACAATGTGGACTCAATCATCAGCCACATGTGCAGGAAGACAACAGGTTGGTTAACTGGTATTTCGCAAAAGATTTGAGCAGAGAGAGAAGAGAAACACACATGTGGGTCATGCAGGAGAAGGCTGGTCAGTTTCCTTCTATGAACAGAACTGATGAGGAAAAGTATTTGTAGTGTGAAATCCAAAAGTACAGGCTCTTTAGAGGGAAAGACACCAGAGTCTGGAAGGTCATTGTGAGATATACCTCTGGGAGAAGAATTTCATATTTAGTTTGAAAATAGGAATGTAAGCATTATGAATTACAGAGAAAAGTATCTGTCAAAGTTCTAATGAAACTGCCCATCTATGTTTAAATTAATTATTTTACACTTAGATGCTTTTTGAGGAACGTCCTGCCTTTGTTTGAGCAACATTTGTTCAGCCATGTTTGCCGTGTGCCATTTTTCTGTTTGTGCGCCACAGCATACTGGACGGAGTGTGGGAGTCACCTTGCTCCAGTAGAGGGCAGTGGTGCAGCATTCTGGGTGCAACGCTGCCTTTTCCTGAGAAGAAGAAGTGTTGTCCAGCTGCATTTAGCAGCAAGAAGAAAGTGTCGAGGAGTGACACGTAAAACTTAGTTTTCTCTGCTGGTCGCTGCAGGAGGAAGATCCTTTTTAATCAGGACACACTCCTCTGTTGACACACAGCTGGACACAGCTCCCCTGGAGTGAAATGGGTAAAGTTGAGTGTTTTCCTGGTGTCACCATCGGTTTGTTTTGGTGTTAGCATGCCTGCTAACATTACCGTTATCGCTTTGACTACTCAAACATAATAATAATTATTATTACTGCAGGTTTTTAATTAAGATATAAAACAATACATAATATGATTTTCAAAAAAAGATCTGTGGCTTCATAATAATATAATGATAATAATAATAATAATAATAAGGAACAAACCCAGTTAAACAGAATACTTAACAAACTAAATAATACTGTTGGCACCTAAAGGACTTATTCCTACATTCATTTTATTTCATATTGAGATGATTTCTGAAGACTTCACCCAAACACTGCAAACATGCATCAACAGGTTCTCCCACTAAAAGAGAAAACTCCACCCTACACACAATCCAAATGAATCACTTTGCCTCTTTTCTTATATTTGGCCTATGACACCAAATATCTTACAGAAAGATGAGTCTTTGTACTTTGTCTCTGTGTCTGATGTGTAGTCTATGGTGGAGAATCAACAAAAAAAATAACATGGGAAAAATAAACAAGGACAATCTCATTACCTGGAGTCTCACTCCTGGAACCCAAATCATGAAGTAATCTTATTCTAAAACTGTGCAACTCATACAAACAACACACAGATGTACCCAACGATATATACTGTCGCTCACTACCAAACATTTCCTCCTCCAAAAAAAGGCCATTTCCTGTGTCTGTTTCGTTCTTTTCTTAAGAATAGGCAGTTAATTGCAGGACAAATTCAAATTGTTTTATTCAACTTTCCCCGAATACCCAGTTGTAATAATCCACATCCACTGAAGGGAGCTCATGTTTTCTCCGCACAGCTTTCTGGCACTGAATATTATTTTTATGCTTCATTTTTTGTAACAGAGAGATGTGTGTGAATGGCTCAGTTTACTGTTGTAATGCTGCCTCCGTCTCTCCCCTGGCAGAGGGTGCCCTGCCCCTGTCCTCACTAAGGCTCCTGGCTCCACCTCTGCGGGTGATGCTGGCTGTGATGTGGAAGGTGGTTCGTCAGAAGAATGTAAAGCATTATAGGAAGGTGGTGGAGTTTGTGTCCTTGGTAACTGAGGCCATCCCTGACATATTGACTGACAGACAGATGAGACTGCTCACTCTGGGATTAAGAGCAAAGGTAGGAAATACAGATCCACCATACTGTATATCATTAAAGGGTTATGGTCAAGGTAATGCTGATATCAGTCCAGTGTTATCTTCTAGTGCTACAACTTATTTTGAAAGATTTCAAGCAGATATCTGGTATCCATCTTGTAGCTTTTCTTCTGTATTACACATCTTGGGAGAACAAAACTTTATTGAAAGAACACAAAGGTCTTCACAGGAACATGAACAATGTTGCAGAGGATGGGAAATGTATAGACAGACAGTGTTTTTCAACCCAAAATAAAACATTTGAAATAGTATTATGCATTATGTTTTACCGTACTAAAATACACCATGACCAATGTGCATTTTGTATTAGTGAGGAGTTTTCTGTTCAATCTAAAATGTGATCAAAGAGCTGCTGTAATTCAATAATAACTTAATATGTGCAAATCACACATTTTACTAGAAAGAGCAAATTATCTTTAACAATGTGTGTATATATATATATAATTTTTTTGCTAAATTGTGGGCTTTATCTTCACGACCATGGTTTATCAGTGTTTTCATGAAAATAAGTCAAGTGGAGTCAAGTTTCTTTTTTTTCAGTCAACAAAACAGAATATATGTATTATGGTTGTTACAGATGAAAAATAAAACAGTTACCTTGTGATTTTAACCTGCATTTAATAGTATAGGCCAGGAAAATATCACAATGATTTATGCATAAAATCTCCCAATTATCAGCTTCCTAGTCTACATCTGTCTTTGGTTTTCTCTTGAAAATGGATGCAAAGCTTGTTAGAACTGTTCTTACCCATGACAATTAGATTGTATAGTTTAACACTATCACTGGGCTGGTTGCAGCTACGAAGAGGGATTATTTAGTTTCTTTATGGCAGTGTCTGTGTCTTTTCCAGATGACTTTACAGATGTTACGTTCTGAACAGTCAGAAGATCTCAGACATGTTAGAACACACTTAGACAGCCTCCTGCCAACCAGCTCAAAACAGGTGTGTGACGTCTTCAGTCGTGGACATTAAATATTGACATGTTTTCCCTGGTCCTGCTTATTTTAAATGTGCATATTGTACTTGACAGTTTCAGCCACAAACTGAAGCCCTCGAGGACAACTTTGTCCGACTTATTCAGAGACTTCTAGAGGACACAGAAGGGAGAGAACACTTTCTTGAGGTACTTGTTTGCTTTAACATGAAAAGGGGCCGTTTTTTTGTTTGTTTGTCAAATGAGGCAGTGCTTTGAGACTTCATAGTATATATATGATTAAAATGTTCTGCCTGACAGAATGTGTTTCCCGTGGAGTACGGCCCCAACTTTGATACAGCACTGGAGACGATGGTTTGTGATTTCTTCAGCCGGCTGGAAGAACTTCTGCTTATACCAAACTTTAAACAGGTAAAGAGACTAAATTCTGCTTTAGAAATGTATTAAATTCCCCAATGAATGTTCATATTTCCTGGTCCAGTCCCTCAAAATAATAGTTTTATTAATTTGGTAAAGGCCACAGTATGGATTAGTGATACATCCTCTGTGCTAGAAGAGTACATGCAGTGTGTGACCACTACAGATGACCTCAAAGTTTTGCTCAGAAGCAAGGTGCATCATGGTAAAATGGCCAAGATGGATTCCATTGGTAAGTGTATAATTTATCATTTATAGACAAAATGGTTTATCGATTGACAAAATATCATCAGATCCATTTGTAATGACAGTAATTATTTCTTGCCGCTCTCGTGTAGATATGTTCCAAACACTTTGAAAAAGTAAATATACAAACAGTAAAGTTGTGTTCTCTTTTCTGTTTTCAAAAAGGGCCATCTCCATCAGAGCAGCAGCTTTTCTTATCGTTATCTCTCCCTCCTTCATTGAGAGCAACCAAGGACATGGAATCAAAAACACAGACATTTGAAAACCAAAGAGAATCTGAGGCGACTTCTCCTCAGGAGGTGGGAGACACGATGGAAAAGGATAGAAGATGGTCGGATGAGAATGAGACGCGACAGAGCAGCACAGAACAAACAACAGGAGAGAAATGCAGTGACCGTGTTCCTGATGTTCACATTGTAGAGGAGTGTGAGGACAGAGCTACCTCTACATCTGCTCAGAGCCCTGTATTGTCCGGATCTTTAATCAACCACCCTCGACTCAGAGTTGCACAGAAATGCAGTCAGTGTGCGAAGTGTTTCATTTACCGTTATGAGCTCCTGGAGCATCAAAGACTGCACACTGGAGAAAACCCCTACAAGTGCTCTCAAGTGCGGGAAGGCCTTCAGGAGGACGTCTGACCTGTCCACTCACAGACGGACACAGTGCACGAAGGCCGCATATATTTGCATCAAATGTGGAAATAGCTTTCAGTCTATACAGGACAGATTTAGACACCAGTGTATTGAAAGTGTCCAAAAGTTTGACTGTTCTCAGTGTGGAAAAGTTTTTAAGAAAATGTACCTGCTGGATAAGCATGAGCTGACTCACAGCCAGGACCGCATCTTCAGGTGCAAACAGTGCGGCGAGGTGTACCCCAGCATGAGCGAGCTGAGATCCCATCAGAGGATACATCCTCCCAAGCTGTCCAATCAGTGCATGCAGTGTGGGAAGATCTTCAGCTCTGCTGCGTGTCTGACAGCTCACGAGCTGCGCCACAGACAGCAGAAAACGCAGATGTGCATGCGCTGTGGCAAAGCCTTTAAGAACAAGCATGACCTGAGTCTGCACATGCGCAGTCACACAGGCGAGAGGCCTTTTCAGTGCACGTACTGTGGGAAACGTTTCTCAGTGTCCGGAAATCTCACCGTACACATTCGAACTCACACCGGAGAGAAACCATATCTGTGCTCTGACTGCGGAAAGGCTTTTGTTTCAGCGGGCGAGCTGCAGATACACAGACGCACCCACACGGGGGAAAAGCCATACAAATGCACTGTGTGCGAAAGAGGATTCACAATGGCCAGTAAACTGACACTTCACATGCGTGTTCACACCGGGGAGCGCCCGTATGTCTGCTCTGTGTGTGGGAAAGGTTTTTCACGTGGCGGCGAACTGAAGAAACATACCATGAACCACACAGGGGTTCGACCGTACGCTTGTCAGCTGTGTGCAAAGACTTACACATGTCTCAATCACCTGAGGAGACACTTAAAGACTCACAGTGTGCTCCAGACCGTCTGATTATCATAAAGCATTTCTTTCAAATTAATGTTTTGACTTCATGTTACTGTGTACAATGTTTCACACACCCCCTCACTTGTATGGACTTTATGTATTGGCTTTATTATTTATCTCACTTATTTATTAATCATTGGAGTGAACATCATTTGCAATCGATCCCGGCTGTTTAACAACAGTATTCTGAAGTAACTTATTTGTTCCTGACAGAAGCAGAATTTCGGATTAAACCCCAAAATAAAACATCTTGCGGTGGCCTTCACAATATCAGTATTGGAAGTGAGTGAAAAATGTATAATTTAAACAAATAAAAACTCATACATTTCAAAAATATACATCTGTATATCCTGCTTTATCCTGATTTTTTTTCTGAAATCAAATACAATTTTTTTTGTATGTACAGAAATGTATAAATAAATGTAGCTATCATTAATTATTTTAAACATTTGATCTTTCAGTTCTCTGTATGATTAAAATCTCATGAGCCATCAGAAAATATAGTTGATCAAGTAGCTGATTAGATTTAGTTATTTGATCGTCTGGTGAGGCGGTGCAACTTACATTGACATCAGATGAGACAGGAGTCCCTGTATCCGGGCTAACCCGCACCTCAAAACGAACGCTCATGTTACTATCTGACACTGGCTGGACCAACGCTCTTATTATGAACAACGTGTTTCAGGAAGAAGTTGGCGCCTGAAGCCCCGTATGCTGTTAGCCTGCGCGCTAACGACACATCTTGTTGTAACGCTTCATCTTCCCGTCGTTATTGAAGGGTAGCAGAATGAACGACATGGGTATGTATTAGCTCGCCAAGCCTTACACAAATATTTATTTTCTTTGCTCCTTTTACAGCTAGCCGAATAGCTAAAGCAAAGGATTAGCTGAGGCTCAGCAGGCCTCGACTAATCCCTGGAACAAGAATTGTTTTGCCCAATACTGAGCCGGTTCTAACACTAGCGACCTTGTAGCTAGTATCTTAACGTGGATGCTTTGTTGTGAGCACAACTCTTAAATAAAAGCTTTAAAATGTTATCAGACGCAGCGTAGCGGATGGGTCTTTTCAACAGACCGTAGCTTCATTTATAGTGAAGTGACTGATGTTATGCTAAATGCTAGCGCTAGCAAACAGTTCACGTCCACGTCCCATCCGCAAATTAGCCACTCGTTTTAACTCCCGTGCAATGCAACACCAGCACATATGCGTTTGTTTTATTATACCAACTATTCGAGCTGGAGACAGTTACTCGAGCAAGCTGCTCTGTGGGAAGCCTGGTGCTTCAGATAGCGGAACATTATCTGCTGTGTTTGTAGCGTTAGCATCACAGATGCAGTGTTTACCAGAGAGTGAAGGGTCACTCCTAACCCCAGTGGATGGACTGGTTTTATAGAAAGATGCTGTAGCAATACGAGTCCTGTCCAGTCTTCCACTGGCACTGGATTCTTTACCACTGTTCTCCTCAAAATAAGTTCTATGTTTAGAAGAGTTGGCATGAAAGACTGTTCCCATATATAACATTTAATCCAGACTTCACTGTCGAAACATATTCAACACCAGTGATCTCTGGGCTCAGGTTGTGTAGCTTTAAACTTAAAAAAGTAGTTCATTCTCTTTGTATGAACATGCATGTCAATATTTTTCAGTTTTTGTATTATATATTTGGCCTTTCACCTGATTCTGGGTGTTTATTTCTCCATTATACCGTATCAATCTAATATACCACATATAACCCTTGTGACTAAACATTTGTGAAGATTTTTCATTGTCATTGAAAAAATAACATGTTATAAATGCTGCACCGAAAACGGTTCCGATATTGTTTAGTTTTGTTTAAGCCAATCTAATTTCTCTCTGAAGAATTCAGCGTCCCCCTGTCCTCACTGGCGCTTCTGGTCCCACCGCTACGACTGATGTCAGCAGTGATGTGGGAAGTTGTTCGCCAGCGCAACATAAAGCACTATGGGAAACTGGAGGAGTTTGTGTCCATGGTAACAGATGCAGTTCCTGAGCTGATGAGTAAAAGGGAAGGGAGGCTGCTTTCACTGGGCCTGAGGGCTAGGGTAAGTAATTAATGATGTTTTTGTGTATAAGTCGTAACTGAATAAGACTTCAGCAGTGTTAGAAAAAATTTCATGTGAATGTTGAAAATGGAAATTGCATTTTCTACAGACAACTCTTGAACTGTTGCGTTCTGAACATCCTGAGGACCTCAAGGCTGTTGAGACCCACCTTAACCGAATCCGGTCTTCTTGCATTGAGGAGGTGAGCAAAGAATGTTTTTATTGACCAACTAAGTGATTAAGCAATTACCATAACACTTTAATAGATTACATTTATAGGAAATGATGGTAACAAGTTAACAGGTTCCAATTTGTGAGATTTCATGATTTGCTGCATTTTTGTCTCATGTGTTAGTTAATAAAACACTAAATTGATCAGCAAATTGGTGGTTTTATATTTTATTCTGACTGGTGTTTTTGTTTTCCCAGACAAATGATCCTATTATTGAAGCACCAGAGGCTAACTTTATGAAGCTGGTACAAGGGCTTATTGAAGACACTGACGGCAGAGAACATTTCCTCAAGGTAAGATTAATATTTGCCTTTTATTATTGTGATGTAATAAAATGTATGATTCCCTGAATTCATCTCAAATTTAAATATGGAAAATCTGAAATATGTAATTTTGATATTGACAGAACGTGTTTCCTGTGGAGTATGGCCCCGACTTTGACACAGCACTGGAGACTTTAGTTTGTGAATTCTTCACAAGACTTGAGGAGCTACTGCCAATACCAGATTTCAAACAGGTAGAGAGAGGATTGCTACAAAGTGACCAAAGTTTTTGAGCAGCTTTGAATTTGAATTTAAAAATCTCTTACTTTTGTACAGACTGCCTCCTGGATCAGTGCTGCCCCCTCTGTTTTAGAGGAGTACATGCAGTGTGTCTCAAATGGAGATGACCTTAAGTTTCTCCTCCAGAGCAAACAGTGCCATGGAAAACTGGCAAAGAGCAGCATTGGTATGTGCACGTCCACTATAAACTACTCAATGACTCAGCGCGCAAATATGAGACCAATATGACAAATTCTCTTTTCTTATTTTCCACATAGCTCCGTTTCAGTCAGATGATCTGCTCATTCCATCTCTGTCTCTCCCTCCATCGCTGGAAGTAGCCATCGCTTCCCACCCCAGTGCTTGTGACGATGAAAATAATGACGTTCCTCAGATTGTTATGTTCGATGAGGAATTGTCTACAAACCCTTCCACCTCAACTGACTTTCCTGAATCACCAAAACGGACTGACATCCCATCGTCTCCTCACAGAAGACAGCAGTCAGCGATGCACAAATGCACCGAATGTGACAAGTGTTTCAAGCATCATTCTGTCCTCATCGAGCACCAGAGAGTTCACACCGGGCTGCAGCCTTACAACTGCTCCGAGTGTGGGAGGGCTTTCAGAACAGCCACCCTGCTGGCCGGTCACAGGCTGCGCAAATGCAAAAATGCTGCATATCTGTGTATTAAATGTGGGAACAGTTTTCCAACCTCGCTGGACAAATTCAGACACCACTGCCCAAAACGGGGCCGTAACTATGACTGTGGGCATTGTGGAAAGAGATTTCAAAAGTCTAACAGCTTGAAGGAGCATCTGCTTACTCACGTTCAAAACCGGCTTTTCAAGTGCAGCCATTGTGGGGTGGGGTTTTCAGGGATTGGTGACCTGAAGTATCATCAGCAGGTAGATCATGATAAGCCATACCAGTGTAAACAGTGTGGAAAGAGCTTTATCACCTCCAAGTGTCTGGCCAAACATCAACAACGGCATCAAGAGGTTGGTGAAATGGAGACGGCCAAATTAATGAGTGGAGGTAAACATAGAAAAGGTGGCTCAGCTCACCGCACTTCTTTAGCCTCTCTGTCGTCCAGGAAGACGTCTAACAAATCCGTCTACCCTCGCGGACGAGTCATCCATAACTGTCCTCTGTGTGGGAGGAGCTTTAAGTATCGCTTTGAATTCCTGGAACACCAGAGGTTCCACACGGCAGTGAAGCCATACAAATGCTCCCAGTGTGGCAAATCCTTCCGCACTGAGGTCCACCTGTCCGGACATAGGAGGAGAAAGTGTAAAAATGCTGCCCACATCTGCACCAAATGTGGCTGTCAGTTCAGGTCTCTACACGATCGCCTCCGACACCAGTGTGTGCAGCTGCTGACAAAATACGAGTGTTCTCACTGCGGGAAGACCTTCAAGATGGCACACCTGCTCAGGAACCATCAGATGAGTGATCACCAGCTTCCCTACAGCCCCAACCATCGCTTCAGGTGCAGATACTGTGAGGAGACCTTCCCTGGGATCAGCGAACTGAAGTACCATCAGAGAGTTGACCACGAGAAACCCTACCAGTGTCAGCAATGTGGCAAGTGTTTCCTGTCTGAAAAATGCCTAGCCAATCACGAGCTGCGCCACAACAATGACAGACCAGAGAGCTGCCTGGTCTGTGGCCGCGGCTTTAGAAACCGCTATGACCTGAAGCAGCATATGCGCACCCACACGGGAGAGCGACCTTACCAGTGCACCCACTGTTCGCAGTGTTTCTCCACTGCAGGAGGACTGAGGAGTCACACCCGGGTTCACACGGGCGAGAAGCCGCACGTTTGTCCAGATTGTGGGAAGGGCTTCTCTCAGATTGGAGCAATGCGCACGCACAGGCTCACCCACACAGGAGAACGGCCATTCAAGTGCACGGTGTGTGGCAAAGGTTTCACAATGGCACACAAGGTAACGGTTCACATGCGCGTCCATACTGGGGAGCGGCCGTACGTGTGCACTCAGTGCGGGAAAGCCTTCTCAGATGGAAGTGTGCTGAAGCAGCACATGCTGAACCACTCAGGAGTGAGACCATACCACTGCCAGATCTGTCCCAAGACGTACACGTGTCTGAACCACCTGAGGAGGCATCTGAAAAGCCACTCTAACATGAACTGAGCCACACATGAAGAAAAAGTGGAGCACAATCCAATGACATTTTACGAATATACTGAAACACTGCCTTTGACAGGGTGGCTCATGAAACTGCAATGTACTGACGTACTCAACCAAGCAATACCTGAAGGATTATAGGAAGATGTACAGTTGCTGTTCAAATTGAGTTCAAAAGTTTCATTTTGCAGTTCATTTGTTGAGGACAATTGAAAAGTATCAAGGGAACATTTTTGGCTCTGTGTAAATAAGATGAAAGACAAATAATGTGAGTGTAAAGTTAAAATTGTGACACTGTCAATTCAAAATGACATCACTTTATTCCTCTTGGCCTTTTATATCCCAACTGTGGTTCGTGGATTTCAGATTAAATGATCTTGTTACACCCTGTGCCTTGCACTGATTGAATTTATTCAAGACAAAACACTGCAATAAAAAGTATTCATCCCTCTGAGTGGAAAGTGGAGGTGGAAGTTGTATTTTCAATCAGAATAAAAAGTTTCACTAGAGGGCAGTAGGTGACCATTAACCATTTCCCCTTGATCCTCTATCAGGCGGAGCTGCCACCATCTCTGACGATGGCCTTAATTGAAACTGCATGCAGTAAATTACTGCTTATTTAAGTCATATGCTCTGTACTGCAGCCAAGTAGACAAAAGACCTTTGGGGACAGTAGAGGTTGATGAGGGTCTAATGCAGCGGAAGTTAATCCGACTTATTTCCTGTCATTAACTTTATTTTTGGCGTGGCTCCGGAAATCTTGATTACACTGCAGTTTGCTTGTTTTTCCAGGCGCCCATCAGACTCCGGTTTAAACGATGATAAAAAGCATTTACTTTAAAACATTTTTTTTCCCCAAATTAGGTGTAGATGCCACAAAAATACAGTAAATTGCTTTAATTCAAAACCATATAAAAACCCTAGAGTAAAAGTTGAAATCCATAAATTTATAAAATGGTAAATTCATTTTTTTACAGGATTATTCAATTGCTTGATAGTCTTGAATGTTAAATTACATAAAATTATGTTTGAAAATACAAACACAGTTTTTCTCACTATTACTTTGTTTTATTTACTGTAATTTGACAAAGTGTTTCAGCACTGTCAGTTGTTTACTGTTATTTACTTGTTTTTATACAGTGGTTCTCTTTCCATTCCACTCGTTCCATTTTTTAAAACCTGTTTGCATTATTCCACTGTAGCTCAGTTCACTGAACAGTACAAACAAACTCCTAAGTCATATTGTAATGGCCTCATTGGGATTAATCTCTTCCATCTGTGCTGACTTTTATGTTTTTGCTGGAAAAGCGAAGCCTGTTTTTTTTTCACCCTCAGTCTTTCCCTTGTTTAACGCTCTTGTTTCATCTCATCTGCGCTCACATGCTTGGTGACTATTGAATCTCATTCTCTGAAACAAACTCAAATCTTTTGCCATTCACAGGGAAGCACTGCCCCAGAAATGAATGTGGTGGTTTGTCAAATGTTGAAAAAAAACCCACAAATTAATACTCCTCAGACTGGACACACTGGCTGCTCTCAGCAGTATTTCTTCAGTCTTTCATCTGTGTCTCTGACTCAGAAATGCTGCTAATCTTCTCCAGTGAACATCAGAATCCTGCGGAAACTCGTGCTGCGTCCTGTCTGCCATCAGGCAGTGCCCAGGACATTATGCAGAACCCCTCTGTTGTAGAGACAGTCTGTGTTACTGCTGTTCTCTTGTCGTAAAGATCTGTTTTAAGTTGTCAAGGACATGACCCGTGTGTCTGTGTCTCCTCAGGCTGAAAGAATCTAACTTCTCAGTGATCTCAATCCCACCCCCACGATGTAAAAAGCTGTAAAAAAGTGCACTGCAGTAAAACTTAGTGTGGAACCTGAGGACACCCCCAGCTGCTTCTCCTAGTATGGAGTAATGTATTTGTGATTGAGGTTGCTATTAAGATTGCATGTTTCTAGATTTAACACACCCACACAGCTGCCAATAAGCCAACACATTTACTATGAGAGCCTGCTAATAAACAGAGATCATTACCAGATGTACCCCCTCCTCATCCCTCCTCCTTCTCTCTCCTCCCTCTCTCCAACACTGAAACAGTGATCTCAGTGGAAACTCTGAGTCCAGGCCCAGAGCTTCCCTACACCCCCGGAGCACATGCATGTCCACAGCAGCCTGCAGGAACATCCACCCCCATCTGTACTTTGCCAAACCAATACTGCACCTCCCTGCATCACAAACCCCCAGAAAACTCCTTTTGCCCGAAGGCCTCTCCAAGAGCTGCACACAAGGAGCAGCAGATGGCACTGTGTCTCTTCCTGTTTCAGAGGAGAGGGGAGTGAAGACCCCCTCCACCTCCCCCCTTCCCCTCCTCTTTTATGTTCACGTCTGAACACAGAAGTGACCCAGATGTATTGAAATTCCACAGAAAAGAGACTTTCTACAGAAACGAAAGAGGATACAAGATGTGCTTCAGCTGCTTTTCATTAGGCCTGATGAAATTACTCCAGTGTGCATCTATTCAGGGTTTCAGTGCTTAATTTTCTACATGGAAAACTTGAGATACAACTGTGAAAATGAAACATAAGTAGCTTTTTTCTGGTTTCTGCAGACATTTTCTGAAATTATTAAAACACGGTCGAGATCATTTGTGCATGCACTCTCTCCTGCAAAGAGACAAACATCATCTGTGCATGTCGGGACCTCGTTTACTCTCAGGCTTGTTTATTCCTGATGTTCCACTCTTCCTGTCTCCTGTGGAGCCCTTTTAAGGAAGCAAACATATCTTGGATTTTGTGTAAACTCCAGGTCCGTGCGCGCTCTCGTGTAGTATTCCCTAATCACCATCCCAGAGAAAGCGCGTGTGCTCTTCCTCTTCTTCCTCCTCCTCCTCCTCTTCCTCCTCCTCCCACCCTCCCTCAGCATCGCGCGCTCTGGGTCTCGCCTCGGAGAAACTGCGGCGGAGAAGCTGGAATCAACAAAAAGTTTTCGTCGATTTGTTTTTTTTTTTTAAGAAGTAGCGGACTTTAGGGGGTCCGGTGTGTTCGTGTTGTCTGGGGGAACTGGGTGGTTCTGCTGTGTATCGTTGACAGTTTTAATCGCAGTTTGATCATGGAGACTCTCAGGGGGCTCCTTGCGCTGCTGTGCGTCCTCCTGGCAGGAGCGCAAACGAATAACAAAAGAAACTTTGCGGGTAAGTTTGCTTCACCTCTATTGTACCTTTTAAATGTTTTTATTCTAATATGCAGAAATATTATTTCTAATATGTGGTGTTCATGGCATTTGTTTGCCTGTAAGGGGATCTGTCTGTGCTTGAATATATTGTAGTGATGTTTGCTGCAAGAGCGCATCCAGATGTTCGTTGTCTTTGGGTTGCATAGTTGTGAAGGTTTTTCCTGCAAATCAGCAGCAGAGACGCACCAATAGGAGAACGTAAAATGTGATGATGACAGTCGCCTAGCCCACCCTGAGCAGGCCCTGGGTCTGTCCTGTGGTTTTCGTAATGGACCTGAGTAGTGTAGAATAGTCTCTGGTTGTGATGCAGAAGAAGATACAACGGTGTGGATGCCAAAATGATTCATGTGGAGAAGAATCAAAGCAGGTTATGAAATGGCAGCCATGCATCCCCACCAAGGTGCTGTTATAGTCCAAGTGTATAAGCAACCTAACAGTGTACCGTCCTGCAATTGTCATAAACCTACATGTGTGAGGATGGATCAGGTAGAGCGAACCTATGACACCCACTGTAACTGTAGGGTGCTGTAGGCCTCCAATACTGCAGCAGGGACACCCATGCTGACGTCACTTGAGTTGATGGGTAGATGGATGTGCACCCATTTTGGATTCACTGGTTCTTGAAGAGAGAACAGATTTAAATTGATTCATACATTTTATTGACAGCCATCTTTGTTTGTTTCCTCTGTGAGCAGACTGTCCGGTGGATCTTTACTTCGTGTTGGACACTTCTGAGAGTGTCGCCCTCAGACAGAAACCTCCCAACTATTATATCGACCAGATCAAGCGTTTCACCAAGGACTTCATAGATGAACTCAAGGAAATGTAAGACATAAATACACACACACACACACACACACACACACACACACACACACACACACACACACACACCTGTTTTTACTCTGCTCCATGTGAAGATCCTTATTGGCATAACGCCAGTAACCTTAACCATTAAAGTTAATTGCATAAACCCAACCCAAAGCTACTCCATTGCAAATTCCACAATTATTCAATCAATTAGTCAGATGATAACACCTCCACTCCTAATGACCAGGTGCATTCTGGGACACTGGGACACAGGTGCAATACTGCACATCACTGACCAAACGCATCACTGATGCTGACTACAACATTCAAACAGTATTTTTCAGCTTGGCGTGAAGTTAATAACAATTACAAATATCATCAGCGAAATACTAATGTACCAAGGTTAAAGGTACTCCCTGTGCAGCAACACATCACAGCTGCTATATGTAAAACCTTAATTTACAAAGTACTTAGTAACTGCAACTGTCAGATAATTGTACTGGAGTGAAAGTGTATTTAGTAGTATTTGCCAATCATATTACCAGTACAAGTACCTCAGATGGTGCCATGTAGCATAGTGATGTTGTGTTAATATGTTGACTGTACTTAATACTTCTATGTGTCCAGGCGCCACCGATGTGACCGCGTCTTGACTTGGAACTCAGGAGCGCTGCACTACAGTGACGAAGTCATCATCGTGCGAGAGCTGAGTGAAATGGCCACGCATCGTCAGGCCTTTAAGGATGACATCGACACCATCAAATACATCGGCAAGGGCACATACACCGACTGTGCCATCAAGAGAGGCCTTGCTGAGCTGCTCATTGAGTAATAATAACACAAACTGGTACATTTTGGCAGATTAAATGATGAGAGCACTGATATCATTGTCAAGTGTGTGTTTGTGTGTGTGTACCTGCATTCAGTGGCTCCCACTACCACGAGAACAAGTACATCGTGGTGGTGACTGATGGTCATCCCATCACTGGGTACAAAGAGCCGTGTGGAGGCGTGCAGGAGGCAGCTAATGAAGCCAAGCAACATGGAGTCAAAGTGTTCGCTGTCGCCGTCTCACCTGACCAGGAGGTAAAAACTCGCACCTTTGATTCTACCCTCATGAGGACCCACATACCCTCGGCCCCTGACCTCAGATTAACCAGCCCAACTACATGCACAATTCCTATAAATATTAAATGATAAGAAACCCTACTTTTCTCAATCACTTTCTGAATATGAGTATTTGGTTCCTACCATATGAACTTACTGCCAAAGTCATAAAAGTTGTGATTATTTTGCAGACAGAGTTCTGTCTTTGTTTTTCTTTTGACAAGGGTATGGTGATGTCATATGCTTTCATGCATGAATCAGAAATCAGAATTTAATGCCAGTTGATTGACTTTTCTAGTCGCAATCAAATGCGACCAAACCATAACCTACACAGTATGGATGAAGTTGCTTTGCTGTATGGGAAAATTAACTCTTCATAAATAAAACCTTCAGATGTTCAGAGGAGGTTATTATTATTTCATTTTGCCATCAAAGTTGACATATGACGTTATTAGAAGCTTTTAAGATTTGCATATACATATGACATTATCTGTTGTCTACTTGTGTACATTGTCCAGAGTGGCTGGACAGTGGACACATTTAACCTGAATGTAAAAGATGTTGTACAAAGTATGTGTAAAAATGTATTTCAAATTTCAGAAACACAAAGGCATTTCAAATAACTCAGCCCCCTGACAACCTCATATTTACTTCAGCCAAACTTTGAAATGTATTTTTGCAGAGGAATTACCCTTTAACCTTGAACTATATCTAATCTTA
This sequence comes from Verasper variegatus, assembly GCA_026259375.1. NCBI lineage: Eukaryota > Metazoa > Chordata > Actinopteri > Pleuronectiformes > Pleuronectidae > Verasper > Verasper variegatus. The sequence continues at coordinate 16,545,083 of CM048053.1, read as the reverse complement.
AATTTAAAACCAAATGTCAAACTGCCCTGTGAATTACAGTTCACTGAAGTACAGCCATGTGTAGTGAAGTGCAGTGAGGTGATAAATAAATAAAGTCAATTGAAGTGCGGTTCTGTAAAGTGTAGTGTGAAGTGAGTTGACATTAAATGAAGTAAGTAACAGGAAATGTAGTTATGTAAAGTGCAGTGAAGCGAGGCAGCATTAAATAAACAGAGTATAGTGAAGTGCAGTTATGTGAAGTGAAGTAAGGCGGCATTAAATATATTGAGTAAAGTGAAGTGCAGTTATGCAAAGTGTAGTGAAGTCACATTAAATTAATTGAGTAAAGTAGAGTAAAAATAATACAATATTTGAACACACTTAATGATTGTTGTTTATGTGATACTGTCTGAACTGAGGGGAAAAAAGGAGGTGATCTAAATTTTAGTCTGATGCTCAGAGAGCAACTAAACAATCACTGTTCTTGATGATCTACGTGGAAATCTAACTGTAGATAGTCTGTTATATCTAATACAAAAAGGACTAGTGACAACATTGGCTGAAGCTAAGTGAGATCCTACAAAGAACACTGTCGCAGAATAAAGCTTTTGGAGATCAGTTTTAACAATCGGAAAACATAAACGTGTTGGTGTAGGCGCTACTTTCAGGCCAGTAGCTGATAGTATGTTTTGTGTTTCACCAGGAAACCAGGCTGTCAATCATCGCCACAGACCAGCACCACAGACAGAACTTCACCGCTGCAGACGACTCCAGATCCACCAAGATGGAAACCATTCGAACCATCATCGATATGATCGTATGTATATTCTTTTCTCTCTTGTGGATAGAATTATTTTATTTTTATTTTAAATTAACCTTTTGTTTTCTTTCCTTCTTTTCAGACAAACAAGACAGAGGATGTGGTATGTGATTTTCAAAGGAAATATGTTCATGTCTGTTGGCTTACTACTGTTAACTATATAAAGTAGAATGAATCAAATTCATGGATTTTTTCATCACAAGTCACAGGAAGCTGAAATAATCACTTAAACAAATTAAGAGTGCTGCGACGTTCAGGATTCTTGCTGCATCAGAATCTCCCGTGAAATCACTGCAGTTTGAAGTTAAATATTAGACTTGTTGAATTATCCCTACTGTCATCTGACAGTTGTACTTTCTGCTGTTAAGTTCAGAAAACTCCACTGTTATTATTTAAGTCTTTCATTTTGAGGCCAGCTCAGAAAACAGGATCGTATCATGTTTCCTTCTTTGATTTGAAGATAAAGGCAATTTTCTACGTTAATAATCTTTCTTTTCTATTTCTTCTAGTGTTGCTCTTTTGACTGCAATGTAAGTATGCCCTAGTACATCTATGCAAATTCCATCCATTCTTGGAGCAATCAGAAATCGGGTCATTGGTTGTGTCTGTTCTGTTTTGTATGCAGGCTAAAGGAGGGGTTAAAGGACCAGATGGACCAATTGGCGGAAAGGTGTGATTATCATTTGAATGTATTTGATGTCAGAAACTCAATACAGTCAGTGCATTCCGTTGAAAACTGAACTAATGAACTCTTGTTTCCTTTATTTCTCAAAAGGGAGAAACAGGTAGACCAGGAATGCCAGGAGAGAAAGGAGATATTGGTGCAAAGGTAGGTGATTTCCATAATCAGCCTCATACACAACACAAACACAAAGAAATACACAACAATCACCATATCTGCTCGGATTTATCATGGAGCACAACCTCACAATAATGATGAACTCTTCTGTTGTGTTACAGGGTAACTTCGGAGATTCTGGTCCTCCCGGTTACAATGGAGAGAAGGTAACGTGCACTTCTACCACTAACACAACATGGGGTACATATTTGAAAAGATGGAATCATGAATGAATCATTGTATGCTAATGAGATTTAGCAGTTGCATCTATCATGAAGCTGCGAGTAACAGATGATATAACATCATTACATCATGTCACAGTGGGATTTAATGGAGATACCGCACTGAATTTATCCAGCCAGATGAATGGACTGACATGGTCGCCACTTAACCTGCAGGGGAACAGTGTCTTTGATGTAACATACCTGTGTGTCATGCATCCTATCTTATAGACACGCAAATGTATACTGACGGGTGTTTCACATTGATCATAATATGAAGTATGAAGAATTTTCACAAATTATCGTATATTGCTAATTACCCAGCCCCCACAACCAGGAAAAGATGCAACAATGTGTCATTGTAACTACATATTTTTATTATTAGCCAATTTTGGCAGGATTGGCTAATGTGGCAGGATTTCTTTGTGTGACTGATTGTAGGTATTGCACTGAACAAAATGCGCGAGATTCCCCTGGTTCCCCCTACCTTAGATTTTCAGTGGAAAGAATGAACCTTACCCACACTCCCTCCCTATCTCCCCTAGGTCACAAACTGAAACTAGAGTGCCCACTTCAAAAAGGTCTAGTGACCCACAAGGTGACATTATATCATTGACATGAAGTGTCAATGAACGAGAACGAGAAAACCAATTGTGTGAATGTAAGCATTTGCCGCCATCCTGGCAAGATGCAGTTCGGTGCAGCTGCCCATGTCTCCATCCTCCACTGTGCCACAAATTTGAAAAACGTTTTTTTTAGCTTCACATATTTATTAGCCAGACATTTAAGAGTCAAATTGATTTATGTCTCCAAGGTCTGGTCACTCTGAATGTATTTCTGATTATTTGATGTTGTTTATCTCATGATGATCACTGACTCTTTGTCAGACTGTACTCACCTTATCAGTCACCACCATGCTAGTTTATTCTGATGATAGTAATAATGTGTGTATTTCTGTTACCAGGGAGACCGCGGTTCCATAGGAGGGAAGGTACGAACACATCAAACTCAAATATTTACTCTTAAAAAAGATTCAGTAAATGTTGGGTCCTGTATGATTCATGACTCACTAATGTGGTCTGTGTTTGTTGCAGGGTGATAGAGGAAACAAAGGCTACAAGGTGAGCTCTTCCTGATCGGTCGATCCTCAGATGGATACTCTTTCAAATTAATGGTTAATTTCTTCTTCCATCACTTTTATCCTCATTCATTCTGCTTTTGATTTTTCTTCTCAGGGAGACAAAGGTATAAGGGGAAATGATGGCGTGGATGGACGCAAGGTGAGTTACAAACCCCAACATCTGATCAGTGCAGCTCTTGCTATCAGTCTTTCTTTGATAAAGTTAATGAGTTTCATTATCTTCCATGTGTCTGTGACTTTCGTCCTCAGGGTGAAGCTGGTTTCCCTGGTCTTGCCGGCTGTAAAGGATCTCCCGGATCAGACGTGAGTCATGTATCTCAAACGGAGGATAATCCCACTGTTTTGGTCTTGCATTTTGGCTGTGACAGGAGTGACACTCACACAGTGTCGACAGTATAACTCCAGATGGAAACCAGTCATTAGATGTTTACAGACATTGACATCAGGTTTAAGGACTGCAAATACACAGTAATTCAGAGCTACAGGTGTTAGGAAACAAACACAAACTCACATTCTATTTTTGTGTCCTGATTTCTCTCTTGAACGCTTCAACACAATCAGACGAGTCACGTCTGTATCGGCTCGTCTTCATTGTTTACACGTAAGCCATTAGCCAAAGTTGCGTGTTTAGGAACTTTGCTGTCGGTGAGGCAGACAGACTGAGGCACTGGCTCTTTAATCACCACTGCGTTTACATTCTCTGCTGTCAGGTTGTTTAAATGAAGCCATATAGTCACACTGTAAACAAACACACTCGCATACATGAGCATACATGCGCAGCGACCTCTGAGATAGAGTGTTGGGCTTCAGCTGGTTGCGATCGTGCACCAAAGCTGTCTCTGTGTTTTATGTTTGCAGGGTCTGCAAGGAGAGCCAGGACCAAAGGGAGACCTCGGTCCGTACGGACAGAAAGGAGCAAAAGTAAGATTTAGGAAATCCTTGTGCTGTCAATGATTGTTAGATTCTGCCTTTTGTGCTCTGTGATCAGACCTTTTGTGCTTATTTCAGGGAGATGGTGGAAAAGACGGCGAACCAGGAAGGCCTGGAAACTATGGACCTCTGGGACCTAAGGTAAATCAGTGCAAAGACAAACAGAGGAAAATGACAGAAAAAATGAAAAATGAAAATGGCAGCAGAGAAGAGATATGACTCCAGGTTTCTTTCTGTATTGTGACAGGGTGACCAGGGCCCTCGCGGAGCTGATGGGGACAAAGGAGAGCGTGGTGATGATGTAAGTAATAATTCTACTTGACAACATTAAAAAAATATCAACCTTGTGACCTTTCATGACCCATCTAATATCTTGTGTGTTTCAGGGCCCACCTGGAACGGATGGAACACGCGGCGAGAGAGTAAGTGAAATGGATTAATATTGACTTTAAATTAGTTTGTTTGTGTGTGAGAGCTACCAAGGTATACATTTACATCTTTAAAATGTCTTGTAGGGACAAGCTGGAGAGAAGGGGGAGCAAGGTTCCCGTGGAAAAAGAGGGCCTAGAGGAGAAGTGGTAAGTGATGATACGGATGATGATGAGGAGGGATGAAGAGTCTGTGGTCTTTCTAATTTCTGTATCCCTTCCTTAGAAATTCATGGGAAATGCAGTTTGGCTCTCGTACTGACTAGACTGCAACCACACTGTTCTTAATGGAACCCATATGATTGTTCTTACTCTCTGCTCTTACTTAGCTCTGTGTGCGCTGCTCTGTCTGTCTGTGTGGATTTTATGTCACCTGAAACCTTTGGTGTTCTTCTTTCCAGGGGGAGCCAGGACCCCGTGGAGAGCAGGGAAGGGAGGGCTCAACTGGCGCCAACGGAGACCCTGTAAGACACACACACACACACAAATTTAAATATAACACACAGAAATTGAAATAGGTACAAACAGGAGCTACGGGCTGTGTTTGGTCGCCGGCCTGAGTATCAAGAGGCGGCACAGCCATAAAAACGAACCACCCACTTTTCTCTCTGGCAGCATCCTTTTTTCCAGTCGGAGAGGTAACATGCACGCTGCATCCATACTTCATTTTGAGGGGTAGCACAGTGAGCAGAGGCGAACCTGGCCCGTGCCCCAGAATGCCGCCCACTCCCAAATGCTCCAGCTCCCCTCTCATTCTCATTTATTTTACCTCTCTTGGGAACATCGACACTCACTCTTTCCCCTCTGACTCAGTTATTCTCTCCGTTCGCTGCAGCCAAAGCCTCAGTAGGGTTTTTCTTAATAAGGCTCCGGGCACTGTAATAATAATAATATACGTTACAAGCGTTAGTTGTGGCAACCTCCGTGATGTCAGTGGTTTCAATGGCTCTTTTGTGCTTTTGACTGGGCCTCCATTCCTCATCAGAACTGAATAGTACAGAAAACATGGAATAAGTGACTTGTTGGGCCGACCTCATACACTCAGGAAAAACTGTATCCTCACATGCACTTATAAACTGCACATTGTTTGCTGTCATACTTTTACTGACATTCAAAAATAGCGCTTAATTGCAATTTGCTTGCAATTTTTCAAAGTATCTTTGAAACTTTTGCAAACGTTAACTCTTTCTTTTTTGCTATGCAAGGCTCAGCTCGGTCCATCCAGGACATAGACAGGTCCGGCTGTGATTAAGCCTGGTTGTGCTCAAAAGCAGGAAACAAAGAAACATAGTTCTCACAAGAGCTCCTTTACTTTGCCCATAGCCATCAATGCATTCATGAGATTTGTTCCATTTCAGCAGTGTGCAAAAAAAAAGCTTTTTGTTTTCTTTCACTTCAGATCATAGGTTAAATTCACAAGATATATTGTGTAAATCAGACACAATTGGATGTTTAAAAGAGGTATAATTACTTTTTTCCTGAGATTACTTCCACATCTAACAGTTAAACCTCCTGTGTCCACTCTTTGTTTTGAGCGAGGCAACATCACTACAATAGAGCCAACCTATGAAGTCATTATTCTAAAATGTTGGGGTTTTGCATTTATCTTTTACTAACTGTGTCAGATGAAATACTCTAAGCAGCCACTGATAAGTAGCATTATGCTAGTTGCAGTACTTTGTGGACACTGTTACACATTGACAAACTGATCTTTTTTTACTGAATCAGCATTTGACATTTAAGCTGGAAGATTGCTATAAATACTTAAAAATAATTACTTTAACACATTGTGAATCACTTCAGATCATCAAATCTTAGCCATCACATTGACAGAGGAGGATTCAGTCAATGAAGAAACTTGAATTAACGTCATCACTGTTTTGCAGGGTGAGCCTGGCAGGACCGGATCTCCTGGCTACAGAGGAGATGAAGGCCCCCCTGGACCTGAGGTGAGTCCAACAGCACACACACACACAGATTATCAGGAATCAGAAGTTAATGATTGGTGGCTTGTCTGGTCACTGTCAATCAAACTGTCCTGATGAAGCAGTTCAGTGTTGGATTATTAAACTTTTCATGAATAAGACCAGTATATTAAATACCATTTTCTTAAACCTGATACATTTAAAAAAAGATGTGATTGGTGCTAATTCTGTCATGAATATTTATAAAACATGCCTTTAGGGGACTAAAAACTACAAAGCAATGTAACCTGTAACCCATAGATTTATCTCCATTGTGCATATAAAAGTAAAGTTTTGTGCATGAGTCACAGTCAAAAACCATATCCATGTATAATAAAAGAATAAGCAATCATTACTACAACATATTTAAAGTGCTTATGCAATGTAGTATTGCGTAAGTAGTTAAAAGTCAGTTTGCAACATGTAGAATTTAGTTTAGAGTTTTTATTCCCACACACAGACACAGACACACACACACACACACATGCTACCTTGACAACACATGACGTGTAAAATGTCATATGTTTCTAATCTTATCTTTTCTTTTGTCTTCAAGGGACCGAAAGGACCAAGAGGAATCAAAGGAGCTCCGGGAGACAGAGGCCAGCTGGGGGAGAGGGTGAGTGTGGGAGACAGAGAGGGGGACTGAGGAGAAGAGAATCAGATGTGTGGCATCCATCATAAGCCCTGTCATGAGGTTTGCATATGTGTGTTTGTGCGATTGGATCTCTAAGTGTCTCTCTTTTTTGTTTCAGGGAGAAGATGGTGTCCAAGGAAATGGTACTGCAGGTTGTCCTGGTTTCCAGGTGTGTGGTGGTAGTTGTTAATGGTCTGTAGGTCATGTATGATACATTTACGATTTTACATGTTGAAAATGTATGTGTCTTTTAGGGTTATCCTGGGCCTCGCGGAGAACCTGGTGAGATGGTAGGTCATCTTTAAATTTCCTTAAACTTAGGAATCAGGCTGTTAATCTACTATAAGTAGAGATCATATAAAGTGTATGGGCCTGTTTAGTACTGGTACTTAAGTGTAACATCAGGACTGAATATAAGTTTTTTTGCTATAAGTTAATTAAAATCAATCTCATATTCCCTCATGACCTCTAACATTTTCTGTGTGACCTTCAGGGTGGCAAAGGAACCCCTGGACCCAAAGGAGATGACGGAGAGCCCGGAGACCCAGGTCCCGATGTGAGTCTCCATTTTGAGTTGCTCCTCGCTCTTGATCTCATTTTATGTTTTCCTCAATCCCTTCTTGGCAGACAGCGCAGACAGGATGTGAATCACATGTCTCGTTTTATTTGCACATTTGCACATTTACATATTTCATTTTTTTTATAGTGTTTTTACTTGAAGTGAAATATAATCACATGTTTCGTATTTTGATCTCTGTCTTTCATTTTGTTTTTCAGTGTTAGACCCTCACATACTTTACTGCTCTTTTTTTTTTTAGACGTGCTCTCACACTCTCCTTCTGTTCTGCAGCTGGAAATGCTTTCTTGAGTAGATCTGAACACATTGTGTGTGTGTGTGTGTGTGTGTGTGTGTGTGTGTGTGTGTGTGTGTGTGTGTGTGTGTGTGTGTGTGTGTGTGTGTGTGTGTGTGTTACTTGGGAAGAGGGCTGTGATGTGATGCAGCTGTGTATATGTCGTTGTCAAGGATACCAGGAAATGAGTATAGACGATGAAGGAACTGCATTACACTCTTTTAATGTGTGTGTGTGTGTGTGTGTGTGTGTGGGGCGACAGTACTGTGTCCGTGCAGCGTGCCAACTTTATTACTTTAACCCCCGGTTCAACTTGGTCGTGTTTATGTTAAAATTATTTGTGTTTCATGACTGGAACCTGAGCTGATTCTACAGATGTTTTGCTGCCATATCCCAAACTGAAAAAGTGTTGCATCATTTTGGAAGAAACAGTTTTGGAAGCCTCAAAAAATCTTCTTGATTTTAAACTTGTAAGAGCCACTTGTTTGTGACTTTTTCAAAGACTGGTTCTTTTACTGAAATATAAATAATCAACACCAAGCCTTAATCAGTCTGCAAACTTGGGGTAGTATTTGGGAAGTGGTTTGGCAGGAAAATGGACTAAAACTTAAAATCAACATTTGGTCCCCTAATGAAATCCACTTTTACATTTTCTAGACATACGAATCACTAATGGTGAAATGGTGAAAATCTTTAATGCCAAGAGGTAATGAAAAGGTTTATACCACTTTAGGCTATAGCAAGCCGAACTACAGACATAGTTTGTCAAATACATCTCCATAAAACTGCAATTCTTAATTTTTATATTTAAAATTTTGCACTGATTAAATTTGATAGACTTTAGAGGGGGCCAGTCTACGCTAAGCTAACCTGCTGCTAGCTATAGCCTCGTATTTAACTGAGAGATATATATCTAATGCTTGGCAAGAAACTGAATAAGCAAATAGCCCGAAATTGTTCTTAACTTCTGCTTTAAACATGATATCATTGTTAATCTTTCATCGGCTGCTGTTTCATTGTCCATAACCAAGCCTTAAACAAAAATACACAAAGCCATATTTAATGGATCTCTATGGAAAATGTGAATCCATTACATTCCATGTATCCCTCATTTGTCTCTTGTCATTTTCTCTCAGAACAGTCGCTTGTTTGTTTCCACAATTTTCACTCTGAGCCGTTCACTATTTTGGACAGTTCAGTGGAATCAGTTTGGCTCAAGTTCACAAGACATTAAACTGGTTAACAACGTTTTCAGAGAATATAAGGTCACTGGCCTCATTGTGATTTTTGAACAACTGGATGTCTAATTTAAATTGTTTGAAAATCTCACACTGTGCAGACATGTGTGTTGACACCTGTCCTGTCTCTCTCTGGCCAGAGGGGCAGGGGCAGACACATCTGTGTGTCAGAGAAGATAAAGGTGTTTGACTTGTTAACTAACATACTTAAGAATGATAATATACACAGTTACAAGGTTTGACACTGACCTTTTGGCTGCGATGTGAAATAAGACGCCGTGAGGTCATCACATGTGCGAATACAATGTGTGTGAATGTGCGTGTGCGTGTGCGTGTGCGTGTGCGTGTGGATGAAATGACGCATGTTTTTTACATCAGTGTTTGATGTTGAGTGTGCAGTAATTGGAAACATGTGTGTTTGTAACTCTGTGTGTGTGGCTGACATTACCTTCGCTCTCTCTCCCACTCTATTCTATCTTCCACGTAGTTGAGCAGCAGAAGTGTAGATCTGCTCATCGGCTTCCAACTGAAATATCAGAGAAAGATTTATTTTTATGTTTTGTGTCCTCGCTGCATCTCATTCTGTCTGACAGTAAAATTGTTTTTATGATACAGCAAATCAGAATAAACTTGGAGCAGAGACTTTTAGGTTAAAGTTGGTCAAATAATTCTAATTAGTATTTTAAGACATTGGGCTCTATTTGAATGATCTTAACACATGGTTTAAAGTGCATGGAGAAAATGCATTTATGTCCATATCCACCTTTGTTCGTTTAACAGCGGAAAAAAAGGTACACCAGGTGCATGGCTCACAAACGTTGTACTTCTCTGTACGTCTTTTAATCAATCATGGGTGTTTTTTTGGGCGTAACATGCAATAAACCAATCAGAGTGCCAACGCCCATTCCCTTTAAAAGCCAGGTGGCTATTATTATTAAGGTAAAATTGTAAGAGAGAATGTTTCTCTGAAGAAACACTTTCAATGTGCAAAGTGGAGTGTACCATGCAGAATGTACGTTGTGCAACTGACTATGTAGACTCATGTTAGTATCTAGTTATACACCCTTGAAGTTACATTATCAGTGCATTCCTGAGTCACTGACTTGAAACCAGGTTTTTTCTCAGTTTCTGCTGCCTTAAGAAAGCAATTTGCCAACAATATATTGTGATCAACTCACCCATGGGTGCTCTTTTGGGCCTTTGCTAGTTCAACAACATGGACACCAGAGGAGAAAATGTGTGTCATTTTTACACTAGCAAGGGACCTCTGACATTCTTAGATGAAGAGAATACATGCATTTAAAAACGAAGTCCTGAATGTGTCCGTTTCCATTACTTTGAAATTCTCCAAAGCTGCCGACAGTCTTCCTCAAACCAAAGTGCCCACATTAAGTGTGACACAGTATCTGTGGGAACAAGGACCTTAAAGATGAGATAATTCTCCTAAATTGATTTACAGTGTTAAGCACTTCATTTTCCATACTTGTGTCATCTGAGCCATAATCTCACAGTGATCAGCAGCAGGTCACAGAGAAACAGCTGCAGGGGCTTTAGCTGCTCTCTGTTCCTGCAGCTGCACTGATGTGGTAGATAACTGGACAGAAAAGAGTCAGATCTGGTAACTATTAAGATTTGAAATGGGTTTAGAGTCTTTCCACTGAATGGCTTTAGATGTTGATGTTACATCCTATTGAAGTTGAATTGTAAACTGAAAATGTTGACCCTTGGATGTAGTTTGTGCAGATAAACTTACATGCATGATCTTTTAGATGAGTAGAGAAACAAGTGCACCCAGCTGGGCTCTCCCCTACAAACATTTGAACCCTCTTAATCTATAAAACATACACACAGGACACAAAGCTGTAAACTTGTCATGAAAATGAATTTAACATGGATACTGCATTTCTGTGTGTTTCTCCTGTAGTTTCAAAAAGTGTATCCATTTATTTAAGAAGAAAATTGTATACAGGTGTGGGCCCCTCTCTTAATCTCCATGTCATTTTCTCTTTTAACAGAACAACCAACCAGGACCTCCAGGACCCAAAGGGGCCAAAGGTCACAGAGGACCCGAGGGCAATCCGGTAAGAGTACTGTGTGTCTGTGTGTCTGTGTGTGTGTGTGTGTGTGTGTGTGTGTGTGTGTGTGTGTGTGTGTGTGTGTGTGTGTGTGTGTGTGTGAGTGAGTGTGAGTGTGAGTGTGTGTGTGTGTGTGTGTGTACGTGCATGCATGCGTGCGTGCGTGCGTGCGTGTGTGCGTGTGTGCGTGTGTGTGTGTGTGTGTGTGTGTGTGTGTGTGTGTGTGTTAAGGGCTTGTCTCCAGATGAAAGCAAGCTGAGACACCGAATGTGCTGCAGCTCACATTCTGTATGAAAAGAATGTAAAGAAACCCCTGCCCGACTTCATGAGTATTTGCGGCACCAGGACATGAAATAGAATAAACCACAATGTCCTTTTGTTCATTGTAATGAGGGAACATGTTACTTACTACGCTGTTGTGACTCACTAATGTGCTTTAAGAGATTTTGAACAAACAAAGAGGTCTATTTGGCTGCAAATCAATTCATTGTCGACTTTGGTCTTTTTGGTGGATTTGTTGATGATAAGGAGTAAAAGGAAAATCGCCTAACTCATATTTTACAGGACTTTGCCCATCAATACGAATAAACAGCACGAAATAGTGAATAGTTTGGTGCAGAATTTCAATGTGCCTGACTAGTCACATAAAGTGCGACAAGATTTAGCATATAAATCTATCCCGATTTATTTTTTAATAGAGGATAGAAAGGAAATGTTGGTTTAGAAGCATAAACTCTCCCACATCAGCCTCAGTCCATATTTCAGGATGTTCCTGAGAGAACTGCTGCAACAGCTGGAACCAAGATCATAGTTTTTTTTATATTTAATTTGAGGCAGATCCCGTTTGTTTGTTAACAGTCCGAGCTGTGCGTATTTGCTTAATTTATTCTCTTCAACCGGAGTTAAGTTGCATATTGCTCAGACCTAGCTTCAAGGTGACTACAGTATGTCCTTTTAAAAGACTAAAAAGACTTAAAAGTTTTTCTTCTTCTAAAATACTGTACTGTATTATACTACAATGTGATTTTGTCAACAACGGTTATTCTGATTGATTAGATGTGTACACGTCAGAAGTGAAACCTTTGAAAATTTGGCCTTGGTCTGAAAAAATAAAAGCTGCAATATCGCTCAGCAAAAGTCCGTTAGCAAAACTAATAACTTGAAAGATAATCATAGAAAAAAAACGTGTCTTGTGTGCGAAGGCCTTAACAGATTGGGCAAGCAAAACCTTGAGCACTGTATATTTCGCTACTTGTGGGCAGAGGTTGCTTCAGATCCCATAGAGATCCAGTAACTGAGCTCAGATTACCACCCATCATAACAACAAACCACATGCCAAGACCTAACAAAATGGCATCCCTGTGTTTGGCTCAGTGTAAGAAGGAAAGATGGTGTAATTCACTAATTGGCAAGAGAAGCTTTTGGTATTGGATTGTGTGAAAAAATGAACAAAGAGAGGATCTAAATATAACGCCGTGTATAAAGGCTTGTTCTCTGAGGCTCAAACTCAATATCCGAACTTTCTTTCTCCTCCTCCTCCTCCTCCTCCTCCTCCCTTTCCCTTTCTTCACCTCTTCTTTCTGTTCCTCTGTCTTGGATCTGTGCTGCATATTTTTTTATGAAAACTTTGCGTCATATGATTCTCAGGATAATTCCTCTCAGTCTACAATTAACGACTGTCCCTCTATTTTTCTCCCTCTCTTTCTTTCTTTTCTTTCTCTCCCTTTCTCTTATGCAAGCAACACTGGCGTCTTAGTCACAGAAAAGAATCCTCTTAAACTGAGTTTAATGTCCGTTAAACCAAAACAGATGGTTTTCCTGCAGCTGAGCAAAAGAAAACTTAAATGCTGTGGCAATGAACTTTTGGAGGATCCACATGTTGTTGCAGAAAGATAGCGGCTAACACAAAATGTGTGGGTGTGGATGTGGGTTTTGTGACTGAGGGATTCTGGTTTGCAGTCAAAAGGGGAATAGTTTTCCAAAGAATCACCATGTCTTCCCAGTTAAAATAAAAGACTCCAGTAGTCTGTCACCCTGAAGTCAGACCAGATCAACTTTTGTTTGGCAAAGTATTTCCTCAAAAAGATAAACATGCACATCTATCAGGGAGATGAATCAGTTTCCCTTTGCTCATATTCATTCTCTCTCTCCATTCAGGGACCTTCTGGGCCTCCTGGACCACCAGGAACTGATGTGAGTATAAATTAATTCAATCTGTCTGTTTAATCTGAACCCCTGCCCTCATTTGAGCCACAGACCCGAACCAGGCAAAGCACAGCAGAATAAATTCCCCCTTTAGGTTGCGCTAGTTTTGAACCTGAAACTGATACTGTATGTTCAATCGAATCCAATTTCCTGGAAGTGAAGCCCATAGCCACTCGTCAACCAGCCGTCAAAGTAAAACATCACCTTAAGTCATAGTCATAATCTCTTTTTCTTTTGGAGCAGCTTGAAACCGCCTGGGTCCGGGCTATGTGTTGTCTTTGAAAGTTATGTAATGTGATTTAACAGAGCTTTGCAATAGTCCAACGTACTCCACCTCTCTCTGCAGGAATGTGAAATTCTGGATATCATCATGAAGCTCTGCTGTAAGTTAGACACAAACAAAGAAATAAAGCCACATGCAGTCTTCATTAAATGCTTTGCCCTCTTGATGTGTGATTAGCCAAACATGTAATCAAAACCAGAAGAATGTGAGGGTTAAGTAGGTTGCTTTTTGTTATGTTATCTTCTTTTTTTTGCACAGTCAATTAACTTTGATTTGTTTTTTTTTTCCATCCTCTGCCAATCACTTGGCAGCTTGTTGTGGTAAGTTTGAACTCAATCTACAACACAGTCATTATCACAATTATTGACTCTACTCCATGGCTAATCCGATCCTTTGTGATTTTATTTGTTTATTTCTCTCCTTTTAGAGTGTAAGTGTGCACCTCTGGACCTGGCATTCATTGTGGACAGCTCAGAGAGTATCGGTTCCACAAACTTTGCTCTTGCCAAAGACTTCATCATCACAGTCATAGACAGACTGGTTAAAGACCAGCAAGTCAAGGTACAATAAATTCCTTCCCTGAATTTATTCTGGCTCTTGACATTTGACTACGCTATATTTCATATTCATCCCATATCTTTGCCTGACATCTGCAGGATAACCCATGTTTGACCTCAGTGCATTTGTGTCATTTACACAAATTGATACCAATGATGTTGCGAAAACTATTTTTCTGAGATGTTAGGAACTTCTCTCCTTGAGAACAGACCTCAAAATAGAAAGTGTGAATGAGAGAAATTGTCTCTGGTTTTGGAACTTACTTTAATGTCTCTCCAGTGACTCTCTTCTTCCAGTTTGGATATAATTAGTCAGGATGGGTGGGGACGCAGAAATGTTGACAGAAGAAAACACGTGGTTTTGGACATAACGCACAGACCAAAACACATGGTCACCATGCACTGTTTTTCTTTCCAGTTTACAGGCGAGTCCAGGGTGAGCGTAGTCCAGTACAGTGGATCAGAAGCTCAAGAAGCTGTTACCAGCAACTCCAACAGCCTCACCACATTTAAACAGTGAGTTCACTTGCATGCGGTCACAATCCCGCCTGCCTCAATGCTTTTTCTGTGGCTTGCTCTTTGAATGTTTAGCATAATGGTGATTCATAATGAGTCAGTATAGCCACAGGTTTGGTGTTAATGTTTCAGTTCAGGTTAAATCCTCTCCAAATTCCAAGGACAGTATTTTTAGAAATACATGATGCTCATAATCAGATTAAATCTACCCCGTCATCTAAGATCCACAATTACAGGATGGGACACAGCACTCCGACATCTTGATACCAGATCTTAGACCCAGAAACAGATATCACACGTGACAACTTAACCAAATAGCTTAGCTTAGCACTACATCCAAGGTTGATTTCTTTCCCCAATAAGTTTGTCTTTCATTCTAGATAAGGCAGTAATTAAGCTTATTGTGTATGTTGGAGTGCTTGTTTTCAATGTCACGACTTTTCCCCAAAAATCTATTATTGTGACATCCAATGTCTCTCTGTCTGTGCGCAGGAAGGTGAGAGAATTGCAGTGGATGGCGGAGGCCACATACACAGGCGAGGCCCTTGAATATGCTCTGAAGAACACAATCAAATTGATGAGGACAGAGAACCGAGTTGTTCTCGTCCTCACTGACGGACGCTCCGATATTTCCAGGGACACGGTTCCCCTTAACGTACTCTGTGGTAATAACATCCGGGTGAGTAACTTGATAGACACTACTCATAACGATGCCACATCCTTCGCCCTTGAATTGACCTAAGAACCTCCTTCCTCATCTCTAGGTGGGTGGTTTAGGAGTGAAGGACTACTCAGGTCGTCAGCCCAACCAGGAGCAGCTCGGAGATGTGGTGTGTAAAAGTGACCCCAAACCAGGCTTCTCCTTCGTCCTGGAGAACTTTGCTGAGCTCCTAGATGACACTTTTTTGCAGAACCTTACATCCAAAATCTGTCAAGGTTAACACACGCACATACCTGCACACAAATGCACATCCTCGGAAATTTGCATCAAATGAATAGTTTGTAGCAGCCCAAAATAAACTGACTAAATGTCTGTTGTTCCCTCATCCAGATAAGAAATGCCCAGACTACAAATGTCCCAGTAAGTCTGTTTTTCTTTAACAAGTGAATTGAAAATGTATTAATGCTATTTGGCTGTGTTGCACCTTGTTAGTTCTCTTGTCCGTCACTAACCAGCAGAAACTAATATATCGTTGTCTGTTTGTGTGTATATTGCAGTCACTTTTACTCAAGGTTCTGATATTTTGGTGATGATGGACAGCTCAGCCAGTGTGGGCCAGAAGAACTTCGAGACAAGCAAGACCTTTGTCCGGCGCCTGGCCGAACGTTTCCTGACCGCAAAGAGAAACGCGGGTGCTACTGTCAGAGTGGGTGTGGCCCAGTATAGCCGAAGTGCCCGCATGGAGCAGGGGCTGACCACCAATTTCACCCTGTTGTCTCATAAAGTTGAAGAGGCCCCCTACCAAAATGATGGCACCAATGTCTTAGAGGCCATGGACTTTGCTGTTAAGAGTTTACGAGGCCGTGGGGATGCATCGGGAGGCATCAAGAAGCTGGTGCTGTTCTCTGATGGCAGGTCTCAGTCCGTCACCGGGCCTGTGCTGGAGAAGCGTGTCAGGGATGTGGCAGACGCAGGGGTGGAGCTATATGTTATTGCTGTTGGCAGCCAGGTCAATGAAGTCAACTTGCGCATACTGGCGAGCAAGGGGCGGCTGGACGACATCAGCTACGCCCAGCGCCACATGATCCGTGTCCCAGATTACCCCTCTCTGCTCCGCGGTGTCTTCGCCCAGACCGTCTCCCGCAGGTTGTCCATGCCCTAAATCCAGGGCCCCAAACAACAGGACCAACATTTTTAGTCCCATTACGAATAATCAGTCTCACTCATTTACTTTACACTGTGTTCAAGCACTAAAAAAATGTCACAAAGACAAATGATTGTGTGGCAGACAAATGGAAATGTCTTCATCAAATCTCCATGGGACTTTTTTACCCTGAGTTGAGCCTCCAGTGAAGACCATCTCAGGCTGCGTACCACTTCAACCATCTATGTTTAAATAATTATCCAATAACCCAAGTGATTCTAGGATTTTAGAGTTTTAGAGGTTGACGTGACAACAAACAGTTGAAGGGAACTATTGGGAGGTAAAGGTCAGGGTGAAAATGTCCCGTAAAGGATTACTTCAGGTCTCTCCAGGACTGGAGCTCCTTCCAATTGAAGGCTTGTGTTTAGGGTCTAATGGGGAGTTATTTTCGTAGCTCTTACCACTCTTTCAAGAGGTGCCTGATGTGTAGTCTCACACCTTTTCGTCTTAAGAACACAAATGAACCAACCAGATGTGTGAACGTAAAAATTCAAGATACAAATCCTTTGGTGAGTGACTGCTGTAACTAAATGTCAGCTATATTTTCGGTTTTGCTGTCATGAACCTTATGGAAAGATGAATTAGAAACATCATAAACCTACACCCGACATCACTTGAAAGGAGCCCAAACCGACTGTGGAAACCGGATGTGACATCAGGCAGACACAAACAAAAAACCCATCAGCACTTCAACCATGTAGTGATTAGGATGCAACAGCTGGATTCAACATGTGTGAGTCTGTCCGAGTGTGTGTCTGCGTGTGTGACGTATAGGTGTTTGGCGGTGAGGTGTTTTTTTGTAGCCCTGGGTGATTGCTCTATAAACAGCTGTACAGGGGTCAGTGGTTCAAAAGACAGAATGACAGAAACCTGTTCTTTAGTGTCTGTGCAACACATCAGCCTCTGTCAAACACACACGCATACACACACATCTTTGTACTTAATCAGTAAGGTAGGAAAAC
This sequence comes from Verasper variegatus, assembly GCA_026259375.1. Taxonomy (NCBI): domain Eukaryota; kingdom Metazoa; phylum Chordata; class Actinopteri; order Pleuronectiformes; family Pleuronectidae; genus Verasper; species Verasper variegatus. The sequence goes on along the minus strand of CM048053.1, from coordinate 16,527,573 downwards.
ATCTGTCATATTTGGAGACTGGAAAACAAATCTAAAGGGACTGATGCTACGAGTCCCTCAAACCCGCAAACACACACACACACACACACACACTCGCACTATTTAGTTCCTCTCAACTGTAAATTCTAGACCTTAAATGTTGTCATCAGTGGCCCAGGGCTGCTGTATTGTTGTTATTATCTGTGGTGCTATTAGTCTCAGTGTATCAACCTCTACCCATGATGTAAAATAAGATATTTGTCCTGAGGATACACAGCCTCATTAGTGTTGTAAGAGCTCCTTCAATAAAGGTTGCTACACCAAACTGTCTCGACTCACTTTTGTCCAAACTCGCACGCATCAACACATTGTAATATCAATTTTATAAGCCACATTTTCATGTGTACATAATGATTTCCCTTTAACATTGATTTACTTTCTTTGATTCACTCTATGAATCGCTTCCTGTGGCAAATTGCAGCATGGCTTTGCTTCGACTTCAACTTAGGTGAACTTTGACCCGAGACATACGCTTCTCATTCATGCTCTTGTGGCGGGTACACACCAAACGCGAAGCAAGTTCTTCTCTTGATGAGATTATATACAAAGTCAATACAGAGACACAATCAAGTTGAAATACCCAAACACTAGTGACAAATTTGTGTGATGCAATTTTGCGAAAGCCAATCAGCGTAGAGAATGAAACTCACTTAAGACAGGTCCTGGTACCGATCCAAGCAAGCAAATGATCAAACTGCAGTTACTGCCAATGTTTCTTGTCAAATTAAAATTGATATTCAACTCTAAAAATATAAAATTTTCGATTTGTACCTACAAACTAGAGCTAATCTAGTGAGTTATCTCTTATAAAAAAATTGGCATCTGGCTCGATGGCAAGTTAGCTTTAGGTGTCCTTACTTATAGCCTCTTGAAAAAAAAAATTCTATTTTCTTAAATTTGTTTTCCTTTTACTGCTAAAAGATTAGTATCTATTTTCTCAGTAATATGATGGTGATGTAATTTATATGTAGCGTCATCTCTTTTTAAAAGAAAATAGATGTAGTTAATCATGGTATGATGCAGCTTGTAACTGGTGAGGTCATACACGTCATTGTAACTTATATGTGTAACTTATGTTTCCTAATGGTCTTCACTGACTCTAAAGAGAAAACCCTTTTTTTTGTTTAATTGCAAAAAACTTTACAAGGTAAATTACCGCATGGAATATCTACTTTGCTGACATGTTGCTCCAACACCTCTAACATTAGATCATCAGAGGAAATTCATCTCAAGGTCCCAGCCACCCGAGTAGAGCTGGCTAAATCTGCCTTTTCCCCTCTTGCAGCGCAACCTTGGATGAGCTGTAAAGTCATATTTACCTTGGAATCCTTACACTCTCTTGACATTATTTTATATTCTGCAATTGCTCATTTTTACACAATATCTGTGCTATTTTTACATGTTTCATTATTATTTCATGATTCTTTTTAGACTGTTTTGTCTGTTTGTCGTGCTTTAGGCAGATTTATCAGTTGCACCATTTGCAACCTTTTTCTCTCATTTTCTACCCATCCTGACTAGCGCTCCCTGGCAGAAGACATATTGTATCTCAATGGGACCATCAATAAGGGATAAATGAAATAAAATATTATTAAAATTTAGACCCTGGCTATAAAGAAAATCTGTACTTTACTGTAACCAAACACAGGCCCAATCCATTTCACCCCTTGGCCCGACCCCCACCCCTTGTTTTAGATTAGATTAGATAGAACTTTATTGATCCACACATCTGGGAAATTCACTTGCGACTGCAGCAGGCAGGTCAAAATGAGGTAGACATTTTTTGAGGGTTATCTTGCCCCTTGAAACGAAATCACAAGGGGAAGTGGTTGAAATCTTCCCCTACGAATTGGGACAGCCATTCAAGAAGCCATTACATCATCAGTAGTCCTCGCGAAAACCCAACACTTCATCAGTAGTTGTCGGTGTTATCAGACGAGACAAAAGCCTTTGCCAGGAATGTCATTGTAATAACATTGTTGAGATCTTAAATAAACCAATGCTATTGTTTGCAGTTACTAAAGTGACCAACATATAATATCCAAATAGCATCTATGCTAATGCAGGTGAATCAATGACATGTTAAAATTGAAAAGCTTGGATGCTCTTCATTATTTGACGTATGAATCAAAAGCACACAGGCTGCTAGCAGTGGTCTGTAGGCATTGATGCCAGGATGCTTTGTTATTAGAGGAGCAGTTAAGTTCAGTAACATCGCTGCTGTATGCTTGTTAAATTAAGTACATCGTGTATCTTCAAAGAGGGGGGATGAGACAAGAAATGATGTGAAAATACCGGATTATATTGCAAAAAAAGGTCGCTAACGCTAGTGCGGTCGCAATCTTTTGCTTTAAGGTTCTTGTGAAAAAAATGACCATAATACATTGAAATTAAATTAAACTAAGATATTACAATCATTATCATAATTCTTAAATATTTATTAATTGAGAAAATACTATATTTGTGGGTCTCTCTCCCACCCTGCCGGCGATTCGTAAGGCATTCTGGGTACCCCTAGGTTTGAAGTGTGGGTAATCTTCGTTTCGAGGGCTATAAAGCCCTACCCCTTAGCCCTTCCCCTCCGTCCCAACAGGTATTGGGAAAACCTACCCCTACACGTGAACGCACAAAAAGAAGGGGAAGGGCCAAGGGGTTATGTGAATTGAGCCTTATTCTGTGACAGCTATGGATGGAGCAGAGTGATCGTCTATAGACAGACTCCCTTCAACACAAATCCCAGGTCCTACCCACTGTATCTGCAAGAATCTGCCTGTTAACGTGCCCTTGAGCAACACTCGACCTGCACCAGTGTCTGACATTTCACCTCGCTGATGAAGCCAGACAAGAGAAGAAAGAATTCCTCTGTCAGGGGTCAATGGTGTATCTCTACAAACATATTTTTTATTGTATTTTACTCTTCACTAGTGGATGTATGAAACAATATACACAGTTCACAGACATGAAAAAGTTAAATTCTCTTCCTGTGGCTCAATGAGAGACAGATGTTTTATATTAACGCTTCACACTCAGACTTCAGCTGAATTCAGTAGAGCTGTCTCAGTTAAGAGTTATTTTCCTCCTTTTTTTCCTTTGGTCTACATTTTGAGTCACTGTTTCGATCTTGGCTCAATGCATTTGTGTGTGCACGTACATGCACTTTATTTGTCTGATGTATTTCTTCCTCTGTCTCAGTAATTTTTTAAGGTTGGGCATGTGTGTTTGTTTGTTTGTCTATGTGTGCTTGGGTGTGCCTGCTTGCATGGTGATCCATTTTTCCATTTGTGTGTGTGCATGTGTGTGTAAGAGACTGTTCATCAGAAATTTATCTTGGCTCCAGACTCTGTTTCCTTCTTCCTCCTGTTTTTTGGAAACGCGGCAATCAGAACTTTCCCTGCCATCTTATTCTCAAACCTCAGCTTAACGTTTCCACCGAAATTCACTGGCAATGACATAACTTTCACACAAGGGCTTGACCATGTGTGTACTTGATGCGTGCATTACCTTGTGTGTGCATGTGTGTGTGAGTGTGAGTGTGCGTGTGCACATGTTCATGATGCACTGGGGTAACTACTCCCAGCTGCCTTGTCTGAACACAGCGCACATCTGGTCAAAAGGAGGGAAAATAACTCGCAAAGGAAAAGGCCAGTTAATGTGAGCTTACGATAAGTTTCATGCAATATCCTCTGTTCTTCAATAAAGAATTTCTAATTCAGGAGCTACACGTCAGAACATCTGGAAGAAGCAGATCTGTTGCATGCAGTCACTGAGATTAGCACAGCCTTGTAACTAACCTTCAGAGCCATTACTTTGCATATGTGCATGTTGCAGATAGCATGAACATGCCATTTGATGATTGGTGCATTTACATTTGGATGCACACGCTTGATTTGCTTTTGTGTTTGTATTGTCAAACAGTCTGTGTCTTTGTTTGCATGTGAAGTTGACTGAGTCGTTTTTTATGCGTTCACTGTTGAACACTGGGAGAAAAGTTGCAGCAATGTTGAGCTGTTTATGATAATGGTACTGATTATGCGGAAATCCCCCCAGACTGAAAAACTTTTTTAGTCCATGTGAAAGAAGTAAAGAAAAAACATAAAGTTAGAGAAAGTGTGTGTGAGAAAGAGAGAGAGAGGCAGAGACTGGTTTACTCTTATTGGGGAGGGATGTCATTCCGATTCTATGAGTCACAGTTTTAAGAGAGACCAGAACTCCCCCTGCTTGACTCCCTCCACCTCCACATCTCTCCATCACGTACACACACACACAGAAAGAGAGAGAGGGGGAGAGACATCCACTCCTCTCTTCTTCTCTTTTTAAGGAAAAACTCTTTCCTGGCCAAGACAGAGAGAAGAACTCCACAGTAATAACTCTGGTCAGCAGCTGGCCTCCTCCTCTTCTTTTCTTTCTCATCCCCTCTCCTACTTGGTTCCCTAAGCAAAATGCTGACTGCTGCCTCATCTGCAACCACCGTCATAAAAAGGGACGAAAACAATCTCTAATGACTGTAAAGGTCATATCTGGGTTCTTAATTTTAGTAAGAAACCTTCACCTAAATTCTTTGAGTTTCTTGAAGATATGTGTCGCAAATTGATCTCAGGTCCATTTCTGGTCATTCACATCAGCATCTTTCAGACTGGTCTAACCCAAATGACCTCTTTATCTCCTCCTCCAACCTGATCCTATCATGTAATGGATGTATACTTGGATGAAACCCCTGTTCCATGACATGGCCTCCTGTGTACTGGGCTGGGTAACACATTAGTGGCAGTGTTACTGGTTAATGCACTGGGAGCTCTGCAAGCCCACTTCAGAAAATCTCAGCAAATCGGACTCTCTGATATGTTCTCGTTGCTGCAGCTGCTGCGACCGGCGTTCCACCAACAAAGAAATTAAGTGAAAACTGCTTTACATTGACAGGGTAAATATGGGTAAATATGAAATGCAGAAGTGTACTGGTAAATCCTCTGGAAAGGAGACCTCCCACTATGTTGCACTGACTTTAACACATACAAATAGGCAAACGGGCAGCTGAGGCACCTACATGCATATAAACATTGTGAGCAGACTCATGGACAGCCTGTCCATGTTTATGCTGAGTATAAACTCCTCTAACTCGGCCTACTAATTGCAACCAGACCACCAGACCAAGCCAGGGCCTTTGTGATTGTGTGTTTGTTTATGAGTATTAGTATGGGGGGTGAATACGTTTGCTTTTCATCCTGTTCTTTTTCATTCTGACTTACAAAATGTAGGAGAATAACTGTAAAGCCTCCCAAATGTTCGGACATGAAAGCTCACTGTGGCCCCCAGGCGTGGTGCCATGTTGTTCTGCTGGGGGGCCACACCCATACTATTGTCATGCCCTGATTCTAAACAGGCATTAAAATCTATTGGTTGGGTTTAAGGCGCCTCCGTGGGCTGGGGGAGTCAGTTCAAAACCTCAGCTGCGCTTTGGCATCTGTTTCTACTGGTGCATGGCATCAATACTGGTACAATACACTATCTGTACACGCGCAAGCGCTCATACACGGGTTCCGGCGGAGCCACGGCGCCTCCAAGCGGACAGTGGTAGGCACTGGGGGTACGCCGTGCGCGTACAGGAGGAGGGATCACAGAACTGTTGCTGGGGCTGGACCGGGACAGGAGAGCGAGCGCACGGGTCTTCTGCTTGAAGTCAACGCGCATCCAAGGCTTTATTTCCCATTTTTCTCATCCCGGGTGCCCTTTTCTTCCTGTGCTGTCCCTCCTGCTGAGATGAGATAATCTGCACGACATCAGCTGCCCACGAAGTTTTGAAGCTGTTGGAAAGAGTTGAGGTATGTACAGCTTTTACGCACAACTTTGCTCCGCTGTCCTCCATATGTATCTCTCTCCGTCTTTCTCTCTGTTTCTCCTCATTCTCTTTGCATGTCCTGACTCTAACTCTCATCCACTGCATTGGCGTTTTTTTCAGTCAAACCAAACTGTTGCGCCACCAAACTTTTGATGCGTAAATTTCTTTTAAATCCCAAACTACTTGCTTATGGAGGTTGTGAATGCTACAAGTATCCCCATTATATTGGGGGCGGTTTTTCAATACAACTTTTCATGATATTAACCTGCAAAAAACTATGGGGACTGCCACTCAAATCTTCAGGCCTGGGCAGAAGGAAAAGGGCAACTGCAGGAGCGACTCCTCCGCAGATCACAGCTGTTTGTCCGCTAGAGGGAGCCACAGCAAACAGAAAAGTTTGCCTTAATGGGCAATGGTTGGCATATGGTCCAGTGACATGTTACCTGGTGTGTTACCTGGGTGTGAGGGCAGTTATCTGTCCTCCAGATGCCTCCCAGTCAGACCCTCAAGTGCCCCAAAGGCCTTGTATTCAATGTCAGTTGATTGTGTTTTGGTGATTTTATTGATTACAATTTTTGCTTGGGATACTCAAATGACAAATGGTCTAAGGCAAAGTACCAGAAATTACAAACATTGATCAATGCACTAAGACACTCCTTGAGGGATAATCGGCCATGACGTCCAAGGAAACCTGGTGTAGTGTGAGTGCAGGGAAATCCTCTGGGGGGCAGCAGACTGTGGCCTTGTGAAATCTTGTGGTTTCAAACTGAGAGGTAAGACTAACTATGTCCTGTCCGGAAAACGTCATCAGGCGCCAAAATGTCGTCATAGTCATCCTTTTATGTCATCAACCAGTAATATTTGAATAGAGGTGTTGTATTATGTTTTGACAATTTGTTCCAGTTTTGGTCTTATAGGTTTTATTTGGTCAAACAGTGAGACTGTTGATTACTCATGTATAGATTCATTGGTTGTGTTAAGTGTCTATAGTGGCTCATAGGCCTTTGTCCTGGTTTCAACATGAATAAGCTATAATGTAGCAAATGTCATGTATGTTGATATCGAGTCACTTCTTCTACTTTCGTTGTTCAAATTTGTACGCATGCACAAAAAAAAAGAGGAGCCGTGTTCGACTCATGGGATGGCCCCAAAACCCATTACGTAACAGTGGCAGACATTTTGTTCCCTTGGCAACAGTCAGTAGACATTTGTTTTTATGACTTCGCTCAACTGATGCCAGGTGCAGAATATAGATGAAGGAATTTGTTATTTGGGAATTGTCTCAGAAGTTAACAAATGCTACATGACAGTAATAGTTTTATTGCTTTATTTTATTTTTGGTGCACTAACTTGTTTAAATTTGCAACGGCACTGCATCTATTTTCAGTTTTTTTTTTCATTTTCGTTTCTTCTTCTTCATATTATTATTGTTATATATTATCATTATCATTATTTCTTTTTATTATTATTGTAGGTGAAATGATGAGGAAATTCCACAAGTTAGACTATATTACTGTATAAGGCTATGACAATAATGTTACTTTAAAACACAAAATTTGAAACAATTTTCTTGATTGATTTCCTTTCCATTTATCTTTGACATTTTCCCCACATTTAATAGAAAAAGAAACAAAGTTATTGTTGGCTCAAGCATGTACCTTGTTCCTTTTTTGTGTCAGACAGGAAGAAGGGGAAGATGCTGGGGTTAGAGGTCATCGTGCTCTGTCTTCTGTTTGGAGCCCTGGCTCATGGCCAGATAACAGAGTGCAGCAGTGAGTGTCCCGAACCTGAACTGTAGTTTTTTCACAGACATAGTAACATGTCAACACAACTTTACTGACATTTGTGTGTGTGGTCCCTTCAGAAAAGAATGAATGTCCCATAGACGTGTACTTCACCATCGACACATCTGAGACTATCGCCCTGCAAGAGCCGCCCCCTGGATCACTAGTGGAGAGCATCAAGGTTACTCGTTTATTTGAAATTTTATTGAATATCTACACAAAATATCCTGTTTGTGTTGGACCAAACTGTATTTGACTTGATGTATACGGCCTTGTGTCTTGTTGTAGAAATTCACAGAGACGTTCGTTCAACGTTTAGAAGATGCTGAGTTCAAAGGTGCTGTGCAGATCAACTGGAATGTCGGCGGACTGCACTTCTCCCAGGGCCAGTCAATCATCAGTTCCATCGGATCCAAGAGCAATTTCATCACTGTGAGTGACGCACCATCACATACACATACTGTACATATCACATGCACCCAGCTCAGACTTAATTTTAAGTTTTATGTGCATAAATAAGTCATTAAGTACTGAAATAGAGGTATTTGAGTTTGACCTAAATCCTTAACACTAGTTCATCTTGTGTTGGTAGCTCTAAATGGAGGGAAATGTCCTTGTGGCCATTGATTGTAAATAAAGATGAACGGTGCGGCTGCATTTCCGAATGTTTTGCAAAAATTAAGCTCAATTATCTTGAATACGAATGTTGCCATCTAATGCTTTAGACATCATTTGAAACTAGAGTCTGCACAGTAGTGATGGTGGAGTTTCACCGTTTAATCCTGTTTTTATAGCATCAAATAACTTATCAAATCCAAACTTATCATAAACATGAACACTTGAACTTACATCAGTGTGATAAGAACTACAGGAAATGACAGAAACTATCTTCTAAAAAAAATTATTTAACTTGGCCATAGTTTTGTCCATGTCCACCAACATGGAGGAGTCAAGGTTTAACACCAACACTGCAGCCAGCCACCATAAGGAGGAACAAGAGGATTTGGATTCCCCAAAAGTGAAGTACTTGTGGCCTAGTGGTTTAAGATGTGTACTATGAGACTGCAGGTTTCCCAATTTGATTCCATCTATGAACCTTCTCTCATCTAGTGTTTCCTGTCTCACTGCACTGGCTTCATCACTATAATCGTGACTAAAGACTCAGCCTCAAGCAAAATGTTTTGTACATGACAGCGTTAAGAAAATGCCCCAGACCATTTACATTAATAAATTAGAATTACATTTTTCTTCATTATGTTTCAGATCATTTTTTGTCCTGGGGAAGGTACTGATGAGTAAATCAGTACTCTTCTCAGAGCTGTCCATTTAGAATTAGTCTACAGCCACTAATGTTTAAATGACAATATTGCATTTTATACAGGATATTTTGTTGGACTCTTTCTTGGCGCGGAGCAGTAATTTCCTAACAACTTCACATGTTGTTCTTTTGGCAACCGCACCCTGCCTGGAAATAGAAATCTAGCATGCTGCCCCCTTTAAAAATGCAAATTGTTTTTTTTGTACTTGGGATTTGTGTACAGATTAAAAATGTGTGGGTCTTTAAAGGGTTGTGGTAGACAGGGTTCCTTTCCCATGGACACAGCTAGGCTAGCTTTCGCCACTGTTTATACTAAGATAAACAAACCTGCTGCTGGCTATAGTCACATATTCCACAGACAGACACGTGTATTACTTCTCTCATCTATCTCCAATCATACAAGCATACTTCTCAACTTATAAGATATCCCGCCTTGAAGACAACTCATTTACCACTATTTCCAGGGTGTCAGAAATATCCGCTACCTGGGTAAAGGCACCTACATCGACTGTGCCCTCACCAACATGACCAAGGAAATGAAAAGTCAAACCTCGTACAACGCGTCCCTCCGATTTGCTGTGGTCATCACCGACGGCCATGTGACCGGAGAACTATGTGGAGGCATCAAGGAAGCAGCAGAGAAGGCACGTGACGAGCGTATCCGATTATTTGTCATAGCAGCAACGAAGAACGTTGACGAAACAGGTCTGAGGGAGATCGCCAACTCTCCTGCGACGGTCTACAGGAAGGACTTCATGGCCGTGGACCTGAGCCAGGGGAGAGCCAGCATACATACGGCTACCATCGACCGCATCATTAAGACTATGGTAACACACAGACACACACACACACAAAGGCGCACAGATAACTATTAAACATGATCTGTGCCTCTATATTTACACTTTGCCCCTTTGTCTTCACAGAAACAAATGGCCTATGCAGAGGTAAGACTGCAGTGAGAGCAAATAATCAGAAATGTGAATATTTATGTTTCAGATTACTAACTGTTTCTCTTCATTACTTATTTAACACAGTGCTACAAAGTTCCCTGTCTGGAGACAGAAGGGCCTCAAGGTCCAATAGGCCACAGTGGACAAAAAGTGAGTTTCATATACACACACACACACACACACACACACACTCGCGCACACACACACACAACCTTGCACTTCTGTTTAGTGAGGATACTCATTGGCATAATGCATTCCCTAGCCCCTTACCCTACATAACCCTTATTCCAACCCTAATCTAACCCTCAAATGGCCTATTGAAAAGGTGAGGACCGGCCATAATGTCCTCACTCCATAAATTCTAGGCTATGGTCCTCACAAAGGTATTTGTACAAGTACACACATACACTCATATACACACAATTTTTATTTATTTTCTAGGCATCAGTCACTTTTGTCCTCACAGACATTTTCTCCTTTAACTCATTGACTGCAGGGGGCTAAAGGTGACAACGGCGACCCAGGTCAGAAAGGACAGAGTGGTCGCCAAGGAGACCCAGGTATCGAGGGTCCAATTGGCCAGCCCGGTACCAAAGTAAGACTCAATATTTTTTACTAACCCACCACTCACTGCAACACATGATATATACATGCAAAAATTGTGTTTAATTATTTTCTTTTTTTCTCTCTCTATAGGGAGAATCAGGTCATAAAGGCGACAAGGTCAGACATCAATTCACGTTTATTTGGATCATCATTTGTCTTAGTAGCTGAGATTTTGATTAAATGACTAAGTTTTTAGATGAATGTATGATTAGTTCCCATGGTGATGACATATGAATCTATAAATGGCGGAGCTTTGACTCATTGCACATGAAATGACTGTTGATCTTCTGTTTGCCCACAGGGAGAGATGGGAGCTCAGGGTAAGAAGGTACGTCTTGTGTTGTCTATGTCTAATTTACGAACAAATATGTCAGTTATCCCTCATCCTGGGTAGTGATTGTCTTTTCTGCTCTAATTGTCTCTCTCTTTGTTTGTTAGGGTGTGGCTGGTATCTCAGGACGCAACGGGACTGATGGACAGAAGGTAGGACATTTTAAAGACTTAGAAGACCATCTTATGTTGAACAGTACTAATGTTCTAATCTGAAATTTCAAACAGTGGATGTCTGATATTGACATGAGGATCTAATTTTGGTTGTATGAACAAATCTTTTGCCTTTTCCTATTTTTTAGGGTAAAATAGGACGGATCGGTGCTCCCGGCTGCAAAGGAGACCCAGGAGACAGAGTATGACATTGAACCAGATTTAACATAATTGGTACATCCATACTGTGTTGTGGCGTATTTATGATTTGTATTTGATGCTTTGCAGGGTCCCGATGGTCACCCCGGAGATGTCGGCGAGCGTGGTCTTTCTGGAACTGATGGAGAGAAGGTAAACTGTCTTGTCTCCACTCAAAACACAAACCATCATCTGTCCAACATATGATTCAATTGTGTTTGTGTCCTGTCTTCAGGGAGATCCCGGACGTCCTGGTAGACCTGGGCCCCTTGGCTTGTCTGGAGAGGCTGGCCCAAAGGTAAACCAGCCCCTTTCCTGTGACAGAGTAGAAGGCCAAAAGTCATTTTTAGTTGTCAGTGGTGGACATAAAAAAAAAAATTATCTTTCTTCTACAGGGGGAGAGGGGAAGTTCTGGATCACCTGGCATGCCTGGAAAGAAAGGAACCCCAGTAAGACTAAGTCCATCACAATGAACACAAATATATCAAACACGTTTGTATGTTAAGTGGCTCACCTGTGTGCATTATTTGTTAGGGAACAGGTGGATTTGTAGGAACCAATGGAGAACCGGTAAGAAAACATGACTCACCCAATGACCCATTCTTCTGTTTTTGTCTATCTTTGTGTTGCCTGATTGTTCTCTGTTGGCTTTTCTGTTCTAGGGGAGGAGAGGAGACTACGGGCCAAAGGGTGGTCAAGGGCCAGATGGAACTAGAGGAGACAAGGTATAATTTCATGCACACAGTTACAGTCAGTGTAAAACTTTTCTGCACTGTGAAGTTTTTGCATCGGCTTAAATGATTTCTATTCAGATGTACTTGAAAACATGATTCCACCACAAGAAGGCTCATTGCTCATTGTACTTTGTTTTAGGGTGAAATGGGATCAGAGGGCTTGAGAGGGCTTGCAGGTGAATTAGGAAACAAAGGTACAAAGGTAAGAAGAATTAAATTACAATCTCTACAATCTGTATATGTTCATATGGATGTCATGATTTTTCCTCCCTTCCACTGCTCATCTTGTCAACACTCTTCTCTGCTCTGAAAAGGGAGACAATGGTCTGCCAGGCCCCAGAGGATCACCAGGAGTACCAGGAGAGCCTGGGAGAAATGTAGGTTAAAGATAACATGTGGGCATCATATCAAAAAGTGCCTTAATTAGCTTGTTTTAACACTGTTTGTATGGTAGGGTACCAGAGGTGACCCTGGTGATGCTGGACCTAGAGGAGAGTCCGGACAGGCTGGACCGAAGGTGGGTTTCTGTGTTCAGCTCAGTTCAGTACTTTATTGTTCCGTTCGGGAAATTCAGCTTACAACAGAGCACAGATAAATCAATTACAATATTTGCATACATACATAACAACAATAACACATAACACAGCAACACATGGATGGATGAATAGATACAGCAAAATTACATATATGACAACACCAATTCAAAAAGTATATAGTGTGCAATATAATAGTGCAGCATTCAAAAGTCCAATGTACAGGTGGCAGCAAGGTGTATAAATAAATTATTGAATGACACCAAAGAATATACGAAATCTTAAAGCGTGTATGTGTGGCAGTTTGTTCCTTGAGCAGTTTTTTTGGCTGCAATTCTTAATCTTTATTTCATCTCAATTCAGGGAGACAATGGAAGACCTGGCTTTAGCTATCCTGGAATGAGAGGACCATCGGTAACATACACACGCACTTCATCTCCTTAAATTTGGCCATTTGCAACTCTGCTAACAAAGCTTCCCACCGCTCTTCTACAGGGTGACAGAGGAGAGAAGGGTAACCGTGGACCTCGTGGCGGCAGGGGAGATTGTGGTCAAAAAGGCGGGCCTGGAGTGAAAGCAGGTCCAGGAGAAGCAGTGAGTAACCTGCTGTAGTTTGATGTACTGTGTGTTCTTACTTACGGAAAAAATAGGTGTTGGTATAGTTACATTTTTCTAAATGTCTTTGTATATAATAGGGTGAGCCAGGGCCTCAGGGTGAACCTGGAATGAGAGGAAAAAGAGGAGAGCCTGGGCGTGACGTAAGTACCGCACATACTATGCACACATGTGCTTTCCCGCTCACTGACTGTCAAAAATCCAGTTGCATCCAAACAGAAAAAAGCTGGCATGTTTGTATGTTTAAAGTCATGAGCATTATCAGTTTTCAGACATAAGCTGAGAGACAGGATGTGATTTTGTGTGTTCTCCTCCTCTACAGGGAGATCCAGGTCCTGAGGGAGACCCTGGCCTCACTGTGAGAACTTCTCCTCTAACCCCTGATTCATCACTGGCACATTAACAGAAACACAGAGATGATACAGTGAATGTAATGATGCGTTTTATTTTTTCTTGCAGGAATGTGACGTCATGAACTACATCAGGGAGACATGTGGCTGCTGTGGTGAGTGTATCCCCCATTGTATTCCCACTCTTGATTTGAACACATTCTGCTAGGCTGACAGATAATTACAGTTTATGTTTTTTGTCTCCAGACTGTGAGAAACGCTGCGGAGCCTTGGACATTGTGTTTGTGATTGACAGCTCAGAGTCTGTGGGCCTCACCAACTTCACCCTGGAGAAGAACTTTGTCATCAACACGATCAACAGACTGGGATCTCTTGCCAAAGACCCTCAGTCAGCCACAGGTGAACACGCAACTATAATCATGAACATGTTCCCTTCCCTTTTATGTGGCGTCAGAGTCTATCCTAAAAATGTCAAATTGGCTGCCAGCTCAAACGTGTAAACGTGGCTTGTGTTCCCAGGTACAAGAGTAGGAGTTGTTCAGTACAGTCACAATGGGACGTTCCAGGCCATCCAACTCGATGACCCCAAGATCGACTCACTGTCTGCTTTCAAGGTCTCACACACAACAAGATACAAACATACGCAAACAGCTTTGAAGTTTATTTTTAGGACATAGCACAGACTGTCCTTTTATCTCTTTTGTCCAGATGTTTCATAATCAATCAAGTCAGGTCAGACAACATGTGCAGTCCTCACACATGAAGCAGATGGAAGTCATAGCAGTTGCATTGTGTGTCTGACTATATATTTCTTACATTTACCAAAATGTATATGTAATCTGGGATGCAAAAAGGTAGACCCACCTAGAAGGATAACTGAATAATACTCAGGAGCAGAAAATGTGTATTAAGCTACTGCTGAAATTTCTTTCCAACAAATGCTCTGTTTATTGTCTCTTCAGTGACTTTTGCTACAAACTATACAACTTAAATGTTTTAGGTAACTACTAGAGATGGAAAAACCAGAAGTTCATTTCTACCCTTTGCTTATTGGTATAATCTTTCTAAGTTAAATATGTTCTCTTACATTATATTTGACCTTTATTGCTAACAATGTATCTTTAATAGCTGGAAGACCATGTATGCTAGCCACAGGTATGCTAGCTACACAGCTATACAACTATACATGTATGCTAGCTGTGTAGCTACAAACCTGGTTAGCATGATAACCAAGCTACTCACCATTAATATCTTTTTGGATGCCAATAATGCTTACTGTAGCACATAGAAAGATTCATCTTTTCATGGAGTCTCAATGAAAAACAGCTGTTAGCTGTTGGTTTCTCCTCTTTCCCAACATATCCTGCTCTAGTTTCGTGTCCACACTTAGTACTAACATAATATTAAATGACACAGTGAACACATCGCTCACTCACTGCCTTCTCCGCCATTCAGGATGCAGTGAAGCGTCTGGAGTGGATCGCTGGTGGAACGTGGACTCCATCTGCTCTGAAATATGCCTACGATCACCTGATCAGGGACAGCCGCAGAGCCAAAGCCAATGTCACTGTCGTGGTCATCACCGATGGACGCTTTGACCCTAGAGATGACGACTCGCTGCTCACCTACCTCTGCAGGTGCCTGACATCTTGGCTGTATAATAGCATTTTTGGAGGAGACGAACATTTTTATCTCATTACTTGTATTTATATGTTGGGTGCATGTGAGCAGTGATGCCAGTGTTGATGTGAGTGCCATTGGTATCGGAGACATGTTCGACCAGATTGAGGAGAATGAGAGTCTGAAGAGTATCGCCTGCCAGAGGGACGGCAGGGTGATGGGCATGAAGCGCTTTGCAGACCTGGTGGCCGAGGAGTTCATTGACAAGATTGAGCACTTGGTCTGCCCAGGTACTTTTCAGAAACACATTGTGCATAGAGTGTTCAGATTCGTCATGAGGAGTTATTTTGGCTTTGACCCTATTGTCTGACATTGTGTCTCTGTCTTTGGTTTCAGAACCTATCATTGTGTGCCCTGATCTCCCGTGTAAATCAGGTAAGAGTTTGAATCATTGTCCATTAATGATGATGGCTTTGCTCTTCAAAGTTCATACACATTGCATCATGATTTAATGCCTGGTTTACCAGCATTATAATGGCGTCAGTATTCTTTAAGCAAAGTGCTTGAAATCAGACAGTGTATGCGCACTTAGGTATGTGGAAGTGAGAAAGGATTTAGGTTTTCTCTCTTTACACAACTTCTTCCATCACAACCAAGTGTAAAAAGATGAATGAGTAAAGATGGGGTCTGAAAGTGTGTACTGCTATCCCCTTTTGTATGATTCATCACATCTTATCCCTCTCTATGATGGCAGGTAAAACATTTTTGCCTTTATACATGTCCATACATTTGAAGCATATTGATGCCTTGAACTCCATGTTAAGTATTAGAAGCATTGCGTATTTAGCTGAGGTCAATATATCTAATCAATTATGCAGCTATAAAACCAACAGACACAATCACACTTGCCGTTTTGTGCACCTCGACATACGTTTGACGTGTTGATGCGTCGTGTCTGTGGGACCCCGCCCACAATGTTATTCCGCCCACTTGTTGCAGGAGGGGGCAGCACTGTGGGGCAAGCCCCTCCCCCCTGGAAGCCACTGGCCGAGGAAGGCAGCCCCTCGTTGGTCCCCACCTCTTTGGAGGGTGTGGCCAGCCTACTGAGCGGCCTGAGCGAGCAGCAGTATGGGGTTGGCGTGGCGACCATGGCATACACAGCCCAGAGAGCCAAACTTTCCCAGGGAACGGACAGGCAGGAGTGGACCCAGCTTTTCATCGAATCCTTCAAATATATCTACGGGGACATTATGGGAGATCCAGAGAAAGCAATAGGACTCTGCTAATGCTAATATGCTAACCATGCTACCTCGCAAAAATGGATGCCAATGACTAATAAGCTTAATGCTGGACATAGAATATATTTTATTAAAACTTTGGCCATTTCTTTTAACTCTGTGGTTGCAATACACACCTGGGCTAATGCAAAATAATTGCATGATATGACGCAGGCCTCATAACGTTATAAAGGAGCCATATGTATAGTTGCTCCATATGATAGGCCAAAAGTCAAAATGTGGATTCAATATCTCCTCACCGAGTATTTCTCAATTAACTTACTGTACGTAGGTGGCGCTGTCTCTCAGAAAAGTAACTCTGTTAATTATATGATACATATCATTTCTTCCACCTTAGTGGATGAACTTATTCCATTCACATGGAAAGCGGATGTCATCCATTTGTTGGAGACCAATTCCTCTATAGAGCCATTCATGTTGCTCCTGTAGGGAACAGTAGCTCTTTGATGAAACCTCATTTCCACTGTGAATCATCAGCTCGCTGACTCACTCTTCCTTTTTTTTCGCTGTTTTGCACATATCCATGGTTACGGCCTTAATGTTTTTTTTCTTGTGTTCTGTGAATGACTCATGTTGATGAAAAGGCCATTACATGTGGAAAATATCTGTTTTTATACATGTCACAGTATACTCTATATGAGTCAGAAGTTGGTATATGTGGTTGGTTGGATGGTTAATTTACTTGGCACTGACAATGAAGGAACTATTGTATGTTATGCCCTAATTGGCGCATGTTTTGTTTCTTGCATGTGGCTTAGCTGGTTAAGTAAGGTGACTTTTTTTGTATAAAATGGACTGTATTCTTGTACTGTTGTCTCAAGATAATAAAATGGCAGAGCAAACTAAAAGAGCTTTCTCAATGAGGCCACAAGAGACCTGAGAAGAATACTAATTCACTGGGACTAGCATGTTTGAAAGATTAGCATGTTTCATGATATTTTTGCTGACTTTGACCATTCAAACTGTATCTCACTGAACAGTGTCTTTGATTTAAAAAAAATGTCATGTGTTTGTCTGTTCCAGAGCCTGCTGTGGCCAGCTGTGTTCAGAGACCAGTAGATGTGGTGTTCATGCTGGACGGTTCTGAGAGGATGGGAGTGGAGAACCACCGCAGGGCCAAAGAGTTCATTGAAAATGTTGCCCGTCGCCTCACCCTGGCCAACGGCCCGTCAGATGAGAGGAACGCCCGCTTGGCTCTGCTGCAGTATGGCAGCCCCACAGAACAGAGGGTGGAGTTCCCGCTCACATCACAATCTCACTGTGATCTCTGATTCACTGGGGTCTGTGAACTACATGGACTCCTCTTCTGCTCTGGGCAGCGCCATCATCCATGCTGTCAACAATGTGTTGATTTTACAGGTACGTGTATTACAAACACACTAGCACACAATCTAGCCTGGCTCTGTCCAAAAGTGAAAAATATATCCACCAGAAACTCACAAATTTAAGTATCAGTTTGTTTTAATCATACAAAAAACGTATGCTTAAAACTGATGAGTTGAGGATTTCTTGGGGATTTCATGTGGAATTATTTCTTGGCCAGACATAGGGACTTCCCACTAGTCACTGCTATCAGCCAAGAATTACTATTCAAGTGCTCCTCGGAAGGTCTTTGAAAGTCTTTGAAGTCGGAAATTAGAAAAACATTGAATTGAACATCTTGACACAGCGTTCCAATATTTGCATAATAATGAAAAGCAAATCATTTAAAACGTATACACGTTAAAAATAAAAACGTCTGTATTGGCTAAAAAGTATGGTGTTAGGGGCTTGTGAGAGCCAGACATTCAGTTTGTGTATGCAAATGACACGAGTGTGAGATTTGACAAGTTAACATTAGAAGCTACGCTTTAGAGCTCATAAGTGATGATGTCAGCAACTACTTGGTCCAACTACTGTATTCTCATCTTAGTTTCTGCAACAAATTAATTATTTAAATTATTGGTAATTTGCATAATTAATTTGTTAATTAATTAAAAGCTTTTTAGTGTAGCTTAGTTAAGTTTAGCCTAGCTTAGAGATTGGAATCAGGAAAACAGCTAGCATGGTTCTCTCCAAAGTTCAAAAATACACCTAATAATACATTTCGTTACCACATTGTATTTCTTTGTTTAATCTGTAAAAGAAAATCACAGTTAGTTCTACTGCTATGTGTCTTGATTAAAAGAAAGAAAATAAGTGTATTTCCTAAAAATGTTCTGACTTATTCTTTAAACATGGCATGTTGTGTTTGTAGAGGGGAGAGCGCAAGACTCGCCGCAACGCTGAGGTGGCCTTTGTGTTCATCACTGATGGCATCACATCAGGTGAGCAGCTGGATGAGGGAGTAACCGCCATGAGACGAGCGGAAGGCGTTCCCACGGTGATCGCCATGGGAACCGACACAGACGAAGAGGTGCTGCAGAAGGTGTCGCTAGGGGACATGTCGGCCATCTTTAGAGGAGATGACTACACCATTATGAACAAGCCTACATTCTTTGAGCGCTTCATCCGCTGGATATGCTAGTCAGGAACTGTAATGCTCTCCACCATAGACTTAGAATCTATAGACTGAAAGAAAGACCTTCAGTGTAAACACACAGAGGCATCAACCAACCTCTGCAGTCATTATTATTATAAATAATGGATATAAGGCACTGAAGCAGCCACATATCCTCTTTTTATTGGTGAAGGTTAATTTACAGAAGCCAAAGCAATCCACGTAGGAGTAGCACACACAGATGCAAAAACACAGGCTTGCAATATCATTTGTAACTTGGTTGTATTTGTTCTAAAACCATGGTCAGCATTCCAACCAAAAACACTCATACGTATAGTGGAGAGGTGTATGATTATTGAATGTGTACGAAACAAATTGTATTCTTTATTTTGTATTGATTTTCAGTTTGCAGAAAAGAGTCTCTCTCTCTCTCTCTCTCTCTCTCTCTCTCTCTCGCGCGCTCTCTCTCTCTTCACAGTCACATTATTTTCATTAAAGGTGCTAAAACAGAAAAAAGGACAAAGCCACTTGACTGGTTCTGAAACTTTTTTTGTACATTATGTTAATGCTGTAATAACTGTAGTTTGTTCAGGGGATAAAAAAACACATGCAGACATGTCCTCGCCGTGGAAACAAAAGCACACATTGATGCCACACAGGAATCACACATAAACACACACATATAGTGTAGTTAATTAGAAAAACAAAAGAACCCGTTTTGTAAAAATGAAGTCCAAATAAAGCCTAATGTGGTCACCCCAACACTGTGTTTTGTGTTTGCAAGATGTACACATGTATATGGGTTTTTGATCCATGTGCAATTTGTCATTTAATCACTGTAACCTTGACAGCAAAGACGTGCCTCTAGTAGTGACTTAAATCAAGGACATACAAAATATAGAAAGCAAAAATATGTAGGAAGAAAATGCACATTTCCCATTGCTACGATGTTATGTTTATCCTCTCCCCATTAGAGAAATGTGTTTTTTAAATTTTGATCCCAGTAGAGATCTTTCCTTCTATGCTTCCTATAATGTTGGCACTCAGTAGAGCACGTACTTCTGCTAAGGCCCAACAGTCCCCTCAAATTCAATGAAGCTACACTGAAATTCCATTTTAGATCTCAGTTACCTAAATGTACCGGATTTTTTTCATCAAGATCCGTAAATTATTCCCTTAGATTGCAGTGAATCTGTTGAAAAATTCTCTGTCTAACAATGTTTGGCTTCCTCTGCTGGACAGAGAACTACAAAACAGTGTGCTGACATGTCCGTTGCATTTCATTTAAAAGCAAAGGAATGAACTAAAACTGGAACAGCTGGAGGTAAAATAAAGTGAGAAAAAAACTTGAATTGCCCTAAGGATGAAAATGAGTTGAGCTTTAGATTGTTCTGTAAGTTTTCCATATGTAACATGTACATGTTATGTGACGTTATTGTGCTATATACATGGTATATGCTACATATGACTGTTAGATTTTACTCATTATTGTCATTGCTATTATGTTATGTGCAATGTAACGCACGTTTTTCACTTCGTCCTTTTTGGTTGCTCCCAGCACCTGTACCGTAGCACTTGGACAAGAGGAGCCTCACATTTCAAGCAGCGGCTCATTTGTTTGACCACCTTGATTCGGAGCGTAGGTTCATACGGGTTCATACACGTGACTGCTCACTGTGCCACAGTCTGCAGCCTGTGGAGGGAAGCGCAGGAAAGACGCCAGAGACCGTTACAGTGGGTAACTTAAACCGGCAGTGAAAGTCCTGTAGTGTGCGTCAATTAACCCTTGTGTTGTCCCTGCTTCCCCCGGCTGTTGGCTGTGAGCGCTTGGGTACTGATTTAACTAACCCTTGTTGTGTTGTCCCCACTCCTCCTCCTCCTCTACTCCTCCCCCTACCCGAGTTTTTTCGTGGGGCATTTCTGACATATCTAATTGTTCATGGTGGATCTTGCATATGTTTGTTTCCTGCAGACCATATACACACTCATGCATCCACCCTATATTTACCATTAAACCAATCCCGTTCAGCCTCCTCCGTGTCTGATCAACACTGCCTGGCCACCATCACCGTAACGGAACCATCCAGCCTCACCTACAGCTGCCACTTGGTAAGTCATCTTTAATGACACATAGCTTCATACATAGTCTACTACAGTATGACTGATTGCTAAAAGAAAGATCTGGTGTGTTTGTGGATACTTTTGTAACTTGCTTCATTGTAATATAGTTTAAAGTAGGGCTGAGTGATATGGCCAAAAATATCAAGATAAAAATGTTCATATCAGTCGATATTGATAATTATCATGAGAAGTGTCACATTACCAATATTCCTTTTCAGTTTAAAGCCTGTTCTTTGCTCCTAAATGAAGGCTGTGGTTTAAACTCTTCTTTATGAGCAAATAATGACAAACACTTGATAAACAACAAAACATTTTAGAAATCTGAGGTCTATATGTTATACCTCCTTACATCGATATATATTGAACCTTTGTTATACTGCTATTGATGAAAATTACATCGCGATAATCATTGATATTGTTTCATTGCCCAGCCCTTGTTGGGCAAAAGTCTTGAAAAATCTTGGTGTTTAGTATTTAAAGATGAACCTAAAGCATTGAAAATAGGACTATATATAAATGCTGATGATGAAACAGTGTATTTATGTTTATTATCATAACAATAGTGTCAATATGGGAGAAGGAGAAGAGTTGAAGCCAGTCATGCACTAAAATTTAATTGCAAGAGAATTGTACTGTATTGTGTGTGCATGCTCCAGTTGCTGCCAGTATGAATGGGGAGCCCCTCTCAGCCCTGTGTACCCCTGCTCTGGTGGTGGATGTGGACAAAGTGAAGAGAAATGCCCAGAGGATGATTGAACATTGTCAGAAGCTGGGGGTCCAGCTTCGGCCTCACATGAAGACACACAAGACCCTGTACGAATACACACTCTCACACTCATACAATACTTCATATAGCTCAGTCATATTGAGTCTTGAGTGTGTGTGTTTCTGTTCATGTCTAGTGAGTGTGCCGACATAATGACGGGCGGATCACGGAGGTGCATCGTGGTATCCACACTTGCAGAGGCCTGTTTCTATGCCGACCATGGATATGATGACATCCTATATGCATACTCTGTTCCCTTTGATAAGGTTCTCTCAACTCACCTAATATGACAAATATCATGTAGCACATACTTTACATGTTGAATATAGAGTTTGGAATTGGACACTGCAGACATTACTCATCATAGCAGGAGCACAGGTGTATTAGGTTTTTACCCCTATTTGTATTCAAGAGCATGGTCTTTCAGTGTGAGAGCCGGACTTCAGCTCCTCTCCTTGCGCTCCGGTTTTATTCTGTGCGTATGTGAAACGTCTTCTCTAGGATTTCTCTGCTGCTCTCAGATTTTTTCTGTGCAACATGTCTCTCAAAATTTCCCAACCTGTAGAATGCCAGGTGTAGTTTTCAAAAGTGAAATCGCCCTTCCCTCGTTGTGGTTGGGTTGGCTTTATGCCTTTCAAAACTGCTGTTTTTCTGCCAATCAATCAATCAATTATGTATGTGGTTATCAACATGCAGGTCAGAGCAATCAATATTAGTTTGACAGAGTTTCTTATTATCACACATTATTAGTCAAATTACCTGTGTGTGTGTGTGTGTGTGTGTGCGTGTGTGCGTGTGCGTGTGTGTGTGTGTGTGTGTGTGTGTGTGTGTGTGTGTGTGTGTGTGTGTGTGTGTGTGTGTGTGTGTGTGTAGGTAGAGCGTTGTGCAGCCCTGTCAGAGAGGCTGGATCTCTTCCAGGTTTTGCTGGATCACCCCGATGCTCTAGAAAAGCTCAGAAAGAGACCGCTGAAAGACGGCCGGCAGTGGCACGTCTGGCTGAAGCTGGACTGTGGCAATGGGAGAGGTAGGGGAACCACAACTCAGCCGGTCATCATTGACTGAGCGCCTGCTGATTGTACTTTCGCTCTTTTGTCGTAGCTGGTGCACTGCACTCAGATCCCGCTGCGTTCAGTTTGGCTCAGGCCATTGCTGAGACTGAGGGAGTGCAGCTAACAGGAGTGTACGCTCACTGTGGGAACACCTACAACTGCAGGGGAAAGGAGCAAGTACAGGATGTTGCCCGGGAAACCACCAGCTTGACTCTACAGTTCGTGGAAAAGTAAGAATCCTGCAAACTGGTGCTGATGTGCACCACTGTTTGTTTGCACGTCATCTACACCATGTTTTTAGCCTAAATTTCATTTTTTAGAAACAAGATATTATTTTTATTTATCTATAGAGACATTTTTTGGCAGCAAAGTTTGTAATGTCTCTGTGTGTTTTAGTTTCCTATCAGTGATACAAACATTAGAAGCCTTCAATAAAACTACAAACAAGACCAATGTGGCACTCTTAACAGTCGGTTGTAATTCATCTCTGTCTACCTGGCTTATGTGGTTTTAATAAAATTGAACATTTCAAGGATTATACTCTACTAGGCTACTTCACTTTATTTTCAATGATGTGTCAGTGAGAAATCTGGAGCGACACTCAGAACCTTGAATAAAACTGGGAATATGCACAGAATTTCAGCTTTGTGCATCTTGTCACGCAGTGAAAAGGGGTGTGAGGAGCGATTAGATGCTCCCGAGCACTCGTCGAACGGTTGGATTATTTTTCCACGATTTTTAGACTTAACAAATTTTCTGATTATTCCGACACCACATGATCGCACAATCAATGTTGTGTTTACAGCTTGTTGGGTCTAAATTGCATTACCATGCTGATAGTTATTGGCCTCAGCACTTATTTAAGTATATACGCTTTTTGATTCATGCCTTATTGAATGCAGATTATTAATGAGCTTGTTTCTGACAGACTGAAGGCCGTCGGCATCGACTGTAAATCCAGCATTGGCTCCACCCCCTCTTGCAGTCACCCAATCAAAGACATGGCGCTGCTCAGTGAGGTGCATCCTGGAAACTATGTCTTCTTTGGTGTGTGGACGGATCTAGACGTTGTTGTATCAGTGTACCAGTTCGTTTTATGAAGGTTTCAAATTGAAATTACCATAATGACCAAAAAGAAGCTGCTTACAAACATGCAGTGAACCATTAATTCTCCGGACATTCTCTGGAGGTTTTCCTGCCAATCCCCTAGTAAAAGCCCAGGTGCAACCCCTCCACTGAACGCTCTGAGGATGTTTTTCAGAACGTGTCTAACTCGGAGAATCTCCTGCTGCATTCTGCATATGTGAAGGGCAAACTCGAGAAAATGTCCAGGCAAAGAATTTCCAGAGCTCACATCTGAAAATGGTTAGTGTCACTAAACAGCAGTTGTCGTTTATGGTGTTTTTTCAGATGTGCAGCAGTCTGTGATTGGCTCGTGCAGTCTGGAGGACGTGGCTGTGAGGGTTTTGACACGAGTCATTGGACACTGTCCTCACAGGAACCAGCTCCTGATCGACTGTGGATGGTGTGGACTCAGGTACCTTCGTTAGTACTGTTTACCCTGTTTGAATTTGGAGATTGAACAGATAAACCGTTAAATAATTTTGAGTTGACAAAAGAATTTGTGTAGATCAATATTATCCAAAGCAAGTGAAGCTAATACAGTCAACTCGAGCTACACTGGTCTAATCATGTGGCATGTCTCACCCCACACAATCCTCTAACATACACACCCTCCCAGTTTTATGGGATTTTTTTAAGCTGCAAAGATTTCCCATCTCTGCCTATGCTTGCCAATGCCTCTGCCCTCTTGTGCCTGTATTACTGTCCGTGGATTCATCCCCTCCACCACCCTCAGCATCCACCTGTAGGTTTTGAGAGGGGGGGTTATACATTTGTGATGAATTCAGAGCCTCGATGCCAAAACTCTAAACATTTCAGTTGTCTGACTGAACTGAGTGTTAGCTCTGTATTGGTTGAACATGTCACGGTCCTGACATAACCTTTCACCTGCTGTTTCCCACCACTCTCAGTCTGGATGGAGCTGGAAACCTTCCCACTGGATATGCTGTGATTGAAGGACATCCAAACCTCAAGTAATAATATCACTCTTACCTTTAATCTTAGCACTAAGCTAAAGTGTGACTGAAGTTCTTACAAGGGACTTTTGTCCCTCCAGGTTGTTGTCTATGACCCAGGAGCATGGTAGAGTGGAGCCCATCTCAGGAGAGCTGGACTACAGCAAATACCCCCTCGGCTCTCTGCTCACGCTGTTCCCCTACCATGTTAGGACTGTTTAATGTGGAGCTAAGTCTAAGTTTTCTGCTTGGTCAGTTTTATTTGGTCCCTTTTCTCGTCTGACCATCTCTGTTCATTTCTTTAGTCTTGTGCAACGGCTGTGATGCACCCTGTGTACCACGTGCACTCTGAGGGCCGTCTGCTGGGGACATGGACACCTACCCGTGGCTGGTGAACGACTTCTGGGATCAACTTGTGATGCCTGTGTTTGAATTCACAACCAGTATGACTGAGGAATATTCACCCCCTCTTTCTCTGCTCCTCTGGGGGTAATCAAGACATATGAGTAGTAGAATGTAATTCCTATTTCCCAGAATTCTCTGAAGTGATGTGGGAAAAGAAATCTTTTAAAATGTCTGAATAAATCAAGGCTTTAGGACAATGTTGTCTCCTCATCATTCCATCAGTATCACTTTGCAGTGTTCTTGAAGTGTGTCGGTTTGTGGATTTAAACAAAACATAGTTATTGTTTCCATATCAGTAATTCTACTATATTATTATTGTCATTAGGATTATTATAACTTAATATGATATTACTCGTAGTATTGTTATTATTCGTCTTATTAATAATAATAATAAGAAAAATGAGTAGAGATTTTTTTCAAAGTATAAACAATAAACGTTAATCATAAACAACAATAGTCATTATAATTATTATTTCCATCATAATTATATTATATTATTATTAACATTAAAATCAATCATATAAATAAGATATTTTTATGAATTAATGAAAGCTCATCAAGAATTATTTCCATATTACTATTACTGTTTTATTATTATTATTATAAGTAGCAGTATTATTATAAGTAGCAGTAGTAGTAGAAATAATGTTTTTATTCGTGTTTATATTGTTTCTGATAATAAAACTGGATTCATTCTGAATATTCGTTTGAAAGAAATCTCAGCAGTGAATAGGCTGGGCTGGCTCGTCTGCCGAAGAGCATTCTGGGAAATGCTGTTTTCACCGAAGCGGCCGCTCTGATTGGCCGCCGGGTGACCTTTCACTGGTCACGTGGTTTAAAAACATCAGGAGGATGGCGCGGGAAGTTGTCACATCGTCCTCCCGTGTCTCTGTCAGGCTGCGAAGCTTCTGTTGACGTTCCTCCTGATTGTTACTGAATCATCCAGTAAGTTTGATTACGCTTCTACATGTTCTGTAGTTTACAGTCGCTGTGTTGTTGTTGACTGCTCACACAGCCTCTCGCCTCTGAACACACTGTAACGATGTGAGGCCGCTTTCACAAACTCTCCCAGTAAACCTGACTGAGTCACTGGTTTCATTACAGGGGATTCCGATTAGTTTACTCGAGTCTGAGTTGAATTGAGTATAAGTGGAGATAAAAAAGCCCTCATCAATCGAACACATATAACATGTCATCATGGCAACCAGGGGAAAAGTCTGGAGCCTCCTTGTGAGATTTCGTTTTTTGCACAATCTACAAAAGACAGGCAAGTAGAAAATGCCCTCTGTAAAAGTGTTTAAGGTGCTACGGGTGGATTATTTTTGACTTTATTGAAAATAAAAACATACTGGCTACTTTACAGTATTTACACCTGCAGGAAATAAAGACTTAAAAGAGAGAAATAATGCATTTATGTGAGGTGATGGCAAAGACCGCCTCCTTCATGGGCCATGTAGACCGAACCAAAATGAGATGGTCTGGTCTACAGAGGATTTCCGTGGTCAGCTCGTCCTGCCCTTATTGCTGTTACCTTGTGTTGGACATGCCGAGA
This sequence comes from Verasper variegatus, assembly GCA_026259375.1. Lineage (NCBI taxonomy): Eukaryota > Metazoa > Chordata > Actinopteri > Pleuronectiformes > Pleuronectidae > Verasper > Verasper variegatus. The sequence goes on along the minus strand of CM048053.1, from coordinate 16,500,762 downwards.
AAGTTTTAATGCTCCATAGGTTTTTTACATGTATACCGTGAGCTGTTCAGCTGAGTTGACGCCTGAAGTGTTTGTTTGTTGTGTTCATAACACTGTGTACGTGTCTCTACAGTCATGAGCATGTTGGAGGTGAAGTTCATCGGGGATGGGGACGTTCTGGAGCACATTGTGGACAAACAGGAGGGTATGGACAGCAGAGTCACTTCAGTGTGTTAGTTCTTGATACGTTCAATGACTCCTCAGTCTCACTGACCTCCTCCGTGTGTGTGTGTGTGTGTGTGTGTGTGTGTGTGTGTGTGTGTGTGTGTGTGTGTGTGTGTGTGTGTGTGTGTGTGTGTGTGTGTGTGTGTGTGTGTGTGTGTGTGTGTGTGTGTGTGTTGTAACTGTCAGGTGTTCAGAGTAATGGCGGCTCTGTGCAGAAGATGGTAACGTTTAAGAGCACAGCAGGACGGCGGACCAGAGTGGAAGAAGAGGATGATGAAAATGAAGTCTTTGACGAGCAGAATTATATTCACGCTTTAGGGGCAGACAATACAGAAGGTGAGTGAGACACTTGTATTCTATGAAAACCCACTGTGAGTGGTCAACCTTGCCGATAGGCAGCCCTTTTCAATTTGGAATATACAAATATATATGTTAGATGGATCACTTATTTTCCTATAGTTTATATTTAAACTTTTTGGACTGAGCCACATAATGCAAAATTAGAATATCAATACCTCCTGCGAGGCCCAACAGCCCCCTTTATAAAAACACATTTAAACTCTTGATTTTTATCTGTATCTGCAGCAAAGTTCACACACTCAGAAATATCAGTCCCTTAAACATGCCTGATTTTTGTTTTCATCAAGATCCGTTAATTGCTCTCTGAGAAATAAACCAAAGTGTTACAAATGCCCTGCAATATCCTAGATCTGCCCCCTGATTGGGATTCACACCATAATTTATGATGCCATTGAACATCATAAATTGTTGAAAATGTATGTCATGGAAATTGGGCAAGTAGTTTTAGCGTAATTTCCTGTCAGTATATAAGGTACAGCCATAGACTGTATATACCTTGCTAAAAGTAACACAGTCCTTGCAGTAAAGCCTGGCTTCATCAAGGTTGTCATTTTTATTGTAATAATGCTTTTGAAACTGCTGTAGAGATTGACAGTGGTGTTGTTTTATACTGAGGTAAATGGACGGAAATTATATAGCGCTTCTCCAGTCTTATCGACCACTCAAAGCACTCTGCAGTACGAGTCACATTCACCCAATCACACACACATTCTCACAGCACTTCGATATGCAGCTTTTCCTCAATCACACCCTATTAACACATCAGAATGCAGGAGGGGGAGCTGGGGATCGAACCACAGACCTTCTGGTTAGTGGACGTCCCTACCTCCCATTTACATCAGCGCAGGAAGGTGGAGGAAATACTCGAAAGTAAAATAAAGTACCTCCTTTAAATGTACTTGCATTATTAAAAGTATAACTGGTTCTTCACCAGTGATGTTGCTGCTAAAGAAGGCGAGGTCTAATGTTACCTGCCTGTTCTGATTGGATCACTCGACCTTTTAAAGATAGATATATATATATATATATAAAAAATGTAGGTAATGATTAGGTAATACAGATACTTGTTGATATATGTAGTGGGCTAAAAGTGAAAAGTAAAATATAAATCTTCTTGAGTAAAGTACAGATGCATGAAAAATATACTCAAGCACAGTAACAAAGTAAATGTACTTTTTTTTCCCATCCCAACACTGCATGAGAGGGTAGAATATTATTATTATTATTATTATTATTATAATACACATGGTCAACTTCTGTACTTCTTCCTCCGGGTAAAGCCTACATTAGCATGAGTGCTGCAGATGATGATATAAAAGTAGTGATTGTAAGTGATGCTGTATTTTTTTCTTGGTTAACAGAGGACGATGAGGGAATGTCCAGAGTGGCTGGATCCTCCATTTTCACCTTTCAGAGAGTCAAACGAGGACACAGCATGGCTCAGACTGGTGAGAACCTCCACTAGTCTCACACTTGTTATATTGTGTAGCATGAACTAGATTCATCAGATGGTTATTAACCTGTTTGTGTTTTTAAACATAGCAAGTGAGTTGGCGCGGACTCCTGGAAAAAGCGTGACCTTCAGCAAGACCCCAAACGTTGAACCCTCCACTCCCACGAGAACCGGACGTAGTGAGTCCAGTTACCTATCTCTTTGTGCACATCCTGTCTTTTGTCCATTTACACACAATCAAATCAAAATTTTTCCTCTTTCTCCCTTGCTGTGTAGACCACCGAGGTGAAAGCAGGACACCACAGAGGGTGAGACTCGAAGGCTCTCTATCTTTTTCTTGTCATTTTTCTCTCAACTGTAGCTCTGCTGCTTTGTTGAAGATTTTTTTTTTTCAGTGTGACCTTTGTTTCATGTATGACAGAACAAGAAGGTCCAGTTTGTCTCCACAACACCGCACAGGCTCAGGAAGAGAATCACAAGTAAGTTTATGTTAGAATGAAAGTAGCTCTAACACACTGCAGCGCTTGACATCTGCATTGCTTACCTACTACGTCTTGCACATGTGAATACGGTATTTCTTCAAATAAAAGCACCCTATTTACTCAACTGAATGCCAGGACTGTGCATCTTCTGGTCCTACAAATACTCCATAACAAAAACTTTTTTTAAACGAATGAATGGATTCAATCAACAGAAATGCTAGAGTGCTTTTAGTTTGAAGCGGGTAGGGGAAGTGTGGAAAACATTTATGTTTTGACATTTTTGACGAATAAACATTGAAAGTGTGGTAAGAGATAATTTTTACTGTCTGTGTTGCTGTGAACTGTGAAAAATAGGAGCTAATAGCCCTGACTCTCTAGAAGAGGCTGATACAGGCAGCTCATACAGGCAGTGTTGCAGCTCTAACCCAATATCATGGACGCCGAAATGAAAAGCAAGACTTTCCACGATGCAGACGCACCTCACACATCCAGTGTGGCCCGGGCGTTACTGATACACTAAGTAATGTATGTTCACTTTAGCTGTTATCCAATTATGTTTTTATTTTTTCTGATAATTTTAGATCCAAGCCTTCGCTCTGAAAGCGACAGTGAGCTGTCGCCCTCAGACTCTGGGGAGGACGATGAAGATGAAATGGAAGAAGAGCATGAAAGTGAAGAAAGAGGATAAGGAAAATGTGAAGACTCCACGAACACCAAGTAAAGGTTTATCTGCAGCTCTCTACAAGACTCCTGCCAAGAGGAGCAAGAACACGCCTGAGCCCGTCAACCAGCCCAGTATGGTTGAGGAGTATTTTGAGGCCCATGGTAGTTCAAAAGTCTTGACATCAGACCGCACCCTGGAGCGTTTACACACCCCTAAACTGGACAGGGTCAGTGCACGACAGCCTCTAGCCTACATGTTATTAAAGCTGCTGCTTTCCCAAATCTGTGAGCTAGAATTTGTGATTATTTTGTGTTAATAGGAGATGTTGGTGCAGCTTTTAGAGGGAACGCCATCGTGCTACGTAAAAGAGATTCAGCAGCTCCACAGCAAACATGAAAAGCACTTCAGCAAATGGATGTTACAGTTACAGTAAGTGTGATATTCTTTATTGAATACATTTTCTTAGCTTAGTGGATTTTGCTTGTGAGAACTGGTAGAAAACAAAATGTGTGTGTGTTTGCATGTAGGTTGGGCTTCAGTGTGCTCGTCTATGGGTTGGGGAGTAAAAAAGCTCTGCTGGAGGACTTCCGTGTGTCTCACTTGGCTCAAGAGATCCACCTTGTGGTTAATGGATTCTTCCCTTCCATTACTCTTAAATCGGTCAGTATCATAGTAAATGTCTGAATCATAAATTAAAGTCTTAACCTGGAGAAAGAGTGGAACAAAAGTCAAATTGTTGAAATTCCAAAGAAGAAACACAAACAATATTGATCATGTTGAATTATGTAGTTTTCTTTATCAATGCCTTCATTGCAGATCTTAAATGCTCTGACATGTGAGATTCTGGAGCACCAGGGAAGTTTCCGAACACCTTCAGACCAGATCCAGTTTATCACACAGACCCTTAAAGACAGTGAGTGTGATTCTGACCCTGTTTAGACCTCGTATTAACGACCTTCCTGAGTGACCCTAACCACTTATGATCGGATCTTTCAGGATAGATGTTAATACCAGGTCTGACACAGGTCTCTGTCATATAGCCTGTGTCGCTTGGAATTGTGTACCTTGTACCTTACAATGAAGCATGTCCTCACAGGCCCGGATCTTCATATGTACCTGCTAATCCATAATATCGATGGACCGATGATGCGTGGAGAAAAGATCCAGAGTGCACTGGGGCAGCTGGCATCCCTCCCCAACATGCACCTAGTGGCTTCTTTAGACCACATCAACGCTCCATTGGGTGAGTGTTTGTTAGTGTGTGTATACTTCAGGGTTAATTATGTTGTGATGGACGCTTGCAGCTGAATCTGTCCTGTCTTTCCAGTGTGGGACCAGTTTAAGCAGAGTCAGTTTAACTGGCTGTGGTGGGAGTGTGTGACGTTCCAGCACTACGCAGAGGAGACGTCGTATGAAAACTCTCTCCTGGTGCAGCAGACTGGCGCGCTTGCGCTGTCCTCCCTCACACACGTGCTCCGTAGCTTGACATCAAATGCCAGGTACCACATACCTGATGATATGACGAGCTGTTAAATGGCTAATGCATTGTTTTTAGAGTTCCCATGGATCTCCATCTTTTCTTTTTGCAGAGGAATTTTCAAACTGCTGGTGAAATTTCAGCTGGAAAACAAAGACAATCCTTCATATACAGGTACACACACGTTCAATTCTTCAAAAATGCTGAACAGATTTTTTCCTAAAATGTATCTCTAGCTGTTTTCCGACATGAACCCTGGAGAATGTCTGCACACTTGGGTCTTGAGTTTTTAATAGGAGGAGGAACTTTGGAGAATGACCAGAGGATCTCACTTGGTCATTCATGTTCTCACATACAGCCCCTCTGGATAATTTCAGGAGTTTATCTGGAGTTCAGGTCATGTCTGAAAGCATCTTATATTGATGATTTTAGTGTTTTCCTGTCGCTATGTGCAGGATTGTCATTCCAAGACTTCTACCAGCGTTGTCGAGAGGCGTTCTTGGTCAACTCCGATCTCACTCTGAGGACCCAGCTGACAGAGTTCAGAGACCACAAACTGATCCGCACACGCAAGGTAGCGCTCTGTTTAGTTTTCAACTTGGTGTTATAACCCTATTCAGACTCTAGTGTCCCACACTAACATATATTTCCTTGATTTTCAAGGGTGCAGATGGAGTGGAGTACCTTATGGTTGCAGTGGATGCAAACACGTTGATGGACTTCCTGGAGAATGAGGAGGGCGACTGAAAAGAGGAAGCTTGAGACTCCTGTTAAATTGAGTTCATGAACTGTCTGTCCCAGCAGAGACACTTTGACTGGATCAGTCACTGATACAAAGGCTTAGTTACATCTAATACGAGACATGCACCCAGCTTACAGGCTCTGCACAGTTGAAGTCAAATTACTGATGAACTAAATGTCCCTTTTTGTAGCATTGTGATATTCACTGTGTTTGAATGTGTACATGTTTTCTGCCAACATCTGTGTAATTAAAATAAAACACTGAAAGTTAATGTATTGCAATTTATTCTCTCTCATTACAGAAATAGATTTACCTTTAGCAAAACATACATTCTTTTGTTCTTACAAGGCAGGTAGGCATGCTGCTCCAAAAAAAAACAAAAAGCAGAGGAAATTATACAGTTCTCTTCCTCATGCGACGTGCAATGAAGACGTGCTTATTAGAATCAGAAAGCATGTGTGAATGTGTGAGGAGGTTAGGAACATGGACCTTATATGGATGACATGTCTGCAGCCAGCCAACGGGACGATCAAGATACTTTGGCTTCACTTTTAGGAAGCTGACATGTCATCCATATCTATAGAGTCTGACTAGGACCATGTCGTTTCAGTGTTGGATGTCAGTGGTTTTCTGTGACTGCAATGAATCTTTGAGTGTTTCTGGGTCCAGTGTGTACGTCTGGAGTCTGTTCTGCGTTGCTGTGTGCACAAAGCGAAGCTCCTCTTCGTCCAAATCGTTCAGCAGCAGCAGAACTGCATCAAGGGTGTGTGTCTGAAAATATTATCAAAGCGATCAGTTAATGGCTGACATGTATAGAACATTTAACATACGTTGAGTTTTGTTAAGAGATGAGAGGCTACCTTTTTCATAGATAATTTGGTTTCTTTGGTTGATGGAGAGGACAGAGAGGAGAACTTGTCTCTGGAAAGGGGCTTCATCCCCAACCCTTCTCTGATTTTACTAAAAAAAAGAAAGGAATATGTTATCTTAACATGTCAACATTAATTTGGCAGCTTTTTCAGCCAAGGCTCCTACAATTACCTCTGCTAAGGAGGTTATGTTTTCACCACTGTCTGTTTGTTTGTAAGCAGGGTAACACAAATTCTGAGCAGATTTCTGTTCAACTTGGTGAAAGTATGTCTTATGGGTGAGTTAAGAAGCTATTCAATTTTCGTGTAGATCAGGGGGCAGATCCAGGACTTTTTTTTCTTTCTTTAACATGGTCACAGACAATATTCATCGATACTGATGAAAAAAATCAGGCACATTGAGCGGACTGATATCCTGTGAGTGTGTTTAATTTAGTGCAGCTTGATTGAATGAAAGGAGACAGTTGGGCCTTGGCAGAGGTATGAGCTCTACTGAGTGCTATTCTAGAGCATTTGTGTATATTGGTGATGTTTACTTGGTCTCCTCCATGTTGTAGTTGAGCGGGTCATTCTCTGTCTCTGCTTCTGGAAGTCCGTTTGTAGAAAGCTGGTTTTGGGCGCTGTCTGGCGGCATGGTGACCACATCACCCTCCATCATAGCGAGTGCAATCTCATCCTCTGTCACTACTTTATACACAATACATCATACACATCACAGGTATGAGCTGTACAAAAGATACAGAACAGCTACATAAAGTGCCATTGTTTGTCAACTGACTTTATCTTTACTGAAGATCATGTGATCTGATCAGAATCTGAGGTAAGATTGCTTTCGCCAACATACAGGTGTGCCTTAATACAATAACTTCTAACGTCATCACGGATATGTGTTTTATCCAAATCACCTGGAATACGTCACAGTCATCTGCACACTCACCCTGGTTGTCCAGCCTCTGGAGACGAGGCAGGCAGCGCAGCACAGTAAGCCGATACTGTCTGGACTCAGTTCCGCAGCAGGGGTTCTCGGCAAACCAGAGCACCCGGAGTCGTGTCAACGGGCGCAGGTGAGAGAGCTCGCAGAGAGAGGGAATCAAGTTCCTCCTCAGATAGAGCTCACACAGAGACAGACAGTCAGCCAGAGGAGCGAGAGACGAGATGCTGTTGACACTGCAGAGAGAGGAAGAAGATCACAGCCAGGATTCATTGTTCATGCGGAATAATTCAGTGTAATAGTAACGTCAGTGTCAACAGTAACATGTGTCTGACCCACCTCAGTGTCAGCACCTTAATGTTGGGCATTTGAGAGAAGATTGAAATCTGGGAGGACAGAGTATAAAGGAACATTCATATTATAAACAATAGAGAACAACGGTGCATGGTACCACTGTCGATGTTTCTGTAGATGTTTCAGGCTGAGCTCATTTGAACTACTTTACATGCTGTTGTGTAGTTCAATCTACAGCAATCCAATTTCAACACTTAAACGACCAGTTCATCCTCCAGTTTAATCACAAACATTCAGAATTAACACATCTGGAGACACATGGTTACACTACATCTGAAAACTATAGCTATCAGACTAATGTAGTGGAGTAGAAAGTGCAAATGCCATTACTAATGAAAAGTACAAGCACCTCTAATATGTACTTAAGTACAGTATATGAGTAAATGTACTTAGTTACTGCCCACCACTGCATCAGAATAAATAAGATATCGATCAGCTGTTTTAGTACTCACATCAGTAAGGTTGCATCCCCTGCAAAAAACAAAAAGTAACGTTACCATAACTATAATATAAACAAATAAAAGCTGGAGCTGTCATGAAGTCAATTATACCAGAGGTGTGCTGCTCCGATGTAAACACGTACCAGCAGTTTAGTTTCTTCACGCTGTCCAGATCGGAGGCCTTCGCCTTAGCGAGCACCAGTTTCCGTGTTAGCTTCATATCCGCTTACTGAGTCCACAATAAATTACAGATCTAATGTTTTATAGCTTCACTCACAACAAAAGCCGCATTATGACGAGCCGGCAAACATTTCAACTGAGCAGTGAGGATGTTGTCGTCCATCACATGAGTGCGCATGCGCGGATCGACTGAAGCGTCCCTAGTTACGAGTTCATTCATTTATTTTTTATAATTTTCCAAAGACTTATTATTCATAATTGCACAAACTGAAAAGCAAAGCAAGAATAATGCAGCTGTTTATTTTGAGTGAAGTTTTATCTTAATGTCTTAAATTTTGTGTAGTGTTATCAAACAAACTCCATGTCCCACAATGCAGCGGAATGGAGGGGGTAAATCGCGCCTGCGCCCTAAGCTCTCTCTCTTTGGACCCACGTCTCCACTGAAAAGATGGTGAGCGAAGAATGTCCGCGGTGTAATCCGCGTCAATCTAATGGTTTCTGTGCCATGAATGGCACAATGAAACTTTCTGTACAATTGTCATGTTCCCTCGTTTACACCCGACTGTTTATTGTGCACGATTAGTGATTGTGTTACCAGGAAAAACGATGTTTTCATTTCCCATTGAGACAGAAATGGCCGCCACCATGGCTACTCTCGCCAGGTGTCAGTGCCGGGCGGGCTGGTCGCTGTACGGTGGCTAGTGTTGGCCCACATAGGAGCCGCCGTTTAAAAGTGAAGCGGAATATTCTCATCTAACTGGAGCCCGTCGTCTGGTGACTCGGTTCAGGGTTGTTGATCTGGTTGAAGTTAGCTATGTGGCTAACATGCTAACGAAAGCTTGTGTAACATAGCTGGTTGCACTTCTGCTGAAGGAGCTGGTTCAGAATGTGTTCAATAATACAATAAGTGACACCACATGGTGTCGTCCCCGACTTGTTCAGCTGTCATTATGTAATCCACACAATACTGACTTTTACAGGGTTTCAATTTAGTTTTTGTTTAAAGAACTCTTGCACCTTTTATAGTCTTGTAAGAAACGTTTGTGATGGGAAATTAAATGACGTGTTGGGTGTATTACTATGTGCACCTTCTATAAAGTTGCTTATTGTGTCACTGGCACTATTTTCTTGTCCACAGGCCAAGCGCACCAAGAAGGTGGGGATCGTTGGTAAATACGGCACGCGTTACGGCGCGTCGCTGAGGAAGATGGTGAAGAAAATTGAAATCTCCCAGCACGCAAAATACACCTGCTCTTTCTGCGGCAAAGTAAGGATGACTTAAGAGTGTGCTGTACTAGTTGAAGTTGGTGTTTTGGAGAAAGTGGTGTTAGCAACGCCCTCACTGAATGGCAAATGGACTGAATGTACACATTGCTGTTCTAGTATTATGGACCATTCAAGAACGCATTGACACTGATTCATGCAGCACTTCTACACACAGCGAGTTCATTTTCACGCCATTCATACACTCAACTGTCGGTGTCTTGGTAAAAGTATCTTGTCCAAGGACACTTGAGATTGCAGACTGGAGGAGCTGGGGATCGGACCATTATATGGCACTGATCTTGATGTTTGAAGTTGACACCAATCTAAAAGTTTGTATTTTAAATCAGGACAATAAAATGTCTTTTTGTGTCATTAATCTGTTTTACTTGTATTCACAGACCAAGATGAAGAGGAGGGCTGTTGGTATCTGGCATTGTGGGTCCTGCAGGAAGACAGTGGCTGGAGGCGCCTGGACGTACAAGTAGGTTTCTTTCTAATTCAGTAGGTGTATGTGTCAAAGTGTGTGGAGAGAACTGTTACTTATGCAGCGTAAAGTTAAATTTAAATTATAAATTAATTATAAAGCTATGTCCTTGTTACACTCTAATATGGAAAATGAAGATCTAAAACAATTCAAATCGCATTAAATGGAGTGAAACAAAGTATCTTTAACACGTTCGAATGAAGCATCCCTGTGATTGCATTCATTTAGTTGTCATTGTAAGGAACTGCTGTTTGGAGACTTTCCTCAATGCAGGATAAAAATGTTTGTCATGTTGAGAGCAAGAGGACTTTAGTTTAATCCTGTGTCCATATTGTAAACTTTGCATACCCTTGAGATTCAGCAGGACCAGGATGTAGAATGTCACATTTGTCAATTTCAATTTAAGAAAAAGGGAAAACATCCACACACCAGATTTCCCAAATAGAATTCAGGTTAGCCTAGTTATTAAGAATCGTCAGGTTAAAGTTGGGTATGACAGGATATGTATTATGAAGCCTGCGGGTGTGGGGTTGGTCTATTCATTAAAATGAACCTTTTGTAAGTAATCTTTTTTATTTTTTTCAGCACAACGTCCGCTGTCACAGTCAAGTCCGCCATCAGGAGACTGAAGGAGTTGAAGGACCAGTAAACCAGTGAATCAATCACTGGTGGATATGGGACTTAGTTTTCTATAAATTAACCGGCTGGACATGACCAACGTCTCAAAATAAAGCGGTCTGGAGTGGAATCCCTTCTTTGTCTCTTCGTTCATTTACTTAATAACGTTGCACTCTAATTACAACTTATATGGGTGACATCACAGGGGAAAGGGTTTTCTCCTGTCCTGCAATTTGGTGAGTAACCCACAGATTTGAGTGGTGTCACTCTGAGTTAAGGTTGCTGTATTTACCCAGTAACCTCTGCCCAATAAATCTGCAGCAAATTATAGAGCACTGACTCCGATCAAAAGGGTAGCACAAGCTGATAAACTGCGACTATAAACGGTTGTTTGATAAACGCATGTATATCTTTAATGTGGAATACAGATGTTTTTCAATGCAGGTACTGGCTTGACAGATACGAGGTTTAGCATCAGTAATGGCTGCAGTCCATGTATCTGTTCCCAGCTGCTGGTTGGCTTAACATGCATACATGTTACTACTTATACCAGTGTATTTCTTGAATGCTCTACTAATGCTACTGTAATAGGCCAGTGTCCATGTCACATGTGACTCAGTCTTTGATGGCACTGAGTGTGAATACACAAAAACAAATTATTGGACTTGGACACAAATAAGAAATAATTGTGTAAACTAAAAATACAATCATGGTGAAATTAGAAGGTAAAATTGGTAGGGGTGTATGGGGATTTTGACCATATATAACATTATTTAATTAACCAACACTTGGATCACGAAAAACTAAATGCCTTCTGAATATTTAGTTTAAAACTGACAATGAAAAACATTTCAACTATCGCAAGTACAAAAAAACATCTGAGCATTTAAACCCCAAGAAAAGTTGGTTAAATATGTATTCAGTGTGCTATTTTAGTAAGGGGTGAACTGGAAATCTAATTTAAAATTTGTGTATAAAAAACATTTATGTAATCTAAAAGTAGGCTCCCTATTGAGGATAAATTAACCTAGGTAGTAATTTTAATTTCTTAAGATGGCAGCAAAGTAACACCACAGACAATCAATTGCCACAAACCCTCCGACAGAGGGCCCAGTGTCTGCCTGATGTACTGAAGATGGAGAAAGAGGAACTTTCAGAGGCTGCACAGCTCTTGGGAAATCTGTAGGTGGCAGGAACAAGTGATGTTACCCTTGAAAATGATTTCTCTTATTTGCCCAGTAGCTCATTCTCAACTAAAGGAAAGCTGTTCAGAGCTCCCAACAGTTGATCAAATTGACATGTGATGAAATTCTTGGGATATGCTTTATTGAATAAAGCACAACAGAATTTTTGATAGGTTTTAGTTTGTGATTTGTTCTGGTTTTTTTTTCACATAGCCCTTAATTATAAATTTTGATTAAAGCATGAAGATCAGAGAGCTATTTGTTATATTTTAAGATTTACCTTTTATTGCCTCTTGACCAAGGGTAAATGTAGGTGTTCCAGCAACACAAGGTAAGAAATAGCACAGGCAGTTAAAACCAAATGTGAAATCAATGTTGGGAAAGAATAAGTGTATAAAATACAAACGCACAATGGAAGCCAAATGCTAAACAATCGCAAGTCGAGCAATATACATAAGTTTAAACCAACTATTTACAATCTAAAAGTTAAATGAGTTGCTCATGTTATGGCAAAGTATAGTAGATGGTAAATTTAGATCTTAGTACTTTCTACTTTCGTGGCACAACAGAGGGGCTTGCTGTATATATCATGATAAATAGGCCTAAATATAAGATGTTAAGAACCATGACAATAAGCAGTTGATTATTTGAATAATGTGGTTTTAACTTTACCATTCCTGCTGGTTACAGTTGAAGTAGCCACATCAGCTTATTGTGTCATGAAATACCCACAGTTGTCAGTTTTTCATATTGAATGATGCTGATTGCAATTAAATCCTAAAATATATTACTCTTCAAAAGGGGAATCATGAATGAGACGTAAATCTGAGAAAAACAGACTTCATTTCAGATTGTTTAATTAATGAGGTCTATGTTTTTCACAAATTGATGTTGCTGGATGGAGTTAATGTCTTATTTTGACAAAATAAATAAATAGCGAATCTTTATTTACTAATAAGACTGAGTAATTATTATTCAACCAATTATTATTGCTCGATTTTATTTGGTATTTTTTAAGTAGATTTCCGGTCCGGAGCCTGCACCGGAAGCGGCCTCACAGTGGAGCTCTGCAGCCAGGCTCACTCTTCCTCAGCAGTGTCAGAAACAAGTATGGCGGCCTCCAGTGTTTTCAGACCGGGCTTGTTTAACAACAAAGTCGCAATAGTAACGGGAGGAGGCACCGGTATCGGTAAAGCGATTTCTGCTGAGCTGCTGGAGCTGGGTGAGTGGAGCGTGCACGAGGCTCGGTCATCTTCGTGTGTTGTTATTGTTGAAGTGAACAGCCTCTGTCTGACTGTCCGCAACAGTCAAGTGAACTTCGGCACACTGAGAAGACACTTGGTGTTGACGCCCTGACACAGGCGGCACTGTTTAAATCCAGCGGAGGCACAGAATAAAGTAAAACTGCTGTGAGTTCTACGTGAGTACGATGGAAACATTGACTGCACCTGTCAGTATAACAGACAAATCTTAGTATGGTCAAAGAATGTTTATCACACATGTACTCCACCATTGTTACTGCTGGATAAAGATCATTTTCACATGATGATCTGAGATGATAAAAAATCCACTGGAATGTCTTCTGTCATCCATATGAAAAGTAGCAGGAGCAGTTATTCAAAGAGACTCCAGAATACAATCTCCTATTTGTCGCAGAGGTCAATTAAAGATCAATTTGAGATTTCGATTATTTTCTCATAATTATTATATTCAACTCCTGACAAATAGCCTTCCTCATGTTTCAGCCTGATCCTAAGATTAAAATTTGAAATGCTATTTCTATCTCCATCAGCTAATATATATATATATGTGTGTATAAATACACATGAGCCTACAAAATATCTGACATTTGTCTTAGTGATAAAATTCACCAGAGAAACCAATGAGCACAGCAGAAGAACTCCTGGTCATGAGTCAAAGAAGAGACAATTGTGAGCCGCAAATTTTTCCTCTGGGTAATCACAACACATCCTTATGAGCAGCAGCTGCTTTTCAAGACAAACTGACTACGTTTTTCACCTCAGGCTGCAGTGTGGTGATCTCCAGCAGAAAGGCAGAGAGGCTGGAGGTGGCAGCTCAGGAGATGAGACAAAAAATCCCTCCCTCCAGCCCAGCATGTGTCACCCCTGTAACGTGCAACATCCGCAGCGAGGACGAGGTGAGCCTCCCTCCACCCATACACACAGCCTCAGACACCACTTCATATGTTGATGGTGCCAGTGCGTGATCACCTGGTTGTGAGGAATAATCTCTTTATTTCACTCCGTGTGCTGCAGGTGAAGGCTCTCATGTCCTCGGTGCTGAAGCAGTTTGGCCGAATAGACTATCTGGTGAACAATGGCGGAGGTCAGTTCAGCAGCCCAGCAGAGCACATGTCCTCCAAAGGCTGGAAGGCGGTGATAGACACCAACCTGACTGGAACCTTCCACTGCTGCAAGGAGGGTGAGCTGCAGGCAGCGAACGCCAAGTCAGTGTGTTTTGAAGTTCTCACTTGTGACTGTGTTGCCGTCCTCTCCACACAGTCTACGCCGCATGGATGAAACAGCACGGAGGTGTGATTGTCAACATCATCGCTGACATGTGGAAGGGATTCCCAGGCATGGCGTAAGCACCACCTCCCTCCAGATTCACACACAAACATACAAACTCGCACACTATTTTCCTCTTCTCCTGTAACACCTCTTTCCTGTGCAGCCACACGGGAGCCGCGAGGGCAGCGGTGGATAATCTAACCAAGAGTCTGGCCATCGAGTGGTCTCAAGCAGGGGTCAGAGTCAACGCTGTGGCACCTGTACGTACCAGTCATGAGTCGGTGCAGAATCAGTTTTGGAGTTTTCCTTTGTGTCAATTTCAAGCCTGTGCATTTGTCTGGTTGCAGGGTACAATCTTTTCCAAAACTGCAATGGAGAACTACAAGGAGCTTGGACCAAGTCTTTTCAAGATGTCTGTTCCATATAGCCCTGCAAAGAGACTGGGAGTACCAGAAGAGGCGTGTTACCACTGAATGACACAATAACTGCAATTTAGTAATGTTTTCTATCTGTCGGTCTGTCTCTCTGTCTGAGAGAGGTCTTTACCTGCCACTGCAGATCACTTTATCAGTTTCAGAAAGAAAGCTGCAACCTGCGTTACCACAGACTAAACAAACAGCTCATTCCAAACAGGCGTTACATTTCATTTAGCTGACGCTTTTATCCAAAGCGACTTACAATAAGTGCATTCAACCATGAGGGTACAAACCCAGAACAACAAGAATCAAGAAAGTACAATTTCTTCAAAAAAGCAAAACTAAAAAGTGCTATAAGTAAGTGCCATTTAAGTACTACTAAATTGTTAGTTTAAAATGTTATTCAAGGTATAGTCGGAAGAGGTGTGTTTTTAGTTTGCGGCGGAAGATGTGTAAACTATCTGATGTCCTGATGTCCATGGGGAGCTCATTCCACCATTTAGGAGCCAGGACAGCAAACAGTCGTGATTTAGATGAGGGTTTAGCTCGCAGTGAGGGAGCAACAAGCCGATTGGCAGATGCAGAGCGGAGTGAACGGGCTGGGGTGTAACGTTTGACCATGTCCTGGATGTAGACTGGACCCGACCCGTTCGCAGCACGGTACGCAAGTACTAATGTTTTGAAACTGTAGGCAGGTTTAGAACAGGCTCTTCCCTTATTATCTAAGTGAGTTCCTGAACCACACTGTAGCTGCCATGTTAAAGTATAGTGAAAAGTGAAAATATAATTATTTTATCACAGAAAATATTTTTTGCGGAATGATCTGATATTGGCCCTCTTATCTGCTTATAAGTGTAGACTAACATCTCTGAAAGTAACTGAACATCATGATATAGGTTGTGGCAGAGCTGTTGCATTGCATTACATTTGAGTGTACAGGTGCACCTAATGTACAGTCAGTGGCCATTGACTGTATATGATCATTTGCTCTGTAAAGAATCAGTGTAATCATGGCTGACACTGCTTATTAAAAACACCACACTGCAATAACTGTTGTCTGGCCATGTAATTTCCTCACTGTGTTGCTCTGCAGATCTCATCAGCTGTGTGTTTCCTGCTCTCTCCCGCCGCTTCCTACATCTCTGGAGCCACTCTGAGGGTTGATGCAGGACAGAGTCTGTACCACTCCACATGGGAGATACCCAGTATGAACTCTTAAGATACCCATATCCGTTCGTCTACACTTTGCAGTATGAATACATATTTGCAGTATGTTTTAACTTCCTGTTTGTTTGTCTCCAGACCATAGTTCATGGCCTGAAGCCCCAGAGGGGGAGAACCTGGATGCTCTGAACGACCTGCTCCACCCACAAAGCAAACTGTGATGTGATGCAGTCTGAGCCTAATACATTATGGCACAATTAGCCAATAGGCATCATGGATGTTGAGTGTAAGACATTTATTTTGATTATTCCAGTTGTGTACATAATTGTTTGAAATTTTGTAGCAACATTAGTTCATTGTTTCTTGTCTTATGGTGTGTGACATAAATTATGAAGAGCAATTTTCTTTCTCAAATAACTTTGTAATTTTGTAAGTACTGCTGTTTAAAACAATTGCTAAACAGACACAAACAAGAACGTAATATTTGTAAATAATTTTGATATAAAATAGTGAAACCTTTGTTTATTTTCAGTGATTTAGTGTCACTGAGACAGTTGCAATAATAAGAGCTGTACAATGTTGAAATCAAGATCATTTTTGTTTGATGCAGTATTTTTATTTCTTAATGTTCCATCAGGAAAGGTGCAGTCATGTATGGAGAACAGAAGCCTTACACTAGCCTTACAGTTATGATGTAAAATGACACAATCTTTATGTAACTTGTTACCAAACACATCTTTGCATAACATAATGACATGTTATGCTGTTTTTCTTTTGTATTGTAATTTGAAGGGGATGATGCAAATATAAAATTCTTTGTCATTAACATAAAAAAACATAATTAAGTAAAATAATAAAAAAATATTTTTAACACAAAATGGCCATTGAATGCAAATTACTTTTAAAACAGAAAACCAGAATATTTAAGGAATAAGTGTGTACATTAAAAACATTTTGAGTTATCTCTTGGGATCCTGCATGTTGGTAACATCTTGGATACCATTAATGATAAATGTGTGTCATTAATATTTTGTTTTATTTTGTAATGCTCAAACAGCTTCTGCCTTATAATTTCCACAAATCATCAAACTGATATTGCAACAGCAATGAAGTAAAATGTCGAAACCATAATTGTATAATGTTTTATATTATATGGAGAAACCGCAGAGTTTCTGAAAATCAATGGACGGGCTCTGCTGTGCCTTCTCCACGGAAAAAAAACGCGTTGGTATCTTGGTCCTGGCGCTCTGCCGTAGCACTCTCGTAAATTGTTGCCATCTGTCGCAACGTTTAGTCCAGCAGCAGAGGTCACAACAAACCGCTCAGGTTCGTGTGTTTTCTTCATACATGTGATTTCATCATGTCATCTGCTTCACTCTGTCACACTGGCCTGAGACAACATCGGTTCACACGAAGAAGTACGTGAACTAAGTGTCGGGGGAAGCGTTGTATTCAAGAAGCGAAAGATCATAGCTAACTAGCCTAATGCTGTCCAGCTAACGACGTTCGCCTCCGCCACACAAATTCAAGTTATGAACATTTAATTTCACGATGTATGAAATGATCATTTACTTTATTCGGCACTTTACCTGAGAAATCAATGACAGGGATTGGTTTCAGAATTGATAACGTTAGCTTTGTGTCAGATGATCAGTGACGAACCCCAGTGTCTGCATGTCAGGTTTGCTCATACAGACAGTGAGGGTCACAACAACAAGAGGGAGGTGAATATCTGTGTCACCTCCCGAGGCTTTTATTTAAAATTCATATTTAATATGAGCAGGTTATGATTGAAATAATCCAAATGGAGCCAACTACACCCTTTAAATTACTATACTCTGCAGTAAAAGCCTCTGAAACTTGACAGACAGATAGTGGGGGTCACCATGAAAGAGGTGGAAGTGAAATACCTGTGTCACCTCGCAAGGATTTTTAATGTATAATATTTAATATGATCAGGTTATGAGCGCCATAATGAAAAAGGCCCCAACTATGCCTCTAATTTTCCTAAGAATCATATATATATATATATATATATATATATATATATATATATATATATATATATATATATATATATATATATATATGTGTGTACTGGACGAGCAACTTTTAAAGTGCTGCTGGTGTAACCAGGTTTTCACAAGCGCTGGACCACATGACAGCAGTAGTGAACTGTAGCAGCGTGGATGTCATCTTAATTTAAAAGTTATATTTATCTAGGATTACACAAAAACAAATAGGTTGATTCCCACAAAACTTTGTGGAAGGATGGGTCAGAGAAGAACACATTACAATTTGATGCAGATCCGGATCAGGGGGCAAATTTAGAGGGGGTTCACTGTTTTTAACATTGTGAGATAAAGCATCTTTCAAATTTTCTTTGATTTCTCAGTTAATAATTCATGGTTTTTGATGAAAACAAATCAGGGATCTTTCAATGACTGATATTTATGACTGTGTGCAATTTGGTGCAGATCATCCAAATAAAAATCTGGATCCATTGAATTTAAATGTAGTTTCATAAAGGAACTGTTGATGGACGTATAGTTGTAGTTCACTACTATAACTTGATATTATATTAGATCAAATTCATACACAGAAGCAGGTCATTCCAAAGCTTCACTTAGCTTTTTCCTACCAACATTTTACTGTCTCCATTGTATTTTCCTGTTGCATGAACTCATTGAAACATTTGAAAAGATAAAATGAAAATCCAAGGGCTGATTTATAATTAAAACCACTAAAACCACTGACCAATTGCTGTTGTGTGTGTTTTCAGAATGGGAGGTGACCACGGCCCCAGCAAAATGTCCATGCCAGATTGGCGGCAGTGGAAGGTGGACGGAACCCCCCTCGAGTTCACCAAGCAGAGGCTGGCAGCCAGGGGCCTCAAGGACCCGTGGGCACGGTCAGTACTTTACCTGCATGAGGTAAACGTGACATTGTCGTGCACCCAGTACGATTCCTGACACTGCTCCCCGTCGTTCTCCCCTCTCTCTGCAGTAACGAGGCGTGGAGATACTCTGGCGGCTTCGCTCGTGCTGTGACTTTTTCAGAAGTGCTGCTGAAAGGATTCAAGTGGGGCTTCGCTGCCTTTACCGTGGCTCTGGCTGTAGAGTACGCCCTGTTCCCACCAAAGAAGGGTGGACACTAATGCTCATCGTAGTCCCTCAAAACCCGACCATACTGGAGTGTGATAATATTCAGATTTTCTTTATTAAATGTCTATTTGGTCACCACATGACTTCACTTATTCTTCTTACACACTCTCCCACCTTTAAATCGTGAACATTTAGTCCAGTTTCGTTTTCCTGCTCAGTTTCCGGTAACACAGTTTCATGCATTTTGCCGTCAGTATTCCTAAAACTAGAGCTATAGTAGCTAGGAGCAATATCACATCCAGGCAGAAGTACTGGATCCAGTTGAGCTTCTGGCCGGCTGATTTAAGATGTTTCGCCCCTTTGTGCCGCATCACATATTCTGTCCAGTACACCGCCAGGTCGAGAGGCTCTGTCGGCCGGTCTTTATGGAGAGCTGACAGCTTCTGTATATTTTCTCTATACCTGGACACATACACATGAAACAGGTGAGTTTAATATCACAACACTGAAATAAAACAGTTAAAAGGAGACCGATAAAATGGCAACCCCATGGCGACCTTCTGACCCCTCACCTGATGTCATATATGACCTCATCCAGTGCCTGAAGCAGGATTTCTGTAGTGATAGAAAAAATATCCAACTCGACTCCCACTCCCCTGCTCGCCATTCTCTTAGCGTTGTCAGGTTGGTCCCCGCCTTATCGGCAGCATCACCATGGGAACAGCGTGACACAGTCCCTCGAAGAGACCGTGTGATCCAGCGTGCGTGATGAAAGCCCGGGCTCCAGAATGTGCTAACATAAAAACATGCACAAGGTTAGTCGAACAGGCCAAACACTGGAAGATGTCTGAAGTTATTTGATATGTAACGCATTTCACTGACCGAGCAGATCATTCTGAGGCACCCAGCTCATTATCTTCACGTTTTCTGGAACGTTGTCAGGAACCTGACCTGTATATCTCCATATCACCTGTCAAAAGAAGCACTCTGTCAATTATTTTTCTTTCAATGAGATAAGATGCATGTTCAATCACAGTATATGTTCGTATGCATTTATTCACTTTTTGTGGAATCTGCCTGAAAGCCTCTAAGAAGATAGATGCAGTTTCTTCTGGGAGATTTGATACCATGGTTCCCAGAGTGAACACCACAAACCCGTGCTCCCCTGACACCCAGGACTCCAAATGCTGCAAAGAAACCAAAACAATTTACTTACTAAACCCACACACAACTGTCACTCTTGTGAAAAAAATGATGTTTTCCTAAACATTGTTAAACTGCACTTTTACGTTTTTAAGTTCTGTCAAATAAAATGAGCAACTAGAAAACTTGCATGATAAAACGTTAATTGACATGCCAATAATAAAAAATACTGGGCAAAACTTTAAATGATATCCACAGAGCAATACCTTTTTATAATATTTTGTGTTTTTTCTCTGTATTAATTTAACAATTTATCAAACATCCATGTTAATTGTGCTAAAAATATAATTATTTAACAGATTCTCTGTTATGTAAAAAGAAAGAAAATATTGGGTGAGGCCTGAAAACGGTTTTATAAATGGTTAATAACATTTTCCAACTGCATGATCACATTTAAGCATTGCTTAAATATGGTACATTTACGTTTATATAAATTATAATCTTGAAGTAACAGAGAGAAATTCACCTTAAGAAATTTCAGATAAATTAAGATTTTTTTGAAATGGTTACAATTTAAGACTTGCAGATTAATTTGAGTAATAATAGTAAAAATAATAATAAACTTTATTTTATAGCACTTTTAAAAAAGTAATACCAGTACAATTACAAATTTGCAAATATTTTATAATGGATATTTATAAAGTTTTATATACATTTAAATTTAATTAATATATATATACAATTATTATTTATATACATATATGTTACGGATTTGTACCATTGTAATGATAATAATCTTGTGTTTACATTCACCTTCTATTTTAGACAAATAAGAATAATTATTTCCTTAAATGCCCCTGCAATTATTCTCACTGTTTCTCAACTGGCAATATTTAAAAATAGACCTGTTAGCAAATATTATATATATTTGTAGTATTTAGGAAATTTATATATAAATGTATCTATTTGTCCAAACCAGAAACATGGGGGATCTTACCTCAGGGAGAGGAGCTCTCACATTGCAGTTGATGCCACCAACTAGTACTACATTTGGCATGAGAGGACGTGGGAACTCCAGTGTGAAGTCCAACCTGTATTTGAACACAGTGTGACAAAATGTATCTGAATATGAGTCTGAGATCTATTTGACATTCAGTGGCCATGAATGTTCACAAGGAAAGTAGAGCAGCAGTAAAAGCTCCCTGTTTTGTGTTATATGTGACTGTCAGGTTGTTGTGTGTTCTTCTCCCACATAAACCATGTTACCTCAGCAGCCAGATATCAGAGTCTGACAGCACCTCAGCGATGCCCACCTCCTCTCCTAGGAACTCATAGGCTATTTTGTCAAAACGCCAGTACAGCAGTCGGCAGAACAGCGGCTCCAACAAAGCTACCTGCATGCGTCAGGACCATAAACACATGCACAAAGTAAGGTGTTGATGATTGACAGAGGAGTTCAATTATTTCAGTTAAACTTTTACAGTGCTGAGCTTTCATAAATGTGAGACATGCAGTAAATCAGTCCACGTTTAACCGAGTCATCACTGACACCAAGAGCTTCTGCTGCTTTAAACAAACCCATTGAAACCCATTGAATAAACCCAGGGCAGTTTTATAGTGGTAGATTATTCTAGCCTATCTCTGGCCCAGGATGACAGCACATGGAATAACATCGGAGGAAGATTATCTAAATCCACCACAAATATTTCTGTGCATGTTTACTTACTATTACTTTTACTTTATCTTATCTTCTGCACAAAGTCTCATTCTACGTATAGATTATTAATAAACAATATTGGCAGAATGTTGCACCAGACCAGGATGTTAGATAAAAGTGATTGAGGCACATGATGGCACAGGATTTTCCTTCAGGATTAATAGTCTTATCTTATTTTGTCTTATCTTATCTTAGTTCAAATACTGAGTCCCCTTTTCTCTATTGATGTATCAATATGGCCCCTGACATCAACAGAGATGTCAGGGGCCATAAAGGGCCACAATTTACATAGAGGGGCTAATTATATGTCCAACATCCCTGTATGGCTCCCTTGTTTACTGTTAGCTCTATAGCTTTGATTTACAGCCACACCATTAAAAATATATATTTATCATTGTAGCGTTTTGTGTTTCCACAAAAAAGCTTGGTAAATACAAATTCTCTACAAATTGTCTTATCTTTTGTAGTACTGTTAGTAAGTGACTAAATGAATACTGACAGGACAGACGCATTTCAGGGGCAAATTTCAGTGCCAGTGCCAGTGCCCCACCCCTGGAAGGTTCAGAATATCACTGAGAGGACACTGAGGCGACAGATAGGGACGACACAACAATGATTCAGCGATTTCCCTCACAGTGAGGATTTGTTTGATAGTTGAAGAATCTGTGGTCTTCCTTCTAATGTGGCCATTGGTGGAAATGGTAATTTTAAAGAATAAAAACATTGTTGCCGATGTGAATCTGCCTACACATGCTCACCAAAGTGTTGACAACTCTCTGCTTGAAGTTCATTGTATCGGTGTATCCAGTCAAAATGCGCGGCACATATGAGGGTGGGGCGGGGCAGCCAGCAGATTTTATATCCAAGGAACATGGAATTCCTCTCAGTAGATTAACAGTGGGGATACCTGAAAACAATTCATCGATTAGAGGGGACCAAACATGCAGATGTAGATAGATTTTTTATTAATCCCAAATTTGGAAATGATTGTGTTGTCAAAGACATGTCCAGGGCATTGCACATAGAGCAAAGAAGCAATAAAACAGATACAAAGAATTAACATAACTCAAAATAGAATGTAATAAACTTAAAATGTACTAAAACTTTATACACTCCCTAAGTAAATGATACACAATAAAGTACTAAGAAAATACAGTAATGTACGAGCACAGAGATAATGCAAGTGGGTCAGAACTCACCAAATTTTCGAGCAATCAGTGCGCCTGTGGGGACCATGGGGTCTGTCAACATGGCATCGAAGCCCTGCAGAGTGAGGGGACAGGATGATGGGTGAATGTTTTTTATTGCATCTCAATTCTCATTTAGAGCAAATATACTCATAATCGTCTCTAACTCATACAGCAGAAGGGAGGCATTGTGTGTCTAAATCTCACAAAACTCAGCACTGAACTTTCTCAGGCAATTTACAATACAAAAGTCGATAATATGAATGGTTTGCGAGATATGTGTTCCACATATGGACAGATGTTTGTGGAATTAGTAAGTAGATACAGGGTTTCTTCTCAGTGACATAATCACCCACATTATAATGCAATCTGATGCAGCAAGTAGTTCCAGAGTGGTAGCCCAGACAGAATCCTAATAAATGCTGAATTGTGCAGTAAACATTGTTTTACTGGATTTAACTGTCGATCCAGAGGTTGTGTTCGGCCACTGTATTTGCACTCACCTGCTGTGCCAGATGTGAGATGAGGCTGGCATTGAACAGTAGACTTTCTGCTGTGGTGTGGATCACTTCTGTCACTTTCTGGAATTTTGAGAATCGTTTCTTCACCTTCTCCATGAAAGGCTCTTCAGAGTTTTGAATCATCTCTTTGTTCATGGACATCACACAATCAATGTGAGCCTTGTCATAGGGAACAGGATGAGTCACAGTGTCGTAGTGTTTCCCCGGACCCATCCGTATGCTGACCTCTGGTATCACCACGGTGACCCGGTGTCCACGGCGACCCATTTCTTGGGAAATGGCCTTCATGGTTACCCAGTGGCTCCCATCCATGGGTACAACTAGCAGCTTACCCGAGTATGCAGAGGAGGCAGCATGACTTGGAAAAATGCTGTCTGTCTGCTGCTGGTTCTCTAGCTTAGAGGTTTCTGTCTCGGTCTTATCCAAATCACCAATCACCTGCATATCTGTGTGTAGCAGCAAGAACATTAACGCGGCTGCCTTCCACATTGTTCTCTTTTCGTGTGTCCACACACCTCACTGTGTCCAACACAGAATTAAAGGTGGCAGAAAGTGAGCAAAAAAACAATTCAAGAAAACAAGCCCTAAGCTATGCTTTAGTTGTTCTTGTAACCTAATCCCTCCGCTTAACTTCCTATGCCTGGCTCTGGGTTGTTGACATTCCTGTTAGCTTCCAAAGTCCTTGTTTGACAAGTCCTGTCTCAAAGTTTGCTGCAGTGTTGTGAGTTTTATTAGTGTTCTGGAATACTGTTAGCCTGCTGCAGAGAAGATTAGCATGGCCCCTGCGAATGGATGGCACGCAAATTCGTGAAGAGTTACAGCGGAGAGGTGATCAGCCTGTATGCAAATTGCAGCCATGATCGAAGGGTGCAGTCATTTACATTCACAGAGCTTTAAAATGTACAACTCCTGAAGATACCTTGAACTGGGTGTCTGAGAATCTTCACAGATATCTGTATAATACATGTGGTGATAAATGAACAATACACTACTCTAATCTCAATTAATTTATGTAATTAATTTAATTTATGTAATTCATTTTCCAATGTCCAACTTGTATTAAAATCTCAAATCGTAATTGTCTTGATGTATATACTTTTTTAATAAAGTTGTTAAGAAAAAGAGTTTTGGATCAAACATTAAAGAAGTAAACTTACATAATGAATCATGTTTTGAATGTTCGGTTCTTGCAATTCGGACGCTTGTCCAGCTGGGGGCGGTAGCGTGCCGCTCACTCCCCGCGGCAGTGCAGTAAAAGAAGAATTCTGATCCGCATCGCGCGCGCATTCGGGAAAGTTGTTGTGGAAGAATAAAACTGAGGCTGAGCCCCGCGAGCTTTCGACAGGAAACAGTACGTAAAGAAATACTCAACATACTTTGAACTGATTTATTTATACTTTCAGATTGGTTTTAATCGGTAAACGTTACGTAAACTGTGAACGACACGAAGTCCGTTTTAAAATACCCAGTAAACCGAGTTTCAGTGAAGAGTTTCTGGATCTTAGTCTTGCTAGTTTAGCCGGGATGCTAACGTGAGCTATTCAGTAGCAGTAGCAGTAGCAGTAGTAATAGTAGTAGTAGTAGTAGTATAGTAGTAGTAGTAGTAGTAGTAGTAGTAGTAGTAGTAGTAGTGGTGGTGGTGGTAGTAGTACTTACTGTAGTAACTGTGGGAAGTTTTGAGTCCAGTGTTTGTAAAACGTGGATCATCGTCAGTACTGGGTCCATGATTCACAATCACTTCACTGTGTTATGTAGCTTGAAATCCTTTAATGTATTGACAGTGGGGGTTTAGAAAAACTCAAAAGTAAAATCTGTAAAAAAAAATAATCATAAAAGCATATCCTCCACCTTTAAGCTAGGATGGAGCTACTGGATTGTGGAGAGGAGTCATCATGAGAAACAGACTATCATGAGATCAGAGGATGTTGTGCTTTAGTACATGATGCGTGTAAAGTGGTGCTACTCCAAACTTAGGGTCACAAAACGACCCTGCAGGGTGTGGTTGGATGTAACAAGCTTTACTTAGGTACATTTTTCATGTCTCTGTACTTTACTTGAGTAGACTTATTGATATACCTTTCACCTTTACTCCACTACACATATTAACAAATATCTTAACTCTCTACTCCACTACAGTTTTTCACATTGCATTGAGTAACTTAGTTTTTTTTATATTTTTTGAAAGTAATTAGTAACTGGAGGTGAATAGGTCCATGGATCCACTCTATTTGAGCCTGCCTCCTGCAGCAACATCACTGGTGAAGAAACATCTTAAATGGTTCAGAAGAGGTGAAATCTACCTTTCCAGTCATGAATACAATCTGGATTTAGGTTAAATTGACCAAATACTCAGGGCAATATTTTTATAGATCCCCTATGTAAACTTCAGTGCATTTTTTTATTTTGTATTAAATACACTAAGCTAATACACCAAATCTTTTGACTCACTTGATGGCATGATCTCTAGTTTCGGTAGCGGGTAGCACAAATATTGATTTAGCCTTCACACAGATCTCTCTGCTGCAGCGTAACCCACATGTTGAGAGGTTGTGTCTTATTGACAAAATTTTAAGCACTTCACAAGTGACATCTAACAGAAACAAGATCATATTTTTAATACGGTGCTGTATTTGTAATCTGTTATGAAAGTGGTTTGTTGTCTTCAGATGAGCAGGCCTGCGTCTGACAGTGAATCTGAGGCAGATGACTCGGAGTCGCTCATTCATTCATTGTCTCTAAGAGTAGAATATTACAGGTACGACCCACATGAAACTAAAGAAAGAAAATCAGCCTATGACTCCAATGAATTACGATGTATATAATGTATGATGTTTATGATCACATAGCAATGCACAGCACTTTACAGTCACTTTTTCTTCTGTCACAGGTCGTTTGAGTATTTTCTAAAGTGGAAAGAGTCCATGTATACCACAGGCTCTTCCAGAATAAAAAAGGCCTCCAAGAAGAGCCGTCAGAGAAGTCCCAGTCCTAATGAGGAAGACATCCGGCACAAGTTGAGGGGGAAGAGGAGGCAGAAGAAGACTGAAGCTGGCGATGGCACAGTTAATACAAATAAGTTGAGCAACCGGGACCTCATTGACTTCATCAATAACACGCATGATGCCAAACCTCTGGCTGAGGAGCTTGATAAAGCTGTGGACGAGTCAGATGAAGACTGCGTCTCTGTCAGCAGCAGCATCGCCTCTGGTCCCTCCACCTTTTGGCCCACCAACCTCAAGAGATGGAGTTCTTTACAGAGCTTGTGCTCAGTGTGTCAGAAGCTCTACCAGAGAGCAGAGAAGATGAGAACACCAATCAAAGACAAACTCTTAAACAATGGTGAGTCAATTCATTTCTTGTATAGGAAACAAGATGGAGATGTCTGTGAAGGGAACTTTGGTCACTGCCACAGCAAGTACACAGGAAAGAATATTGTTAAGACAGTATATTGAATAAGATAGCATAGTGGGGTGGTGCAGTGGCTCACAACAAGTAGGTTCCTGGTTCAGCTGGGGTCTTTCTGTGTGGTGTTTGCATGTTCTGCCCATGTTGGTGTGGGCTTTCTACCGGTACTCCAGCTTCCTCCCACAGTCCAAAGACTTGTGGATTGGTGTGAGGTAAATTGGAGACTAAATTGACCATGTGAATGTGAGAGGGATTGGTTGATGTCTCTCTATGGTGATGGAGGGATGATAACATAGTTGTATTGTGGTTTATTTGTGTCACATTATTTGCCTGTACAGAACAATGGCTCTCATTGAAGGGTTTGCGATGGTCAAAGTCTCCACATAACTCAGCCTTAGTTATATATAACACTTTCAAAACATATTTTGTGTGAACTACCCCTTAAAGTAGCTGCCTGAGAAAATAAGTATGAAATATAAAAAATATTAGGACACGTATTCAGTGCACCGATGGATTTTAACATGTTTATCTTTGTGTTTCTTTCTTCAGATCCCAACTCTCTGACATGTGACCACTGGGTCCTGATCAAACAGTGGAGACCCAGAAGGCTGCCTAATGCACAAGGGTAAGACATCCTGAGTGTGTGTCCCCACTCCGACCTGGTACTAGCATCCGTCCTGAGTGATCCGATCACAAGCGGTCCGGAGCTGAGTGCAGGTGTGAACGCTCCCAAATGCGTCCGGAGATCTGCTCACCAATGAATGACCAACTACTCATTACTTCTTCTGCTACAGTTTCACTATGAAACAAGCATATTTTTTATCCTTCTCAGAGTCCATACGTCTGTTTGGTTCGCAGTCACAATATCAACAATGATCATCACATAATGACCAATGCTTTCATTAAATTGGTAAAATCTTTCTTCATACCAGAGCTACACATCTTTTATTCAGCCCCTCCTCACTCTCCTTCTCTCGCTCGCTTTTGGCAACACAAACACAGACATTGTCACAAATGACGTATAAGAGTGGTGAAGTGAGATCCGATGACAAGTGTTCACAGGAGACCCATTCAGGACACATTTTAATGCCATGTGTGAAAGACGAACTTAGATCTCTCAGGACGGATGTCAATCACAGGTCTGAACTTACAATTGCTGGTTTCCAGTGGCACATCAACAACCAGGGTAATTCACGTGCTGCCTCTCTGTGTTGTCAGGAAGCTTTTGACCCATGTGAAGCTGGTTAAGAAAAGACTCAAGTCAGGTGTGAAGCGAAGTGAGATGCATGAGACAGAGTCATCAGCCTGCTCACGACCACACACTTTCCTACAGAGGTGAGGCTTCTGTTCACATTTAACCCACATTTTCTACAGTATCAAAGCAGGTCAGTCTGTTAACATCAGAAGTCACTTTCCTGTTGGTGTGTGTTTGTTCCAGGAACCTTCGGTGCTGTGTCAGAGTGCCAGCGAAGAAGGGGGGGAAGAAGAAGATTACGAGGAAGAGGGCAAGAGGTGACTCTCAGGGTTCTCGCGCTGCTAAGCAACAACGTCTCCACAGCAACAGTCCCCTCCAGCACCTCAGTAGAAGATGTACTCGTGGCAGCAGCCCTCAGCCAACAAGCAGTCTCAGCAGCAGTCCGGCTTTCGAGAGATGTGGCGATCGAAAAGGCGCCAATCAAGTGTACAAACGCACAACTGTTGAGGTGAGTCCCTGCCCAGTCCCTCTGAAAACCGTCAAGATGAAGGATCTTCCCCCTCAGAAGAAAACACCAAAGAAGAGTGGATTCGGAAAACTGCTTTCCCAGCTGCGCGGCAACAGCAGCATGATCGTCAAAGAAAAACGTTAGCGAGGTGACTCCACTTTGTTCTAAACTTCTCTTTAAAGGTTTTAAACAGCTACAGTGTTCAAGTGCTGATGTAGCTTGTTCTTGTGCTGCTCTGTAGGTTTTCAGTGGCCCCGTACACACCTGGTATTAACATCCGTCCTCAGAGATCCGATCACAAGTGGCCAGCGCTAAGTGCGCGTGTTCACATCTGAATGTCCTGAAACCTGAATGTGTCTCCTGTGACCACTTGTGATCGGACCTCACTTCCCCACTCTACATGCAAATTCACACAAACGTCAGTTCTGTTAGTTAAGACCAAACAACGTTGTTTAGAGTCAGTGTGTGTGTGTTCCTGTACTTCTATCTTTGTGTGGACCATTTTAAGCATAGACCCTACAGAGTGGGGACATTTTGACATGGTGCTCACTTTTTCAATGTACTGTACACACATTGAAAACCATCCATATGTGGCCCAGGACGGATTTGTGTTCACACTGCTAAAAGAATGTAGTGTGGTTTACCGGGTGTGTACGGGGCCAGAGTCGTTAACACTGACTTTGTTCTCTGAATGCGAGTTTGAAAAAAACTTCTTCCAAAAGCCAAGACCGATTTCTCAGTTGGCCGATAATAAAGCCGATCTTTCTCAGATATCGGTATCTGTGTTTGCTGATGTGAACAGTTTTGTTGAACAGAATAAACAATGCAGAAAAGATGCACATTTATGTTTACATTTTACAGAAACAATAATGTTTATTTTCTTAATTCAGGTTATTTATAGATATTTATAATAAAGTTTTTGTTAAACTGTAAAAAAGTGAATTGAAGTTGAACTACTTTGATATTCTGTAAACTGCCCATAACAATCTTTATGAGCAGGGTTTTTGTTTGTTGTTTCCACACAGAAAAAGTGACTAAAAAGTTAAACCAGAACAAACTGTCTGCAGACTAATAAACACTTGTTTTCTCAGAGTGATGATGGATGAACTTCCTTTTTTCCCCACAATGCAGTGCCCAAAGAAAACAGCAGTTTTAATTTGGGAAAACATTACATTTTGTAATAAAACGTTAACGTGTAAACGGATCTGGGAACATTCACAGAAGCCGAAATCTAGATATTTAAATGTGGTACCTGCTTTGTTCAGTTAGAAAGTGGTGTGGGATTGTGGCACTGTACATTCTGCCCAAACACTAATTACCAAGTACATTTAAAGGTCCAGTGTGTAAGATTTAGGTGAAAGGGATCTATTGGCAGAAATTGAATACAAAATAATCCTAGTGGTGTTTTCACTAATGTGTTATTATCTAAATTTTACAAATCGTTGTTTTCTTTACCCTAGAATGAATCCTTTATATTTAAATACTTTTTTATTTACATCTGGAGCGGGTCTTCTCTACGGAGGCCGCCATGTTTTTTCACAGTAACCCAAACTGAAGGCTACCACAGCTTCTCTGTCATGTTTGGAAGGGGAGGGTGAGTTGAGGGGTATTCAGCTGCAACATGCAACATCACCACTAGATGGGCCACTTAATTCTATACATTGATGAGCTGTAGGTTTTGGACTTGTGGAAACCAGACTCAACCTCTAAAAGTCCACATGGTGGCGCTATTTCTCTTCACGATCACAATCACCTTGTTATCCAAGAGTATGTAAACATACTTGTTCTGGCTTCCATTAGCGCTCGTTGTGCTTCCTACACAATGCCAAGAACAAATACACAGAACACTTCCACAGCACACACATGCGCAGTGTTGCTGTTGCTATAAGTCAGTGCAGTCGCCAGCAGTGCAGTGACTCGGACCTGTTCCCCATTCACACGCATCTCCACCTGTCTGCAGGAAAGACCAGGGGAGTGATGAGTAACGTTAGCCATCATGTGGTGAGCCAGTGTGGACCTGGTTCTGCTACATCTACATCACTATGCAGCAAACTGGAGCCAAATGCTCCATGCTCCATCCATTACAGCTTTAAAACCACTTTGAAAACGTATTTATTCACAAGTACCTTTAACCAAACTGTATCTCGAGGATTTTGCAGAGGATAAAGCAGGTATGGCTCGTTTTTAAAACACCAGTTAGTGTTGGGGATTTGAGGAGCTTTACACACTAATGTTATTTCTGAGATCTTGGTGCTGATTCCAGTGAATGAGGAGGAAGGGTGGGGAAAAGGAGTAAGTGATAAGGGGCTGTTTACTTGTGGGATTAGTGTATTGTGAGAGGATGGATGGGGATTTACAGTTAGAACTTCCAAACTAGGAAACGTGTCTGCTGACTGATTCAGCATTACACACATAGAGTTTAATTCTAATCAATGAATGCATTGATTTATAATCCATCCTCCATCCATTATCTATACTGCCTATACTCTGAGGGACGTGGGGGGCCTGAACAAAACCTGACATTGGACACCTTTCAGTTCAGATTGCAATTGAAATGAACTGATGAAATAAATACGTCATATCTTTTAATGTGTCCGCTCATCATGTTCCATCTCAAAGGGGCATTTGTTGATTTAATGTGAAGTGGAAACTGTAAATGTGAAAGCAGGAAACAATTTTGAGATGGAACGTGATAGATGGACTGTCTCGATAGTGTGTTGAAAAACTGAAAAACAAGTTGTTTCAAAATCAGATCATGATTCATTCAATACAGAATCAGGAAATAGAGTTATAAGCAATAAATAAATAGCCAAATGTGATAACTTTTTTGTATCTGTTGTTAATTTAATTGTAACCTTTTTTAGCTATATTTGTTTATGTTTCTTTTATCTTTTTCAGTTATGATGTTACATCATTTTATCTGTTGTCTTTAATTTTAGACTTTGTATGACCTGTTTGGAATGTTCTGTCCTGTGTTGATACTCTGGGGATACTTCAGAATTATTCCTTGTCATTAGTGACTTCTCCTCAAACAGTTCTACAATACACTGTCACTTTTTACTGTGTGCACGCTGGACGTTGTTCTCATCCTACCTGGTTTATCTGCAATGAAGATTTTATAGTCATGTTTTTCATAACATGAAACTGAATAAGCTTTACTACTGATCACGTGTGTAACTTATATCACACAGATGTTAGAATAACTTGATTACTTACATGAAATTACAGATTTTACATGG
This sequence comes from Verasper variegatus, assembly GCA_026259375.1. NCBI lineage: Eukaryota > Metazoa > Chordata > Actinopteri > Pleuronectiformes > Pleuronectidae > Verasper > Verasper variegatus. The sequence continues at coordinate 16,468,924 of CM048053.1, read as the reverse complement.
CATTGTATTATTTTATTTCTTTTTATTATTTGACCTCTTTGTGAAGCACTTTGTTTTTTGGAAAGGTTATTCGGTTATTTTAGTAATTCTTATTTAAACTGCGTATAAGTCTATAATTATTACAGTGTTAGGGTACAGACTTCAGAGGGATGTTGATGACATCGGTGTTGAAATGAGACAGAGGTGAAGCTCTGAACACTCACACAAACACATACTAATGGTCCGTTGCCAGTGAAAGACAGTGTTCATGCCCACAGTACTCGCCTGCTGGAATCATATAAGACAGTGACGCAAACACAACAAGTGTGTTCACACTCTGCTGAGAGCTGCTTCTTGTCCTGATTCATCAGAGCATGGAGATTGGAGACACACACATTACACAATGTTTGATTCTCATTATCATGCTTTTCTTTTGCCAATAGGTCCTGATTATCACAAAGCAAAGGTCTCAGGGCCAACACAATTCAAGCAGAGCACACACACACACACACACACACATAAACAGTGGGTATCCTGTGATAGAACCACTATCAGCACCTGACACCTCGAAAACAGGAAAAACGTTTCAGCAGGAACACAGATGTGCTGGAGTGTTTAGGGGAGGAGCATGAACACAGCTATAAAACGCCTCTGGACACGAGTCTGGCTCAACTCCGCTCGGCTGAGAAAGGAGAAGGACTGTCTCCATCATGTCGTACTATGAGGTAAGGCTTGCATACTTTTATCTAAACACACAAATCTGTGTTTAGGATGCAATTTGTCCACATATCCCTTCCCTTCCCTTTGTTCCCTCAATCATCATCATCCATCTTTCTGTCTCCAGCATATCTTCTTCGACTACGACTTAAATGACACAGGTTCTGGTTCTGGCTCTGGAGAGATCAGTGTGGATCTGGAGGAGCCCTGCGAGGTGGAACATGTGATGACCACTGATCTTCAGCGGGTTTTCCTGCCAGTGGTCTACGCTCTGATCTTCATCCTGGGCATCACTGGAAATGGCCTGGTGGTCGTCGTGCTGGGCTGCCAACGCAGGTGAGAGGATGGGTGGAGGGTTGGTGGGCAATGACCTTTGACCTCTGTGGATTTCTTGGTATATTTGTGGGCTTGAAAGTTTGGGAATGGACTGACGGATTTGTGCTCTTGTGTTTTATACACAGGTCAAAATGCAGCCTCACAGACCGGTATCGCCTCCACCTCTCAGCCGCAGACCTCCTGTTTGTTCTGGCGCTGCCGTTCTGGGCCGTGGACTCAGCCCTGGCTGACTGGCGCTTCGGGGAGGCCACCTGCATCGGCGTGCATGTTATTTACACAGTCAACCTGTACGGCAGCGTGCTCATCCTGGCGTTCATCAGCCTGGACCGCTACATGGCAGTCGTCCGCGCCACAGACACCAACACTGGTGGGCTGAGGCAGCTGCTGGCTCACAGACTGGTGTTTGTAGGTGAGTGTCCAAATGTTTTACACACCGTATCTTACATTTCCTCCTCTCGTGTCTTCTCAGGTCCTCTCATCCCACAGTCCCTCATGTATTTTCATGTCTTCCTCCCTCAGGTGCCTGGTTGCCTGCTGGCCTGCTAGCAGTGCCGGACTTGATTTTTGCCAGGACTCAGGAGGGAGGAGAGGGGGCCACTCTGTGCCAGCGCTTCTACCCAGTAGACAACGCTCCTCTCTGGGTTGCGGTGTTCCACCTCCAGCTGGTCCTAGTCGGCCTGATCATCCCTGGCCTGGTCCTGCTGGTGTGTTACTGCGTCATCGTCACCAGGCTGACCCGGGGTCCGCTGGGGGGCCAGAGGCAGAAGCGTCGAGCGGTGAGGACCACCATTGCATTGGTGCTCTGCTTCTTTGTGTGTTGGCTGCCTTACGGAGCGGGCATCTCTGTGGACGCTCTGCTGCGCCTGGAGGTCCTGCCACGCAGCTGCAGGCTGGAGGCTGTTCTAGGCGTGTGGTTGGCAGTGGCTGAGCCCATGGCCTTCGCACACTGCTGCCTGAACCCACTGCTTTACGCTTTCCTGGGGGCCGGGTTCAAGAGTTCAGCCCGCAGAGCCCTCACACTAAGCCGCGCGTCCAGTTTGAAGATTTTACCACGAAGAAGACCTGGGGCCTCTACGACCACTGAATCTGAGTCATCCAGTTTACATTCCAGCTAGTGTTGATTTGTGCTGTTGAGTGTGTGTGTCCTGTATATACTGTGTGTGTGTGTGTGTGTGTGTGTGTGTGTGTGCATGAGAAAGTTTACACAAAGTATCTGAGAAAGTAAGGAGCATACAGTCTGCTGGCTCATGACTCGTCCTCTCCCTCATCGTGGTGTTTTCTCTTGTAAATAGTGTTTTTAAAATGTTCTCAGTTTGTACTATTTTATACATGTTTGTAATAAAATAGAAAAACAACACATATTTGTGAGATGGCTTTCATTATGAACTACATTTCTTCCTACTTTCTAACTTCCTCTTAAAACTTGTATACTTTTATTTGTGAAATTCACCTATTCATATACCTAAATAAATATCCATTTTACTGTCATATATTGTATACTATTTTGAATATATATATCATTTTTTACTCATATTCATTTTGTCCACCATACCTGCCTATAAAAGTCTGTATATGTATACGTATATTGATATATATGTATCTATATATACATATAGATATAGATGTTATATAGATATTTTTTTACTAATACACTTATACAGTATACATCCTCCTACAACTTTACTTTGCTCAAGTACATTTCTCTACAAATATATATCCGTATGTAGTGAAAGGTGTATAATATGTAAATATTCTGAGTATTTCTATTAGGTCTACCTCATTGTGACTAACTGCTGCTGTAACAAATGAATTCCCCCTGTGTGGGATTAATATAGTTTTATCTTATCTAACCTCTGGCTTGCACATGAACCACTCCATCACCACCACACTCTCATGTGGTCAAGTCATATTATTAGATACAGTAGATATCAATAAAAGCCAAATTACTAGAATAATCCAGTCTTTAATCAAGCTAATGGCATTTAGCTTAATCACTGAAGCACATCGACAGGAAAGGTGTAATCGGAAGAGCAACAAGCCCAGAATAAATTAGTTTGATCTCACACAGGGTTTCATCGTCAGGCGACAGCTGTTAGCCTCGGCCAAGTCCTGAAATAATCTTTTCCTTTGAAAAACTAGGGTTTTAATTAATGTTTTACATATCCTGGGGCAGAGGTGGTGACTCACAGGTGCAGGTTTTATGAGAAAAGTGTTGCAATCACTTTGTAGTGGAACGTTTGTTTCTCGTCTTTGCATCAGCATCAGATCACATTCATAACCACTCAGCCATCTGCCACCTGAATCCACTGATCCAGAGCATGAACATACTAAAATCTGTCTGAGAAATGAAACTGTGCCAAATGAAAACGTGACGTGTGATAACCAGGTGTATGTGACTAACACTCACACAGTGTGTGTGTGTGTGTGTGTGTGTGTGTGTGTATGTGTGTGTGTGTGTGTGTGTGAGCGAGGGATTGTGTGTCGATGTGTCAAGTGTTTTGAGACTGCAGGTAAGATTTGTGTTAACGATGTAAACAGTTGCTTCTCTTCCGTGGGACAGAGTGGAGCATGAGGGGGTCAGGAGGTCCATTTTTCCAGTACTTTAATGCATACACACACACACACACACACACACACACACACACACACACACACACAAAGTGCTTCCCACATACCTACTTCCCTATGGAAGTGAGAGAAACAGAAGCTGGAAGTTTACTGTGTCCCGTTTCCTGGGGCTGAGAGGAGGATGAAGAGGAGAGTTGTGAGAGAGACTTTAAGGAAGAATACAGTGACTCACAACCACAATGAAGGGTATGGCTGTTGCACTGTGACTAACAGTATCATCAGGGTCACTCATGTGGCTGCATGTGCAGAAATATTGAAGGAAAATGTAAAATAAAAACTCACCCGGAACCTGTTCTTTCTCTTTCCTTCATACACACACACACACGCGCACACACATGTACACAATCCTTGTCTATTCATAGTGTATTCAAAACAGGAAAGACTTCCTGCAGCTCATTTTAGGAAAAACAAGCAACTAAAACAATCAAACAGCAGAGAGGCTCCACACAGAGAGCTGCAATAGAGTAAATCACTCCAACAACTTTCAGGAGACATCGAAGGCCACTCAACACTTATCCAGCGTCATCAGTGACCAGGTACAATGAAGATGTGTAAACATACAGTAAATCAGTACATTAGTAAAAATTTGTTTTTATGGAAAATTAAAAAAAACAAAAGCGTTCATTTTAACTGACTCTCAATACGATGTGTTTGAACATATATAATGGTTTGAAAGGACCTGACCAAATGCTTTTTTTCTGTTGGGAGGTCAGTCCACAACTTTGATGCACCAAAACTATTTGACAGAATTATTTGTATAGATCCAGATGTTCAAGATCCCAGACCAGGACCTTGACCCCCCCAACTCCCCGACTTGTCATCTCGCACCATAACCAATTTTTTAAATGGGACTGGTTGACATGATTTTAGGTACAAATGCATATATTCATGTTCCCCTATGGATTTGTAATATTCAGGGGTGATTCAGGATCAGACTTTTAGGGGTGCTCAGCCCCTGTGAGAAATGTGACGTGTGCGTATTCCCTTCTCTCGCTGATCTCATAGAACTGTCTGTCTCTATCTGCTGCACAACGTCGCGTTGGGACAGACTGTCTTTGGAGCTGTTCCAGCAAACTATCCTGTCTTTCTGTGACTGGATGGCTTTGTTTCTGAAACATGCTCGTTGTCTTTTTCCAATTCTTGAGCCCATCATTCACAAATACCTCCTCGCTAACATTTTTTTTAGAAAATACCCGGCAAGCAAAGCCCTTTTTCCTTGGAGGTCAGTGATCTCTTCATTTTTCCCTTTGTGCCATTGGATCAAATTTTTAATTTGTCCAAAATAATGGTTTAAACATGCTAAACTAATGACATTGCCATCAGCTGTACTTTGTGTTACGTGCTAATTAGGAAATGTTTGCAAGCTAAAGCGCTAAACTTCAGTGATGAACATGGTCAACATTACACCTGCTAAATATCATGTTAGCATGTTCATCTTGTGATTTGGCGCTATACAAACATTTATCAAAGTACTGCTGTCCTAAGATACAGCCTCAAACATGGCTGTGAACTGTTATCTTATCATTGAGCTGAGGAATTTGGATGAATCCAGCATTCAGAAGGGTTTTTCTTATGAAATTGTGTTGTGGTGAGGGGGTGGCAAGTTGGAATATTACAAATTTAATTTCAATCAAAATAGATAATGACACATTACAAGCATTAGCACAGTGACATATTTCTATTCTTCTCATAGCCCTGCTCCATATTTTTACTTAGATTTGATGAAGTATTTATAAGCGTTAACTTTCAGGAGTATTTTGGGAGAAATTACACAAATTTTATTAAACAGTGGGTAAACTTTTGGGTTTGATAAAATAACAGGGGAGAAGAAAAACTTAGGTTCCAAGTTCCATGTTAAGTTCCAATTAACTTGCTGTTGTCCTGCAGGTGATGCTCAGGCAGCTGTTTTACTACAGACCCAAACTGTGTTTCTGTGTAAAGTGCTGTATCTCCTGCTCTGTTGAGTCATTATGGACGCGAGCACCCATGAACCGGAATGCCTGCGCTAACTCCTCAGTCACAGCTTCATTTCAGGTCCCGTGTGCGTGAGCGAACCACAAAAACAATGAAAACGCGTCACCGTCTGAATACAAATAAACCAGGAAACTACTCGACCGTCTCTCCCCTCTTCTCTTTCATATCCTGTTGCTCTTACAACTGTTTGTTCCCATCGTCTTGTTTTCACCTGTTACCACAAACCTGACACCATCAAACTGTTCATCTCTCTGCACCGAGCCAGTTGGGTGCCTGCTGCATCATGTTACTACAGACCCTGTTTGATCTTTACCTGCTGTATGTGTGTATGCAGATATGTATCATGAGTAGTAGTAGCAGCGGTAATTGTACAGTAAATATCTGTATATTTTTCAGATACTGCTTATACCTCCTATACCTGTGAAGAATAATAATGAATCCCTCTACCCCAACCTTATGGCACTGAAGCTCAAAGGAGTGTGTATGTTTTAGGGATGGTGCGTGTGTGTGTGCACGTATGCGTGTGTGTTTACCTACAGATGGTCAGGTTCCCTCCTCACACTCAGACAAGCTGAGCTTCCTGCCGCTGAACAATCGTGGGAAAACCAGAGGTCAAGACAAAAGGAGAAATAAAGACTGGTCTGTGTCCAAATGGCCCAGGATAACTTCCTGCTCTGTTCCTGGTGGATTAATTCAGTGTGACAGGTGAAACCAATAGCCTGCCCAGAGTGTTTGTCTCACACCTCAGCAGGTGGAGACGTGAGAATAATGTGGGAACAGAAATAGAAACGCATGGGATAACAGAGAATGGGTGTTTGGTCTTGCAGATGGTCCTGGGGCTGTTTTCTGTGCAGTTTGGAGGCCCATTCAGTGTTCTGCATGTACTGTCCTTTAGGAGAAGAAGTCTCCTGTCCTCCTACCATTGCCCATGAGCAAGGCCTTGGAAGCTGAGTAGGCAACTGCAAACTGCTCCTAAACAGTGAGAATTTCCAGACTCAGTAAGATAAAACTCATTCAGATTAAATGAGTTTAAGGGTCATTTCTTAACCTTGAAAGTGTCTCTTTCGTAAAAAATTCTTTACTCCAGCTCCACATACTAGACTTCTCTCTCAGCTGTAATTTTGTTTAAGTTTTTTTATCTGAATCCTTAGTTGTTGCAGGGAAAGAAACCATATAATAATACACAATAAATATATTTTTAATACAATGTGTAACAAATGTATATACAAAACTAATAATTTATATTTTACATTTAGATCACTGATATTTTCAAATACATTGACAACTATTATGTTACATTGTCAATTATAATTACTATAAGTATTTACACACTAGATGTGGATCTTTCACAGGAGTTGACAGATATAATACTTTAAACAAAAATGTTTAATGTCTGTTTATATTTATTTATCATGTATCTATTAATGTGCCACTTTCTATCAACTGCTCAGTGTTTTTTCTATAATGGTAAAGCCATTTGTACTGTGATGTATTAATGGTCCTGGTGATTGTAGCCATTATGATCAGTATATAACTTGGGTGCATTGCTCATTTCCCCCCCTGATTACAGCGATCCCTAGTGGTCATTCAAAGTCACTACACCACATGTGAAGTGACGCTTGTGTCTCAGACAGTGTGTCATGAGACATGAGACTGACAAACATTTGGGATTGCAGGTTTCTTTGGATCCACGACAAACTCCTACTGAGATTATATAATTGGTGAGTGATCTAGTCTTGAATCTGTGTGGCAGAATGGTCCACAATCATCTTTATAGTCAGTGTCTTCCACACATGTAAAAAATACACACTGTTTTAAGCTCCACACAAAAGGCCTCAGCATATTTACAGAAAATGTAGGGTACTGAGAAGTGGGTGATGCTGTAGGAGCCATATAAGAGTTTATCTATGGATGTTTAGATTAACATCCACTATGATAGTTTTACAGGAGGAGGATGTTGTGGAATAATGTTTGTCCCTGAACCACATTGGTGTCTAAATGAATGTATTAGTTTCTTAACTGAGTTATTATCTTGATGAATCTGATCAAGCGAATATTCTCGATGATTGTATCCTGGACATAAAATGCTGCATGAATCAAAACTTCATACAGCTAAATATGAATAAGACCAATTCATGACTATTGGCCCTGACACAGTCAATAAAACTACGTATTTAGATACTTGTGTTCTCTGTCCCACAACATTGGGTACAAATTTGAAAACCTTGTTATCACCTTTCATAATGACCTCACCTTAAATAATCAACACAGTTGTGTTTCTTGCAGTTCTTGAACATCAGCATGTTTTTACCCGGGAGAAACCTAGAGATTGTCATTCGTGCATTAATCTTGGGATCGGAATTCACCTTCAACTTTGTAGCTTTATTTGCTTATTCATTTATTCACTTTTAACCTAGCTCTGATCTTATTGACTGTTTTAATCGTTTTATAATGTTTTACTTTATTTCATTTTCACTCTTTTCTCATCTGTAACATTGTTGTTCTCATATTTGTGCTATTGTCATTATTATTATTAGTATTATTGGTAGTAGTAAGAGTATTAGTAGTATTGTTAGTTGCTAGTTAGTTGTTAGTTGCTAGTAATACCTTAACTCCACTGGGCTATGGTTGACCTTAATGCATTGCGGGTGTTAACTGCCCTCTAGTGGCCACAGTGAGAAACTACATAAACGACCTACGGTCATTTATTAATTAATATTTATACGTTGAACTCATTGTTATTATATATATGATTACAGATATCAACACCGGTAACATTAGTCCGTTTCTCTTAATGTTTGAGCAACAGCTGGTTCTGGTGAAGACAGATGTGATGATCTCACTAATTTTTTTTCACTGAACTTTATTGAACTTTGAAGCAGGAAGTGTGTCGCGGGAAAAGAGGAGAAAGACTATACGTCATTCTACATTTCCACCCTTTGATTGGCTGCGAGCCCCAGAATATTTACATAGCGACCCCGATTGGTCGGCAGCGGCGCGCCAAACGTCACGTGGTCTCCTTTTCGCGCGAAAGTGTCCTCTGTTGTGGGGGACGTGATCGTGTGTCTGAGTTTCCGGAGAGAAGCTGAGCGCCTCTGTGACTTATCGTCAGTTTCTGAAACTTTCCTCGCACTTTCACGGGATTTCAACATGGACGTTGCCACAGCAACCGCGGAGAATGCCAGGGAGATGGTGAAAGACGAGTTGGCAGAGAAATGCCAGAAGTTATTCCAGGCTTTCTTAGAGGAGTAAGTTCATCTCTGTACTGCTGCACAGTCGCAGCACGCGGCACACGAGCCGATCGCACAGACCCACGTTCTTTGTCTGTTCTGTGTCAGTAGCGGGGAGGATCAGGCGCTGTGTGTGTGTTGGTTCTCACTGGTTCTCCTGTGCAGGTTTCAGAGCGGGGATGGGGAGGTGAAGTACGTGCGTGAGGCCGAGGAGCTGATCAGGCCCGAGAGGAACACGCTGCTTGTCAGCTTCACAGACCTGGAGGGTTTCAACCAGGAGCTGGCCACCACCGTCCAGGAGGAGTACTACAGGTCAGACCCCCGAGTGTGGAGACAACGGGCTCCCCTGCAGCCTTGTGTGTGGGATCACTGTCTTAGATTTGATATGAAGTGAGGCCATCGTGGGCAGAGAGTCCCCCTGCTCACCAAACGTCAGCTCGGCCATTCCTCGTAGTTTTGATCAGTCTTCCTCTGAGAGCCTCTTCTGTTTCCTTCCATCTGCTGCTTTCACAGCCTCCCAGTAAACGCTAGAAACAGCCTGAAAGAAAGTGTCAAAATCCGTTTTAACATCATGAGTGTGAAACAAAGAGATCTGAGTTCTGAGGATATATTCTTCTCAACATACTAGTGAGCTTTTCTCATTGGGATGTTATGTTTTACCTGCTTGTAAAACTAATGTCCATCCCCTCTGCAGTCTCTCCTAGATCGTAGAAAGGTTTTTAAACTTTTGTCTTCTTTGTAGCTGATCATTTTTAAAAAAAATTTTTATTGCCATATTGCTCTATAAGCTCCCTTGTATCTTGCTCCGTCTGTTTTTTTGTTAGTTGTTTAAATCAAATTGAACAAGTGCTCTAGGTATTTCTGGATAAGAGCCACACTGACTTCACCTGTGCACTAACCGGGGTCTTTCTCTGCCTCCAGAGTTTATCCCTTCCTGTGTCGGGCAGTGCGCAACTTTGCTCGGGATCATGGGAATGTTCCTCTCAACAAAGAGTTCTACGTTGCCATCGAGGATCTTCCCACCAGACACAAGTAAGACACTGAACAAGCTGCTGCTGGGTTTCAGTTCATCTCCCTATTCTTAGTTGGCATGTATACTCTGAATTCACACACAGTTATATACTAGTGAAATATGTACACACTCTTATTCTAGTTAATCTAAAGGCTATCTGTCAAATGTGTGATCTAGAATCCGTGAGCTGTCGTCCATGCGTATCGGCACCCTGGTGAGGATCAGTGGTCAGGTGGTGAGGACACACCCAGTACACCCTGAACTGGTAAGACACACTGCACTACACTCACTAGACTCCCAACAGTCCCATGAAATTGAATCAAGCTGATTAACACTACTTGAAACAAGTTGCCTACGTATTTTAGGCTTTTTTTTTCGCGGAAAAATTTTGAAAATCAAAGAAAGTTCCATCTCAAAATGTCAAAGTGCTCCGCCCATTAATCCGCACCAAAAGTTAGTTGTTTCTTCCCTGACCCATTTCACATGCTTCCACCAGGTTTTGTCAAGTAGTTTTTGTTTATTCTTGCTTAAAAATCAAGCAAACAACGCAACTGACAAACATGGTCTAGGGTGAAAACATTAGAATCAACAGAATCAACGCTGTAATGCATCAATACACTGATGATGAGCTTGTGTGGCGTCTCTGTGGTTTCAGGTGAGCGGCACCTTCCTGTGTATGGACTGCCAGGCGGTCATCAAAGACGTCCCTCAGCAGTTCAAATACTCTCCGCCAACCATCTGCAGAAACCCCGTCTGCAACAACCGCTCCCGCTTCCACCTGGACACACACAAATCCAAGTTCATCGACTTCCAAAAGGTATCTATCAGGACGTGTGTGTGTGTGTGTATAAGTAGAACGTGTAGAGACCACAACATAGGCCTGGACGCTGGAGACTGAGTTTAACTGTGTTTTCAGGTGCGTATCCAGGAGACGCAGGCGGAGCTGCCACGTGGTTCCATCCCACGCTCCCTTGAGATCGTGCTGAGGGCCGAGGCTGTGGAGACCGCTCAGGCCGGAGACCGCTGTGACTTAACAGGGACCCTCATCGTCGTGCCGGACGTGTCTCAGCTCAGCACTCCTGGTATGGTTATGACTTCACTCTTTGAGACTCCAAATGATGACAACAGCACTTAGAAGAAATTGTGTTCATTGTTTTTTGACACCTCCTGATTTGTATGGGTTTTCGTCCTTCAGGTGTGCGGTCAGAGTCCAGCAACCGAGTAGCTGGAGGACCCCAGAACTCAGAGTCTGAGGGTCTGAAGGGGCTGAAAGCTCTGGGAGTCAGAGAGCTGTCGTACAGACTGTCCTTCCTGGCCTGCAACGTGGCTCCAACTAACCCACGGGTAAGAGACACACACACGGTCATGTATTTCCACAAAAGAATGCAAACCCTTTCACAGGAGTCAGTCGTACGTCATCGTTCCACCTGTCGAGATAATAAAGAAACAAATTATCCCTAAACATGCCAGTGGATTAATTAGAAATGTGTTGTCTTTGTTGTAGTTTGGTGGAAAGGAGCTGCGGGAGGAGGAGCAGACTGCAGAGAGCATCAAGAGCCAGATGACTGAGAGGGAGTGGGAGAAAGTGTTTGAGATGAGCCAGGACAAAAACCTGTACCACAACCTGTGCACCAGCCTCTTCCCCACCATCCACGGTCAGTGCTCGAGCACTGGACCTTCAGAGATGCATAAAAACTGTGAATTGTCATGTAACGTTGCTGACGTTGTGATTGACAGGCAATGACGAGGTGAAGCGTGGCATCCTGCTGATGCTGTTCGGAGGCGTTCCTAAGACGACCATGGAGGGAACCTCGCTGAGGGGAGACATCAATGTCTGCATCGTCGGAGACCCGAGTACGGCCAAGAGCCAGTTCCTCAAGTATGTAGCACAAGCGCACAGGTTACTCACGAGTTGCCAGGGCAACCATTATATGAAAGGGTATATCCAGTGTGATCAATACAAATTAACGTGTAGTCTTCTGTCACAATTTGCACTAACAAAAAGAAAATATAAAACTGAATGTATTTATTTTATTAAGCACAGATTGAAATCTTTATCAAGTTAAAATACATAGAAACATTTAAAATAATAATATGCAGTGCAGGGGAAAATTCGAAAATACAAAATTGATATACAGAAAATAATATGACTACCTATGACATTTAGCAAATCAACATTGGTATGTGTAACAAATAAAAATACTAACATCAATAAGTGAGTGTGTTGTGTATTTACTCTTGTGGAGAGCTGTTGTAATAGTGAAATTAAATCTTGTGTGTGTGTGTGTGTGTGTGTGTGTGTGTGTGTTCAGGCACGTGGAGGAATTCAGTCCCCGAGCAGTGTACACCAGCGGCAAAGCCAGCAGTGCCGCGGGTCTGACGGCCGCCGTGGTCCGAGACGAGGAGTCCCATGAGTTTGTCATCGAGGCCGGAGCTCTGATGCTGGCTGACAACGTGAGTGATGGGAGCTATAGAGGGTGAGGAAGGACTTTGAGTGTCTCATTTATTGGTATTAATGGCTTTATTTGTTGTCAGGGTGTGTGTTGCATTGATGAGTTTGACAAGATGGACCTGAAGGACCAGGTGGCCATTCATGAAGCCATGGAGCAGCAGACCATCAGCATCACAAAGGCTGGAGTCAAGGTAACCAAGTCAAATCAACATGACACTTAATCAGGCCACCACACAGCTCAATTGTATTGAAGTGAAATAACACACACTTAGAAATTAAAGGCTTTTAGATGTTCGAGATCTGGGTTGGCAGGAACCTTCGTGTAAAGACATGGCAGCTGTAAAATACACAACTGAACTCATTCGATTTTTTTTTTTTTTTTTTTTTTTTACCCATACGGCCTTTCAACCATCTCCAAAGTACAATAACCTGACCTCGTCTCTGTCTCCTCCAGGCCACGCTCAACGCTCGTACATCCATCCTGGCTGCTGCCAACCCCGTCGGTGGTCGCTACGACCGCAGCAAGAGTCTGAAACAGAACGTCAACCTGTCCGCCCCCATCATGAGCCGCTTTGACCTCTTCTTCATCCTGGTGGACGACTGCAACGAGGTACGAGAGTCTGCGCTTGTCCTCTGTTCAGCTGTTTGGTCATTATGTTTATTTCACATCTGATATGTCTTTGATTTCTTCCATCCTGTTTGTAATGCTGACCTGGTTCAATACTGTATGTCCATCTGTATCCTAGGTGACAGACTACGCCATCGCCCGCCGCATCGTGGACCTGCACTCCCGTGTGGAGGAGTCAGTGGACAGACTCTACTCTCTGGACGAGGTCCGCAGATATCTTCTCTTTGCCAGGCAGTTCAAACCTAAGGTGAGTGTGTGTGTTCTTAAGTTTCTACCTGCCTTCACATTGTCGTTGCAGGTTTTATTATGCTTTGTTGTTGTTATTGTTATTATTGTTATTACAACTATACCGTACGTCCACAGATCTCAAGCGAATCGGAAGAGTTCATCGTGGAGCAGTACAAGCGTCTCCGTCAGCGTGATGGCTCAGGCGGCGTGACCAAGTCTGCCTGGAGGATCACGGTGCGACAGCTGGAGAGCATGATCCGCCTGTCGGAGTCCATGGCGCGTATGCACTGCTGTGATGAGGTGCGTACAAAAATTCTCTCCTGTTCAGCCAGCAGGGACTGTGGCACAGATTGTTTGACAGTAAACGTTTAACACACTGACCACGAGTCAAAATGAAGCGCACAAAGTAACACAATACTTCATGAAGCAGCTATAAAACTGCTGCAGTGGCAGCAATCTGAAAGTGAGCTAATAAAAGTATATGTCAAACATTCATAATAGCTTTGTGATTTAAATAAAAAAGAAATTGATTTCAAACTGCTCCACAGTTTCAGGCTCTAACAGCAAAGGCCTTGTCACTGTTAGTCACCAAACAGGATTCTGGGAATTACCAGCACATCTCCATTCATCAAAGTGAACGCCCAGGCACATAAGGGGTTAAGTCCTTGATGTAGTCAGGAACGTGGACATTTATTGTGTTAACATTGACTAATGTAACTACTCTAAGTCATATCGCGTGATACATAATTGTGACCATTGTCCTTTATCCTTATTTCTCCAGGTGCAGCCCAAACATGTGAAGGAAGCGTTCCGTCTCCTGAACAAGTCCATCATCCGAGTGGAGACGCCCGACATCAACCTGGAGCAGGACGAGGAGCTGGAGGAAGAGGAGCAGCAGCAGGAGGAAGGTACGGTCCCACAGTAAACACACTTTCCTGGAGACGAACACACACACACGCGCGCATGCATGAACTGTGGCAAATGTCCGCAATGTGGCCCCTCTGGATAATTACAGGAGACTATCCGGAGTTCAGTGACTGTCTGAAAGCCGCTTTAGGTTTTGTGTCTGGTGAAAACAAATCATCTTATACAAATTTGTCTCTGCAGCAAACATCCCCAACGGAGTGAACGGTCACGGGGATGGTATTAACGGCCATGCTGATGGTATCAATGGCCACGCCAAGGGTGTGAACGGCCACGCTGAGACGGGCAGCCAGGCCAAGCCGTCCCTCCGCCTGTCTTTCCCCGAGTACAGACGCATCTCCAACCTGCTCGTCCTGCATTTGCGCAGAGCAGAGGAGGGTAAGGAGTGTTCCCTTTCCTTACTGTCTCCTTCATCTGTTTCAATAGAATAGTTTTTTTTTTTAATATCTCACATTTTCCCGGTTCTCTGCAGCTGAGGAAGAGGAGGAGCTGAAGAAGAGTGCAGTGGTGAACTGGTATCTGAAGGAGATTGAGTCAGAGATCGACTCTGAGGAGGAGCTGGTCAATCGGAAGGGGTTGATCGAGAAGGTCATTCACAGGCTGGTGCACTATGTGAGTTCAACCGTCAGTTCAACAACACAATCACTTTGTAGAGCAGCACACAAAACCTGATATTTTTAGCGCGTGTGTGTGTGTGGACATAACTGACGATGTGCATGTGTCTCCCCAGGATCACATCCTGATCGAGCTGTCTCAGGCCGGGCTGAAGGGCTCAGAGTCTGAGAGCTCAGAGGAGGAAGGTGTTCTGGTCGTCAACCCCAACTACAACCTGGAGGATTAAACTGTTTTGCTTCCATGACTTCTGTTATTAAATCTTAACAATAAAAGTGATGTTCGAGCTGTTGAATATGAACGCTCGTATGTAACACGTACATAATAGTAGCACTGGAGATGCTATTAGACTTGTTTTTGAGTTTATCATCTCTACTGTAAAAAGATACGTTTCTGGGGCTCTTAAAGAAAAAGTGTGACTTGTGTAAATATGCTGCTCGTTCCTCCCGTCGCTCTCTGGCTCCTGTTTGTCTGACTCCAAGTTGAGGGACCTTCCCTGAATGGTGTTATTGCTCTTTGTTATGGTAACTGTATATTAAGGTCGTATGCTGCCCTCTGTGGTTTCATGTTATGTGTTTTTGTAAAATGATATGGATTGAAATGTTGGATAAATAAATAAAATGTTGACTTAAACTGGTCTTATTTTTTTCTCAACCATTTCTTAATTGAAAAATGATTTAAGAAAATAGAACAACAGAACATGAGGGCTCATATAGGTAAACAGGTAGAATGTACAATAATGAATAGTATGTACAGTTGTAATAGTAGTTAAACCCTAAATTACCATATAGCAATTATTCTCTCAAACAAGTATTGTGATAGTTATTATACTACATACCTCATCGTTGCACTTAAATAATAAAAATAAAAAAAATAAAAAAGTCTTAAGTAGTGATCAATTCCAACCAACTGCTTCAATATTATTTTCCTTCAGGAAGTACCAGATGTTCCAGATGTTCCAAAACTTATTAACTTTGTTCTATGTGGAGTAAAACCAGGAATCTGCTTTGTGGAGGACTGACACTACCAAAATAAAATTAAAAATTAAAAAACAAATGCCAAAATAAATACTTAAATATGTAAATACGAATATAAATAAAATACTTCTACGTATTTTTTTACTTCTACGTGTATTTATTTATTTGTACATTTAGTATTTATGTTTTTACATTTCCACATTTTTCTTTCTGCAATTGTCAATTTTTAAATTCTGTATATCTTTATATGTTAATCAGGAGGTGAACAGATTGACTGTATATTCTTGGCCCCACACCGATCGACAAATAAAAAAAATACATAAATGTAGAAATATATAAATATACCTGGAATAATGTGAATACATGTGGAAATAAATAAATAGATGTAAAAATACATAATTAGCAATTTCCCTCGCCAAACTATACATAGTATGTTTCATTCAGTTATCTACTTATTTATCTCTGCATCTGTTTGTTCTTGTTTGTCTGACGGAGTCATTTGTTTATTTGTTTTTTCTGTTGTCACTTTCAGTCCTGATGCTTCTCGACTTTCCTTCATTTCCTGCAGCACTAATAACGTCCAGTAGGTGGCAGCAGTTTGGGGGACCTTACTGCGCATGTCCGAAACTTCCAGTAAACATGGCGGCGGGTTACGTGAGAGCTCTCAGGTCAGCAGTGAAAGGTAAAAAATAAACTCGTTAATGTCGGACTTTACGTTGGGTTTCACTAAAGTAACCTTGTGGACAGAGGCTTGTGGAAATAACGTCATGCTCGTAACATGTTTAAAAGGTACAGGTTCTTGTCACGTGAAGTAAACTCATCACATGAGCCTGAAGTCTCCGACAGATAAAATGTCTCCTCCTCTCAGGTTCACACCTTGATCCCGGCCGGCGGCTCCTCACACACAGCAGCCGGACCCCGGCGTTGTTGTGTCCGTGTGCCCGGTCGCCTGCTGCTCCGTGTCGGCTCCTCCACGTCTCCCCTGCCGCCTCCCTCAGCTCCAGCTCCAGGACGGAGCCGCAGAGGAGCAGCCCCACAGAGGGCAGGAGAGCCGGGGAGGAGGAAGAGGAGGAGGAGGGTCCTGAGGACACCCCGAACAGAAGGGCGAAGAACCCCATGGTGAACATTGGATACGCCTGGTGAGCCTCTTTAACAGCCCCAGAGCTCCCATGAGAACAGTGTAACTCAATGATTAACAGAGACAACACCACTAAACAACACGAGAGGAAATCAGTCAATTGTTGAAGTTGAAATTATTGCACTAGTTGTTGTTGTAGCACAAACAACAGCTGTAATTGTGTCAGCATCAGTAATGGACCTTATACGTTATGTTTATTCATTTTATTGATGTGTCATGTTTAAAACAAAACTGGGTTCTCAGATGTGACCCACTGGCAGGGGGTCAGTGAAAGGTTTCCACATTCATCCATACATTTAAGTTGTGTGGGTACTCTGCGTTGACATAGTTAGACCCCTTTTTATTACATGTCTAATATCTGTCAATTATATTTTTCTGTTACTACTACTGTTTTATACTACTTGATGATGTATGCTCATGGACCTGCGTTACTCAGGGACTTAAATATCTCTCGCCTCTGTCCAGGATGATCGGCCTCCCCACAGGCATCATCAGCTTCATCCTCGCCAAGAGACAGGTGGACAAGAACCGCCTGAAGCAGCTGAAGGTTCGACAGAGGATGAGAACGTCCAATGATGGAGAATATGAAGGCAGTCGCTACCACCGTCACTCAGAGGGGGTTAACGTGGACCAGTAACGTTTACGGGTGGCTGTGAGGATTTGCACCATAGCCTGAATGTTGCTACTCCAGATGGTGATTCCTGCACCGCCACTGATCACAGAGGAGATGTGGACTGTATGAGCTAAACTTCAAAACACCTAAAAGCTCGGAGACATTCAGGACCGAATATTTCTCCTGGTGTTGATGCAGGAAGTCTGTGAAGGGACATGTCTGTGTCAAAGCCTGAAATTGGAACATTTTCTTCCTTAATCAAGTACACAGATGGCTCATGATGTTAAGTGTGGACCACTTTATTGAATTTGGAAAATCACCATGTATTTATTTGTCATCTCACTGATGTTCTGTAAGAAAAAATTGTGGAAATAAATGAAAATGTATATTTGTGAATGAGTTCTTCTATAAATGTGAGTTGTAACTGCTATAGCTGCAAATGAACCACATCATAACTCAAATAAAGCAGTTTTATTTAATACGAAAAAGCAAACAGATTTTCTTTAGCACTGATGTGATATATTTACAAACCCAGCCGCACACTCAATGTTTCCCTTGTTAATTTAGAGTTGAGGGTTATATTTAACATTAGCTAGTGGTGTGTGGAGGACCAGCTGATTGGAACGGATCATGTCAGAGATGGTGGACATGGTGCCAATTTAGCTAATTCAACACTATAGCAATGATTGATCTTTCCAGCGGAAAGACCCGCCCTGCTGACTCAGCGTCTGACCAAAATCTGACTGCAATACATGAAGAGGCACATACAGTAGGGAACAATACTATTAAAGCTTATTGAATATAACCCTGCACTTCTTAAAGTAAAACAACAGTAATCCTCTGAAACGTTGTCGTGGTGAAGGCACTAGTGATGTTATGTTATGATGTTAAGTGTATGTAAATGATGTAAATGATGACATTAGAACAAGTGTGTCATTACTGATCTGTACTTCCGGGGTGGGCATGTTAAGCTGCAAAGTATTGATACAACCAATAGGAAGTGTTTGCATATCATTAGGATCAATACCAAACATAACATTGGTTCTATTTGAGTTGTCAAAGAGTTCCCATTTAACATTGATTTATCACCCAATTTTGCCTTTTAACGTGTATATAATTAATACATTTTGAGAAACATGCTAATTTTGTGAAGATGACACAACTTGCAGTTAGCTTAGTATAGAATGATGGTTGGAAGAGAGGGAGACCATGAGCCTGGCTCTCTCCCAAGGAAAAGAAATCCACCTACCAGCCTCTGACACTAATATACACATCATGGATTACACAAACAAACTTCAGAGACGCTGGTGGGAAGACCTTGTATATGTTGGTGTAAAAATATACATTTGTATTTTCAGGAGGTCATGTGCCGCACTCCTGAAACCTGTTATAGTCAGACATAACACCCCCACACACAGTTTATATACAGATTTAACTAACGATGTGTCACATTAGTTCTTGAGCATTAGCGCTGCAGGTAGATTGATTTTTTTCTAATCATCGGACTGAGCCAGGCTAACGGTTTCCCTCTATTTACAGTTTTTATGCTAAGCCAAGCTAAATGTCGACTGGCTGCAGACTTGCATTTGAGAGAACCGACTTAAGAATGGTATTACTCATAAAATCGCACTCTCAGCAAGAAAGCAAAGAAGGTTTCCTCCCGAATGCTGAACTATCCCTTTAAATTACAGAGAGTCAGAATAAACTATTAACATTTGGCACATTATCCCATGGTAAGTGAAACATATTTAGATGCAGCCTATTAATTATAAATCCATGTCAGAAATCAGGGCACATTCAGTTTACATTTGTTACTTTTAATAATTAATATGAATAATTCAAAGTCTGTATGGATATAACAATCCTGGCCCTGTTACTTGGTTTAGAAAAGAAGCAGTTTTTTGGATAATGCCCCCCCCTACTGTACATCAGCCTGTAAGACAGAGACAGCCTCGAAGTTGGCAAATCTGACTGAAAATTAGAACAAACCTCTCAACATTTTATACAGAATAGATAACAGCTTATAAGGAGCAGTACATGTTCATGGAGAGAAAAATGTCACCAATCGAATTAACTGAAGTCCAGCAAGGATAAATAAATGTTGCAGCTTCCAATGTCAACAGGTAATTAAACTGTAGTATATTATATATAATATTCGTGGCCAACCACTAGTAAGTTGTTTACGCAGATTGAGACAAATACCGATTTCAGAAAAAAAAAGTGCATTTCTTTGTGCATATGATGAACCTACACTATGACAAACTCTCAAATTCAGCCTTTCCTGTTCCCTGAAGTGCACCATGACTTCATACATGTGTTCTGATTCTGAGCGAAAACAAGCAGAGGTTTGAAAAAGCATGGAACGGTTTGCTTGTTTGCACGGTGACGCCCTTGTGGACTTATTTGGTCGAAGCGCCAATAATCTGCAGCAGGAAGAGGAAGATCTGGACAATGTCGACGTAGAGAGAGAGAGCAGCGAACACGTATTCCTCTGGACTGATGGAGTGTTTTCTGTTGCCGATCAGCAACTGTGTGTGGTAAGCTAGGAACTACAAGCACAAAAAAGAAAATCATAAAAACATGCTTTGTAAAATAATGGCAGAAGATAGTAATAGATCAACTTCAAATGGAGGTGTGACAAATAGTACAAACTGTTTAGAAAGCTTCTAAGTAAAATACTCACCATAGTGAGGGCTAATGCTAATACTAGGATCATTAATGGATCAGTAAAACGTAACCACATAACACTGTTTCTAGCCTCGCTGCATTGGCTTCCTGTGTTTTCGCATTGATTTTAAGATTTTATTGATGACTCCATATGAGCCTGCACGCATCTTAGATCAGCTGATCGTCTTCTGCAAGTTCCCAGATCCTGATTTGTGATTAAAGGCCATTGTGCTTTTGCAGCACATGCCCCCAAACTCTGGAAAGACTTGGCAGCTGAGATCAGAAATGCTTCACCTTTACTTTTATTCAATTTGAATTCTATATAATGTATCCTCTTTTGAAGGTCTTTGTAACTTTGTTAAGAAAAGTGTTATACAAATAAAGGTTATTACTTATTACGATCAATACTCACCAAAGTGAAGGCTATGGCTCCCAAAGCTGCATAAAGCATGTGAAGCCACGGAATCTGCAACAACAAACAGTTATTACAATGATGACATCTTGAATATGTTTTGTAAACAGTGTTGTGTTGTACACATTAGCTTTATCTCACGTATTTGAAGGACAGCACGATGGTTGTAATGATGCCGGTGACAAATACTACGATCCCCAGGACACAGAAGAGACCCTGACACTTGGTGAAGTCGACCTTTGAGAAAGAGAAACAACCAACAGCCATGTTGATACTTACAAAAAGATGTTGCCATTTAAAGATGAAAGGTGCTCTCACTTTCTCACTCACACACACACACACACACACACACACACACACACACACACACACACACACACACACACACACACACACACACACACACACACACACACACACACACACACACACACACACACACACACTCTCTCTCTTACACTGTCACACACATCCTCACACGCACAGACACTCACTCACTCACACCGTACCTTTGTCTGGAAGCAGAATATGGTCACGGCAATGCAGACAACAGCGGTGATGCCCATTGCGAGAAACACTACTTTTGTGTTATAGTAACTAAAAAGGAAAAATAGCACCATGCAGTTAATACAGAAGGAAACTGGGTGGAAGTTTTCATACTATCTGAACTGTTCAAGTCAATTTTTACCTGGATATGGTTCCAGTCAAGTAGGACAAAGCCAGTGTCTGTTAAAAAAATAAGCACAAGTGAAGGTTTAATAGCAACAAACCTACTAATCCAACCAAAATACAGTTCATTTACGAAAATTCTGTAACTGACTTTGTCTATGATCAAAAGATCCAAATAAAAGTGCCCATAAATAAATACTTTTAACTAGATCATGCAAATATATAATAATGTGGTAAAAACTAAATCCTTCATACTATAATAAAACATTTACAAAGTCCAAACAATTGCAATGGATCCAGCATAGTGGAACATGTAGAAGTGAGTCAGCAGTATGTGTAATAACAAAGCTGAATAACATCAGTTGACCTCTACTGACTAAACTGAGCCATGAAGTAACACACCATTTTGCTCTTAGAGCTGATAAAATGGAAATAACATATGAAAAGCGTTATGCAAACAGGCTGAGTCAAGTGTGGTGATAGCAAAGTCAAACTTCCATCTCCAGGACAACCCTAACAGAGACTAATGGAAATTTTCCTTCAGGGAAAGGTTACATATTTCAGTCTGAGAATAGATTTGATGATTAATAACTCCTGGTTCATAAATCTGATGATCACTTACAAAGATGAGCAGCAGGATGACGTTCCATGGGAACTTCCTCCTACAAAGAGAGTGGGATGAGAAAATTCACAGCAGGGGTTTTCTATAAATATTCTTTATATTTCTAGTGTTCTTTATGTAAATATTCTTTATATGTCTAGTGTTCTTTATGTAAATATTCTTTATACAATTATTCTTTGTAAAACTGAGCAATCACTCACCTGGGGCCTTTACAGCAGACCAGTACAAGGTGGACGACGATATATATACCACTGAAAGAAATAATATCAACATTCAAAAACATTCATTTTCATACATCACTGAAAAGAAACTGGTGTTACCACTGAGAAAGACTCACTATGCTGTCCAGTAGAGAGCTTGGTTTTGCTGTATGAAAGATTTGACAGAGTCACTGTGGGAAACACAACAAGGTTAAAGCATGATACACACAGACACAAACACAAACAGCCACTGAGACACACACTCTACTCACACAAAGGTGAATATAGCCACGATGGCTGTGGTGACGAGGAGCTGAGCCGCCAAAACCAAATACACCTAAAAAAACCACAAACAAACCAAAAGGGACATTACACCCTGGAGTTTTTTGACTGAGCATTCAAAGCCAACATGAGGCCCAGTTTGTCTGTGAAATTATTAATTGAGTTAGCCAGAATGGTGTAGATACCGTGCACCTATATCAAGACTAGTCAGAATTAAAGTGTAGATATCGGAACCTGGAATAATAGATAGTAATAATCCTACTGAAGTGTAGATATCTATGAGAAACCTCTACACACATGAATAAAAGTAGTTTGAATCAAAATAGTCAAAATATGCCACAGCGTGACTGAGAGCTAAGTGTCACTCACAGCAGACAAGCTGCACTGGGCTAAATTCATGTCTGTATGTACACAAAACCTTTTTTATATCGACAAAATCAGGCGTTTAGAAGAGTCTGTGGAATGAATGAATTTATCTTTCAGTACATCTGACTCCAGTGTAATGTGTCACAAACTGGTACTAAACCAGTAAAGGTTTGCATAGCCACAATATTTTACCTTTCTGATGAAGGCATGCCGAATACTCAGACTGTCCCAGTTGCTGTCGCGCGCTGCAAAACCATCACCTGTGACATCACCAGAACAGACAGAGTATGAGCACTGACCAAATAGAGCACTTTTTTTACTACATTTACCAATTTTACAGACCCCCTAAGGCAACTTTCTGCAAAAACAACTTAGCAAAAATAAACTTTTCAGGGAAGTCTTGGTTACTTTATGTAGCATATCTTAATGCTATGGCAGGGTAACACAGCACAGTACGAGGTACCAAGGCCGCCATTGCTAAATAAACATTGCAAAAACCCGACAGTTTGTGAATGCAACACACATTGGGGAAAGTATTAACCGAATTCCCCGACATAAGTAAGATTAAGTTAGTTTTTCTGTCCACTTGTCAGTAGGTCACTAGTCCTACACCCATGTAGCAAGAAATCTGCTTCCAAAGCTGAAATGCAAAAAACCGAAGGTAAAATGACGTATGTGTTACTTCACTTTTGCTCAGTTAAAGTTGGCGTGGTCTGATACAAAAGGTGCAATGTCCCAAGTTGTTCCACTCACACCTGGTATTCAAATGTGTTTCGTAACCACATTGTATCTAAACAGGATTTTGACCTGATTACATTTAAACTTGGTATCAATATGTGCCCACAGTGAGATCCGATTGAGCATTGTGGTTATAATTTCTGCACAGAGCACACATGTTGTATGTGGACTGACAACACAGTTGTATTTACTTTTGTGTTAAATGTAGTCACATGCATCACTGACCACCTCCTGCAGGCTTTTGTCCGATCAGATCTCATTTTCTTCTCAATGTGTCATAGGTACATTTACACATGCGGTCGAGCTCTATTTGATTGCAATCCTATTACCCAAAATGCATTTTAATGACAGGTGTAAATGGGGTAATAGATGCTGTTTTGTCTGATTGATTAAATAATGCATTGTTATTATTTTAATATGCCAGGATACAGTACAAATAGGCATAATCTTTTGAAATGTTGTCAAAAAGAAGAGAGTACTGTCAACGTATTTCACTTTTGCTTTAAAAAAAAGGGATAGCTCCATTATAAAACACACTGACGTGCTTGGTGCCCTGCTCTTACCAGAGCTCAGGACATCTGATGGTATGGTAGGTGGAATAATAGGGGGCATGGGAGGTGGCCTGGGGTAGCCTGCCCCTGGAGGCCCAGCGTGGTGAGGTTGTCCCGGGTATGGGCCAGGAGGGTAGCCTGCGGGCTGGCCTGGGTACATAGGAGCGTTTGGTCCAGTGGGGTAGGGAGCAGACGGCTGGCCTGGCTGGAAACCACCATAAGCTGGAAAGCCATAGGCAGGGGGAGGTGGGTAAGGCCCGTCCTGAGGTGCGTACAGCGGGCCACGAGAGTCATCATACCCTGGAGGGTAGTCTGACCTGGACATGATGTCTGTAAGGAGGGAAGCATGAGAAAAAGCAGGTCATAACTGTTACACACTTTTATGTACAAAAAGCGACGATGGTGTGTGATAAGCAGAGAACAAACAACGAGAACCATTCATAGCCACGGCCAATATTATCCTCAGACCTTAATCGAAACACATCCATTTGTAGACAGGCTTTTAACGTGTATCTAATTAATATTTATGCATTGCAAAATGGAGGAAATGTATGTATATAAAAAAAAGGGTAGTAGTGACAAAGTGTGTTTTTCAGCAGCTTTCAGGGAAAAAGAAACAACACTGTTAGCTGGCATATTAGTCCCATGTGTCCGAGCCTGTGGCCATGTGAGAAAAACACAAGAAATTAAAGCTGGCTTAATTAACAACAAATAGTGGTTCAGAAATGAGAAAGTACATCTGAGCTGATGTAGAAACAGTGTCCCATTACATAGAGAACTGGGAGATGGAAATATGAATTTAGTGTTCCATGGGTGTGGGTAACTTTCAATCCTCACGTTGACTGACAACCAAAGATATATGAGATAAAGACGTTTTATCCAACACTTGGATGGAACTGCCTGGGTGACAGTTATACTTGAACTAAACTAATTAGATACATGTGGGGATGTATCAAGGATTCACATGGATCTCTGAGGGAAATATCTAATAATAAACCACAGATACATAACATGCACACACTCACATTGTGAGGTTACATATGGCCAGAGAATTCCATGTTCCTGTATGAGGATAAAAACATCTGTGGTACTTTTACAGGATCATTTAAGTGTTTCAACAGAAAAACTAAAAATCAAACCACATTTACAATGTGACTCATTGAGAATAATCCAGAATGGATTTACACTCAATAACATTATGCAGATTATTGTGTCATTGTTCTCCTCATTATATTACAATAGAAACTAAGCCACTGCATTATTATTTGTCTCACTGTCATGCTCAGTCTGTTCATTTATTTAGTTCCCATTTCACTGGGAATATACACACAGTAAAGGAATTCAAGAGCTGGCTCCACCTTGTGCTGCCGTTACATCACCCGCGCGCTAAGCAACAAGAAAGAAAACACTAAATGGAAAAAAGTGCCTCAGAGTATCTGCAGTATAACAGAAACATGCACAGAGGAGCTGGAGCAAATTCCTTTTGGGTCGCAGCTAGAAAATGATTTAAGTTTTTTAGCCGGGTGTAACTCTGCTCTAGACAAGTTATGTCAGACAGCCCTAGTTGTAGTAGGTATACACCCTGTTAACATCGGAATAGTCATCGTATACACAACATCGTATAACACGTCACTGTGCCAATTAGATGTACTTGTGAAGTCTAGTGTTTGGGTGGACAAAATAACAAAGACTTTACAAGACAACACTCAGTAAGAACAGGTTTGACAAAGATAATGTTTCTTTTATTAAATGTCAGGGACTTCTCTCACCACTAAAGTCTTCCTGTGTTTGTCCTTAGTCATCATGACTTTTTTCTGTCATTCTCAAGTGTTCACAACCTGATAATGACCATCATGTTTCAAAACTGTGAAAAAATTAAAAACTTTTTTAAATCAAATTAACTGTATTTTATAATTACAGTACTATTGCAGAACATTGCTGCGTTCATCCACAGAAGAGTTAGACAGTGGGTGAAATTTTAATTATTAGCAGAGAAGGGGAATCAGAAAATGTTGAGGGCATTATATTTCTTTTCATATTTGTGTATTTTATTTCATTTATGATATATTATATTTATTATATTTGATTTCATATAGGTAATATATAAGAGGTACAACAGTAGTCAATAATTTGGTTGACAGAACATTTCTGATTGAACAACTCTGTCATTTTTCTGGAAAAAGTGCCAAAAAATGTAAAGGTACCAGTTTCTAAAATTTTAAACTATGATTAACTGAACATCTCTAGGTTGTGGATGGTTGATCGAATACAACAAGACATTTGAAGGAGAAATGATTTGCTCGTCACTGACAACAGAGTAGTTCACATGTGGGGTTTCTCTCTGAAATGTCTGTTTGTCCCCTGTTAATAGTTTTTTCAGGAGTCCCCCCTGACTCTTGAAACTCTAGAATTAAAGACAGAGGATACAGCCGCTTGTTACGCCCTATGAGACCAATTGTGATTTGTGAATATGAGCTACAAAAGTAAAATTCGATTGGTTGTTAAATCCCTTTAGGTTCCAGGATAATGACCGGATGGATGCTGACTCTCGCCATGTCGTTATTGACTTCACACGACAGCTGTCAAAATGTCTACTCTGGGTTGAAGGGTGTTGAGAGCAAGATAATAAGTCAAAGTTTCACCCAGAGGGGTCACTTCGGAGGGTTGCGCCCAGCAGAGCAACACCAGGCCGGGCACTGAGACTCCAGCAGCCCGCTCCACCCTGTCCACCAGCAGCGGAGCTCAGCTAACAAGCAGCCCATTCAGGTGACTCACGATAAACAGCCATGAATAACACCCAGTCACAAACATCCCAGTCTCCATGATGGGGGGGGGGGGTTGGCGCCACGGCACCATGAGCACATCACATTAACAACAGTCTGGTTTTAAACGTGTTTCCGCGTCTTTACATCGTTACAAACATGTTTCAAAGTAGCTCCACTTACCGAGTGTGAGGTGTGAACGCAACAAGCACTTTCGTCGCTCTGTTTCCCAAAATGTCAGAGCTTCCTCTCGTCAGCCTCGGCCACAGCCACGCCCTTCGCTGTCCACCAAACACGGAGAGACGAGGACAACACTGTCAGCGTGTCCAGCAGCTGTCCTCTGTCCTCACGCCTGTCCCCGTGTGTGTGTGTGTGTGTGTGTGTGTGTGTGAGGCTGCAGCTAGAGATAACCAGAACATTTCCTGGAAGAGTGAGAACCAGGGTGGAGTCCAGCTGGTGTGTGTGTGCGTGTGCGTGTGCGTGTGTGTGTGTGTTACAGGGCATGTCACTCTCAGCTGACTCACGTTGCATGGGCACGTCTCACTTTACTGAATAAAGGAGCATAGCAACCAGATGTGGGAAGTAACAAAGTTAATTCATTTCGTTACCTTACTTAAGTACATTTTTCATGTATCTGTCCTTTTTCCTTTTACTATGTATCAGCAAATAGTTATTCTCTTATTCCCCATTACGAGTTTCCAATGCATTGCTTTACATTTGTTTTATCTTTATATTTTTTTAAGTAATCAATAACTAGAGTGGAATTGATCCACTGATCCAATCAGAGCAGACAGGTAACATGAAACCCCGCCTCCTGCAGCAGCCACACTGGTAAAGAAGGAAAAGCTGAAATGAATCCAGAGGAGGAGACTCACCCATTATGATGTAATTGGATACACTCTGCAAATACTTTTACTTTTAATACTTTAAGTATATTTATTAGCAAGTACTTATTTTTACTCAAGAAGAAAAGTTCACAGGGTACTTCTTGATCATATTTTTGTGTTTTTATTTGAGAACCTTTTAAGTAAAATGTTTCAGTACTTCCTCCACCGATTCAAAGAATAACGCAAGTAAATTATGACGGCAGCGGCTGTAATATGAAATACACAAATGTTGAAAAAAATAAACGGTGAGTTCAGAACTATAATTACACACAACTCTGCAACAGTGGCTTTGTAAACTGCTGCTGTGCTCTATAATCAATCAGATCAATAAAACTTAATTTGTAGAACTCATATTCCCAATTTTGCCTCATAGGGCTTAACAATCTCTACAAGGCAGACAAACACAGAAACGTTAGGGAGAGTCACAAGTGAGGGATCCCTCTCCCACGATTGACAGAAGTGCAATACAGTATGTGTTGCTTGTACATCAACAAAAAAAAGATTTTGAAAACATTGAATGTACCTTTACTAATGTAGTTTTGGCAAAAGTTGACAATAAAACCTCTTCCCACATTGTGACTTTGTTACAAAAAATACTTTTCAGTAAGCATTTTAATTTGCCACAGTGATTTATTCTCTCTAGATAACAGCTTCTTAGAATAACAAAAAAGCTACATACATTTAAATTCATCTACTAACTGTATAGCACAGAGACCATTAACATGCAAACACCACAAAAAAAAGAGACACACATACACGGATGAGGGAATCTGGTACAGCTGCAGAATTGCACTTGGTTGCGGTCAGCTCACACAAATTTGAGGACAAGCTTCCTGGTCAGAGTGTATTTGGGCTCCGGCATCTGTTTGTGTTTCAAATACTCTTTTTTGCTGACGTTCCTGTTCACACGTGTCAGAACAGTGAGTATGTCATCATCCTCCAGGCTGCACAGAAACACAAAGACAAACACACGACAAATTATAGGTCTTTCAATTTATTACTGGTACCCAAACATTTTATTTTTAAAAGTGCATGGCAAAAAGCTACAGCGCAACAATGCTTTGACGACTCTCGCGGCACGGAGACATAAAAAGTCATTTCAAAGAGTCTAAAATAAAGTCTTACTAAAAATGCCTTATAACGCTCGAAAGTCTTCTGTCGCATGTGCTTATATAGCTCATGCATCTGCCCATGCTCGTCTAGTGGGAGGGAATCAGGACAGAGCACCTCCATCCCAAAATGTAAATGTTTAACCTCCACGGGTTGAGACAAAAATGGGTTAAAGACAGACTGACTAAATCCACATCCACATAAAGATGTTTCAGTTTAAAAAAAGCATCACTGATGCTATTTCACGCCTGCCGTCCACAATACTCTGGTGTTTTCCAGCACCTAAAACTGAGAAGTTTGGAAACACTGCTGCCTCGGCTGCGTTGAAGTCTGGGCAAGCACAAACAGAGACATTAGGAATTGATGGGAGTGTCTTCTGCATTCGCTTCCTGATTGGCTCTTAGCAGTCATGACACTTATTGCCAGTTACATTTTCTGCTCCTACTTTAAATCACTGTTGTTTCTGTTTGTAATATTTTCGGCAACTAAGCAACCGACTGCAGAGAGGACAATCTGCTTCCTGTTAACTACGGTATACACATGCCCATTGCACATGATTGCTCTCATGAAATGCATTTTCATGTGTTTTATTATGGATTGGCATTATAACTGATACAGAGCTAAAAATGTTCAGATATTACATATATAAATACTGTTTTAAAATAAACATGTATTAGTATGGAAGTCAAAGCTCAACCAAAACCCTTCATCCTTCACTTTGTGTGGAGGACTCTCTCACCTGCTTGCTGATTGGTTCAGCTGCCTGCACAGCTCCTGGATGTAGATGGAGCCTGTGCTAGTGTTTCGAAACGATTTGCACTCAGACACGGTGGCCATGCCTAGCAGGAAGTCAGCGTCCCAAGGCACCGTCTCACCACGGATGGGGCCTGCGTCTTCCTCCAGGCGACTCTGTTTGACCTCCTCTTCCTGTGTCGGTGTCGGGGGACACGGCAGGGATCCTCCCTGATAGCCACTTCCCTGGCACGCCTGTATAAAGAACAGTTTGGGCTTCCCTGCCAGGGTATGGGCTCTCCTGCTCGTGAAGGGCTCTGTCAGTTCTCGCAGTGACACCTCCTGCTCATCAATCCCAAAGACACATCCCCTTTCTCCGTGGGAGAGCACACAAACCACCTGAGAGCACAGGTAAACATGTCTTTAAAGTTTGCAGTATGGCTCCATTGAACCTTTTATTTTAGAGATGTTTCAGGATGATACATAAGAAAATATGAGATCATTTTATATGCAAGGAATTACAATAAATACAGAAACATGCTTTAAAGAAAATGGCTTTTCGACTATCTTTATTCAAGATTTCAGGGTGAGAGCAGGAGTTTTTGATTTCATGTTCTACTTTTGTTAATGCTCTCACCCCTGTGCTCTACCCCTCTTATGCTTGACCTCCTGGCTTTCCAGTAATTGGGGAATTTTGACAAACTTGTGGCACAAAAAAAGTGCAGAAAAAAAAAATCTAAGAGCAGAAATTCTGCATGTGCAGCAGTAGCGTGAGTTTTAGACAAAAGGAGAAAATAGTTTGTCTGTCTGTTTACAGAGATGCAGCAATTTTTAAGTTGACTAGTTAAGATTTTATAGTTGCAGTTACACAGGAGGTTAAATGCCAGACCATTCCAGGCTACTGGCTGGATATAACTTCATATTTACTGCAAAGATATGAAAGTGTTATCACCAATAAGGCAAAAAGGCCATTTTAAACCATAGCCTTACAGTGTGAATAATTAAGTATTAACAGTAGGCTTTCTTGAAGAAAATTGTACTTTCTTGATTCTTGTTGTTCTGGGTTTGTAACCTCATGGTTGAATGCACTTATTGTAAGTCGCTTTGGATAAAAGCGTCAGCTAAATGAAATGTAATGTAAAGTAGGCACTGATGATAATGAGTGTGTGCTATTACTCACCAAGGCATCATGATCAATAAAGTTCATTTTGCCGAGCTTGTTTAGCTCCTGTCGCATGGCCCCGGCAGTCATGTCATTCAGAATCACCAACGTGAAGCCAAGGCGGTCGAACACTGAATACAGAGCCTCTGAATCACAAAGAAACGAGACAAACTGAAGAATACCAGCAGGTTTGTGTTTTCATTGTATCACACATAAGTATTAGGTATCAAGCACTACATAACAGTACATACATAATTCTTCTTCAAATACAAAAATACGTACTTGCATCCTCCTGAGTTCCAGTTCTATTTCTCAGCTGTGGTCCCAGGAAGTTCTCATTGTTGATGACCACACACAAACCACGAGGGGTATGTGTCAGAGCGTAGTACTCAGCCTACAGGGCACAAGCACGACCACACAGAGGAATCATAATCGCTAAAGTTTCACTAAATAAGAGGACTGAATGATGTGGATGAGAGGGATTTGTGCTCGTGTGAATGGTTACCTCGTCAGGAAGAGAGGATGGCTCTTTATTTGATTCTGCATCAGAGTGAATTCTGTCTCCATCATCTGAAGAATAAAAACAGTTGAAAATGAAACCTGTTGAGTTTGTCTGATAAAAATAATAGAGGTGGTGGATAGTTTTGAAGCTGGAGCAATTAGAGGTCGTTGTTCAGTGGCTGTGTATGAATGAATGGGATGTTTGTGAGTAATTCATTCTTACAACTGGGCTGAGTCTCAGATATGGACAGTTGAGATCGTAAAGGCCTGTTGACCCTCTGTGGACACAAAGAGTCACAGCGTTCAGTAAACTGACTCACTGGAGGATTGACTGTTAAATAAACCTCACATTTACACACACACACACACACACACCTGGTAATCCATACTGACATGAGGCTGTACTCTCATCTGATCCTGTTGGTTTATCTCTGCAAAAAGAACAATCGTTTGATGAATTACAGCATAAACATTAAAATGCACATGTGCTTGTGTGTGTGTGTGTGTGTGAATGGGTCTCATACGGTATTGCTGTACAGTCGAGGCCAGTTGTTGATCCACCTTCTGCAGTGCTCCGAGCAGCTCGTGGAGATTTGTATTTGACAGTATACCAGTATTTTCCATTTTAATGAATAAATCCAGGGCTGTCTGCGAATTAGGAAAAGAAAACTCTTGTATCTGTGTGTATAGAGTTTGGTGCAGTGATAGAAGCTGGTAGAGGAGGTAAAGATATCTGCATAAGAACAATCGATAATTATTTTGTAAATAATGACATAAGAAACAACGTGGCAAAGAAATTGAGGCAAAATGGCTGCAGGTCACAACTGGTAATAAAATATGTACAGCTTTCAAATCATCCTAGCAAATCAAATGATGTTCATATTCGATTAACATCCATAAAATAACATCTAATTAGAATCTGATATGTAACTAGTTACACTATATGTCTATAAGACACTATAAGACATACGATGGCTCCATACAACATATAAATATAATAATTCTCTTTGGCCTATTGGAAACTACCCTTGGCAGCTCATGACTAAATATGTTGTATGCAAAGATACATTTAACAGTATTTACTATGATAAAACGTACAAAACTGTATAAAATGCACAAGATTGGCAAAAACCTTTTAGTTTTAACTTTACTGAGCTGAGTTAAAAAAGTTTACACGGATAATATGTTGTTGACTGATAAAAACAAAAAGACGAAACGAGATTTCACTTAAATTGCACTTTGGAATAATGACGTCATACATTATGTACTTTATGTATGTTCATGTGAGGTGCAATCATGATGACATGCATATTACCGTCAAGAGAATTTAACTATAAGTTTAGTTCCTAATCTTGTGGAGAGGATTTTTCATTCCGAAGCACAAAGTGAAATCAGCATGTCATCATTTCTTATGTAACAGTGGGTGTGGCAGTGGTGGTGGGTGTGTTCTCACATCGCTGGCCTCTGTTTGTCTTCTGCATAGCTTGCTTCTCATCAGATACTTCATCTTCTCAAGATTCTCCTGAGTCATATCGTCGTATATGTTGTACAGCATCACCCTGACAGAAAGAAACGATGAATGAAAAAGAGGGAAGAGACAGACAACAAAACACTCAAGATCTTGGGACTAATACCGACTGAAGTGTAATGGAGCCATATCCTCAACTCTTCCAGTGGTTGTAAAATTCTTACTGCTTTTACCTGTAAGCCGACAGGGTGGGACTTGCATCCGTTTCCTCTGGTTGCCTGCTGTCTGTCTCCAGGTAGCTGAGGAGATCTGTTCGACGGATAGTTTGGAGCAGCTGAGAAAGGAAAAAACTGTTTTCCAGCACACCCTTTTCTTCTAGTCTCGAGAACAGCTCTCTTGCATCCTTGATCTGTATATGATCAAACCGAGAATCAGACAAAACAACAGTTAACAACATTTTGAGAGGATCAACATTGAAGTGGGGCAGGGTGCAAAACCAATCAATGTTAACAAATGAGAGAAGGTCTGTCTACTAAAAGAGTCACCAAAAGAAAAAACAATATGACTTTTTAGAAAAAGCACTGTAGCAGTCAGTGGAAGTGGGGGTCTCCATCAACGTTTATAGAATCACTTCCTGTTTGGCAAGTTGTCTTCAAAGTAAAAGCACTAGATTAACTTTGTTGCTGCAATGCTTCAGATCGAGCTGAATTACAGAGCTTTTATTGTGAACATTTAACTAACTAACCTCTGAACACAAACAATAAAAAAAAAACATAAAAGAACTGTTTGAGGGCGGCTAACTCATGACAAGGAATAATAATAGAGTAGGGCTCCGGAGCATTACCACAGGCCATTTTTATAAATAAAAATACTAATAGTAAATACGTTAAATAAAAGAAAATACAAATATGTACAACTTCAATTCCAATATAAACATGTACGTACATGTACGTAATGTTTTTCCTATCGCATAGTGGCAAACATGAACACTGATGCTTATTCGTCTGTGAAAGGCTCACATTGCCTGATTTCTAGGTAGGTCGGCTATCCAAGTCATCCAAGACAAAAAGGTTCCTGGCCTACGGCTTCTTTTTCATTGTGTTGTTAGAGGTTTTTATTTAATCATTACTCTCAGGATGTAAAGAGTGGTTCTGATATAGATTCCCTACCTTATCCTTCAGACAAGTGCAAAGGCAACAGTATGAGATGTGTGGTGCTCACCCCCTCCAGGCGTTTCTTGTTGACAACATCAAGACACAGGAAGCAGAGTGCTGCCACCTCAGAGGAGTCCAGCTCCTCGTCTATGCGGAACAGCTTCAGTCTATCCATCACAGGCCCACTCCCACCCACACAGGCCGGGTGCTCTGCTCAAACGTCAGTGCTGTCGGGAAGACAGAAGAAAATAAGCAAGAGGTTGGTTGGTTGGCTGACAGGTTGGTTAATGACAGACGGGTACGTTGACCAACCATTTCATTCTTGGTAGTGTTTATTACAGTCCTGTGATGCCACAGGCTCTGGCTTTTTTTCTGATTATTTTCTCAGACGCTTTTATTGATTGATGGCTATTGGGACGTGAAGACGATTTCAACAAATAAGATAAAAAGATAAAAACACCACCTTTAAGATGTGACAATCAGTCAATTACACAATTCTTACAGGCGATCGTACCCGCTCACCAAAAATACATGGTGCAGCAACAGGTGTTCAGGGTAAGGAGGAGGAATGAAAAAGGCTCCATTCTCCCTAATCCAAGTCAGTGTAACATCAAATTCATTTAGAAGCTTCTATTTTAAAAAGTTGCATAGTGTTCATACAGACATTGATACAACTACCAGGCTACTTCAAAATATATGGCACTGAATCATAACGCATGTTAGACATTATGATGTTTCAGACTAGGAATACATTTGCATCTTTTAAATATCAGGTATTATTTTAATTATGGCATTAATATTATGTACATCCGTCTGTATTTCCAACATTTGTTTCTTAATGTGAAGCACATTGTACTTTGTGATGAAAGCTGCTATATAAATGAAGTTATTATTATAATTCTCCATTTTCCCATTTTTTCCCTCACATTTTGATCTCAACAGTTTTTATTTATATTCTTATGAATATTACGAAACTAACCGTCACTAGTTTTATATAACAACTCTTCAGGAGCATGGTGGTCTTCTTATCACCAGTGACGTCACGTAAAGCTGAATCAACATGTCACACGGGTGTGACGTCCGATCTCACAACACGGAAACTTTCTAAAAGTCTAAAGTTTGTGTCTGCTTGTCTGACTCGAGCCTGGGCGGCGGAACAGTGAAGATGTTGTTGCGTTAAACGCTGTGTACGCGCTGCACAGGCAACAGTGTAACTTTGAATTTACTTCTCAAACTACAGGCAAAGTCAACAAACAGTTCGGTGACTTACGAAGTTGAAACGTCTTCGTCTGTCTCCGTCACTTCACCTTCACAGGGCGGAGCACTTCGTCTTCTACACTTCGACAAAAGTCAACTTTTTACTAAAGTTTTACTTGCAGTTTCCCGGCGCGACATTCTCGATGTTTCTGGGGTTTCACTTTCAGCGGAAGTACGATTCTCATTTTACTGTCAGTGGGTTTTTTACCGAGTTCGACGAGTAGTCGTTTTTCCGCTTTCCTTCAAAATAAACGCCCTGTTTACGTAAATGAATATTCAGAGGCATTTAAAATAAAAAAACTCAAATTGTATCAACAAGCGTTTATCTCCCAGTCACAGTTGGAATAAGCACAGTGGAAATGACTGGCTTACAACTCCAACTGTCTGGAGTCTTATGTAACAAACATTCGCATTTTGTGCGTTTATTTTCTAAGCAGACTGACTTTGCTCTGGTTTTACAAGTAATGTAACTTTACATTTGCCTTGAACAGACAGTTTGAGGGGCCTTTGCTCTAGCCTGAAAAAAACGTAACACCCCCCATCCTCGTGGCCAGTGTAAGTTAACACAGATAGTGCAGATAGTTTGCTGTAAACTACTTTAAGCAGTAAGATGATTTGGCACCTTGAGCTTAGCGCTGTCATCTATCCGATTGCGAACCACAATATTCAAACTTGAAAATAAACCTCTAAAAATGAAAATATAGAGTCTAAGTCAGAACACGGTCAGTTTGGACAGTGTCACATGATTAGGGGCAGGGGGCATCAAACTGCATCATTATCGTGAATCTTTTATGACTGGATGATATTGCTATTTAATTTGGTCGAACCAGCAACTATTTGGCTATTCATATTCATGCAGCTACAATAACGATAAAACATTTCTTCAATGTGGCAACTAAAGTCTAACTTTATCCCTCTGCAATGCACGTCCATGAGAAAAACCAAACTACAGACACTTTGAAACAAACCCACTTTATTCATAATTAATTTGAATTCAATTTTCTTTCTTTTTTTGAAGTCTCATGTTTAAAGGTAATTGTTAATTTCAACCATATTTCCTTTATAACCACCTAGTCATCTATCGCTCTGAAGAAAAGAAAAAGTAAAAGTGATAAATTAACAGCAAGTTATGAAATACAGTTTTGATCTTGTGAGCCCTTGAGTGTGCCTTCAGGACAATTAGGCTTTCAGGTTTGAGTCTGGAGGTCGCTGGGAAGCGAACGGGAGGAAGTAGTCTTTGGCAAATTGGAAGACGTCATCTGGTTTCCTCAGCAACAAGAGCTGCAGGAAGTCAGATATGATAGCACGTATCTCTGGGTGCTTTCTAAGGTACGAGCCATGGTCCGCCTTCAGTTCTTCCTGCCACAGGGAGACATTCACACACATTCAGATGAGGACATGTGTGAGAGACCTGATTATTCAGCTACTGTCTAAGTACATTTAAATCCACTCTCACCTTTCTGTCTAGGAACTTAGACCACATCTCCATGTCTTCTTCCCAAACAAGGGGGATTTTCTCAAAACCTAAAATTTAAAAAACACACACACACACACACACACACACACACACACACACACACACACACACACACACACACACACACACACACACACACACGAGGAACAGTTAGTCATTATCAGTGTGAGGAAGAGAACAGACGGAGACAACAGACACTTTCTCTGGATAAGCAATTAAGATAAAAAGGAGAAAAAAGAAAAAGTCGACAAGGAAGCCGAAACACCCAAAATGTTTCAGGAGCGAAGTTATCTTCTGTCCATTTCCTTCTCCCTTTTTTTCCTTCCTCGGTCGCTTCAAATGTGTGTGGACGCATGTGTGGATAATGGACGTATGTGTTAGTCACCACTAGTTTCTTCAGCACAGCATCACAGACTCATTTCATCCACTTACGCAACAATATCAGTGTTTTTTATATAAACCATTACCAAGGGTTGCAATCCTTCCCAGCAACACTAACAGTTCACACTGTTCCCTTTGATTAATACAAAATGATAACCCTAACCTAAACCTGAAACTAAATCATCACTGACTTTCATTAGAGAATCAGTAATTACCTTTTTCTGGCTGTGATGGCAGATGCAGAAGCCTTACAGTGACTGGTGATCCCACGTGCACTCTACTGGCCAAGTGCCTGATCAGAAAAAAATGAATTCATCAAGTAGCATTAACAGTTTCTTTTTTTATGCATGTATTGTCATTTAAAAAATCAGGTAACAAAATGTTTCGATAATTTATCACATGGGCCTAATCAGCGGTTGACTTGCAAACACTAAAATAATTGAAATAGTGTCAATTCAACAGTCGTAGCCTACTTGAGTTGAGCAGTGAGACAGGGGGTGGGCACTGTGGTGGGCAGTGTCTTACGAAAGTTTAAGAACCTTTAGAGGCGGTCATTGAACCTACCCGTCCTCCAGGAAGTAGCACTGCCAGGTGGCGGGGCTTTCCTCCACAGAGTGAATAGTCCTCTCCATCCCAAACACCTCCACTGTCTCACCCCCGATGTCCAGCTGCTTCACACCCAGCTCACTCTAAACACAGACACACGTATAATCAGAGTTCACTTTTCATAGGAGTCATTGACAGAACAAGAAAAACTTATAAACACTTACAAAGGTGATGTGGAACATGTTTAACTCTTGGTTCAAGGAGATGAAGGTCATGTTCTGGGGCACCGTCTTCCTCAGAGCGATCAGGCGCATCAGCAGCAGGGTGGAGCCCTCAGTTACCAGCCCTCTTATGACAGATTTGGGATAAGAGACACTCTCCTTCGTCACCTCCTGTACACACGTTCGCACACAAAAAGGATGGATGGTAGAGTAGTATTGAGAGAAACAAGAGTCAAATCGCAACAATATCAGAGTTATTGTTGTTTTAAACAGTCATTCGATCCCAGTTTTGCTAAATGGAAGCCGCTTTGTTGTCTAAGGTTTTACGACAAAAGCCATAATACAGTAAAGCATCTTTTCAAAATACTGTATACTATAGGTCTTGGGCTGATAGAATGTATTTGCTATTTTTGTCAGGATTTTAAGGCTGTTAACCCTCACTCTAGACATTCCTCTCTCACCTCTCCTACAGTGGTAACTTTATTAATCATCATCTGTCCGTCATGCTGCACCATGTGACACCTCTTCTCCAAAGTGTGGCCTTCAAGCTGAAAAAGGGCATTTAAAGACAAGAAGTGCAAAATGAAACCAGAGAGATGTGGCACAACATTGTTAGACAGACAAGGGCACAATGATTTCAGCTGATAAAGGTGTGTAGGTGAAAGCCCGCAATGACTTACCTTGACATACTCATGGTAATCTTCCTCCAGCACCTCCAGGTTTGTATTCAGGTAGGCTTAAAAATTGTCAATAATAAAACGTTATTTATGTAGCCCCTTTCAAAACACAGTTACAAGGCTCGTTATAATTAAAAAAACAGGAAACAGTTAAAAGCAATTTGAAGATCGCACAACATTACAGCTGAAATACAACAACAAAAATGCTTTAGATGAGAAAAGAGTAAAAACAAGATCAAATAAAACATTGTTAAATGATGAAAATAATTGGCAAGGTCAGATGAATTTAAAAACAGGTGAATTCAGAATTCAATCCTGGGAAAGCACACCTCTAAATACGTGTCTTTAAGAGAGATTTAAAAGAGGATGAAGAGTTTGCTGGACTGATCACCTCTGGGAGGTTGTTCCAAAGAGTGGGAGCCCTGATAGAAAGGGCCCAGTCACCTTTGGTCCTAAGTGATGGTGAATAGGGCCTTCAGCGAGGACCTCAGGCTACCGTCTCCACATATGGTATTAAAACATCTGAAATGTACTAAGGAGCAAGTCCAGAACTGGCCTTAAAAGTCAGAAATAAAATCTTAAAATCAACTCTAAAATTTACTGGAAGCCAATGAAGAGAATCTAAAATCTGAATAGTGTGCTCCCTTTTACTGGATTTAGTGAGAAGTCTGGTTGCTGCGTTTTGGATGAATTGTAATTTATTTTATTATAAAATTAAAGCATGAATGACAATTGCTGCTTCTTCTAGATAAAAACATGCTGACGTTAGTGAGTTTCCTGAGCTGCAAAAAACACGACTGGACAACTGTGTTGGTTTTTACATTTGTACCCAATGTTTTGGAATCGAAAACACAGGTGTTGCAATGTGTAAGTAGTAACAATGTCAGGGCCAATCATTTCCTCACTATTGCCAATATTTAACTGTGAGAAATGTTTAGCCTTCCATCACTTTATATCCAGGACTCAGTCATTAAGAATATCAACTTGATCAGAGTCAGTGCAGCTACGTGTCATCTAGATAGAAGTTTACTCTGTCAATGAAGACAGAGCAAAGGATATGAATGTACCGACAGTGTAGTTGGCCCGAGAGACCTCAACACACTACAAATTAGGAAAACAACGTCATCCATGTCATGACACATGCGCTGCTAAAAGTCACAACACAGGCAAATACAGAAACGCGCTGCAAATTGTGAAAGCAACAATGTAAATGTTTCCAGGGGACCCAAAAAAAGTAATGAACCTGGTTATAGTTCAAGGCTTTGTGAAGTTCCACCACCACTGAAAAGTAGCAGACTTCAACAACTTTACAAATGTGTTGTCAAATTGATGAGGTTGTTTTCTTAATTTGCACCAGTTTTTTTCTATTCGCATGTGTTTTCTTTAACTTCAGTGCGTTGAGCTCTCTGGGCCACCATACATGTGTAGAAAATGGCAAAACAATGGAGATCAGGAGTGGCCCCTGCCTCCCCCGTCACCTGTCACTGTTGTTCCGCAGGGGGAGTCGTCGATGGCTCCCTGGCTCTGAGCATGCAGCACCACACAGGGCTGCTGGATCCTGCGGGCAAACTCTAAAGTCACACTGAAGCTCCCCACCTGTCTGCCGCCCTCTGACACAGTCACCAGAGAGTCTGCAAACACACACCTCAGCAGCTCCACAGGCTCTGCAGGGGACAGAGGGATCATTAGGTTGGAGAATAAAGACACAATGGGCAGCTTTTACAAAGGAAATGGTAAAGACGACAAATCCCATTTCTGATCTTTGCTCACATGAAATGTACAAACTCTATGTGGCTGAAGTGTCAAAACCAGGTGTTGCTGACTCTCAGACATAGACAGGTTCTGTTAACTGTTGAGGCTCCAGACTCATCACAGAAAATGAACAGAAAACTCTCTCACCAATGCTAGGACATGAACGTGATGGCTTCAACAGAGGCTTTCAGCTCTTCTCCATGACTTGGTCCTTGCCTCACAGTTAAAGCTCCTGCAGGAGTCTTATCCTCCAGCGAGGCTTCCATTGTTTATGCCTTTACCTCAGGCAGATACTCCAGGACGTCAAACAAGTCCCAGTGTGTCTGGATCAGCTCTAAGAGAAGGACAGTTGAGACACTGAGCTTGTTTTTATCATCTTTAGTTGTTTTTTATCGTCGGGACTTGTTTCTACAGCCTCGTCGGGTACGAAATAGAAGACGAGCGGGTTCCAGTAGTCATGACAACGACGCTGCAGTACCATAGAGACGGTTATAAGTGCGCGGTCGAATCTGGAAGTAAATTACCGTAATACCTGTTCACATCATGCCAGAAAACTCCTCTCCCATCGACAGTGAGTGGAAGTCTATTGACATCCCAGGAACAAAGTTAGTCGTGACAAAAACAATAATTCGTAATAGTCCGTAACGCGGCGCTGGACCACGCCCACTAATCACGCATTACGGTCCACTGCATCAGGTGTAGACAACACGGTGACATTTTATGTAAATCGAATTAAAGTTGTAAAACGAGGCTTACCTCCTTTTGGCAGTAGGTGGTGCTATCACTACATACAGACGAATAGATCTGTTCAGGTCAAAAAGCCCGGATGTTTCTCTCCAGATCGAATACATCTTTCACCTTTGCAACAGTCTAAGATATCAAAGGAATCTATAACCACTGACACTGACATTAAAGCAAATTGACAACAAGGAATTATTTGTTTAATTAATCCTTTAAAATATTAAATAGTAAGTCGCAAACATTATTATTCTTTCAGCTGAACACATTCAGAGCAAATCACAACAACTAAACTCAACAGTGCAGTAAATTGAGAAAAAGATCATAATGGCACACGAGATGAATGACCAACAGTTGATAGATTTTCCGCTGTACCTTGCAGGACTGAGGGCAAAGGAGAATGAAGAGAAGAGCAGACAAGAACTGCGGAAGATGAAAGAAATGTTCATCTTGTACAACGCCGAGTAAAATTGTGCAAGAGCAAACAACTGAGGGTGAATGAGTGCTGTGTACAAATGGAGACGGTGAAAGAAAAGTTAAAACTGACAGAAGAGTTTAAATAGCACAAAAACTGGAGAAAACTTCAGGAGAGAAACAATGAGGTCAAAGCAAAGCTGAACCCCAGTTGTAGTTGTCAACAAGAACAACACAACTTAGATGCTGCAAAATTATATGGAATAAGAATAATAATCACTGAAACAGAAAGTACTGGCGCTTATCAAATGTTTCCTCTATGTCAAAATGGATTAATATTCTATAATGAATATGTAGTTTACATCCTCCATATAAATATGTTAAAGCTTAATTGGTCTTGTTTCATGCATTAATTACTCATCTATTCTAGCTCTCATGAAAAAGGTGCTGCAAAATAAAGAGACAGTATAAAGCCTTATTAAAACCACCTCCAGTGAACTTTATTCTATGACAAAAGTTTAGAAAAGTATAAATGACAATTACTAATTATTAAAAATACATCATAAATTA
The DNA here is from genome assembly GCA_026259375.1 of Verasper variegatus. NCBI lineage: Eukaryota > Metazoa > Chordata > Actinopteri > Pleuronectiformes > Pleuronectidae > Verasper > Verasper variegatus. Next base: position 16,427,160 of record CM048053.1, on the reverse strand, counting down.
AGACATAAAGTTAGCAGTTTGCATGATTTCTGGAGCTTAAGCTTCAGGTGGTGACAACACAAGTGTTTTCCTCAGGGTGAACCTGACTTCAGGCATCTGCTTTGCTGCTCCACATTGTCCAGGGCCCTCTTTCTGGCTTACTTCATCATTCACACGGTGGAGGATGGTGGTGATGTCATCATGCCTTGAATAAATATAATGTACAAAAACATTACTATAACTACCACTGGCACAGATTATGATCAAATAGTGTAGTATGCACAGTGCATATTAATGGTTATGGTCAAACTACATATTTCATTTATAGTTATACATTTACCTGAGACAGCCCTTCTTTAGCTGCTGACACACTGATTGGATGAACCAGCTCCCGTCGATTTTGTGTCTAAATGATACATGGTCCTCAACAGTAGCGAAAGCAACCAGGACATCGGCCTCTTCAGGAATGAATAGTGAGGGTGAATCATCAGCCTCCAGGTCTTTAAACAACACTCCAGGCTGTATGTGCAGTCCCTGGCAGGCCTGGATCAGGAACACTTTGGGTTTGCCGGTGAGGGCCGACTGGTCGCTCGTCTTGAAAGTTTGAGTTATTTGTTTAATGGAGAGGGGCTTCCTATCCGTCCCGAAGACTACGCCCTTTAATCCGTGGCTCAGAACTGCAGCAGATGAAGGCATCTCCATGCTTCAGAGGAGTCTGCTGAGGTTCAGCGAACCCGCTGCCAATCCACTCTTTAACATTGAACTCCTGCAGCCTAGAGGGGTCGCTCAGAGAGGCAAAGTGCCTCAGCGCTCGCTCCATCTGGTCCTGGGTTTGGTCTTTACACATCAGCACTCTGAAGCGTAGCCAAGTGAACACCTCTGCCAAACATTCTGCAGGACAGGGATAAAAAAAAAAAAATCAGTTAAGCTTCAAACACGAACAAACGAGAGAATGGTGTGAAACAGTGCAGCTGTCTGATATGTAACATACGAGCATCTTTATTGGTTCCACTTCTCATTGTGCCATCCATGAAGTTCTCATTGTTTATGATGACACAGAGGCCAACGGGCTGGCTCTTCAACTGGTAACACTCCTCCTTAAAACAATGAAAACAATAGGAACACAAACATAAAAAGACTTATAATTAAGAGTTGAGTTTTCACTGGATTACATTTTGTGTGGTATTATACTACTATATTACAAAGCAAATATTCTGTGGTTAGTTTTACTTTCTTTATTTAAAAGTGGAGTCTTTCAGTTTCAGAGCAAGACTTATTGATTTCACATTCAGATTTTGTAGTGTACTTTCACTGTCATCACTACACCAGGCATTCCATTGACTTGTCACACAAAAACCACGGGCAGAAGAAAAAATCCAATAGCGGCGGAGAAATCCAAGAGCCGAGGTTTCATGTGTGCACAGAAGCAGTGAGAGCACAAGGAGAGCAGATGAAGCTGGATCGCAGGTGTATTTGAGTGCAAGCGCGCAGGGTTTTGAGTGAGAGCATTACAAAATCAATAAGTCCTGCTTTTAAAACTGAAACATCACGTTCTTGAATGAAAACAGCAAAAAAAAACCGTTTTATATGTTAATACAAAGTACTACGCATCTGTCTGGAGACATTAAGAACAAAAATATGAGCTGGGATTATCTGAGGAAAAAGTATATTTCGAAAGTACTACTCATGCATGGTCACAAATCACGTGCTATTTGAATATCAGGCAGAGATCTTACCCTCTTGAGCCTCTTGCTCTGTGGTGACGTAGCATCTGAGGAAACCAGAGTGAAACAGAATTACATCTCCAAACATAAAACATTTTTTGGTGTAAGCTCCATGTGAAACACACTATAGGCTCATATCAATCTGTGTATGTCAACATACCTGCTGACTCTTGGACAGGCTGGCAGGTGTCATTCAGCTCTATGCTCTTCAGCTTAGGGTAAGTATTTATTATGTCCTTGTCGGTTTCCAGGAGGTCCATGAAATGTTGGCAGGAGTCCTCTCCTTTGTTCATGATCTTATCCATGAGCTCAACGGCATGTCCCTCCACATCTTCCTTGTTGATGCTTTTCAGGTTGTTGTACTCACGTTGGGTTATCAGGTTTTTCTCGTGAACTTTGTTGAGGATCAGCCTGTAGTCTGCACACAAAGCCGTCAAAATGGCTGTTTTATTGCACCGCAGAGTGCCTTTGGCTGACATGTTGAATCTGAGATAACAACACAGAGTAAAACAACATTATCCAAGAGAACAGCTACACAAAAGTATCTTTATTTTGGTTCATATTTGAAGTAGGGCTGAAAATGTATCGAAAACGTGACTGATACAGTCCATATTTATGATGTGACATCTAAACTACACACGTGTGAAGGGCGACAGAGACGAGCCGACACACATACATGTTTGTACATCAATTTGAGTGAGGACATTCATTAGCGTAATGCATTCCCTTTCCCCTTACCCTTATCTTAACCATCAAAACGAAACTAAAACCCGAATGGGGGAGCCCGCCCTATACCGAAGAACATGGGTTTTTAGTTTATAGAGTAAAACTGTGAACATACTGTTCTGCAACATATGCAGTACATACACATATACAGTCTATGGTAGTACCATTGTAGTATCACTATATGACACAAGTTAATTACTGACTACTTCAAACATGAGCAATAACAACTTCTTCTGCCAACTTTGATTTAAAATCAATAGTTTGTGATCAAAACGAGATGATGTGGTTTTGAATGTATGTAAATGGTTAATAGCAAGTAGGAATTTGAACCATTTTAACTTTCTCCACTGTAAACATTCGTGCATCACGCAGTTATACAGTCAGAATTAAAAAGAGCTGACTGAAACCCGTTTCTACGATCATCCAAAATATCTTAAATGAAGAACTGTAGTGTAAACTAGTCGTAGCACAGGGTGATCAGACAAAGGCTTCGTTAACCTACCATCAGGAAGTGTTCCAAGTCTTCCCTCCACAAACACTACAAACACTGCCGTCAGTCCAAGGGAGCTCTCCGGCCATGTGACCACCACCTAGCGGTCGAGGAGGGGTAGCCACGTAGACAGCACAGGGAGGAAGCTAAAGGGGAGTCACTTCTGCGTGTTCCCACCACGGGCCCCAGGGGCAGCAATGAGCCGTGAACTCACATGCGCTCGAGAGTAAAGCAAAGAAGAATGCAACTTTCTCCTGTTAAAGAATAAAACTAACAACTGCATAACCAAGTGCAACTGTCCCTGGTGGTCTAGTGGTTAGGATTCGGCGCTCTCACCGCCGCGGCCCGGGTTCGATTCCCGGTCAGGGAACTCACTTTTGGATGACAGTTGAACTAATCCTGACATGACATGAACCTGTGTTTTACTCGCTCGAGGGTTATTTCCCATGAGCACATTGAAATCCAACAAAGTACAAAGCAAGAGACAGAGGGGGGGCGGTGGGTCACCTGACGATCTGTACAGTATGTGACGTCCCACTTCCTCTTTCTCCAGAAATGGGTCATTGTATTCTGTCTGTGGGTGAAAGCGACAGGGTGGAAGGACAACAGACGGTAACAGCCTCCTTTAAATCATATTAACAATGGTACTGTTATTCTATTAACATATGTTCTGTATAGGATTTGGTGTAACTCACCCTTGAGAGAGAGACAATAGTTCACGAGTATGTTTATTTATCCTTTTTGAGAGAGCGGTGTAGCTGAGTGTGCAAACAAAACACTGATAACTTCAACTTATTTTTTTTATTTTTGGAGGGGAAATGTAAAGTTTCTGTATGTGGTGGTAATGTGTGTGTTGTTAACACTCACAATCAGATGTAACTTAGAGGTGAATGACATGAAGATTGTATTTGATGGGTCAATCCCCCTCTACATGTGAGCTCTTGAAAAAGGGGAAGTCTGAAAAAGCCAGGAAACTATTCAGTGTGGAGGAGCTTGCCTGTTCTTTCTGTGACTCATTGCAGCTGATTGTTCATGCATCTCTCCCACTGCCCACTGTGTGTGTGTGTGTGTGTGTGTGTGTGTGTGTGTGTGTGTGTGTGTGTGTGTGTGTGTGTGTGTGTGTGTGTGTGTGTGTAAAACCTGTAGGTCGGCTGTGATGCTGCTCCTTGTTCTCTGGTCCAGTTTCCTGGTTCTGTGGCCATCACAAGGCGGTGGGTGACCTTTTGACACTGCAGACCACAACGTCAACTGCTAATACAACTTCAGTGTCCGCACCACAACACAGGCGCTCACACTCACATCCTGATGGATCATGATACACAGCTATGACAATTAAAACCAGCTGGTTGATTTTTCAGTTGTGTGTCTCATTGTAGAGTCGGGATGATTTTTTTCTTCATTGTGTGTTGTTTGTCGTGCACCGACAAAACAATGTGTCCATATGCCGACACCTAGCATTGTTAGCAAACAAACTTCAACTTCTTCTTTGACAAAAACATGGAGCTTGTGCGGAGGAGGCAGCGGCCAGTTTGAGAAATCAGGTTGTGTCAGACAATCCGACTGCACAGTGTGAGCACATCATTTGTGAGTTTAGGCTTCACATCTCAGATGATTTACTCACACAGGGTGAGGTGGAATTTAGCAACAACATTTTTTCTGTGTGGGAGAGGAGCTCAGCTTTGCAGATGTTTTACATAAACAAAAAAACCTACAGAACATTAGAGGAAATAAAAACTTGAAATGCACAATATGCAAAAATGCCCCCAGGAGATCGCGTGGTATTAAACAAATGTGCTGTCTTTTAGTTTAGACATTGGTTAACAGCAATCAGATTAGTATTCAGATTAGTAATCAGAATAGTTGGATGCAAAGAGTGTTCTGTCAAGATGCATCCTCTAAAATGTGGAAGTGGCACAAGTAAGAAGGTCATAGCTGTCTTTAAATTAGACGGCGTAGACAGATTAGAGAGAGTAGCTGCTGTTGAGGCATTTTACTCATAACTACAAATGTCAACTTCACTGTGGTGCTAGAGGAACGATCAGGGGGTCACCAGGTCCCCAGTCATGAATATCTATCCTCTGGGGAGCATGAAAGTCTGCAAAATATTTCATGGCAATGTGTCCAGTAAATGTTGAGGGATAAAATAATAAAACACATGGCTGTCTTTTGATGAGTCATATTCTTACTCTCCTATGAATTATATTTTAGAACCAGACAGTCAGAATGAGTTTAGTAGGCACTAAACCAAAGTAAAACTTGGTAGAAATGAAAGTTTTTCAGAAACAAAAAACCTATAAAACACTAGAGGAAATAAAAACTTGAAACACACAATATGTCTCCTTTATTTTTGATGGACTTTACCTGCACACCGTCGAGTGCAAGTTAGAACATGGCAATCTACGGCTAAAATCAGTTCTACTTCTGGTTCCCCTCATGCTTTAAGTCTAGATGAACTGTGTTTTCTCTTAACAGCGATGGAGGGCATCAATCAGGATGTCTGTCAGGGGGAAAACATCATCGAGGTGGTAAGAATCGAAATCAAACACCACACATGCATGATAGAAATTTGCTGCAAGTATAAAGATTTATTTTTTGTTTGTTTGAAAAACTATTTCAGCTCTACGTGTCTGACTTCATGAATTCTTCGCTCCAGGAGGAGAAGGAGTTAGAACTGACTGATGTGCATGAAACCTTCATCTGCCTCCTTTACCCAACAAATCTTCTCAACTGCTCCTGGTCATTCCTCACATTGGAGAAGGATACGCAGCTCTTTGTCTCTATCAGGTACTCATATGGTTTTTATATTCTAGGTGAAAGAATAACACAATCATGTTCCACAAACCATAAAATGTGCCATGCTTATAGAGGAAAACTGTTCAAGTTTAGGAGATGAAATATGAATACATTTACAACAAAGGCAAGTTCAGCTGTATCAGTTGCTTTGAATGTTTCCCTGTGTGTTCATTCAGTGTCTGCGATGATAACACAACAGTTCAGTCTCTGAGCCAATCACCTGTGGAACGGGTCGGATCAAGGTCTTTAATTCTGCAGCAGCATGAGAAGTTAAAAGTAGTACTTCAATTTAACATGTCCCAGCATGACAAGTGGACAGTCTACACCTACGCATACGACATGGACACAATGGGTGAGACTCCAGAGTAAACTGTTGAGTTGTTTTTGAGTATTTGAAAATGTCAATTTGATAGATGGTCTTAATTAATGAATAATGCACAATGTATCACTTAACTTTGATTCCACTTGACTCAGCAGTGGACAAATAGATATTAAATATAATTTGTGAACAGTGCAAATGGGAAGCATATTACCAATAAATGATCTTAACAATGCAAAAAATGCCCCCAGGAGATCACGTGGTATTAAAACAAATGTGCTGTCTTTTAGTTTAGACATTGGTTAACAGCAATCAGATTAGTATTCAGATTAGTAATCAGAATAGTTGGATGCAAAGAGTGTTCTGTCAAGATGCATCCTCTAAAATGTGGAAGCTGCACAAGTAAGAAGGTCATAGCTGTCTTTAAATTAGACGGCGTAGACAGATTAGAGAGAGTAGCTGCTGTTTAGGCATTTTACTCATAACTACAAATGTCAACTTCACTGTGGTGCTAGAGGAACGATCAGGAGGTCACCAGGTCCCCAGTCATGAATATCTATCCTCTGGGGAGCATGAAAGTCTGTAAAATATGTCATGGCAATGTGTCCAGTAAATGTTGAGGGATAAAATCATCATTCTAGTAAACTGAAGGTTTGTGTTCAGATAATCCACAGCAGAGATTTACAATTAATGGTTTTGTGCCACAGAGGTCGTGTTCCCACCCTCAAACATCTCTGCAGCATTCAAAGATGGAGACCTATTGGTGAAGTGGGCTCAATCAAGCCCCAGGTGCTTTGAATTCCAGCTAGTACTGGGTAACCAGGTACAGTACATGTCTGTCTGTGTGTGAGGATGACTGTGGAGGTTACATTACACTACATTACATGTCATTTAGCTGATGCTTTTATCCAAAGCGACTAACAATTACAATTAGTGCATTCAGCATCTATTGTAATTATTACCTCGCCCAAGGAGGGTATGTTTTCATCTGCGTTATTTATTTTTAGGATTACACAAAACTACTCATTGGGTTGCCATGAAACATGAAAAGCATGCAGTTTGGGTCAAAGAAGAACCCATTAATCAATTTTGGTGTACGTCCAGGTCAGGGGGCAGATCCAGGATTTCTTTGACATTGTGAGATAGGACGTTTTTCCACGTTTTCCTTAATTTCTCAGAGAATAATTCATGGATCTTACATGAAATCATATGGTGTTTTTTTCCGATTTTTGTGATTTTTTTGATTTTTCCGTCGTGTGTACATGGTATATGTATCTGGTCTCAATATGCTGATTAAGTGGCCAATTAGCCTTGGTGGAAGTATGTGCTCACAGAGTGTCCTTCTTTCTGCTAAGGCATATTTTCATCTTGTTTGTTTGTCTGTTTTATAGTTAGCAGGATAATGCAACAACTTTCACTTTCTTCAACATTGTGAGATAGGACATTTTACAACATTTCCGCAGATTTCTTAGATAATAAAAACCATAGATCTTGATTAAAATTAATTAGGCAAGTTTAGGGGACTGATATTTTTGAGTGTGGTGCAGATCTCCCAAAAGGTCTGGATTCAGTGTTTGAAATGTGGTTTCATAAGGGGACTGTTGCTCTACTCTGTATTTGTTTCTGCTGAGGGAGGTTATGTTTTCATCTGTGTCTGTTTCTTGAACTGAGGAATATTTTCCTAACAGGAGCCTCCTAAACATCTGACATCCCAGCAGTCTTACACAGAGCTGAGTGCGGATCCTACTTTCACCTACAGAGTGAGGATTAGGACAAGGAAGCTGGACATTTGCATCGGATCTGAGTGGAGTGAATGGAGTCCCACTGTCAGTGAGTGATATCATCTCAAGTAGATGTTTAACTAAAAACTAGTGTTGACTTATTGTTGACATCTTTATTAATTTGTTGATTAGTTGATAACTGGACACATGATTATGCGACAGGTTACAGTTACTGACACAGGGATCTTAATACTCATGTGTGCATCTGTTTGTAGCGGTGGAACCGCCAGGTGAGCCGGACAAACTCAACACCCTGTCGATCATCTCGATTTCATTTGGAATACCCATGATCCTCCTGGCTTTGCTGCTGTTGGTGCACCATCAGAGGTAAACAAACACACAAACACACTGATTCAGACATCAATACAGCTTCTCACAGACTCCTCACAGCCTGATACATAAAGTGTGTCTTCTAATTTGAATGTGAAACTGAAGTGCGTGAGAAAGAACTCAAAGCTGACACTTAGGTCAGCAGACACAGTCAAGTTAGGTGAGAAAACAAAGTGCAAGAAGGAGAAGTCCAAGGGGCTGTATGGGTGGTGGTAGTGTTGTTATTCTATGATAAGCCACCGCAAAACTTGCAGTATGTTTGTGTTTGTGTGTGTGTGTGTTTTAGGGTGTCTAAAGTTCTGTTTCCTCCGATTCCTCACCCACCGCCGAAGTACGTATATTTCCTGGAAGAAAATGACACGTTCAATGTAAGTACACACCCATAATGTACACACATACTCATATCATGTCAGTCACTCACCAAGCCACATTCATGAACGAAGGGTGCCATTGTTTTGCTTCTTGTGTTGTGTTTCCAGTTCTTCCATCCTGTGCTGCCATCTAAGGCTGAAGAGGAGATCACTAAGGTGGAGGAAGAAGAGGAAAACCCTTTAAAGATATTTTAAAAGTAATATGGGGAGGACACTTTCAAATTTACAGTATTTACACCGACCTAACACCAACAACATTTTCCCTCAGCTCAAAAATGTGTTGAATATATGCATATGAATGTGGGAGTGTATTTGTGTGGGAGGTGTGTTTTTTGGGTGGGGTCTTGTGTTTTACAGCCTTATATTCAATGGTCTCAAGATCAAGAGTGTTAGCTCAGGTTTACACTTATAATATGGTTCAATACTTGTTGGCCGCTTCGCTTGTCACACCTTAGCTTAGGGTAAACAAATCTTTGTGGATATGGTCAAATCTTTGGACGCATTTGCAGATGTGTCTACATATATAAATCTCAGTTCACTTTCATTTCATAAACTTCAGAACGCATTTGCAGATTCTTTTACAGACTTTTGAGAAAGACACACACACATACACATTTGTACAGCTATCTTAGTGAGGACATTCATTGGCATAATGCATTCCCTAGCCCTCCACCCTAACCCTAACCATCCAAACTAAATGCCTAACCCTCAACCTAACCTAAACCTAATTCTAAACCTAATTCTAACCCTTAAACCAAGTCTTAACCACCAAACAGTCCATCAAAGACAGTCACAAAGTGAGCACAGGCCAAAAGGTCCTCACTTTCACAAAATGTCCTCACTCCGTAGGTTGTAGACTCAAACCGGTCACACACACACACACACACACACACACACACACACACACACACACACACACACACACACACACACACACACATTTCTCTACCTGAGAGCACTGGTCCTGAAATGTGGATCTAGAGCTTTGACAAAATGTTTGTACCTTTTTGTGTGTGTGTCAATAAAGTTTGGTAATGCATCATCTGCTTTTTTTAAAATCCAGTCATTTATTTATTAATTTATTCAACCTTTATTTGTACATAATGGTCCAGTTTGCAGTCGTTATTATAGCAGCTCATTGTTTACAGGATGGTATCAGCAAAAGCAAAAATCTAGCATTTAGACAAGCGTTGACACTTACACATCTGACAATAAAACATAATAAAAAAAACAACACAGCATTTAAAAAAATATGAAAACAATAAAATGGGATGAAGAATGAATCAACACAAAAGCAAAAGTTTGACATTTTATGAAATTTGCTAATTTGCTTTCTGTGTTAGATGAGAAGATGATGAGAACACCACTGTTACAACATCTTTCCATTAAACATGAAACTACAGTTAGCTGAGCTTAGCATAGCTACAAACTATGTTGACTGCTTTCATATAAGGACTTTTGAAGTGCTTCTCACCCACCTCAAGGACAACCTACACTCTTCTAGAGGATCTAAAGAAACTTGTTGATATTAATCTCATAAAACAATTTTTTCCTGTCTAACTAAGAGAAACGTGTGTCTAAAAAGTTGTAGAAAGTTTGACTTTTTTTTGGTGGTGACTTCCTCTATATAAAATTAGAAAGATAAAAGGGTCATCTACCAACAGACCAAAGTATCGATAGGATAACCTCCATGGTTCAAAAGTGTAATAAGCTGGAACTGTATGAGCCTAACAAACTGAACCAGGTTTAGCCACAGAGCAACAAATACATATATTATCAATGAGAATAAAGTATTACAGCAACAATGAACAGAATCACTGAAATGAACAAAGCAAAAGAGAACAATTACAGTGAGCTGATGATAAAGTGGCACAACTAAAGATAAACAAATAAACACCAAAAATATGGCAGATCCTTGATTTGCCACATTCTGCATGTTTCTCTCATCTTCTCAAGGCACAACCTTAACAGACGGACCTGCCGCCGCCGCCGCCGCCACCGCCGCTGCCGCCGCCGCTGCCGCCACCGCCGCCGCTGCCGCCGCTGCTCATTTCCATGTAGACAAACTCTGTAGACTCTACAGAGTAGAGGAAAAAGTTTGAACTGTAAGAGAACTGAGTGAGTAGGTCATGAGGGACAACAAACATTTCACTGCCGCAAAAGGAAACTGTGATACACAAAAACACTGAAACAACCACTCGTGTGTCTGCGTTTGTATCTGTTTGAGTTTTTATATACTTTTTGAATGCTTTATAGTGTAACATACTGAAGAAAGTATATGTGTATGTGTGTGTGTGTGTGCGTGTGTGTGTGTGTGTGTGTGTGTGTGTGTGCGTGTGTGTGTGTGTGTGTGTGTGTGTGTGTGCGTGTGTGCGTGTGTCATACCTTGTCCCGTACTGATGTACTGCAGCTGTGTTCTGTCCAGTGGGTGTGTGAGGGGGACTGTTGTGACACCAGAGGCTGAACCTCCTCTGTAGTTCTCTATCAGTGTTTCCAGTGTCCCAAAGCTCTGCCGTCTGATGCCTGAACTCTGACACACACAAACACACAAACCACAAATAGCCTCCTTGTTTATATGTCTGCGAAGTGGGTGACGTGTGCGATCTGGATGCAGATGTTCGCTCACCTGAGGACACCAGCCATCGATGGAGTGTACGATCCTGACGGTGTGCACAAACGGTGCTTTCCTGCAAAACACACATTTCAGAGATTTAAAGGGTTTACTGTGAAATGCGTAAAATTTGAATCTCTGTTCACACATATTTGAATGGAGTGATTCAATCTGAAAGAGATTGTTAATGAACCTGAAACAAACTTTCATATACTCCTCACAAATCTTTCTAGAGCAGTGGCAGATTGAGGATTTTGTCTAAATATGGGGGGGGGAGGCAACAAATTACACAGAGGGACCAATTATATGTTCAACACCCATGCACAACTCTGGATTCAGTAAGGTGCACATTTAAATCATTCCTTGTTTACTGTTAACTCTGTAGCTTTGAGAAAAGTCACATATCACTGATCTTATTTTGAAAATTGTTCCTTGTTCAAGCACATTTGTGAACTTCAGAAAAGCTTTGAAAGTAAAAATTCTTAACAAAATATTTATAGCTACTATTGTTAGTAAGTGACTAGTTTATCTAAATAAAAAAAGAACTACTGACTGAATAGGGGCACTTCAGAATTAGCTGGGGCCAGTGCCCTTTGGCAGTCAAAGGAGCAGGGGAGATAAATGAACCTGATGTGTGAACAATCGATGTCACAACATGAAGTTCAACTCTATTCCACGTGATGCTATAAACCTTAATAACAATAAACATGGAGATGGTTCACTATTTACTATAAGTCAATGTCACAGCATGGGATTTTAGCCTTAATGCTAATGTGTGGGAAGTACATTGAAATCACGTAGACTGTACATGCATAGCTTATACAATTCAAATGGCAAATGGCCTGTATATATAAAGCGCCTTCCCAGTCTTATTAACCAATCAACAGTACCACTCACATTCTTTCCATTTTCCTACGCAGACTGGAGGAGCCACGGTTAATGGAGATCCACAAAATGTTTTAATCCAGTCACAGATTGTTTCAACAAATATTTACTCACGTTCTTCAGAAATTCATTGATGTAAAATAAAAAATGGAACAGCATTGATATCAGCAACTTAACACACACATGCCCTCACAATGTATTATATATATTATGCTAATCAGCTTTTACTATATCAGTTTACACTGGCATGATCAATGTAGTGTTGTTCTTATAGATTGCTGTCAATTCATAAAAATCACCTGTGGTTAAAAGTTAAAACATTTGATACTTAAACATTTGAACATTGTAGCAAATAATAAATATGAAACAACACAGCTCTGCAAATTTCCCAGAGAGTGCAAACAAAGTCTGGCAGCTGGCAGGAAATTGTCATATAGTGTTTATGATATACTTTCTTATTTTGTACAAAGATGAAACAGTAACTCGTGTTTAAAAGGTATATTACTGAGAAGAATTATATTGATATTTCTTAAAATGAGCAACATTTTGTAAAGTTTTTGCTGACAGTACAGTATTAAGGTGCAGAGGAACAAGAAAATAAACACCAGTATCCATTAGAATAGGAGATTATAACAACAAATATAATCGCAAAGAAGTTTAAAGCTTTAAGACATTATATCAATGTCTATGCCAAATGTACAGGGCTGAAAAGTTTTACTAATGACTTATATCTTTTTTTTTTTAACAGACTGGCTTTCTCAGCTGGACTGTACATAATATATAAACTGTAAATAAAGAAGGAATAAACTATTTAAATCAATAATTATCCAACAAACCCTTAACTATCACAACCCTCACATCTCACCTCACACACAGACAGTAGGCCCCCTGCATGGTTTCGCTGTCTCTCAGCAGAAAGCTGCCATCACGTCCAAACCTCTCCAGCAGCCTCTCTGTGGCCTCACTCCCAATTCTCCCAAAGTAAATGGACCGAACCAGCTCCCCTTCCTGCTCCATGTCGCCTCTGAGGCCAGCACTCATGTGAGTGTAGAAAGGTGCAGACGCAGCAGATAGTTTTGGCAAAGTATGAGCATGTGAAAATATAAGAAGAGCATCTCTGGTTTTCACACTTCTCTGTAATGCGGCTTGCAGCTCATGCTGTGCACTTTGTCTGAGTTAAAAAAAAAAAGGTGATCTGATTAAAAATTTTTCTCTTGAGCACGTTGATTTTCACGTCACAAAAAACAAAAATCTACTTAATCCTCCTTTCTAATCCTCATCACTAGTTTGCTTTCTGAAAACCTGTGTGTAAACATTTGTTTGTCACTCTTTTATGGCAATACATGTGTATTTCTTCAGTATAACACATCAGACATTTGGACACTGTCAGTTTCACACTGACAGCGGTGTAAACCCCACCAGGATGTGGTGTGCTGCAGACAAACCCTGTTGAGCTATACAATTTAAATAAAAATGTGAGAGGAAAACAGAGGGCTCATTTGTGTGGAGCATGGAGTAAAGTATCTGTGTACACCAGCGTTAGGCTTATTGCTCAAAGAGAAATGTATTGTTCATGGGTTATTGTAAGGTTAATATACAGTGTAAGCGAGGTAGAGAAGTGTAATAAAATTAGGGCTGTCAAACGATTACAATTTTAAATCAGATTAATCACAGGGTAGCTGTGGTAACAACCAAACCTTTACACAATTAAATGTGAATGTGAAATCTGAATCTGAGCCCATCTGTAGAAGCAGTGTTGAGCCCGTTCACACTTAAAAAGAACGAGTTCCAAGTTCAGTTCACGCAGATGAAAATGAACTAATTCACGTTCATAATTCATTTCTTATTGGGATGATTTAGGTGACAAACGTACAATCAATGTTTGGTTCTGAATCGATGGTGTGGGATCATGTCTGCGTGTTGACGAGTCATTTTCATGATGTTTAAATGCAGCCTCATAAACTCTGGAATCAAACAAACACTAAGTGACTTAATGTACTGATCAGGTCCTGATAATGAGTGTTTATTAGTTCCAGTGAGAGCAGAGTGGAGGAGGACACAGAAACTCCAGCTCGGTACAAACCAGCTGCAGCTTCTGATCTGATCATGACGCAGTGAACAGTGAAACTCTGTGTTTCACTGTTCTTCTACAAAGTCACTGACCGGCTGCTTCACGTGAACGAGCTCTGATCTCACTGCGTGTGTCGCTCTGAGCGGGTGAGTGGGGGCGGGTATGGTAAGTGTTAATTCCACAAATTAATTATCCCGAGTTAACGCGTTAATTTTGACATCCCTAAGTAAAAATATACGCTTAACATTTTTCTTTTGGTCACTATTACTGTATAACTTTGCTTTGACATTAAGACATTATTATGCAGCTGTAAAAGGGTTTGAGAACATTTCTCAACTTATAAGTGATACGTTTTTATCACTTATCATTTAAGTAAACACTAGTCATTAACATTTTTTATAAAATATTATATACATGTACATATACTGTGACAAATCTTCAACTTAAATTCAAATGAAATAAAAAAAAGGGTTCAATTTGCTCCTCGTTCATCTTTTCTTGTCCTTCTTATTTTCTGGCCTGTAGTGAGTCGATGGTCTGAAGCTCTGCAGAAAACCTTTCCCCCAAATCTCTGTTGGCCTGCAGGAAACCACCAAGCTTCTTCAGCTGCTCAGTATCCTAATGAAGAGACAGTTCAAATTACATGTCATATTTATTTAAATGTTTGAATGTTTATATTTATTTTTGTTCAAGTGTAAGTGTATGTTTGTTCTTTGCACCCGTGTCTCAGCATCTTCATCGTCAGTTTGCAGTAACTCCTGCAGCTTCTCCTGGAGCAACTCAGCTTCCCATTGGCTGATTAAGTCGACGATGGCCTCCGATTGGCGTAAAGAATCACACACTAGACCCTCCGAGTCAACAGAGTCCAGTTGGTCCAAACCAGAGACAGATACGGACAAATCGACAGTCAGCATCTGTTCATAACATGCACATGCAAAAAAGCTGTGAGGCAAAATAACAGTAATGTGACCGAGTGGTTCTCAAACTGGACATATTTTAACAACAACAACAAACACACACACACACACACACACACACACACTCACCTCATCTATTTCTTGCCCAACTTTTGCCATCTGTGGTACGTGGCTGAACTGCCGCACAAAGTGTTTCAGAGTCGTCTGGTACCGTCTTATCCATTCATCCTTGATACGCAACTCACAAGAATGCATTAACTCATTCCTGTATTGGATCACCTGGAACCACACACACACGCGCGTTGGCACACACATCAGAAAATTTGTATCAGAACAAAATGGTCATAAATTCACTCCCATTGATTTGACAAGTTAGTGTTAGAAAAAAAAAGCCAATTGAAAAACTCCCAAGAAATTTCTGCAATCATCCAGTCTGACACATAAAGTTCTGTTAAATCACAACGTCACACTTTCTTTTCTTTCATCTACAGAGTAAACAAATTAGATACAACATGTAAATTAGTGAGGTTTAGCTGTTGGAGTGAAAATAATGCATTTTGCATATTAGAGAAAAGGCATTTACAATTTTATATTTCTATATGACTGCTGCCAAAATCTTTACCAAAACCAGCTCCCGGTATACAAGACTTGGTTGCAGCTGGTCTACAGCTATAAAAAACTAAGCAGTAACAAGGTCAGGTTATAGATAAAGGATCAACCAACAGTTCATTGTAGCGTCTACACTTAGGGACTTTCATATCTAACTCAGATGCACCAGACAGAGAGGCACCAACTTCAACTCTCACCTGACTTCAACTGTTTTGCGTATTTCTCCAGGGACAAGACGTAAGGACACAATGTGATTTAGGAATGCATACTATAGGCTTAACTACCCAGGATGCTGTGGGTAACATCTTCAGACTTGCGGGTGACACTTGCTCATGTTACTCTGTTAGCGTTTGTATATTGTTTCACCTTCTGGTCTCCTTGATGCATCAAGTCTACATTAAAACCTTCTGCATAAGACATCAGCTGCTGCCTGAGTTCTCCTTTCACCAGCTTCCAGAAAACCTCCATAACACATAGCAAGCTGGCTAGAAGAGCATTAGGCTAAAACATAAAACTTAACCAGAAACAGATCAACTAATAACACAAACTAATAATTCCTCTTTCTCAATTTGGTGGGGAAGAGAACATTTTCTTGGTGACCTTTGGCACTAATGTGCCTGAATCTTATTTACACATATTTATCAAGGCCTTTCATTTGTTACATTGAATTTAACACATTTTATGACTTTGACCCGCAGGTGGTGGGTCACATAATAATGTTCTGACTTAACAGCTTATCAATGAGTGACCACCAGTAGAACAGTGTGTCCATTTTAGACTATACATTTACCTCTCTCACAAATTTTGGATCCACAGTCTGGAAACAGTCACAGGAGTTGATGAGGTTGAGCAGAGCAGAGGCATCGCACTGATCCGCCCCCTTCACTTTCCCCTGACCTCGTGGCATGTAGGCCTACAGAGAGAGAGAGAGAGAGAGAGAGAGAGAGAGAGAGAGAGAGAGAGAGAGAGAGAGAGAGAGAGAGAGAGAGAGAGAACGATAGATCGATCGATAGATAGATAGATAGATAGATAGAGATAGATAGTGTATATACATATATACTATTCAGGCATTTTCAAAACAGTGTTATTGGCTAATATGCTGTGGTATATTTGACTTGACCATGTGATGACATAATTTGACAGAATTGAATCACGGAGCTTCTCAAGTCTCAGAAAACTCAGGTCTGCAGTCTAATGTGTGTGTGTATGTGTGGAGGTTGCAGCCCTAAGGAAATATAGTAATATGCTGGTTTGGAATAACTGCTCTAAATGTTGGTACCTTAGCCACTTCCCAGAAGTCTGTTCTCCAGGAGGGAGGGGAACAGTTCTGCCAGTGCACTGATCCTGTTCGGCTGTCTCTGGTGTGCCAGGATCGCCATCTTCCACTCGCTACACGCCCTACATGCCAAGGAGAGCTACACACACACATGCAGTGAGAATACTAATGTCACATTTCAACCAAAATCCTTTAGTCCCAGGAACCTTTTCAAATAACTAAATGCATCTCTAGTGCTACAAGCCCCACCTTGAAGGTTCCTGTACTTTCTTAAAGGTTTTAGTGTAAAATACAAATTCAACAATGAACTCATTCAATCTAAATATACCTAAATATACACAAACATCACAAGTGAGAATTCAAAAATCAAACTTCATTTAAAAAGTAAATAAATAAAATAAAATAAAAATGTCAATTAAATATTATATTATATATATATGTATATATATGTATGTATATATATATATATATATATATATATATATATATATATATATATACATATATATATATGTATTATATATAATACTTAATACTAAATAGTGGGGCTTTCCCAATTTTATTTTTAATGTGCTGAAAATGTACAGATTTTTTAATTTTACATTTGTGTACGAAAAATGGTAAGTGGAAAAAATACTTTCCTCCATTAAGAGACTAAATGAAATTTTACTAAATGTTAAAGCTTATATGTTATTTCATACTTTCTTGTTTTGAAGGGTAAACAGAGCTTTGTCTGGAACATTATTCAGACCCTGGTTCCTGTACAGATTCCCAGATCCTGGAGAAAGTTCACGCTGTGGAAACGTAACTTGAGTCCAAAGTGAGAAACAGTTCAAGTCCTAGAATCATTCAGTGACACTTTAAAGCAGCAGTTGATCAGACATGACAGGCTGATCCCACCTTGTTCCCTCTGCAGGCATTGGTCTCACACGGCCTCCTGAGCAGCGGGCTGTGGGTGAGCAGATCCTTGTGGAAACCTCTCATGTGCTGGCTGGTGAAGGAATGGAGGCCACTCTTCAGTATGAGCAGACACCGTCCTGCCTTCAGCCAGTTCTTATACTCACTGTCGTTGAGACGAAGCAACAGCTCCCCACTCACCATCTTGGCCCTCCTCACTTCCTGAGAAACGAAACAAATACAATCACAATCCTCTTCCCTAGCTCCACCCACTCAGGTTAAGTAACACAGTGACCACTAGATGACGCCATCGGCTTGGTAAACTGCAGTATGTGACGGGCTGATTCTCACAATTGTAAATTGAACTTCTGTAGTTTCCCTGCAGAGATCCAGAAGAAGCCTGAGATCTTCAGCACCTCTCAGGCTGAAAGTTGCTGACCGACACCTGCTTGTCCAGGGTCATGTCACAGTCTGTGACCAGGGCTTGTTTGCCCCACAGAGCAGAGTCACAGATCCGTGATGTAAAGAGACATGCTGTATGAATACCAGTGTTTTGGCCTATACCTGCTTTATTTTCCTCAGTAAACCGATTTTCATTTTCTGAACCCTGTAGAGCTGAGACTGGGGAAGCTGTTGAAGAAACCTTTCTACTGCACCCAGGTAAACGATAGAGCTCGACAGACTCATGATCGCTTCAGCTGAAACCTCATGACTCAGTCAATATTACTCACTTCACTAATAGCACATGCAGGTATAGAGTCAGTAACAAAGGTCTTACAAACAATAACATTAAAAGCTGTGCAGGGTGCATTTACCAAACTAGCCTGAACTCAAATCAGACTATAATGGTTCTCAGTCGAGCATCCAACAGTCCCTTTACATTCACTCAAGCTGCTACAAATTTCACATTAATATCAATTCCCTTCATGTGCCTGGTCCTTTTCGTCAAGATATTCCTGCAGTGAAGATGTTGAAAAATGCCTCACAATATTAAAAAAGGTGAAAAGTAAGTCTAGATACACTGTATTAGTATGTGTGAATGGGTAAATGGCAAAACTGTACTGTAAAGCCCTGTGAGCGTTCATCAGAGACTAGCAAAGTGCGATAGACAGTATATACAGGTTATTACCTGAAAAAAACATTTGACAAGGGTGAAGACATGACCTGCTTGGTAATAAGGTGTGCAGCTTCATCAAGCAATGCAAGAATTTCATTTATGAATCTCCAAGCTATAGAAAAAAAAATTAAATAAAAGGGTCACAGAGCCATTCGCAGGTGACACTGGGCAAGAGATTGGGACACTCGACAGGTCGCCAGTGTATCACAGGCCCAACAAACAGAGACAAACAACCATTCCAACTCAGATTCACACCTATGTTTGATTTGGATTCTCCAGTTAACCTAACCCTGGATGTCATTGGACTGTCGGAGTATTCGTGCCCAGCTGGGATTCAAACTGGGAACTTTCTTACTGTGAGGCGACAGTGCTACTGTCCCCCTAAAAAATGTTCAGAGGTCTGTGGATGAATAACATATCACAGGTTGATATTGATATTTGTTAACACATTAACTGCTAGTTATCTATTAACATGATCAGCAAACATGCATGAGTTACATCACTTTTCAATTGAAGTTGTTTTGCCGGCCAGATAATGACATCCAAGACTCTTCTTGCTCTGTTTTGGTCTCCAGATATCAGGGCTGTCAAACTTTGAAATCCTCTGCTATAGGTGCTAGCTGGTTTTTTGAGGTGTCTCACTGAAATGTCAGGTCAGATAATCTACACCTGTGTTGAACACATCAGAGTCCATAACCAGCTGGAGTGCCTGGTGCCACCCTGCAGCAGCCTGTTATGAAAGGTGGCATCACCCAGCTGCTACCTCTGCTGTTTGATGCGAGGAGGAGGGTCGGAAAATCTAGAAGTGCCTGGTCGGCAGCTGCATGCGCTGACTTCCCTGAGGCTGTTGAAGGTGTTCATCAGGGAGGAACTGGACTTTCTGACAGATACCATGTATCAACTGACACTGTAGGTGCTGGCAGGAGGAGAGAATTTACTAAACCCCTTTCTATTTCAAGCCTGAGCAGTATGGACGGACATGTTGAGAGAAAACACACCGTAAAACATTTCAACCCAGACAACAGCCATTGACATCCCACCAGCCATTCCTGGGTCTGTTGAGTTGCTCCGTGGCGTATTTTGTCCTCATTGCTGCAGATATCTGTCCAAACTTATACAACAACAAGATATTTTTAGCATAGCCACAGAATTACACAGCAAAATCATCAGCTTCTTTCCAGAGCTGACAATTTACACTGAGCTACGATCATAAAAGAATTCATTCTAAGGAGAAAGAGATGTCAGTTTATCACCCAAATGAATGTATACGTACAAAGATATAGGAGCTGGGGTTTATCCAAAGATCGACCGATGTAAGGAATCTGTTACAGAAAGAGGCATTGACTGGGAAGAGCCACCATACTGTCAAAATGTGTGCAGCAACCTGCAGGATGTACCAAACATCCCAGAGTGAAGATATGGGCCAGGAGTAGGCAGGTTCTTACAAGCTATCGTCGACAGCAGTGTCTGTCGAGATGAAGAAGAAATATCTCAATCACTATGAAGATTACGATTACATCTTCTTATTTTTGAATGTGCCCCTTATCTTTCATTTAATTATAAAAAGCTGCCTGCTAACTAAAACCACTTCACTCCCAGTGCTGGAACATCAAAACCGACAAACAATAAACAGCCTTGGTACTGCAAAAAAAGGTAAAGTGAATCAGTTTTTCAGTTTATAGCTAAAGTAGTAGTAGCACGACCTTAGAGATGGTCAGTTTACCATATTCAGTTAGCTGACATCGTTAAGTTATCTACTACCTGCAAAAGTAATGCATTTTCTCTGCGTCCTGTGACATCTCAAATGTTAGCATGCTAACATGCGAAACTAAGATGTTGAATGTGGGAAAAATTATAACTACTAAACACATGTGAATTGTCATTGAGCATGTTAGCATTCTAGGGAACCATATTGCATTCACTTGCAAAAAAAAATTTGCTCTGTTTTGGGGGATTATTATGTCAAAATACAGAGAAGATTTAGTCTGCTTTGAGAGTGTTGAAGCAAACATGTCCCTCCTGTGCGATCAAGTTTTATTTGGTCTGGGTTTGAGACATTGGAATTTATGTTGTGTGGCACCTCAGGACATCAGGATTGTTCCGAAAGTAAAAAGGACTTTGAGCTATGATATTAATTTTCTTCACAGAGCTGCTTCCTTCACGACTTGCAGTGGAGGGTAGTATTGTTCACTAAATATTGTTATTTAACATTTTTATACGTGCAAATATATATTGGCAGGAAATGAATCAGAGCTGTAAACTGGATTAAGTTCTTTTTCAATGAGTTCTTATTGTTCGCCTTCTTCTATCTCCTAATCTTACAGTCTGATATATTTATATAGAGTAATACTTCTGTCTTTTTCAGCGTATGGATGCAAGACAAATAACTCAATAACTCAAATAACAATTTGTTTGCTTGTGTTTTTTCTTAGCCCTGTGATTGATTATCTTCTGCCCAGGTATACACTGGGACATAGTCTGGCTCCCATGGCCCCAACTTGAAATACCGACAGAATGATACGAGTGAACCTCACCGTTCTGTGTGTTTTTAAATGACTGATTTTCCTCTTGTACAGGCCTAGAGGTGCAGCTGAAATAGACAGTAACAGTCATAGGATTCCCGGTTAAAACACATTAAATTACAATTATGAAAATCAAAAGACATTTTGTGTTGTATCAAATAATTTCATCTTTACATGAAAATTTAATTAGTCTTTTAGGATGCACAGAGAAAAACAAATATGCCTCTATCTTTGTAATTGGATCTCTATGGACGATAGTTAAAGTAGATTATACGCCCTGGAGTGAGTGGGTGAGTGTGCACGTGTGTGTGCATGCTGATAGGTATGTGCGGGAGTGTGTGGATAAATACATATATGCATTTTTGTGTGTTAGTGTGTGCGTGTGTGTACCCGCAATCCCAGCAGGGTGTTTTTTTTTTAAGCAGAGCAGATCAAAGAGACATTAGTATTCTGAAATAAATCACATGCTCGGGCCTCACTGTGTGGGTCCCCAAACACATACACAGGAGACACACACTCTCAGTCTCATTCGCTCCATCTTCCCCTTTCTCTTTCCCCCAACCATCTCTCTCTTCAAAAGACACCACCAGCCCACACCTCCCCCTCCTCCTCCTCCTCATCCACCGCCACCCCTTCCCTCCACCCCCCCCCCCCCCCTCTACCCAGCCCCAAGCGGCCTTCAGAGCTATCTGCTTACTAGCTCCGAATCCTTTGTTGCATCCTTTCAGTTTCTCACGTTCCAACTTGAGCCTCGTCTCCTCCCTCCGTCTGCAAATAAGCAGGAAAATGCTTTGTCAGAGAAAACTGTTGTTCATTGCCGCAAAAAGTCAGAAACGCAAAGTAGGGGGTTTTGACAAGTGTATCCTTAGGGAGAGACCTCTTATTCTCTCTGCCTCTCCCCATCTTTCTCCT
This sequence comes from Verasper variegatus, assembly GCA_026259375.1. Taxonomy (NCBI): domain Eukaryota; kingdom Metazoa; phylum Chordata; class Actinopteri; order Pleuronectiformes; family Pleuronectidae; genus Verasper; species Verasper variegatus. Next base: position 16,404,830 of record CM048053.1, on the reverse strand, counting down.
TTTTTTCTCCTTTGCCCCCCTCCCTCTATCACACCTCTCTTTCACTCTGCCTCTCTTTCTGTAGAATGTTTCTGGGCGATCTTAATTTTAATTTAAATTTTATTTCTTTAGTTTTTAGTGTGTGAGAAGCATGAACAATTATTGGACTTTCGACAAAAGCTGTTCTGCTTGGCGGCCGACATCAGCAGGACCCTGAAAGGTGGTCACTGCTTCTGCCGACGGGAGAGGGAGGCTAATAGAAGAAGAGAAGTGAATGGATTTGTAGAAAAATGATTGACATGGTGTCGCTGGGAGAGGAAGAAGCTCATTTTTGGCCAAAGAATGAGAAAGAGTAGAACATAAATTCCCCCTGTAGCCTCCTGACAGTAACAATATCGATGAAGTCAGGGTTTTCTTTGAGCTTTGTTGTCGCTGTGTGTGTGTGTGTGTGTGTGTGTGTGTGTGTGTTTGCATGCATGTTAGCATGTGGTAATGTGTGTGGGATGGATAAGTTTAGGTCAATGTCTACATGCATATACTTACTTATGTGCCTGCATGTATCTGCGCATGATTACTTGTGTGTGTGTGTGTGTGTGTGTGTGTGTGTCATTTGGATAGCCACCCACATGAATATGCAGATCAGTTTTAGAGAGCGTATGTGCTCAGCATTAAAGCCCACTCTCCACCGCTGACCCAATTTCACACTGCAGTGTGTGTGTGTGTGTGTGTGTGTGTGTATGTGTGTGTGTGTATGCTTGCTTATCAATGCATTTCACCAAGCTTGGAAAAATTGTGTGGTTAAAGCAAAGGCTTGTGTGCATGTGTGTGTGTGCTTTTATAGTATTTATGAGGCAAAAAACAGAAGCGATAAGTCTCATCCAACACACATACATTCACAGTTGGCTGCGAATAACACACATTCACATTAATACATGCTGACCAAAGCACATGCCTCTACACACAGAACCCCATTGTCGCTCAGTCTCAATCTCTTATTTCTCACACTGGCAAGCGCATTCCTCACTTTGATCCATGTCCTTTAAATGTTGTTTTAGAAATAAGTGATTATTGGAATAGTTGGACATTTTAAGACTCCCCCCAAGAGTACAATGAGACACCATGCGTGTGTGATGAATGTGAAGCCTGCAGCAGGTCATCTTAGCAAACCTGGCTCGATTCATTGAAATTTTTACCATTTGGGAAAATCCTTCAAAATAGATGACTTGCGATTTTTTATTCAAGGAATAGTTCAATGTTACGGAAAATATTTTACAACCAGGAAGAGGTTAGCTTAGCTTAGCATAAAAATGAAACACTTGGCTATATTTTTGCTCCGGTCAGACTCAACATCACATAACATATAAATTCCTCTACTGAGACCATGTGCTTTTGTTTACAACACATCTACATCGGCATCGGGTAGTATCATGAGAAGCTCTATTGACGTCTTTGGTAGTGTCTTCCAGGTGTGAGGCACCGCTCATTCATCCAGAGATATTTTTATTCTTTTTGTTGTTTTCATCTTTTTGACTGGTAGAAATGTCATCATCACATCTACTCGCTCCAGAGCTTTTACCAGATGGCTGACTGGGGAAACTCCGCACAAGGTTTAGAGCCTCTCACTCAGACATTTGCTTTCTCACTTACAACCCCTCCGGAGAATGTCAGGAGAAAAACCACAATTCATTGATTTTACTTTGATATTTGAAAAGAGTAAGAAAACAAAATATAATGTGATGATTACATTTTTTAGAGATTTTAGAGGAGCTGGAAGGCAGACTTTTGTTTGACCTTCGGACAGAGTAGGGCTACATGCTTGTCTCTGTTGGGTTTCTCAAAATAAGGAGTCAGGAATTATATTTCTTCTGTTATCAGTGGATTTGGTGACTATCAAACCTACAAACAGGTCGAACAACAAACTTGCCACAATTGTTCATCTTGTCCCTCGAAATGTGTTTACAGAGACTAAATCTTTGAAGTCTCAAAATGCAGTGCGGCATACTGAACCTTTTTCCTTAGAAATTTTGGTTGAGACATAATAACAGACGTCCATGTTGTCAACTCAGCAGTGCCAGTCAGCAGAACAGTGCGGGGCGAGCCGGCAGTTCATCGAGCCTCCAGTAGATGGAGACGTTGAGTGTAGGGAGACCTCGTGGCAGAGCTGAGGTAATGGCTCTCTGGTCTATTGTTCCCTGTATTCATCCTCACCATCCACCCTCTGCTTTTGCCTTCCAGTCTAACCACCCCCCTATGGACTTCAAAGGAAAGGAAGGAACTAGAAAATAAGGTGAATTAATTTGCCCCCCCCCCCCACCCCCCTATTCCATGCCTACATGTTGCAGCGGATATGCTTTTTAATTGCTTGTGCTAAATACATAACCTATTTTTGTATTCATAATAAAAGCCTAAATGATGATCTGGGTAGAATCTATGCAAATGCTAGAAGCCCTCATAAAACATTAAACATTACCTCATAAGCGAAAGCACCTTGAAAACAAGTTGCCTCAATAAAAAAAGGACACCGCAAAGTACAGCTCGTCCAGCTTATGGCTTAATAAAATCTGGCACCCGGCGTTGCAAACTCTGACAGACATTCCTCGGCATCTTTAACCCTCAACCCAGAAGCCTCGGCACTGACTGAACTCTGTGAAGTAGATCAATGGGAGGATTATCGCAAGACCAAGATGCCAGTTATAGAGCAGCTCTGTGCTGCCTCAGTGAGGGGAGAAGATTGAGAGGCTTTCCTTTGATCTTGTGCTGGTGCATCTGAGAGGGCCCGCTGCTGATGATAATGATGCTGAGGCCCAGTGCAGAGACCCAGGCCGGGGCTCTCACTCCCATTCCTATACTGGCGATATAAAAGGCTGGTCTGTCGAGGGTTGAATGGGACAAACAGATTTAGTTGGCCCGGCCAGATTGTGGATTCATGTGAATTTATTCCAACAAATGTTTTTTTTTTTTCCTGGAAAGGAATGTTATTGATGCAACAGTAGTGTGTTTGCCTGTGTGTGTGTGTGTGTGTGTGTGTGTGTGTGTGTGTGTGTATCTGTGTGCTCCAGTTGTTTCCTCTGTCATATTAGATCCAGCTGAACACCTCTGTCCTCTTTCAAGGACACCCCTCCCTCCTGCATGTCTCGTCCCTCAGCTTCCTTCCCTGTCTCTCTCTTTCTTGCTCACGCACGCACACACGCACGCACACACACACACACGCACACACGCACACACACACGCACACACGCACACACGCACACACACACACACCCACACACACACACACACTCACACTCACAGGCACACACAAGTACTTCAGATGTACACACCGACTTCACACACTCTCGCTCTTCCTCTCCCTCACTTTGTGTGACAGCCCATGGTGCTGGTGATGCCTGCTGACATTCTGGACAGTAAAAGGCTCAAGGTGGGGAGTGTGTGTGTGTGTGTGTGTGTGTGTCAAAGGCAGATGGAGAGATTGAGGGACCTCACAATTCTTCCTGCGGTGTATCTCTGCTTCTTATCTGAGTGAGCTCTGTTGTCACACACAGAGACCTCAACATCACACCAAAGTCTGATTCTTAACTCTTTCCATCATTTTATCGACTGCTTTGTGTTTGTCTGATTGATGGTTTACCAAAGCTTGATGATTATGATAATAGGATCTGAGGTCAATAATCTCTTAATTAGTGCTAAATGGGAATTAGATTAGGTTTTTGTTCATTTCAGAAACGGCTCTAGTTAACCAGATTAGCGCAGTGTGGATTAAGGCCCGTGGATGAGGACAGAGCGGCTGAGGTTGGAGAGGGAAAGGCTCATGTGTTGGACTCAGATCACATCCACGATGACCAGGAGGGCATTATCCAATTGGCGTTCAGGTCTGGGAGAAGTTAGTTGGATAGCCTATTGATTTACTGAGTTTGGACAACGCGTGCTATTGGCTGGAGGTGAGATGGTTCGATGATACACGGTGACACAATACAAAATAGTTCTGTGAGGTTAGGTTTTTACTGCTCCTCAGGGACAGAGTCTACTGTATCTAACACCTCTCTCACACATAGTCACGCTCCCTTCACTCCTCTGGTGTTCTGTTATTTCTTTACTCCTTCCTCTCTCATCCTTTTGCTCCTAAAGAGCTTTTCTGTTCAAACCGACCTCCTCTCCACTTCATTTGATGGGCCCCTGCTAAGAGGACTCCATCCCCTTCTCTTTCTCCCTTCTCCCTCATCTTCCTCCCTCTGTCTCCCTCTTTTCCCACCATCTTTGCTCTCTCTCTCTCTCTCTCTCTCTCTCTCTCTCTCTCTCTCTCTCTCTCTCTCATCATCACCCTACCCGCCTTCCATCCCTCGCTACCCCCCGTCTATTCCATGGCCCAGCGTGGGTGGCTGAGTTTAATGAATTCTCTTTTCTCTCTGCAGCCAGGCACTGATTTCTGATTGTGAAGAGGTGTGTGTGCTTCGGGACACACACACGCACACACACACACACACACACACACACACACACACACACACACACACACACACACACACAAACACACACACGCACACACACATTTTACTTACTCACTTTCACTGCCACAGCTGTGATCATTTCCTAAGTCTAAATAAATCCCAACCTTTGTCCTGATCAAGGCTTCATGTTGCACTTCCATTTTTCTTAAAGGAGAATGTTGCCGACTGTCATCTTCTAAAATAGATTTTCCCCAGGATTTGTCTGTTGTTGTGCACACCACCTGCTGTCTCCTGCAGCCAGAAACACGAGTCAAGTGTCTGCTTGTCCTTTGCCTGTGATGTCTCACTAATGCACAGTAAAATAGAAAAACAATAAACAATTGTAGGAAGTGTCTGACAGGACCCCAGTTGCTTTGTAGTTGACCAGATTATGTCTTGTTTTTTAGTAGAAACACAAGTTCGTTTGAGAGATGGAATTTCATACAGTACAAGTGTGTGCAAAACAAGTACATGACTCTAACACACACTCGCAGTATTAAGGGTGAGAGTGAGTGCTCTTACTTTAGCAGTAATAACTTGGATGAAGCAATTTCCTTATCTGGAATCAAATGTGCTATGTAAGTGAAACAGTCTTTAAAGGTAGGGTTGGTCAAGTCTTCATGAAACACTTGCTATCTTATTTGTTGAAATAAAAATCATTTTTATTGATTTTATCATCAATAAATAAAAACGCCTGATGAAAAGAAGCAGGCAGGCGTCTGTGGCCCTCACGGGATTGTAATAAACACGAAAGGTGTACCTGTCTGTCACTAACCGACCTGCCAGTGACGAAAACCAGAAGTTTGTGAGGGAGTCGCTGGTTTTCATGTGTTTTGGGGGCGTGGCTTCGATCAGAGGGCAGATATATCAAAGGGTATCTTCTCCAGGATTACCAACCCTAGATCTAAATTTGCACGGCTGAAGTTGTGTGGGATGACGAAAGAACCGGACGGGATGAGCTGTTTGTTGATTGTTGCTTCTAAATGTATGGCTCCACTTTTTCATCCTGAGATGTTTGTATTCCCTTTGTTTTTTTCAGTCTTGCATCAATCACATGTTTGATCGTCATTAACATGCCCACTCGCTCACTGTGAATTCTGCAAACATTATCCTGCAGTATTCTCACATGGGCTCACTGGGACATTCTCCAGACATTTTACAAGAGAGCTGGCATGAAAAACTCAGCACCTCCGGATAATTTCAGGAGAATTACTAGAGTTCAGTGTATGTCTTAAAGCAGCACTGGAGTCAACATGATTAGGTAAATTTTGATACTGCACATGGAGGGAGAGTCTCACCTGATACGTTGGCTGTCAGCAGGTCCAAACGACCCTCAGGCCATCGGGAAGTGTCCCAGCAGGAGATCTGCCACTGTCATGAGGCAGCGATGATTTGCTGTTGTTTCAGTGGCGAGTTAGCCCATTCATCTTTGGCCGTGTGCTGTTGCTGTGTCACTTTTCAATGAAAACAAAGATGCAGAAATTCTTCATTTTAAATAAAATGAAATAGTCCATCACACTCAGTCGATCTGCAGAAGATCATGGAGGCTGTAACTGAGTTTCACTGCACAAGAGATGCTTTAAAAAAATATATATATATTTACAGTAGTCCGTGAGGGGCTAGCCTGTATTTTCATCACTGTGAGTAAAACAGATGTTAGTCAGTAATGTTATTTTAAATATTCTACGACACAAACTTATTTTGACTTTTGGTTTTGACTCAATTTAATGATGAAAACAGTTCAGATCAGAGGTTGAATCCCTTTGTTGATTGTGATAAACTAGTGCATTGGCAGTTCTAAACATGCTTGTTTTAAATGGGCTGTTTGCTTGGGCCTTTGGTAATGCAGGTTGCAACTTTCTTTCTGAAACTGTAATTGATTGAGGCAAGAGAAGATGGGCCACTGGACTTAGTCCACAGAACTCTGAAGCTGCACAAAGAGGTGTTCACCAGTTTAATCCAAACACAATCCTGACCTGGAGAATCAGTTGTCGTAGCTGTTGTCATGAATGAACCCGTTGTGAACGCACTGTTGTCATGATCGACAACCTCACTTCTGAATGTATTGTGTGTCCAAATCATACTAAATTTGACACTGCACTTTATTGGGCCCTTCCCAATACACATCTGAAATGGGAAGCCGATAAGTTGAACGGTTCTCGAGATATGCAAGTCACATACAGACAGACAGAGCTTTCTGGACTTATTATATAGATTTGTTCACGTCAGTTCACAGATTTGTCTTCACTAATAATGAAGTTTACTCACTTATTTTGGTTGCATTACATATCAAATGAACCCCAGGATGAACAAGTGGAGGCATCATGATTCATACATAGTGGCTCTGACTGTCTTCAGTTCAGTATGGTAGACTGCACACAGGGCTCAGCAGCCTGTTAACTGACAGAGTCGTCAGACTATGATTGTTTCTGTGGCTGTCACTGTCTTTTAATTAGCTTTTAACAAGAAAGTAACTCACTCTGAATCACAGACAACAGTGAGCAGCTCCACTGCTGATGGTTTTGTCAGAGGCAACGTTGATTCCGTGTCAGTTCAAAGATTCATTGTTAGAGGTTTGTTGGTACATGTGCTGAACACCTCACTGAGATTCTCCAGTTTACAGATCGCTCGTCGTCTTTCACATAGTGTCTGGTTAGATTAACTCTTCGGAGTCGTGGAGGACTCCTTTTTTCTTCCATTTATAAACCACGTAATGTTCTTTTACCATGCCATTGTTCTGACTCTTTTTTCAGCACAACATTTGAGAAAAACAAAAACACTTTTGATTGAAGTTGACATTTTTTCAAAATTCAGTCCACCCTTTCTAAACCTGTTCAAAATCGTAAATAATTAACAGGAAATAATTCACACAGAAAATCACTGGTTTCCAAATGAGCCGCTAAGCCTTTAATCACTTAATCTGATTCAGACTGTGCTGGGTTTAACTAACCAAGGCTGACTGAAGTGAGTGATAGCTGTTTTTTTTTTTAACCTCGCTAAAACCACAATGCAGTTGTTAAAAAGCTTAAGCCGAATGCAAAGCTCGGTACATCAAAAGTGCATCAGCGTTGTTTATGGATTTGATCACCTCCGTCGAAGGGGTGATATAAACAAGATCACTGGAAACTTGAAAAGACCCTGTATCGGTCAGAGAAGAATCCATAAAAGTTTGGTCGGGATCAGGATCAGGGGGCAGATACAGGGATTTTTTAAAATCACTTTCTTTAAAGTGGCGAGGCGTTTTCGGACATTTTAATGCTTTGTCAGGGAAGCATTCCTGGATCTTGATTAAAAAACAAGTTAGATTTAGGGAACTGATATTTATGTGTGTGTAAAATTTGGTACAGCTCGATTGAATGTATGGGACTTGCGCATATGCACTTTACTGAGTACCATTTTTCCATATTTATGGAAGAGAGCTAATATGTCTGCGTATGTTAACATTTACCACTCATATAACACAAACTGTTAAACACATAACTTCTGTTTAACATTATTTACAATCCATTTGGCCAAAATTGTTTAGTTTCATGATGAGACTTTGTTGTTGTTGCTTGTTGTGAACAAGATAACACAAAAACTACTCAGCAGATTTTCACTAAAATTGGTGGAAGGATGGGACATGGGCCAAGAAAGGACCCATTACATGTTGTGGTGGATCTGGACAAAGGGACGGATCCAGAAATTTCTTTTCACTTTCTTTAATATTGCAGGACAGTGTATATTTGACATTGTCACCAATTTAAGGAACTAATTGGAATTCCATGCAACTTGATTGAACGTAAGCAGGAGGTAGGCAATCTACTGAGTGTAATTTTGTACCAGGTTATTATTTTGTAAATAATGTTTGTGACATCTGCTCCATTATTAGCAATAATTACTCTGAAATGAAGAGTAAGGACAATATGATGTATTAGTCCAAACCTAATCTACAGCTCAAAGGTTATAGTAGCCTTACAGCTGAAAGAAACTAAGTGATGCTGTGGTGAATCTACTGCATGAAAGTCAAGCAAACATTTATTTGGAAAGTGCCCTTAGCTTAATCAACTTTCCAGAATCTTTGTAAACTAGGTTGTACTCTCCTTTTCATGCCAAAACTGAGACTTCAAAAGGATGAAACAATCCGCCTTCTAATCTGAGCAGCGCCCGTGAAAGTGGATCATCGCCACATCCCCACATCTGTCCGGGGTCACCGCTGGGGAGCAGGTGTTGGTGCCTCTGTCCTGCCTGCTGATTGGATAGATGGATTAGCTGCCTAACGAGGTGAATTTGTTTAATCTGATAATTGTGTCGACGATGAAAACATATTCAGTAATTCTCTCTAGCCGCTGTTTTTTTCTTTCCTCCTGATTAAAGACACTTTCATTCTGGCGCACACCCACTAACACACAGACACACACACAAATAATGGAACAGTTGTTGTTATGACCAGAAGACAATGCTCTGAGGTGTGCTGGCACACACACTCACACACATACAAAAAAATACACAGTCCCTTGTGGTAGGCCCCCTGTGGTATGGTAATGAGCTGCTAATCTCTCTGGTTTACACAGCCAGAATGTGTGTGTGTGTGTGTGTGTGTGTGTGTGTGTGTGTGTGTGTGTGTGTGTGTGTGTGTGTGTGTGTGTGTGTGTGTGTGTGTGTGTGTGTGTGTGTGTGTGTGTGTGTGAGTTGTGCACATTAAGGTGCACTGGGAAAAAGCCTGAGGAATTCTCTTAGGCCGTCAACCTTCTGCTCTCACTTGGGCGCAGGCTGTCAACACATTAAATTGTGGAATCTATGCGTGTGTGTGTGTGTGTGTGTGTGCTTGCGTGTGACAGAGGGAGAGAAATAGAAAGTGAAAACTCGACAATAACACACCGTAAAGGCGAAAAAGCGAAGAAATTAAGCTGGAGTCGGGAAGCAACAGGGTGGAGGCAGCATCAGCACATTTGTTTACGTCGCTTGTAAATGTACGATTTCTTCATCTGATCTGGAAATCCTGACTCCCCATAACTCTCTCCTCTGTGTTCTTTTTTGTGTTTTGATGCTGCATTGGAGTGCACGTGTGTGTGTGTGTGTATGTGTGTGCGTGCATGTTTATTTATTATGCCGAAGTCACATCACTAATTAGTCCCTGGGAGAAGCCCGAGGCCATTTGCAAAATCCCACTGATTAAAAACAAGTCCAAATCCAACCTTGTGTCGCATGCATACACACACACACTCAGACACAGTCGCAATTTGCACTCACACACATCCATGTATGCTGAGGAAAGCTACTTACTGTCAAGGCAGGAACATGTGTGGGCGAGTGTTTGCGAAACAGAGCACACACATGCATGTTGAACGGCTGTTGAACGGGTGCTAGAGAGCTGTCAGTTGTTAAGGCCAGTTTAATATTTAAACTCGCCATCTAAAGTTATCATGCCCCAGGGTGGCTCCTGTCACATAGGAAACACACTCTCACACGCACACACACACACACACGCACACACACACACACACACACACACACACACACACACACACACACACACACACACACACACACACACACACATACCCTCGGAAGTGCACACTCAAAGCCTTCAGGAGCTTCAGCTTGTCACAAATCACACTCAAGATGTCAAGGGCATCGTAGCATTAGCAAGTGTGACAGACAGAGGCAGGGAGACAGACGCATACAAAACATAATCAAACAGAGAGAGGGGCGCCTCCAAAATATTTTTTTATCTTAATTTTGAATTTATGTTTACATTTTGCACATTGCACAACCTACTGGAGCCAACAAATTAAAGCCGTACCGATTAATCGCATTTGAATTTTAATTCAAGGAAAAGAGGGAGGGCAGATGGTTGAGGCAGAGGAGTATAAGGAGGAGCAGAGAAGGAGGAAATAAGTGACAGCATAGGGAGAAGGTGAAGGGAGCGAGGGAAGATGGGAGACGGAGGGAGGGGGAGGAAGAGGAGGAGGGAGATTGTGATAAATTGCTTTGAACTTTAATGGACGTCTCAGATGCTCCTCCAGTGATGTGTTCGGACAATACACAACATTACTGGCACACGTGAGGGCTGATTGTAGCTGACAGCCAAAGAGGCCTGTCCCCATCGACCTAGAACAAACACACTCACACACACACAGATGTGCACACACGCTGCATGATAGCTTTCCAAAAGTCAACTGAAGGAAGGAGGCAGGGAGGGTAATAGAAAATGCAGACGAGTGTGGGTGAAGAAGAAAAGTGGGGAGTAAAAGAGAGTGAGGAGAAGAAGTGTTAAGTCCAGAGGGAAGTGCAGTGGAGGAAGAGGAGTGAGCGAGGGGTAGGTGTTGCCATATGGTCAGGGTTGGGTTCAGACAAATAAAATGTAGCCTTCTCTCCACAATGGTTAACTACACACAAATGAATCACTAATGGAGCACTCATTCACAGTGACAAACCCATACACACACTCACGCACGCGCACACACACCGACACAGTGGCTGACATGTGAATGAAACTCAAAGAAATTCACACAGAAGGAGCAATAAATGTCGATGGAGGTGGGCGGGCATGGCGAAGTGGGAAGTATGGAAGGTTGTTTGTGAGGTTGGAGCAGTTTGTGTGTGTGTGTGTGTGTGTGCGCATCAGTGTAACGTTGGAACCGCCCCACTTCCCTTCCACCCGGCTGCCTCTCTGTGAGTGTGTTAGTGTGTGTGTGTGCAGCGTTGTCTTTGTGTGCGCTTGAATGGGGGGTTTGTCCCTCAATCTGTGCCCCTCTACTTCGCCAGATTTCTAATGATTTTCCAATGATGATTTAGGTTGTGTGTGTGTGTGTGTGTGTGTGTGTGTGTGTGTTCACTCAACCCATCTCTCTCCATCCTCCAACCAGCTATTCTTCATGGTGCTGCTCTGTGGTTCTTTTCTTCCTAGTGTGTCCCCCACTTTAACTCCAACACCAGTACTTGTGTGGCATCTATCTATCTATCTATCTATCTATCTATCTATCTATCTATCTATCTATCTGTCTATCTATCTGTCTATATATCTATCTATCTATCTATCTGTCTATCTGTCTATCTGTCTATCTGTCTGTATGTCTGTCTATATGTCTATCTATCTATCCATCTCTCTCTCTCTCTCTCTCTCTCTCTCTCTCTCTCTCTCTCTCTCTCTATCTATCTATCCATCTGATCGACTGCCAATCAAAAGGTTTTCTATACTTTTGTGTGTCTCATTGTTTTTGGGGATCAAAAACTCCATGAACTCCAGAAACTGTCTGGAATATTGGGTCAGAACATTTCCCAGAGTTTACCTTTCACATATGAGGAACGTAGGAGAAGATTGTGCCCATCTCCCATGAGGAGAAGTCTCCAATGATAGGAAAAAGGTAAATGAAAAACAAAAAGTTACATGAGAAGAAAAAAAAGCCATGAACTGAAAAACCTTGTAACTACATCTTAATATTTACATCTACAATATTATACATACAATACAATATTTCTATCTGCATGGAGTGGAGTAGATGTAATGTACAAAAGACTGCTGGTTCAGACAGGAACTGGGACATTCAGGTGAGGGGTGGTGCCTGGGTAGGGCATGCAGGAGGCAGGACATGACGTATAAATTATTGATATTGTTATTATTATCATTATTATTAAAGTAAATGGTTGTTTATGATGGAATAGTGATCTCAAGGAAGTCCTTAGTTGATTTTTATACTGGAGTGACAGGACTGAATGAATACATCTGAAAAGGTGCAGCTCCATTAAGTCAGCAGTAATACAAAGTTCGTACAGAGGGAAGTCGACTCAATAAAACATGCAGAGACAGTGGTATGGTTCTTTATCAGGACTGATGTATTGACAGTGGACATGTCTGTGTGGCTCCGTGAAGTAGGTCAGAACTTCAAGTTGGGAAGTCAGACATTTGTTGAGGTGGCAGACGAGACGCTAAAGTGACGGTTTAGGCCACATGAATAGAGGATGAGCATGGAGAGCATGTATCAGTCTGAACAAGATCCTCAATGTTTCATAGCAAGACAATGGGGATATATTTGTGTTAATGTTTCATAGCTGTACAATTATCAAGGCGTGAAAGGCCCCATGTGTGTTTGTGTGTGCATCTAGGTGTGTGTGTGTGTCTGTGTGTGTGTCTGCATATAGGTGTGTCCCTAGCCCAGTTTTAATGTTTGATGAAGGTTTGAGATTTGAGGCGGAAGCTGTTGTGTGGTTGTTTATGCCTCGGTGCGTCCTCTTTGGGTTTATTCACAGGAGGATGACCTGTGAGCTCCAACGTGTGGCAGGCGTTTTCTGTTTGTGTGTGTGTGTGTGTCTCAGTGTGTGTTGGTGTATGTGTGTGTGTGTGTGTGGGCTTTGGTGGGGGGCCAAGGGAGCCATAAAAGATTCAGCTCCTCTGGCTGTATTGTTGTGGAGATAACAAATGTTTCCATTTAGTGATCATGCATGAGTTATAACTCCCAGGACATAGCTTACGCTGTTTGGGTCTGTGTGTGTGTGTCTGGATTTGTGTCCACACGCTCTCACAGCCTCCATATAGCCACAGAGTGCTAAGACCTTGGCCAAAGGAACAGAGTGGAGTTAGAGCATTGTGTTGTCCGAGTACAAAAGAGCCCTCTCTGCTGCGATGAGGGTTTTTATGCCTCAGGTGAGCACAAACACAAACTTCTGCCTGGAGTATCAGAGAGCTGCGGCCAATTCTTTGCATTCAGCTTTATTCTTTACACACAGATGGACAGACACGGGCAGCCAGATAAAATGCAGCTACATACATATGTATAGACGCACACATGCATGGTGAGCTCTATTATGCAGAGGACCACTCCATCCAATTTATCACAGGCATGAATTTCAGAACAAAAGGGGAAATATTCCACCTCAAAGTGCAGGGAATTTCTAACAGAATGACTGAACGCAGCACACTGTCTTCACCGTCTACTTCTCATACCTTTGTAACACTGAATGAGTTATACAGACAGTGTGAAACAGTGTGTGTGTGTGTGTGTGCACATCCATAAGGGTAAGCCACTGAGCACTTCAAACCAAGGGCCTAATCAGCACCCCATAGCCCACCCACACAACCTCTCTCTGTATCTCTCCCTCTTCTGCTCATCTTATTTTTATTCCCTCTCCCCCCACAGACTTGCCTCGACATTCTTCCGCTCTCCCCCCTTCCAGCCCTCTTTCCTCTCCCCTTCCCCTCTCGCTGCACCTCCTTTGAGACGGCAGGGGTGGTGGTGATGGCGGGGGAAGATGGGTAGGCTGGGAGGCACCCCTGGGAATGTTGGGCACGGAGCGGACTCAGCTCTGAGGTCAGCTGAGTGCTTTTCCCCATCCTGGTGGCGGCAGTGTTGTTGGAGGGCAAGGACGACCCATGCTGATCTAGGATCCGCATCCCCGGGGACCAGGCAGTGACAAGACCGCTGGCGAATGCTATGACGCTGCTGAAATATTAAAGCTAATGGGATTGTGGCGCCGCGTGGCTGTCGCATACGTGTGTCTTCTGTGTGCGTGTCTGTGTACTTGTGTGTGCATGCGTGTCAGCGCGAGGGTGAGTTGCTCATAAGCTGCAGCTACTCGAAGTGAAGTGGAGTGAACAAAGTGGAATGGAGATGGATAATGCATTACACTCTAAACAACAGCATGGAAGAGGGAGTTTAGGCCATAATAGAACAAAACCTACTTCTAAGTGTGAAAAATGCTGGAGGAGATGAGAGCAGATAGGAGGGGAGGGAGAAGGTGAGGAAAGGGAGAGAGGGTGAAAGGAGAAGAGATGGAGAGGGGGAAGTAGAAGAAGTGAGAGAAGAGAGGAGAAGAGGAGAGAGACAAGAACATTTTCTAAAAAATGAGAGATTGTTAAGATCTTTCATCTGCCAATAAGTAGGCACGCACATGCACACGCACACGCACACGCACACGCACACGCACACGCACACGCACACGCACACGCACACGCACACGCACACAGCGGCTTCAAGCTATCATACACATTGCCTGGAGCACAATACAGCTCGTTAGTGGATACATGCTCAAAATGAGTCCCTCTCCCTCTCTCAGCCCCTCCATCTCACGAGCACTTGTCAATGTTATTATTTCCAAATGAATATACACAAATGCACCACGCTGTCTGACAGAACATGCTATAAATACAATCTGTGTGCCGTCTGACAAACACACACACACAGTGAGAGAAAAGGGACAGTGCCACACTAACACAAAACAGAACTCTGTGATGCTATATGTTTGGGGGAGGACACAACACGAACAACAATTAAAAATACAGGAGCTGGGTTTGTGCGAGAGGCTGTGGGTGTGTGTTTGTGTTTGTGTGTGCATGTGTGTCTGTTAACACCCACAGCAACACTTGCTCATGTGAGACCGGAGAGAAGCGTGTTGAAATCAGTGCTGCTGTGTGCAGCTCTTGGGCATTCAGTTAAATTATAGATTTCAGTTCACTGTCTCTGTCACTGCGCCTCACACACACACACACACACACACACACACACACACACACACACACACACACACACACAGCAGGCGGATGGGGGGGATCTTGTTGCTGTAAGATATAGACAGAGCGCTGTTGTATCACAATGACTGTGATGTTAATTAAAATCAGACAGACGGTCGCAAAGAAATAAGTTGAGCTCATTTCCATTCTGTGTGAGAGCAGGAAAGTAGGCCACACTTTAGAGGCACACCACCATCATGATGCAGTCCTATGGAAGAGAAATGACTGACAAGCCAGGAGAGGAGAAGAGAGGGCAGGAAGGAAGGAAGAGGGAGATAGCCCCCTCTAGTTTGTTATCCCCCTCACAATCCATGCAAACCATGCCGGTGTGGCACACAGTCTGGCTACATCCACGCCACTACCTTTTCATTTGCAAATGCATCACCGGATATGCCTGGTGACCACACTACTCTGGAGTTTTAGAGACACTGAAACGGAGAAGTTAGTGTGGACCATCGGAAACAGTGGAGATGTTTGGAAACGTGCAAACTCTTGCAGATTGGGTCTCATTGGTCACGAGCCTTCGCTGATTTGTCCAGCTCTGATCACATGACCCCTTTCTAGAAAAAACATCCGACATTGGCCTCGGCTACCAGTGTAGAACTCAACATGGATAATCAATTACAAATGTTGCTGACCCTGTTGTGTTTGCCAGCAACTGTTAAATTCTGCATTTTACAAAAATACAACTGCTAACATGCATGGAGACGAGCTATTATCACATGATCCGTGTTTTGCAGGTGCGTTAGTATGGGCGGGGCTTGAAACCGATAGAAACCGAAACACTTGTGCAATCAAGTCTCAGAGTGGGCCACAAATTTGACCTTTACTAATTCTTCCCATTGCTCCTCACCCTCAGGCACAGCAGTGCCCCCTGTGTCCTCCCTCATGAGGCCCTTTGACTTGTCTAATGGCTGTGATCAGTGTTGCTTAGCCCAGATGGCGCACCATGCCTTGTTAGTCTGGGGTAAAAGCTGCACAGTATATAATGTTCCTCTAGTTGGCCACACAAGCTCATTAGAATATCTTTTATTTAAAAGACACGCGCATATGTAATCACCTACAGCAAGCACGCAAAGGCACATGCAAGCCTCTCATCAGCCCTTGGGGAAATATACACACACACACAGGCATACACACACATACACCTAATTTCCCAAATCCCACCCCTACGTGTCTGCTGAGATGCACAGATTTAAGGGAATTTGCCTGCCAAAGGGAATCGTGCTGGATTTCATCATTCAAAGATGTTATTCCTGCCGTAGGACAATTTGCCCTGGATTAGGGAACATTCATGTCTGGTTTCCATTTGCCAGAAACAAGAAGGAAAACTCACTCACATGCATCTGCGAGCTCACACTGATATTAAAATAAAGTGGAAAAGGTCACTGGCAATATGAAAAGGGAGGTCCTTCTGCAGAGAACAGTATATTCTCTGCTTTAGAGGTGATAGATGATGTAAATTTTATTCAGATGAAAAGATAATCCATTATACCAGCGAGTCAGTATCTGCTGCACTTCATCAAAGCAGTGGCTTCAGGTAATATACTGGTCTATTATTATATACCACAAGAGCAGCTTCTGGATTTGGCGGAGAGCTGTTCATATTTATTATTGATTGGTGCTGAAAGCCAGTGTGGATTGGGGATTGAGGTGAAACGTTCCTGTGCGAGATGGATTTTTATAGTTGTTACATGTATGTTATATGTTGAAGCAACTAATGTGTCAGCAGCAAGTCAGGACAAACACTGCAAACAGGGGGACAGCCGGCAAATTGGATTTGGCCCAGATTTTGGCCCATATCCCACTCACCCACATCCGGCACACATAACACGTGGCTCCTGTTTGCCAGACCTGTGGCACAAGTAAACCATGGCAATACCACATGCTAACCAAATGTGCCAATGGTGACCGGAATTTGTTTTATGCATTTAAAGCCATATTCAACATTTAACACATGGGCAACCTTAGGTTCACATTCAGATTACACCTTGCCAAGAGGTTGGAATATATGGGCAACATTAGCTATTTTAAGTGGGCCACTTAAGGCTCACATCCATTTTGTCTGAGCGATAAGAAGGTCAGAAGTGTCGCATCATTACCTGAAGTGGCCCACATCCGTACGCCACCTGGCTCTGTCCAAAGGTAAAAAGAATATCTGCCCACGAGTACCTGTGAACTTAATTTTAAACTTTTTTTATATCTACTTTGTTAAAAAAGTGTAATGAGATTTACGAGTGCTGGATTATTTATTGGCTGGAACCATAGAGTGTATATAGACTGGAACCAATAACTTTCTGAGAGTATCTGCATTTTGCCTTGAAATAGGTTTGAGCCAAGACATCATCATCTGCCACATTAGCCTCTGTAACCCAGTGTATTGTCAGTTTTTACACTTTTTTGTTCAGTTTAATAAAATGAGATATGGTGAGTTAATTACTGACGCTCGGATAACAATCAGTCCTCTCATCTAATTCTCAACAAGAAAGTGAGCGAGTGGATTTGCCAAAATGTAAAACTATTCCTTTTAAGATTAGCTTCACCTTGACCAATATAATCTGCATAACATTAGCCTTATATCCCTCACCGACAGTGATGTCACAGAAGCTGCTTTCAGACATGAAGTCCAGACATTCTTCTGAAATTTCCCATATGTGAAAATGTAAATGTCAGAGTCAGTTGCTCTGGATATTTTCGTGAACATCCCCTGCCATCCCCCTCACCTGCATGTTCTGGACATGTTCCTGTTGTTGTGAACACGTCTGACCCACACAATCTCCTGCTGCATTCTTCGTATGTGAGAGCAGGCACAGATTATCCACCGGGCTTCTGAACACTAAAGCCTCCAGCTGTGTCCTGATCCTGTCTTTCCTCTTTTTCTCCTATCCGTTAAGTACTAATAAAATTGAAAAAATTGTGGTGTCTGTTTGTTGAAATATGAAAAAATAATAAAAAGTATTCAAAAATATATACCTGTTTGCTCGCTGCATCTGTATCATGGTGATGATGATGATTCAGGCGGTGACGGGTGATGACAGTGATGGTGGGAATTTGGAAACAGCAGCAAGTGTCAGTGTGTTAAAAATCTGATGGCCCACCCTTAGGCCGTCAGGGTGCTAAATGTCCTAAATCACTGATGTACAACACCACTACTATTTACCATTTTTACAGGTTTACAGGTACAACCAACACTTTCCATCAGACACCAGCTTACACTTCACTTAAGTTCACCTTTCAGGTACTTGACATGAGTATTAACACACTTCTTTCTACAATAAATATACTCAAAGTTGGAGGAAGTACTCAAAAATCTCAGGCAAAAGTAGAAATAAGTAGACACATTAACCTTTTAACTTGAGTTAAACTAAGTACTTGTTTTAAAATATACTTAAATTGCTGAAAGTAAAAGTACTTGCAGAGGAGTTTGGCCTATTCTCTTGTGCAACAGTCTCCTATAGCTGACTCCCTGTTTCTTCTTCTGATTGGATCACTGGACCTATTGCCCACTTATTTCTGAAGTGAAGATATATGCTGACATAGGTAGAGCAGTAAAGGTGAAAATACATGAAAAATAATTCCACTTGTACTTAAATAAAGTAACAAAGTAAATATAATACATCCCACCACTGCTTCTACTCCACTAGATTTATATTTCAGATAGTTGCAATGTTTTTTAATGATCTGACACTTCTTTAACTGTTTTCCTGATGCCTGCATGACATGGGAGATGAGCACGTGGTGATAAGTCATGTTTGAGGCATAATTATAACTATGACTCTTCATATCTATATCTTATTAGAAAGTGGTTTGCTCTGAATGGGTGTGCACACTGACAGGAGCAGACCAGTGGCCAGCAGCAGAGCCCTCATGTGTCTCGTTAGGCTGTGAACTCAGAGGAGTTGGCCGGTCGGCCTGGTGCGGCCTGCGGGGGTCTGCGGCCCCAATGTGACTCCCGCTGCTCCGGGCCATTCTGCACCGTTTAGCGAGGAAAGCTCTCAGGTGGCTTTTGTCTCGTGCGTGCGGACTAATGGCAGAATGGCTCAGCACGACGCGGCTTTTGATGCTTTTGACGCGCCTCATTAACAGTTTAAATGTACACCTGCCTCACGCATTCCTGCGGGACCCCTCCTCACATGTGAGGGGGAATGTTTGCTCTGCGTAACGAGCCTCGTGGACGTCTCACTCTCTGATGAAGTCTTAATGAAGTCGCAGTGTACTGAGCTTTTTTATAATTTCATTATTATTGCTGCATATGTGATGTGTGATTCCTGGTTGGAAACGAGATAAGATAGATAAGATAAGATAAGATAAGATAAGATAAGACCCTTATCTATTATTACTTTATTAATCCTGAAGGAAATTCGTGTGCCATCTTCCACATGTGCGTTAATGATACAAACAATCGCTTTTATTGAAGATCCTGCTCTGGTGCAACATTCTGCTGATATTGTGTATTAATAATAATAACTAGAGAAAGTCTTTGTGGGGATTCTTTACACTTGATTTCGGTAGATATAGTCTGGCCTGTCCGGATTACTACACACAACTGGATGTGATTTCAGGAACGCTGAAAAGAGTAAACCCAGGCTGCGGGTTCACTGCTGGGAGCCATTATCCTGAGTTAATAAATGCAAACATTTGTTCCTGATGGCTCACTTAACCTCTTAATTTATGTATGACCACCACAGCTCCATTCAGCCGAGAGCCATCGGTCAAACAGGCCCCGAGAGAAAGGCACCGCATGGCCCCTCTCCCTCTTTCATCCGCGCTGTAATCGCTGCGTGTTTTGCGCAGCAGCGAGCGCCGCTGCGCAGCCACGACTGGCGCTCCAACGCGCCTAATTGTTCCTGCGCATTGACAAGTCGGTTCCGGCGTGTTACCGATTTTCCACCACGCACTGACGAAGCCCCGGCTGGGGTTTGTGGGACATCTGTAAGGGGGTCAGGGGTGAGGGCAAGCCCCCGGAGCTGCGTCCATCTGCCCAACAAACACTCACGTCTCCACACACAGGTCTGCTAAACACCTCTAATAGCCTGTATAACGTTTGCATTATTAGCCCCTAATGGGTGGCTGAATAGAGATGGAGCCTATTAAAGTTATCAATTAAATGCCGCCCTATAATAAATGATTGCAGAGTGAGATGAAAATAATGACACAGTGCAAATTTCTCCCCATTATCTTGGCCCAGAGCAGAGAGGCTTTCTTCAGTGTAATCAAAGGATATCAGCCAGAATCTAGGACACAGACATGCAACAGTAACTTGGAGATGGTTTCCTAATCCTCTCATCTTATTTTAGGAGGACAACTCTGAGATGTGTCCTTAAACTCACTCGGTGGATTTAAAAAGACACGTTCTGTGCCACCCTCTTCTGGATTTGAAGACAATTTTATTAAAAAACGTGATGCATGTGAAAAACAAACACATAAAAGACTGTACTCTCTATATAAATCCAATAAATTAATTTCTTAGCTCTGGATGAAATGGTTTGTCCATGGATTTGTTTAATCTTATATTATATTTAACCTTTTTAATCATACAGTGGATAGATAAGATGTGTTATCACTCCATGTGGCGTGCAATTCATGCTTTTCATCGTCAAGGAGATACTGACCTTTAGAAAATAACATAATCCAGATGGCCGACAGTGGCCTGAAAATGATCAATAAATATAGATATCAATGTTTCTCATATTCAAAATGAGAATATGCCAATGAATTATCTATTGATAATCAGCATTATTTGATTTTTTAAAAACATTTGGTACACAAATATGCTGTAAACACAATGACAGCCTATTATCACGCTATAAAGTTGATGTGTCCCTCTTATGAATCTGAGTCTGAACTCCACCTCATTCCTGAAGGAAATGTATGTCTCTTCTGCTGCTATATGCTCCCCAACGTTCACCACCGTGCACTAACTTTGTCGTGTTGGCTGTGTGGTACTGGGCAGGGAGTGAATCAGTGAGTCATTATATCAGAGCTTCTCCTATAAACAGCTGCTGGAAACAAAATGAGCGACTGACACAAGAAACAGGCTGCAAAACCAAAACAATGAGCTGAAAGATATTCAAATGCTGCATGGCGAGCAGACAGGTACTACTTTATCACTATGTCCCTCTCTCAAGCTAGCAGCAGTATAGTTACAGGATCCAATGCTAATGTGAAAAAATCGATGACAGCCTCTTAAAAGGATAATTATGATCCTTGATTGGAAATTGGCTCTTGTTTTCAAACATTTGGAAATTCTGTGACATTTCTGAAAACAGTAAGAGGACACAGCGTCAGATAACTGTAAACTAATCTACATCTACTTCTTTAAAACAGAAAAGTAAGATATTCAGCAAATTACTGTCCGAAATTGATCACAGATTATACAGCATTATATATATACACATAAATTTATATGACATTTTATGTGTATTGAAATCTGGATTTACGCTCAAATCACATGCAAACATTTTTGAATCTTTAAAATCTCAAATTCGATTAAATCTCAAATTCAATTCAATTATATTTTATTTGTATAGCGCCAAATGATAATATACATTATCTCAAGGCACTTTACATAGAAGGTCAAGAACTTCAAAATGATAGAGAAACCCAAAGTTCCCACAATGAGCAAACACCTTGGTGACTGTGGAGAGAAAAAACTCCCTCATCACCTGCGAAGAAACCCCTCGAACCAGACTCAATGTGTGCGTCCATCTGCCTCGACCGGTTGGGGTGAGCACAGAAAAACAGGGAGGAGGGGAGAGATGGGTGGAAAAGAGGGGAGAGAAGAGAGTGAGAGAAAGGGGGGAGGGGAAGAAAGAGGAGAGCGAGAGGAGAGAGAGACCAGGAACAGTTGTGTACCATCAGGTTTCAGCTCTGACTAGTTGTTATAATGAAAACAATAAGAGTGATAATTATGGATGTAAAGATGAAAGAAATGGCACATTGGCACTAATTTGTGTATGAACACAAATGCACTCTATGAATGTGAATGTGTGTGTGTGTGTGTGTGTGTGTGTGTGGACGTCAGAATGGTAAAAAGTGTACTGTTATATAAAAAAAGACTGTGGTTTCCTTTGTGCTGTGGGAAAATAGTGTGTCATCTGCACCTGTGCTACGTCTCACTTCATGTCAATCTGCGTCTCTGGAGTGATGTAACTGGATTAGATTATTTAAGGACAAGCGGTGGAACACAAAATCCTCCAGGGTTTCTTGCGTTGTCCATCACATACAGTGGTTTTTCCGACATAGCCCGCTCAGCTGTAGGGAAATACAGCGTTTGAAGGGCCCGCTCTGTCCCCGACACCCCCAGCCAGCCCCACCCACCCAACACAGACAAAAGGCCCTTGCCCTGGCGGAACAAACCGAGTTTGGCCCACTCATTGCGTCTGTTAGCCCCACAGAGACCCTGAATATAGAACAGCTATTCTATCTAATGAGGCAGAACTTCATGGCTGCCTCTATAAAACTTTGTCAGCCTTCTGTTCTGTGGCAACAAAGCCTGACATTTTTTTTTTTTTAAGTTTCCCTCGTTTTTTTCAGCGACACACAAACTGTTAAGATGAATCGAACGCGGGCTTTTTCCTCCTGGTGACGCGAGACAAGTGTAGCAAACTATGTGGAGCGATCAAGAATAACGCCTCCGCAGGGAGGTCTTTGATGACATGGGGTTGTAGTTTTATGAAATAGCCTACATTTGCCTTTGTGTCTAGGGTCTGTGAGGAATTGTGAGTGAAGATGTTTTCCTCTGCTTTTTATATCACAAAGATACTTCCAAGACCTAATACTAATTTGACTATTTCTCATTTATTGTAAGCGGAGATAATTGGGTGTTGCCTGCTGTGTGTTTGTGTGCCTGCAAGGATCTCTGTGTTTACATAGCTTGTTTTTTTCTGGCTTTGATGGCAAATGGAGAAACCACAATGTAGCACGCTAACAGCCTTTCTTAACTTTATTGCTTGAATCCATAGTCCTACAACAAAAACACATTATTTTAGCATTTCATAACACAACACAAGTCTGGAGTGTAATGGTTCTGTCTGGGTGGCTGAAAAAAGTTTTATTACTGTTTATTTTAAACCCAACTCTTGACACACATGATACAGCATTATCTCATATTTTCATGGAAGTAATAATGAGCATGCATTTTAGTGTCAAATTGGAAGGAAGTCTAATTTGAAGTGCACTTTTAGTGAAAAACTATGCTTTTATGCAACTATTTGTTACTATTAAATATGTTGCGAAGGACTGTAAATTTAACTTTGGGACAGAATAAAATACAAGAATATCTAACAATAAATCAGATTATCTTCAATAAAAAAAAGACAGGCCTTTCCCATTTTCTTACCCCTTGAAAACATTTGTGGACCGTCTCTTAGCAGAAATGTTTATTAGGGTAAGAACATATTATCTTGTTAGATATTCAAACCACTGATGGATTATGAGACAATGAGCTCCTGGAAATCGCCCCCCTCCTCTGAAATAAGAGCCTCAGGCAACTTTCACACTATTTACTTCTAAAATGCATCTGTTTTGCTACGTTTACGCATCATGTTAAATGAGGGTTCGACGGCCTAGAGCAGAGACTTTTGGAATTGTTGTGCTCCCCCTTTGTAGTTTTCCCAGGGTTATGTTTTGGAAATGATAACTCACATTCACACCTTATCAGTCTCGACTGGAATACCAACTGTAAATGCAAAGCACTGCTACCCCTGAACTCCCTTTTCCACTGGTCAAGAACCCCACTAACAACCACTAACATCAGACTTTTGTATGCAGTGGGAATGAATACAACCTAAGGTCAATGTAGGTTTTTATCGGCTCTGATTGGCAGTGATGGAAATGGACAAGACAGTGAGGTTGGAGAGCGCCTACATTTTCAGTGCGTTTGTGCCATCAAACATGACGCACTGGGAAAAAAGGCTAACTCCTCTACTGGCAATGGGAAAGGAGTAAATCAGGTTCCCCTGCATTCAAATAACCTGTATATGCCAGGTGATTTCAAAGAGGTATTACTTATAGTCAGTAACAGTTCCACCACTTCATCAGTCGAAGCAAAGAAATCCCTTGTGTTACTTTCCGCCCCTTTACTTGTTCATATTTTCTGGAATCACTAATAAACTGCAAAGTAGACAATTATCTTCCTGTTTACACCTGCACATGCATGACCAGTGTACGAGACAGGTCATGTGATATGCTTTTACAGTCGCATTAGTTAGAACAGAGATTATTTTTAGATACAGAGCAAAAACTCTCATATAGTTAAGATATAGTGTGGAGATACTTTTAACCGTAAAATGCTGTTTTAGTTTAGAGGTAGCACCAGACTGAAAGAGACACAAAATGTGTGTGTTCCAGGAACAGGAGCGTTTCAAGGGACATTTAGGGGCCCCAGGCAAAAGTGTGGCTCTACAGCGAACCAAACCCCTCCCCCAAGAAAGACATTATACATGATTGATATTTTAGTTTTCAACCCAACCTCTAAAATTATGAAGCTTTTTGCAGAAAGCTTGTGGCACAGGGCCTCATTAGGGGGCTCCTGGCCATGAGGTCTTTCCAGTCTCCTGTACGTAGCTGATTATAGAATTTAAGGGAGTTCTCACACTATTGTTGTTTTTTCGGATCAGGCATTTTCAGGGGCCCCCTCTCAGCTAGGGGCCCCATGCAATGTCCGGCTTTGCCAACCCTGCTGCAACGCCCCTGCCACGATTGAAACTCAAAAAACTAAATCTCCCACCTCCAAGATCGCAACTCTGGGTCAAACCATCAAGTCTTCATTTATGTGCATGTCACGTTTCCCACATTAGGCACAATTCACGGAGCGCTGACGATGAATGGCGTGAGAGGGGTGAGGAATTCAACACACCTGATCGGAGGGAACCACCATCTCGGACTTATCAGCTGGTCTCGAGCGGTTCACTTCAGTCAACATCTCGTCCTGGGGTGAGCGTGACTGTTTCGGGAGATCTGAAAGATAATTTTGTCCTTTAGTAGATAGCCTACTTTGGGGAACACATTGTCTTTGCAGCTTCGCCTCATTAGCCTTCTCATGGCCTGCATGAACAATCAAGGCCGGGCTGCTGAAATATTGATTAGCTCTATAGTGAGCGCAGAGATATATCTTTTTTTTTTTGGTGTGGGGCGTTTTGGTGCATATAGATGAATATAGTTATTTGTCTTCGGTGGTTGTTTACTCCCAAGGGAAAACAATGCCTTCCCTTCAAAGTCTCGCTGGCACATGCAGAGAGGACATATTGTGGTTGTGTAGCCTGCCTCCTGTGTGTGTGTGTGTGTGTGTGGGTGTGTGTGGTGTCCCCTCGCATTTTGCTTTGGTTTATATGAGGCATGTGCTGTAATGTTCAAAGAGAATTATATAGCATTGTTTATGGAGGGTGACTCCATAAACAGGGAGCCGCAACGCTCTGCGAGAGAGGAGCTGCATGGCTGATTTTACCGCCAGCTGGACCAGCGTTACCTGTACAATCCTCTTTAGTCACATTAATATAGGTCTGTGCCATGCTCTAAATAGCGCTGCAGGGACTTGAAACAGCCAGGAAAAAGTCGAGAAAGGGAGATGGGTGCAGGGGAAGGTAACATGGAAGAGAAGTGGGAGAACAGATAAGAGAGAGGAATTACAAAGTAAGTGAGAGTGGGAGTTCTGTTGCCTATCAAACAGGCAAGTTTAAGAAGCGTTTCCACCTTGGCTGCTAATGCACTCAGTGATTGTCTTGTATGACTCATAGAGTCTATAAAGTAGGTTAGTGGGTTATTGCTTAAAGTTAAAGAGCTAATAAGCCTCAAAATGTTTTTTTATTCATGATGGGAATCATCCAGAAGTTAAGAAATCCGTTGCAAAGTTTGTCTGTGATAATGAAATGTATCATTAAAATAAAATGGTATAAGCTCACTGTAAAAATGGGCTCGCTGTGTTAGACTGCAGAGGAAATTCTTTGAGGAATTGATCATTGGAGCATGTCATGTCTCTGCAGTACAAAGGAGATATTGCCGTAGAGCCACACAGCTGTAACGAAAAAAAAAAAAAAAAAAAATATGTGTGAAGACAACATATTCAGCGTTGATTTTTCTCTGTCTCACACTTGTCAGCTCCAAATAAACGGTGTGATGGAGCCGATCTGATTCTGGAGCAGCTGTTCACAACTTACAAAGTGTTACTTTTAATTTCTCTTACGCAAACACTGTCCCAGTGCTGCATGGTTCAGCTGTGTATCCATCTCTTTCTGTGCAGTAATGCTGTGTAATGCATCTGTTACTGCTGTGTCCACAAAATTCTTAATTTCTCATCCTGAGGATGTTAAGTGAGCCATTTGGCCTGTAAAAGTCTTCTCTATAGATCCCTGTAAGCCCCAGACAATGTCCCATTGATTGATGGATTATCTTATCACAGGCACTTGTGGCTACCAACCTGCTTTTTTTGGCTACATCAACCACAGCAGCATCAGATGCAGCTCAACTGCATGCTGAAGCCTTCTGAATCCACGCAGGGGACGTGCCACGCAAAGGGAGAGAAGAAGAAGAAGAAGAAGAAGAAGAAGAAGAAGAAGAAGAAGAAGAAGAAGAAGAAGAAGAAGAAGAAGAAGAAGAGACATAACTTCACATGAGTGATATCCAGACGTCTGCCATTCCCTCCCTCCATGCTTCTCTTAACTCATCCACCCCCATCTGTTCATCCAGAGCACACACAATCTGGCATGGAGCAGCCATCAGGTGTACACTCTCTCACACACACACACACACACACACACACACACACACACACACACACACACACACACACACACACACACACACACACACACACACACACAGCCCCCAAGCCTTTCCTTACATTAACTCATGCGCTATATAACTTAAAGTTGCTGTTTAAAATAGGGCATTTGGAGACACTTGTATTTTACAGGACATTCTCAGATCAGCTTCTGATTCCCCCCCCCCTTTCCAGACTCATAAGCAGGGGGCTAAAGTTGGTCCCATAACTCCCCATATAGAGCTCCTTTATTCAGGCCTGATGTGAGAATGTTTATGTGCGCTCCCACTGACCCCCGCTCCAGAGTGCAGTGATGGAAACAGCTCTACAGACAAAAGCTGCTGAGACTCAAAGGCAGTGAAAGGAAGAATGGGAGGGGGGGTGGGCGGAGTTTGCAGTTTGCATTGGGGTAAGGGGCCGTGCGAGACTAAATCATCATTGGAAACTCATTAGAAAGCTGGCGGGGCCGGGCGGGGACTGCCGCACAGATTGCGCGCTCCCGAGCACAATACCTGTAATGAAGTGGAAGCGCAGAGGGAGTGTCTGCGCACAGATTTCTTTGCAGTAGTTACTCCTCTGGCCCCTAAAGTTTCCACACAATCTGCGTGAGGGGTGTAAAAAATAAAAAAGCTGTATTCATGAGATGTTAACCGTTTTGTTTCGTCGGGAGGAATTTATTCAAAGTGTTGCAGCAATCAGCGACAGATGGGCTGGAAGGGTTGATGGATGGGAGCAGAAGTTAACTAAGAGGAGGAAGAGATAGAGGAAGGAGGATAAATGTTTTCATGGAACTGGACGTTGTCAATCTGGTGGCATTCTGGTGCCAGTCCGAGCCTGCTGCTCTATTAAATCCTGGATCCCTGCAGCCTGTTGCAAGCTACATGTTGGAACAATCCACAAATGTGTCCAACAGTTCATCCCGAATCATCACTCATGATGTTTTCTTTGAATTAAACATATTTACTGAGCCATGAATTTCACCAGATTGTCCACAATTGTGAATCCTATTATTTCTACTTTAATAATCAGTGTGACAGAGCTCAAATATGACAGTTAACAACAACAAGGCTCAACCCGACCGGTCGAGGCAGATGGTCGCCCACACTGAATGTGGTTCTGTAGGAGGTTTCTCTATAATATTGGGTCTCCATCAGGGACTTGCACAGACATTACTTTAAACTCGAAATGAAAACAAACAGACACAACGTCTGACAGATGATGAGATGCATGAAGGCTTCACTTTGCATCATATTTTTTAAATCTTTTAAGACCTGATGATATTGCGATTTAATTTGGTCAAACTTGATCAACTCATGTTTGTGCAGCCACAATAACAATGAAGCTTTTTTCCCCCCCGGAGGAGCAGCTCAGTCAAAGAGGGCAAACAGGCAGTTGCTGATAGAAATTTAGCCGTGCACTTCCATGGTCTCAATCTTACAATGTAAAGTGCCTTGAGATATTATATGTGGATATTTAGCACTAGAAAATTAAAAGTAATTGAATTCAATTAAATTGGAAAGAAATCAATCTCAATTTTTAATTTACAAAATATTCTGCACCAAGCAATTGAAGTGTATCTTTCGCTGTGTCCTTAACATCTATGCAATGTCAGAGCTTCCACTCACAGTCTTATCATTATTTTTCTTGTTACAATGTATAAGAGCTACACAAAAGGCTCTAATTAACCTGCACAGCCCTTTATCATGTTTCCAATTTCGTTGAGAGTTGAGGGATAATACAGGTCGAATGAGCGCATCTAGCCTCTGTTAGTGAAGTGCCATCCTGGAGGCCATGACACAACTTTCACAAGTGTTGCACAGCCGATGCAGGGCGCATTCACTCCTAATCATTTCCATCAATAGTCTCGAGGACGAGGCCATTATAGCCAGACGAGCCCTGGAGTGCGCTCCTCATGCTGGAGAGGCGATAATTGGATAATTAGTGCTGGGAACCAATTACGACTCTTGTGATGGCACGCGAGTTAAGCAAAGGTTAGCAGCAGAGGGGGGTGGGGGTGGTGGGTTTTGGGTGCTTGGATGGACGGAGGGGGGTCCTCAATGCGCTGATCGATCATCTTGGAGACCCCCCTGCCCCCGCTCCTCTCCTACACAAACACAGACACACACATCTCTCCCTTTCTCACCCCCTGTTCCCCTCTCTAACTCTCCCCCTCGTCCACCGCTTATCTTCCTGGACAAAAGAGTCCAAATCGGCCATTTCCATCTCAAAGAGTTAAGCCCCAACAAGAGGCGAAGGGATCGGGCTTCAGACCCCCAAAATACCCGGCGATCACCAGAGCAAATGGGTTCACAATGCAGGAGGAAAGAAAGAAAGGATGAGCGGGAGGGATGGAGGGGGTTTCACTCTAAAGATGTATTTATATACGTTAAAGAAAATGCTAATATGTCCCGTGAAGAATGGAATGGATTTCAGGGACTCAACTCTAATTCTGCTATTGTTGAACTCGCGTGCAGACGGCCGAGATTGACACGGTGGTCACGTGAGGGAATTATTCTGTTTTTGGGTGTGCGTGGTGTCCCACTTCAGCCAATACACTGGCCCTCTAATGCACGCGCACACGCACGTGCAGGGATTTTAATCCACGAGACGAGACGAGACGAGACACAATGTCGTGTGATTTGCTTTTGATTGCGCTTGTCTTTGTGTGCAGAGAAAATACCGTCAGAGTCCATGTGTGTCTCCGAACACACAAAGAAACCACAGACTGGACAGAACTGGACCATTCATGAAGCTGTGGAGCCACTGGAAGATGTTTTGGATCCAACTCGTTGTCGCACAAGATATTTTATCCTTTCACATCTTATACTGACCAAGTCCTAAATGTTTAGTAAAACATCTGGGTTACATCATGAGGGATGATTAATCATATCATGATGACGATGCTGTGCAGTTTCAGTGCAAACTATATGCACAAGCTTGTCGGTGCGCACATTTCCTGTGTGAATAGCTGATGTTAAAATAGCACTGTGTAGAGCTTACTGCAGTCCATACATAGCACATCTGTGGTGCAGCTATAGTCATGCTAAACTGAAAAAGCTTCAGGTGGCAGATAATGACGCATCCCAAATTGTATTAGTGCTTCCAAGATGGACAGGTGCAATACGCAATGTTTCCACCTTCCATGCTCCGCTGAGGAATTTTATGTTTAGAACCGACTCAGAAAATGTGATCATATTGGCCTTAACTGAGAAAACATTGAGAACTAATTTTGTTTTTGTCGAAGGTACAAAAGTCCTGATGTGTTTGAATCCCAATGTACTTTTAAAGTGTGATGATTGCCCTCTTTTTTTTGTTATTTATGTATTTTCTACACTTTTTTTTAATAAACTCTGAATAAAGGTTAAAAATTGGCATCGATATTTCAAAAACACCCTCTTAAGGCTGATGATGTTGTTTTGATGTAATTGCTGCAGAATGACGTCTCCTTATCCTTTAGGACAGGCCTGACTGTGTCTAACTATGCAAGCTGCTTGACTGGATGTCGCCCATTCAGGTGCCTCCTATTTGACTTTCTGTGGCAGATGGGTTCTTTATAGAACATGCCAACTGATATTAGCTTCCACTGCAAGGCAAGTGTTGCCCCTGAAAAAGCCGTGCGTGTGTGCATGTGCGTGTGTGAGGAGGGAGAGAGAGGGAAGGAGAGTCTGAAGAATGAGAAAATCTCTTAAAGAGCCGTGACGGGGCCCCGGTCGTTTTGTAAA
Source organism: Verasper variegatus (assembly GCA_026259375.1). Lineage (NCBI taxonomy): Eukaryota > Metazoa > Chordata > Actinopteri > Pleuronectiformes > Pleuronectidae > Verasper > Verasper variegatus. The sequence continues at coordinate 16,374,398 of CM048053.1, read as the reverse complement.
TGTATTTTAATAGGAGGGACCCTGATGTCCAGGGCAATTCATCTCCCATCTCCCTGTAATGAAAGGAGTCGTGGCCCGGACCGGGGCCGGTGTGGAGGGGTGGGGAGGGGGCGATACAAAGGCTGCATGTGGCTGTGACTCATTATGCTGCAGTTAGGCAGAGGGCTGCATGGAGGCAGCGGGGGTTAGGGTCCCCACAGACCGGCTCAGGGGCCACAATGCCGGCATGGACGGGCTGTAAAGGGAGACCCTGCCATGCCATTATCCCGCCTGCTACTAACGAGGGCTTCATACGCCTTTGATATAATCTCACTATTGAAATCCTGATAAATCCCCCCCTGCGTTTACAGCCAAATCCCATTTGTAACGGGTTCGTGGAAGGCTGTGTGAGAGCGTGCGTGGCCCGCCAGTGTATGTGTGCGTGCGTGCACGTGCGTCTTCACCTGCTACTCTCTCTCTCTCTCTATGCTCTGTCAGCCGAGGCCAGGCAGAGTCTCGTGTTAAAACCGAGCCGTTACACCGGCTTTAATTTTAAAAAAAAAGACATCTCGTGAGTTGATCTGATCTGAGACCGAATTAGAATAAAATCAATGATTAAATGGATATAGTCCCTTTTCTTTGGCTCAGATATGATCTGTTGGGCAAACAATTACTGGAATACAACACACCAGGGGGATGAATAAAAGAAGGCCAAAAAGCACATTTATGGAACGTATTAATGAAAGTAAAATGAGCTCTAAGATGATGCTATTACCACCAGTTACAACAGATTTCTTTTCTTACGATTCTCTGGCACTACAATTATTCAGTGTGTTAAGCTGCCTCAGCATTATGAGTCTATGAAAAGTGTACTAAATGGAATCTTATCAGGATGTAGTGCCATTTCTGTGCGTAAAGTTCTCTCAGAGGTGGATAGGTCAGTGGGACAGCTGAGCGTGCCAGTGGCTGCCTTTACACGGGTGGGTTACATGGGACACGTGCGTGCGTGGGGATCCATCCAGCCCGAGTTACAGCATAAATCTCTTAACAGTGAAAGTGCGCCTCAGGGGTAACGCATCCCCTTAACAGACACTCCTATTTAAATGCGTTGTCCTCTATCTCAGGGACACTGCGCATCTCCGCGCTCCCCCTCCATGTGTCGGTGCGCAGACTCATGTAACAGCCCGAAGAACATAAACAAGCAACGGGAACTATAGCTGTATTAAATCAAGCCCCGCGTTCGGACCGGACATTTGGGTGCCAAGTTACTCCGCACAGTCCAGGAATCTCTAAACGGGGTTTTAGAGGTCTTTCAGAAGTCCCCCTTTTTCCCCCCTCTCAACGCCCGGATTGGTCACAGCGCGGCTCATTTGCATGCCTCGCTGTATAAACCCTCCTGCAGACACTGCAGCCCTCTTGCGCTGAGAGAGCAGCACACCTCCAGAAGAGAGAGAGCGGAGCGCATCCAGAGTGCGCATTGAAAGACATATGGAATATTTATTACAGGCGCTATAGGGGAAAAAACAGGAGAGTCGACAGGAGTCGGGAAGGGGTTTCTGTTTTGCAGGTGTGCTTTTTCCCCCTGAACTCTCAATTGGACTCATTTCGGGACAGTTAGCTGAATTTCCAATTATTTTTGGAGTGAGGGTGTCAAGATGGGAGAAACAGGGTGGAACGGGCTGCTGGTGCTCGTCTCTTTGCTGAGCCTCTCTGCTGTCACACAAGGAAAAACGGTGAAATATCAGACGTTTGAGGAAGACGCACCAGGGACAGTGATTGGAAACTTGGCCAAGGACATCTCCTCCGCTCCCTCTTCCTCGGGAGGCTCGAGGAACAATTTCAGGATGATGAAACAGTTCAACTCCTCTTTCATCCGTCTGAGGGAGAGCGACGGGCAGCTGACCATCGGGGAGAGGATAGACAGGGAGCGGATCTGCAGACACATCCTGCACTGCCTCATCGCTTTTGACGTGGTCAGCTTCTCCAAAGAGCAGTTCAAACTCATCCACGTCGAGGTGGAGGTCAAGGACATCAACGACAACTCCCCAGAGTTCCCCCGGAAAGAGTCGAGTCTGGAGATCTCCGAGAACACGGCGGTGGGCACGCGGATCCCGCTGGACTTTGCCGTGGACGAAGACGTTGGGGTGAACTACATCCAAAGCTACCAGATCTCCGTCAACAGCCACTTTTCCATCGACGTGCTCAGCAGGGCCGACGGGGTTAAATATGCGGAGCTGGTGCTCATGAAGGAGCTGGACCGGGAGACGCAGGCGACTTACGCGCTGGAGCTTGTGGCTATGGACTGGCGGCAACCCGTCCCGCACCGGAACGACGCGCATCAACATCAAGGTGAAAGACTACAACGACAACAGCCCGGTGTTTGACAGGAACAGCTTCTCCGTGGACCTGCCCGAGGACGCACCGGTTGGCTCCCTCCTGCTGGACCTGAACGCGGAGGACCCGGACGAGGGGATGAACGGGGAGGTGGTGTACGGGTTCGGGAACCAAGTGCCCTCAGAAATACGACAACTCTTCAGAGTGGACAGGAAGACCGGACGGCTCACCCTGGAGAGTCCGATTGACTTTGAAAGTAAGAACACGTACGAGTTTGACGTCCAGGCCACCGACCTGGGTCCGAACCCGAGCCCGGCCATCTGCAAGATAGTGGTGCAGGTGCAGGATGTTAACGACAACGCGCCGGAGATCTCCATCACCCCCATGACGTCCATCACGGCGGGGATCGCGTACATCACCGAGGCGGCGGCCAGAGAGAGTTTCGTGGCGCTGGTCAGCACCTCGGACAGAGACTCCGGCGCTAACGGGCAGGTGCACTGCACCCTGTACGGACACGACCACTTCAAACTGCAGCAGGCTTACGAGGACAGCTTCATGATCGTGAGTACCAACCCGCTGGACCGGGAGAAAATCCCCGAGTACAACCTGACGGTGGTGGCGGAGGACCTGGGCTCCCCTCCCTTCAGGACCATCACCCAGTACACCATCAGGCTGACGGATGAGAACGACAACGCTCCGGTGTTCAGTAAATCGGTGTATGAGGTGGCGGTGGTGGAGAACAACGCACCTGGGGCATACATCACCACGGTCGTGGCGCGGGACATGGACCTGGGGTCAAACGGGAAGGTCAGCTACAAACTGGGGGACACGTATTTCATGGGCTCCCCCATCTCCACCTTTGTGTCACTGGACCCGGCCAGCGGGTCGCTTTACGCGCTCCGGAGCTTCAACTATGAGGTGATGAAGCAGATGGAGCTCCGCATCACGGCGAGTGACGGCGGCTCCCCGCCCCTGACCGGCAGCGCCAATGTTTATGTGAGGATCGTGGACCAGAACGATAACGCGCCCATCATCACGCAGCCGCACCTCAACAACGGCTCCGCTGAGGTCCTCCTGCCCCGGGACGCACCGACCGGCTACGTCATCACCCGGGTGGAGGCGCGGGATGCGGATGAGGGCGTGAACTCGGACCTGTCCTACGGGCTGGCCACCGGTGAACCCTCCGTGTTCTCCGTTAACAAAGCCTCCGGCGAGATCTACCTGAACCAGGTGCTCAGCCACGACGTGGACGAGACACTCAGCTTGACCGTGACGGTGAGTGACAACGGGAGGCCCGCGCTCACCTCCACCGCGACCCTCCGCTTCCTCATCATCGCCGGCCCCCCGCCGAGCGACCGGACCGTGTACCAGGCGGGTGGCGGGGACGAGGTGCACGCGCAGTGGGACCTGTCCGTGGTGATTATTGTCGTGCTCGCGGGGAGCTGCACGCTGCTGCTGCTCGCCATCATCCTCATCGCCACCACCTGCAACCGGCGCAAGCAGGACAAAAGCGGGGAGGACAGCGACTCGTACGGGGAGAAGGGCACGCTGGAGCGGGGCAGGGCCCACGTGGCGGACAACCCGCTTCTCCCCCTCCACAGGGACGGGGCAGGAGCGGCTTTTGACGGACAATCCTACAGCAGTCAGCCCGGTGGGTTCACCTCGGCTCACCCTGGGGGCAGTGACATATGTTCGGCCTCAGAGGACGGCAGCGAAGTGCCCTGTGTGTATGACTCAGACAACAACAGCAAGCTCCGAGGGACTAAACACGAGGTGAGATGCAACTTTGGGACACTTCTGAGATGTGGGGAGGGGAGATGTGTGTTGCACTCTGCCATGTGTTCATCCAGCAGAAACTCACCTCTGTTTTCTTTCTCCTCTGTCCTCCTGCAGGGCTACTCCACTCTGCCTGGCTACGGGAATGGAAAGGAGGCTGTGAGGCCCATCACCATCTGGAAGGGGAACTCCTACACCACCATCTCTGCCAGGGACCCGGCCTTTAGTGGCAAAGACAGTGGCAAGGGGGACAGTGACTTCAATGACAGTGACAGTGATGTCAGTGGAGACACAGGCCTGAAGAAAGAAGGAGCAGTGGGTCCTCCCATGGGCGGCCAAAATGGTAAAGACATGCAAAACAATCCACTTGTGAATGAAAGTACAAGATTATGTGAGTTTGGCGATGAGCTGTGGCTTTAAATCTAATTCCACTTTCTTTTCTTTGTCTCTTTTAGCACTGTGGGCTTGCACCAGTGAGTGCAAGGTCCTGGGTCACTCAGACCGCTGCTGGAGCCCCTCAGCAGTGAGGGCCAACGCGGCTCCCTCCCCGGCCCCGACCCTCTCCTCCTTCAACAGCCTCCCCAAGACGGCATCCCTTCCCCGGGACCCCAACCGCAGGGACAACTACTACCAGGCCCAAATCCCCAAAACACTGGGGCTGCAGAGCGTGTACGAGAAAGTGCTGCACAGGGAGTACGACTACGTCCTGGTCACCCCACCCAGGCCTGTGAGAGTGCAGGAGATCAGTGACATAACCATCCCGGTTTACACCCCCACCCCAACACACTGCCCCAACAACGAGGCCTGAAACAGACAATTGCACACACACTTATAAGCTCACTCTCAAAGAAATGTATATTGTGTATTCAAATGTTTAATTTATGATTAACTGACGAGGAGAATAATGTAACTATTTGAAGTTATTTGTTGCTGTTGATTGTGCATATTATGTATAAGTTTATATCTGGATATTTGTGGGTTTTTGTTTTTAATGTAAAAGCCACATTGGAAGTCCATTCAATCACAACATTTTGTTGGACATGAAGTGTATCATATGCAAGCTTTGTACATACAGAGATTCTATTTTTTATAAAAGTAATAATGAAGCAAAGATATGTAAATTTGAATTGTAATTATTGATCTTTAGGCATGCTGACTATTTAAAAATGCCCCCTGAAACTGGTAAATTTGAGGGCTGGTGACCTGCAATGTATGAAGCTGATTATAATGAAATCATTTGAATGCAATAATATGTCGATGTACAGATTTTTTTTTTTTTTATCATCACAGCATTCAGAGAGAAAATAAAACTTTGAAATATTGTTCTGAGCAGCTGACTTATGTGTGTTTTGTTCTGAGAGGTTACGATCCAGAGGTGAGCAGGCTGTTTGTGAATGCCTCGCAGGAACAGCCTATCAGTCAGGCCAGTCGCTGTAGTAAAAGCCAACAGGCGTCGCTGTTATTGCAGCAGTGAGCCTCTGTCCTTGCAGCCCACTGAAGAAGGTCAGTTTAGTTTTTTTTCCCCCTCTTTTGTGAACATGGCTTTTCTGGTGAGGTGCCAGAGCAAACGCCAAGGTTTTCCAGCAAATCACTCACGCGTAACAGGAGCAGAGCAACCTCCACAGTTATTATTTTCATCTTGGTGGACTTAATATGCGCATTTCACCGCCTGCAGACCTGCATGTTAATACGAGAAACATAGATATGCTGAGCTTTCCACAACATCAATCATTACCACCTGATTTGTGCGCATGGAAGAGACATCCGTAATGAGAGTGGCTGTGCGTAAAGGCGACCTTTAGGGTTCTCCTCTAAGAAGATAAACAAGTTACATGCATACAAAAGGAGGTGTTTCAATCAGGCAAATACTGTTGAGATTTGTTAAAGAACGTGGAGTCCTTGCGAATAAAAGCTTCCTGCTCCTCTGTCCGGATGTTTTCTTGTCTATGTGCCAAAGCGCTCGGTGCGCTCCTTACGTAATCACCCTCCTTATAATCACGCATTCAGGGCACACTCCCGAACTCACTCACTCCCGCAGATATGAGGGGATCAAGATCGAAGTGTGCTGCCTCTTTTTTTGCACACTGTCATGTTAACATACTGTTTGTAGGATGGAGAAAGCGTGCGACATTCCGCCGGAGTCCCCTCTGACCTGCAGCAGTCTGTGGGGGAGGGAGGAGGGTGATTCGAGGAGACAACCTCACCCTCTCCCTTCCTCCATCATCTCCTTAATGTTCATAAATACATCTCAGTCCACCCACAGCGGCTCGTCATATAAAACGTATTGATATGAAAATTCATGAGGATCACAGCAGGGATCAGACTCGTGAGCAGCCAACACGTGGTCGTCAAAGAGAAAGAGCGATGGACTCTCTCGTGAGGGAAAGCAACACTTTTTTTTATTTATATAATGTGCTGATCGTCCGCTGGAGGTGTTAGATTTCACCTGACTTTTATTCAGAGGCACAAAAGTTGTCAAGGTTACGCACAGTTCTAGTGTAGGAGAGCGTTAAGGCAAAACCTGTAGTGACCATCCTCCTCCTCCTCAGGAAGAGAGGGCGGGAGCGAGAGGGAGGGAGGGAGGGGGGGGGGGGGGAGAGAGGGGTGAAAGGAGTCGGGGCTCCTCAGGTGTTCGGCTCCAGTCATGGCCGGGAGCTCAGAGAAAGTACCGATCGCCTCAGCGGGACCGGAGGACCTGCAGCAGTTCATGCCTCCGGTGAGTGTTGCTGGGATCACCCGGGCCCCTGCGCCTGTGTCGGGGCCCCAACATCCTACAGGCTGTATCTATTTCATGACCTTTCAAAAGTTGCATAAACCGTCTCTGTGTCGCTGTGAATTTATCATAACACGGACACCTTGTCAGGTTCAGTATCATAGATAAAGTTTGTCAGAAAGCTTCTCTTCTTTACGACAGTGTTGTCACTTTGGAGTTTATTTGTTTTACCGCGCAGGCCTACTCCGCCGTGGCGGTGAAGCCCGCCGCCACCGGCCGCCTCCTGAAGGCCGGGATCGCGGTGCTCATCGCCGGAGCCCTGCTGCTTCTGCTGGGGGCAGTTGGAGCTTTTTACTTCTGGAACAACAATGAAAAACACGTAAGGATGATATTCTTATTATAAATCTTACTTTTAAGGTCAACTATAGAGGGAAGAGGGTCAGAGAAGAGAGAGGGTATTGTAATTCTTATTTTGGCTGTATGTGGGTTTGCCTTACAAAATGTATTTTTACTTTATCTTGTCCTATTTTTTCTTTTCTTGTCTTTATTTCATCCTTTACTGTAGCCTATAATTTAAGTTGCATAGGTTTAGAAACCATTAGACCATGGTTTATAAAGATGCATTTTTCCACATGCAGAGGGCAGTTCAGTGTCTGCATCTTGTGCACCATAGTTTAAATCAGGACAGCTTACATGATTTAACAAGTTGTACCAAGTTAACACATGTTATTGTAAAATGATGCGAGTTTTCAGAAAGTATCAATAGTTGGATTTTCTTACTTTGCAAGTTTCAGCTCATGTCACCACCCCAGTGATTTTTACAGGCTATACTCCCTCAAGGCTTTCGATCGAAAATCAAATCAAAGTAGGTCTGATCTGCTAGATAATTCCCTTTTTTCCCCCCTATGCAGTTTTCTCTCCTTTCAAAACTTCTCTGGAACAAGAGGGAACCACCACAGAAGAAAACGTCTCTCATGCGTACTCCCATCCAATAAAAAATCATGTCACTTGAGGGAAGAAATTGTTCAAACAAGCTCTTTTGAATTGGAAACAAGTGAAATTATGTCGTCGCTGGTGGATTTTTTAACTGGTGTGAATTAAAAATGCTCAGCAGACTGAACCGCTCTTCAAGATGAATTTTTTCTTGCAGTGTAGGCAAACAGCAAAATGTAAATTAAACTCTTTTTTCATACTGTCTGAGGTAAAGCCTGGTGAATGGAGTCCTTGTGTGTGTATGTGTATGTGTATGTGGTGTGTGTGTGTGTGTGTGTGTGTGTGTGTGTGTGTGTGTGTGTGTGTGTGTGTGTGTGTTGGAGGGTTGTGGGTGGGGGGAGAGGGGGGAGAGGGGGGAGAGGGGTGAGCGTGGGGTGGGGGGGCCCTCTCTGGTCCGGCTGATGCTCCAGGGGCAAGAGGTGTAGGGGACGAGAGGGAAAAATGCAGCTTTCTGGGTGTTTTCTCTCCGTTTTTCCTGTATGAAGTTTGAAAATGTTATTAAAACGTGATGAAAAGGCTCTGCAGAAGGGTCATCATCACCCAGAGGTGTAAGGTTTGTATTCTCCTAAACAAGCGTGAATGAATGTGTGTGTCTGTAGGAGAACATTGAGAGAGGAGAGGTTTGCGAGGAGAAGTCATGGGTAAGATTGGAGAGAGGGAGAATGAAAGGGAGAGGGCTGTTGGGTGGGGTGGGGGGTGAGGGGCTGGGGTGACTCTCGGGACTCTCATACCTTACATGCCAGTCTGAAACCTTGTGTGTGTGTGTGTGTGTTCAGGTCTACAATGTCCACTACAGCATGAGCATCAATGGCAAAGTGGAGGAGGGTTCAATGGAAATCGACACGGCCAACAACATGGAGAGATTCAGCACCAGCAGCGGGGCGGAGGAGGCCGTGGAGGTCCACGACTTTGAGATTGTGAGTGGAACTGAAACCAATTAAAAAATAATGATAATAATGATAATAATGTCCGGAGGAATAAGTAAGAGCAGGAAAGCAGAGTCATCAAGCTGGACATCCGTTGTCTCTCCCTACGCGCAACCTGGAGAGGACGAGATCAGATTTGTGGAAACTTTAAAGACCCTTGTGGGGAGACTGGCTCATTGCAGCAGTGGACAAACAAAGAACTGGTGGACATGTCGTCCCACTGTGGGCCAATCAGTGTCAAGACGCATCGTCCCTCCAATTTTCATTAAACTCGGACTGGTGTTTTTTGACCTTTAATTAAAGCGGTCCAAATCAGGCCAATCAAACTAGCGAAGCAGCAGTTTTGGCCTCTTAACAATTTAAATTCTGACCTTTAATCATACTGTCCCCATGAGTGTCATTTTAAATCTTGAATACAGTGCTAAGCTACATCACCCCCCCCCGATGTTTAATCTAAATCATGTTTGCAGATGTTTGGCTGTGATGTTGTATTCAAAGTGCAGATGTGTTGTCCCAGGCGCCTGCAGACGACAACACAACAATCTCTGTGACGAGTTATGAATTCCAGCTTCTTGTTTGTGCCCTCTCCTCTCTCACTACTCCAGGGCATCACAGGGATTCGCTTCTCAGGAGGAGAGAAGTGCTACATCAAGACCCAGGTGAAGGCTCGTCTGCCTGACGTGGAGACTCTCAACAAGGAGTCCATGACGTTCAACCTGGTGGGTTTGTCCAGTCTTTTCTGAGGAAGTGGGATCTCTTTGAGTTGAGAATCTATCAATAGCTCCGTCTCACTGTAGAAATGTGAAAACTCCTAAACTGGAGCTTACCAGAGCCCGAGCTTTTAAAGATCGTGTGAAGTTTCTAGAACTGTATTTAACCATTTGGTATCTAGCAGTTTTTTGAGTTTCTCCACTGTTGCAATCCTCATTATTGATGTGATGACACATGAGTTTGACCAGTCATTTCACCAGAGGTTGAATGTTCCAGGATTCAGCATCACCTCCTGGGACCGTCCTATATATAGCTCCAGGAACCTGGCCCCAAAGTGGGTGGAGAACAGTGTAAACAGCAGCAGAACCAATGACAGTGCATACTTGTGTGTGTTCCTGCAGTGGAAAGGGAAAAAGACACGTCTGAGTGTTAAACCTATCTTTCACGTATTTACAACATAAACATCCAGCATCACCTGTAAGTGCATTGAAATCATTCGATCTGATGTTGAAAGCTAAAACTGGACAATCCATTAGAAGCTTTTCAAATAAAGACAGATCGTTCGGTATCACTGTCTAATAGGAAATACTTTACAAGTGAGTTATAAGGATCGAATAGTCAGAAACAAACTATTTCCTACTTTTAGACGAGTAATCAGCCTTGAAAAGGTAGAAGCTCTGGTTGGTGTTTGGCATGCAAACAGCACCACTCTAGGTATAGCAATGTCACTTTAATTGGTCGTCTACTTTGGTGCAGACTGATCTACTGTATTTGAACACCTATTGGATGAATTGCCAGATACTCATGATCCCCAGAGGGTGAATCCAACTTATTTAGCTGATTCCGCGACTTCTTCTCCTAGCGTCAGGTCTAAATTTCTACTTGTTCAGGGAAATATCGCAACATCTATGGGATGGATTGGCACATACTACGGTGTAGACGTTCATGTTCTCCCCAGGATGAACCGTAATAACAGGCATGCTAACATGCTAACCTAAGAGGATAGCCGTGTACTGTACAGAACTGTAGCATGCTTACAGTGACAGTTACTGCATCTCCACTCAGTTATTCATCTCTTTGAAAGACTGAGTGGATTAAGTGATTTGGACAATTTGACCACTTACCTTCAGGAGGAGAGCTGCTCACAACTGTACACGTGATGGATTACTGCAGTGGAAGAGACCTTTATTCATGAATTACAAACACTGACAACTGCACTCGTTCTGAATGACTTGATCACTTACCAAACCATTGAATCTGACGACACAAATGTGAGCTTATGTTAATGAAAATACTGCAGGCAAATATGCTTAGAGTAACTAAAATACATTAATCTAAAATCAATTCATATAAAAGATGCTATGTACAAATGTTGTGATGACAGAGGGGAAGAGAAACAAAACCAATCATATACGCTAAAAATGTAATATTTGCTAATATATCGGTTTCTCCTCGTCCCCAACAATTCCATTTCAGTCGGACTCTATTAACCACGAGCCATTTGTGCAAAAGATAATACAAATTATACATGACGAGATATCTCAAATCTGGCAACCCAAAACATTGTCTTAAAAAATAAATCACGTATAGCTGATTGAGGCAAATCTTCGATCAGCCCATTACTAAAGCTAGCTGTTATAACTTATCAAATATATCCATTATAAATACTATTAGTTGTATTAATGCATTGTCTGTTCTCTGCTGAGCTTTAGATATATACTACAAATCCGCGCCTCTGATATATTACTAATGTGAGCTGTGGCGTTAGCATGAATCACCCAAACCAATGATAAACCAAGGACACATAGGTGATTTCCATGTGTGGGTGCCCATCAGTTAACAGAACACGCACGAACGCACGCACGCACAAACACACAACAGACACACACAGTGAGTACGGTACCAGTATGTGTGTGGATTGCTATCACAGCTCACAAACGCCTGTGATTGTTCAATTGAGGCTGTCTGATAATTAAAATCATTTAGTTCTGCATAAGCCTCACATCCACATAAATCCACATCGCCGGAATTACCCTCATGAATGCATAAACACTGACTCTCGCTCACACTCACTCACACACGAGCTCGCGCACACACAATTAATTATGATGCGGGGCTGCTGTTATTGCCTCTCTGTCTCGTAAACGATCATTTATTCCACGTCTGTGCTTTTCAGTGTGTTTGTGTTGTTGTCTCTTTTTGCCTCATAAATGATCGTTTGGTTCACATTTGTGTGTTTGTGTGTGTGAGTGAGAGAGGAGACAGGAAGATGTTGTTATAATGGTTGCTGCAGGCTGGTCATTTGCTATAATTTAGAGTGATGGCAAATCTGGGTTAGATAACCACACACGCGCACACACACACATAAACAGGCACAAACACACACACGTCCCCATCCACAGAGAGTGGGTCAGATAAACTCTTATCTGTCAAGCAGTGGAGAAGGACCCCGGCTTTTATTTTTCCCTCCAGCAAATCATTTGAGCTGGGAAAATAAAAAAAAAAACAGCAGCAGCATTTCAGAAAAACATTCCCTAAACATGTCTGTGGCGACTGCAGTGCAGCCCTCAGGAACAAACGCCTCTGGGCCAAATCATCCCCCACAGAATTCCCCCTCGTACCTGCAGGCTGTGGATACAGAGGACATATGTTTACACAGTCTCCCCTCCGGACACCTCATTAGTTTATCTGCAGAAACCTGTACATCCAGGGCATCTCCCCCTCCCCTTCCGCTGCTGATGAGTCCTGACACTGTGTGTACAGCTAAATGTTGATGCAAGGGGGATCTGTATACTAAAGCCTCCTGGGCTTCCTTTTTACTGCTTGGTTTTATGTTGTTATAAGGAGCATTAACGGTGCAGCATTAATGCAGATTAGATTTGAGTGTGAGGAGTGTGGGCTATTTAAAGGGGAAGGCTAGTAATCATCAACCCTGATATTATGCCTTCAAGTGATGTTTTTTTTTTCCTTCTCACACTTTTCACTCTTTGAAGGAGGACGAGGTGATGCCGGCCAAGTTTGAGGACGATCTGATCTGGGTGGCGGCCGACACGCCCCTCTCTGACTCCGCCTTCCTCAGCAACAAGATCAAGGACTTGTGCGGAGACCTGCCCATCTTCTGGCTCCGCCCCACCTACTCGACCAGTAAGCACCTCATGGTTAAGACGTGAAAATACAAATCGGAAAAGTGAAACACTCCATTTTTCAGGCTCTGCAAAAACAAAGAGGATGTGGGTCAAACGGTTTCAAGCATTTCCATTTAACATTGCCATTGTTCAAGCATCGGAAAGAAAAACAAGCTAAAAAGAAAAGACCCTTTGAAGTGTGAGCCGCAGACTGTACACTTCTGAGCATGCTGGGAGGTCAGAAGCTCTCAGAACACAATTTTTTATTCTACTTCATCTGACGACTTCAAAAAGTCCAGTCTGAGAAACGACTGTGCAATCAGGAGCCGAGGCCACATTAGTGCCACTCGGCTCCTAAATTCGGTCTGCTGTCAGATTGTGAGACTATGATGTGTGCAGGCGGACAGAGGAAGAGGAGAGCCGCCCTGCGCCAGCGCCGCCAGACAGCCGGGGCCGCGGCAGAGGAGGAGGAGGAGGACGTGGAGGCAGATTTAAACCCAGAGAACCCCTACCAGGTGAGTCACACGAAGGAACTCACTATTTTACTTCTCCCTCTGTTGTCTGCGTCCCGCCGCAGTGTTCACAACTGTCCGTTCGGATCTGAGGGACACCTGAGAGGGTTGCGGCCGGGGAGGGTTTCTCACAGCTGTGCAAGCGGCAGCAGATGCCGGGGTCACGGCATAGGGGCCTGGATTGTCTCTGCAAATCTGAGTGTATGCGTGGGTGTGTTTTCTGTGCATGCATTTGCTGTGTGAGGCTGTCCAAAGCTTTCCTTTCAGCATTGAGACGGTATGAATAATTCCACAACATCCCCCCTCCTCTCTTGTTGCCCTTTTGCCCTGCTGAGCGCGTGCACACACATGTGCACACAACACACACAGAGACTCCCATACATACACCCTCCAACCTCACCCCCTATGTTGGGCCCCACTTTCACTAATCCCTACACACTCTAAGCATCCCCCAACATGCAACATGCTCCTGACAGCCACAGAGGGGGGCAGCCGGCAAACGCTACACAGAAAAAGATAATATTTGACAACAAAAACCCACGTCTGACATCACCCCCTCCTCCTCAACCCGCCTGTCGGAAATCGAAAATTAATTGGTTCGAAATGAGCTTTCTCCGCTGCTGAAGACATCAGCTACCACGTGACAGAACGGCACGCTAACACTGTGCACTCTTGACCTCCCGTGTGTCTCCTTTCAGAGAGGTCTGGAGGGCGAGCAGGGCAACATGGACATCGACCCCATGCTGGATCACCAGGGCGTGTGCTGTGCCGAGTGCCGCCGAGGCTACACCCACTGCCAGAGGATCTGCGAGCCGCTCGGAGGCTACCACCCGTGGCCGTACCACTACAGAGGGTGCAGGGTGGCTTGCAGAGTCATCATGCCCTGCAACTGGTGGGTGGCACGCATCCTGGGTCTGGTGTAGACACCTCCCACCTGAGTCCAGGACTGAAGAAAGTGGGGAGGGGAGGGATGGATGGGGTTGCGAGGGAGGGGAGATGAAGGGGAAAAGTTTTGCTTCTCATTTCCTTTACATACCTGTTGGTCAGAGCAGATTGGTAGAAAAATGAGCAGCATCAGTAGCCGTGCCCACACATTATAAATGCATGGAACAGAATCTAGGACACCGGGATCTCACATATAAAGCTTTGCAGTCGCTGAGCACTGCACAGCTTCTCTTATTAAAAAAACATACCTGCTTTCCAGTCAGATCCTCCTTAACTACAGCTCTGCGTGCTGTCGAGAGAACGTACAGCGGACCTGTTTTCACTGAATTATATGCACAGCAGCACAACATGTATCTGTAGGTAAAGCAGGTGAGATTGTATTCATAGAGCTGACCTTTTCTTTCATCCTTTGCTTTCTGATGTAAATAAATGTATAGGGACCCGTACTTTTTCAGTAGCAGTCGGCCGGCTTAATTAGCGTCTGTTAGTTTTACTTTTAACTTTTATTTTTAACTGCTGTGATTTTAACTCATTGAAAACAATGTACGTACTCTCTCACAAACTCATCTCAATGTATTTTGACCTGCATTGAAGGAGCTGACTCAACGTGCAATATCACTGAATAAACTTTTTTAAGTAAACTTGAAAGCCTCACACCTTTTTTTCATGCTGTTGGTCGAATTATTTCTATCACACCCTGTAAATACAGTTTACCTACAACAGAACTTACACCCCCCACTCCTCGTCTCTTCTCTTTCAGTTTTGAGAAGTGTCACATTTGGTAGCTGCTCTAAAGGCATGAGCAGAAAGAAGTTTACAGAGTTCTTTAATGTGAGAGTTGCGGCTCTAGAACTCTTTAATGAGACTAAAGACTCTGTAGCCGTCACGCTCCCAGATCTTACCCACGATGCAAAGCGCTTAGCTCCTTTTGATGTCACAGAGCTGCCTCAGGCGGGGGTAGAGGGTAAGGATGGGGGCGGTGTGTTTGTGTGTGTGTGTGTCAGGGATAGTGGAGGAGTGTGCGCGTGAGGCTGAGAGTTCCATCCAGAGCCACAAATGGGCGTTTGATCATCACGAGAGATGAAACGATGTGTGATGAATTTAACACTTAACTCAGTGTGAGAGGCCTGATGATGCGGTTAGGAGGCTGATCCATATTAATGCTCTCTTGCCTTGGCAGGACGCCCCCTCACAGTTCCAGCTCCTGCACATACAGTATGTGGTGGGAGAACAGGGGAGGCGGCTGCTCGTCCAAATCTGCTACTGTAGATCACCGCTCGACCTCGGGGCCGCATCCCCGCCCGCTGACCAACCAACTCCGGGGACTATCCGGCTTGATGACAATCGAAACCGCGATTCGTAAACCATGTCCTCAAGCCGGCAACCATATCTCAACTGCCTGCACTGATATCACTAATGCCACATTTCATCCCTCCCAGCACATAATCACAGAGCATGGCTCCCTGTCATAATGTATTGCTGTTTGTGTGCCTGATGGATCCCTTCTCAGATATTCCAACCTGTCCAAAACAGTTTCCACAGACAAACCATAAAACGCAGTGGAATTTTTGAGCCAAACAACAAATCTTTTATTTACACTGAAGTTGGGGACGACCGAAGCAAAGCCACTGGCTGACAAGTCACACAGATTCCAGATTAGTCAGTTTGCAGAGTAGTATTGCTGTTGATTTTATACAGAGTGTACACAGAAGAAAGCTGTATGAGCCAAGAAATGAATTAATTGTTGTCAGTAAAACATCTCAACTTGTTCTTTTACACTGTTATACAAGTGCTGATAATAGAGTCATAAAGGCTTCCGAATACAAAAGGCTTCAGGCGTTGTGACAAAACTAGGAGCGAAAACAAGGATCTGATGGATGAATTTAAGTGTTTCAGGTCGGTCAGTCACATTTTAATCTGGACATTACTTCCCTTTTGAGTCGAATGGCCTTTAAAAATCAGATAAAGGAAATCAATCTGTTCAACAGATTATTCTAATTAATGGACTCCCTCTGGTTGTCAGCACCTGAAGACAATGGGCTATGTGTGGTCTGGGCGAGTGACAGTGGGAACACCGAGGGTCCCTGCACTCAGGCGGGGCGCCAGAGCAACAACGTAACTTAGGGGAGGAAGTGGACGGCCACAGAGGCCGAGGACAGCAGGACACTGCTGGAGCTCAGATGGACAAACGTGAAGAAAGATGTCGCCTAACAAAAAAAAATAATTGTGGTAGGGAGCGGGGTTGAGAAGAGCTCAGTACTTCTTGAGCTCGGCATCGTCTGGTGGGTTCACTTCCACTTTTCTCTTGCCCACGTCTTTCCAGTTGGTACTCAGGACCGTACCACCTGACTCCATCTGCCCGGGGAGGATACAGAGAGAGAACAGTGGAACTGTCCGTCATTACATTAGTAGTTATGCAACACCTTCTCTGTTCTTACAAAATACTCTTAGATTAGTCCTCTGCACCAACTTTCCATAAGTATTGATGGTCAAGGTTGATTTCTTTTCGGACCTCTTTAATTTTCCTCTTTTCCCATAATAAGCTGAAAAGTCAAAAAATTCAAAGTGCTCGTCTCCATATGAGCTGACCTTTATTCTCCTAAAGGTCTTCGGCTCTGGGTTGTTTAAACCAAATGGAGACGACTACTTGACATGAATGTTAAAACACTGTCAGCTTCAGGAAATTACAGCAAATCCATAATGTCACAGGTTAATAAGAGAATGCTGATTCAGACCAATCAAAATTTTACTGCAATCACACACCGTTACGCGTCATTCCACACGAAAAAAAATCACAACACTCCAATGGAAGCTCATTAATTACGCTAACAGTCACTGCAGCATCAGTCCACGCTGCATGTAATAGATTACTTTGTGGATTACAGGTATAAAATAACCAGCTGTTTATTAAGGAAAACATTATTTTTCGATCTATAATATTACACTCTGTTGTAGAGTTTGAGGAAACACGATTCTTGGAAAAAACTAACAAAAAAGAATTGTGTCCAGACTTCAGTTTGTGTCTGAAAGCAGCTGGTTCATTAAGTGTAAGATAACTGTAATGGATACTGTGGGTGCCTGAATACTTCAGATTCAAACTTACAAAGGACTTGTTCATGGCTCGCTTGACCTCGTCTGAACCGTCCGAGTAGATCTGCTGGAAGAGCTTGTTAAGTGCAGCGTCTCCCTCCAGATTCTCGCTTTTCTCCTCCTCGCTGATGTCAACCACCATCTTGTCCCATTTGTGGGCGTGGTTGGATGATGTCGGGCACTGATCTGATGGAAAAGGGAAACAGTGTTTAAACTGTGATAAACACAACCAATCATTTTGGAGGCTGCTCTTGCTAGCTTTTTCAGGATTACCAACCCTAGCTTTAAGGCAGCGTCAAAGATTTTAAAGCCGCTGAGTGGCATTCCTATTAACACTATAACAAATGTGTTACTGCTATAAGAAACAGCTCAGGTTTTAATATATACTTGAAATTTCATCATCTCCTCACCATGAGACAGGGTTTTACTCAATTTGTTACAGAATATTCCGACTCAGACGATGAAGGATCACAATGTGATTTGAAGTGTATTTTTTGGGGGGGATGCAATACGCCCACTATAATCCCAACAAGAGATGGAGAGCCAGAAATGTAATCCAGACACAGATTTACATAAATACAGCAACAGACGTATTCAGGCCAAGTGTGGACACAAACAGCAAAGTGATCCAACAAAGTCAGATGTCAAATATCGAATTTAAAAGTAACGCTGGTCTGAGTTATAAGAAGGCCCCTTATGAACAGGGCGTCCTAGAGGGTGAGCCGGGTGCAGAGAGGACAGTTTGGCTGCCCACTTAACTTTTGCTCCACACACTTACATAAGTAATTAATCCTGTCAGTAATAGGAACGTGTGGGCTGAAAAACTGAGTCACATTTCGCTGTCATACCTTTCGCTCTTCCTGCCTACTTTTGCAGTCAGACTAATGAAAGACTCTAGCAGGGCTCGACTGCCCACTCTCATTTTAGTGCCGAACAGACAAACACAGGCGCTTATATTGATCGTTGCAGGGAGAGAGAGAGAGAGAGCGAGAGAGGAATAAGAGGAGGTTGAGTGAAAGAGGGAGAGATGGAGTGATGAGAGCACAGGCAGGAGGAAAGCTGGGGGAAGGTGCATAAATGCCGAAGCCGTGGACTGACTCGGATTGAAGTGTTTGATGTTGGACTCCTGTCCTTCTCCCTCCAGCTTCTCCCATCTGATGCCGTCTGTCTTTTTCATCTTGATCTCCACCTGACAAGAGGAGACGGGGAGTGAGGGAAGGAGAGGGAACAAGGGAGATAACAATGTTTAACAAAATGGCCTGCTTTGGTGCGAGGGACAAAAATAACACTTCCATTAAAGTGACATCTTAAAAGTACAGGACACCTGATTATTATTGAGGCCAAAGAGAGTCTGTTCCGAGCGGCCGTCAACTCAGCCCGCGAATGTGTCTGTGTGTTTGTGTGTGTGAGAGAGAGAGAGAGAGAGCAGGAGAGAGAGCGAGAGAGAGAGACATCGGGGATATGCGGGGGCACAGCTCAATCTCAAACCTCACTGACAGACATAGTGCACTAACGAGATGCCTGTCAGCCAGAGGGCCAGTGTGAGAGACAGTGGGAGCGAGAGGAGGGTGAGGGTGGTGGTGGAGGGGGGATCCTAATTCCACACAGCAGCATCTGATCCAAATCATTACACCGGGAGAACGTGGGAGAGGACGAAAACAATGAGTGGAGGAAGGACACGGACACACTTTTAACACTGAGCTGTGTCGACAGGGCACACACCAGCGTGACACGCGAGCTGCAGCACTATGTGCCCCCCCACACACACACACCTCCTTCCACCCATTAATAGTGTGTGTGCATGTGTGTATGCCTGTGCTTGATATGAAAGACAGCACTGGTTATGTCGGTGCAATTAAGGAACATTTCTGCTCTGCTGGGCGATGTGATGATTCATTTATGAGGGTGCCAGAAGAGAAGGAGAACCAAGAGGTAGACAAGGTTAGAGACGAACAGGCAGAGAGGCTGACTGGCAGCGAGAGGAGCGTGAGTGAGGGGAGCAGATTGAGGGAAATAAGACAGCATGATCGCTGCTGCCTTCCCCCAGCGAGGGTGATGAGCTAGTGCGAGTGGCAGTGCTATGATAGATAGCTTTGGTATGTGTCAGCGCTTTCTGCCCCACAAAGGTCCCCGTGCACAGCCAGGCATCTGTGCAGTGTCTGAAATTAACTTTTTTTTGGCTCACCTGCGAAGGACTGTGGAGCTAAAAAAAAAAGAAGATCTCCGCTGAGAATACAGGTTGCTGCTCCAATCCTTGCGTCGTATACCATTTTTATGTGTGTTCATTTAACATTTTGCTTTCTTAATTCAAAATCAAAGTTCGTATTTTTACATGAGCTGCAACAGATCTTTCACTGCAAGGGCAATTGTAATAGTAGACCACGTCTTTTATACTTGCAGACACAGAGGTGTGTATCAGAGTACATGTCAGATCGTCGAACAGCTTTCTGTAGCTTATATCACAGTCTCACTTAATGCTGTGAACCAGAGGTACAGAGTTTAGACAG
Source organism: Verasper variegatus (assembly GCA_026259375.1). Classification (NCBI taxonomy): domain Eukaryota; kingdom Metazoa; phylum Chordata; class Actinopteri; order Pleuronectiformes; family Pleuronectidae; genus Verasper; species Verasper variegatus. The sequence continues at coordinate 16,354,787 of CM048053.1, read as the reverse complement.
TAAGAAAGGTTGTTTTCTCAACCTCACCTTTTCCATTCTTCACACAGCTACTAAGTCACCGTAACTGCTTTCAGACAAGAACTGAACTCCAGTTAATCTCCTGAAAATACTCGGAGGGGCTGTATGTGAGAATGCAAATTTCCTGGTCAGTTGCTGCGGACATTGTCCTGCCAGCCCCTGTGAGTAAACCTCTGGATGGTGTCCGAGTGCGAGCTCATGTGAGAACACAGCAGGAGAACCTCTGGGGAATTCACCACATGCGAGTGGGCGTGTTGATGAGGTGTCAAACGCGTCAGATGCAAAAAGAAAAAAGTTCTCAGGTTGAAAACGAGGTGCCATACACGTAGAAGACGCAGATGAAGATGTCAACTTGTAAAGACGACGAACTTCGAGAGCTTTAGGTGATAAGAGACAACTCTGGTGTTGATGTGCTATAAACAAAAACAAGTGATCTCCACAGCAGAATTTATACTTTATATCTTGCCTCCTGTGTTACCCCACGCCTGAACCCTCTGGAGATTTCTGTGATGTTGAAACACGTCTGACCAGAAAACCTCCAGCTGCATTCTTCACATGTGAAAGGCAAATTGCGGACGTAGTCTGGACCCCATTGTCTGGACATTTTCCGGAGTTCCTATCTGAAAATGGCTTTAGTGTGTGTGAAAATGCTATTAAACACTATGTATATCTTAAAGGAGAAACTGCATGAAAATCTTTAAATAACACGTTACATCCCAACCTTCTTTATGATGGCTGGCATGTCAGCCTGCCTTTAAATGTGGTCGTTAGGAACACGAGTTTGGCAAATCATTTTTGTGAACTATGTATATTGTACATACTGGGAGTAAATGAAAAGGGTATGACATGAAAGAAGAGTTCGGTTTTAAAGTAACTAAGCATCCATCACACGTACTGCTACAAACGTGGGTCATATTAGTCAACCCCTGTAGAGTTGAGGTTGGAGTTATTTTGAGCTCCCAGGATTCTGGAGGTAACCTTTACCTCCCTGTTCGTTTTCTGCACAGACTGTTAGAGCACTTCAAAAGCATCTGTATGAAACCCTCCTGGCTGAATCATCAATACAAATGACGAGTAACAAAATATCTGGCTCTGTAATAAAAGTAAAAATAGTGCAATCCTGTTTAGATCAAAATGTAAGACGAGAATCTAACCTCAAAATTCCTTGTATTTCACCGAGAAACATTCAATCATGATGCGCTTGATTTTTTTCCGTTTGTGGTTGCCCCGCAAATTGCGGAAAGAACGTTTACAGTGATGATATGTTAAACAGTTAAAATCAGTTCACTTTCCGTTTTATACTGATGCATTAATCCATTATGGTGCAGCAGTGATTTACTGTGCAGAGCTGCAAAGATGAGTTGATCCACAGAAAATGTATAACATTAGGCAACTAGTTTGATGACTGATTGAATGAGTTAGTTGTAAGAAAAGAAAAGTTGATGCTTTTCTTTGACATGAGAAATGTTCCAGTACCTTTTTTTCCTTCTACCTTCTGATTCTGATACCTGGACTGATATCAAGAACCATTCTGATACCAGTGCATAAAATAAATAAATGTTTGTGTGTATATATACACATAAATATATATGTATATATACACACACACAATTTGTTTTGAAAAAGAACACAAATAATTTGAGGGATACACAACCATTTCTTCCATTAAAAAGCTGTTAAATTGCCACAGAGAGCCACAGACGACCTTTGAAGTTTAAGTTTTAATACAGTTCTGATAAACACATTCCGGTTACTCCTCCATGGCCAGCGTGACAGAGTCTCATGGGTAATGTAGTATTTAGATCATCTGCCCTCTCAAGTTTTTCTTAGATCTCATGATATGGACAGTACGTGTTTGTGTTTGTTTCCATGGCGATTCATTAAAACCTGCTGATCAGCTGTTTCAAAGCAGCTACTGTTGGGAAATAAAGTACATTTGAGTTATTTTTATATATGCACCTTAAATCTGGGCCCAGAGCTTTTGAGCTCTGTGAGGGGCCTCGTGCTTTCAAGACTTCAGCAGGTATCAAAGTGTTGATTTATCAGACATGTCTGGAAAATACTGCTAATTGGAGTTCAGCCTAATACAGCTTTTACAGCAGAGCCTGTAATTCAGATTAAGTTATCTTAGATTTCTTTAGATCTTAAGGCTTTTTTTTTTTTTTAATCATGTGGTCAAAATTCTTCTTTACCCCTGTGGATATTAATTCTAAAATTATCTTAGTCCAGTTATCAAACCAGGGGAGCTGGTCGAGCTTTTGGTTTTAATGAGGCTTGTAACACGGCAGCAAATCATGTGCCCGTTGGACTGTTTTTATTGGATTTGTTCATAATGAAAGAAAGTTTATGGCTGAGACAAAGTCTGGGACCCGGACAGAACCAAACGCTGCAGACCAGGAAAATTAATTGTTATCAACTTAATATATAATACCCGCCAGTGCTGCAGGTTCCGTTTATTGTCAGGAATGTTTTTTGTAGAGCTAAGTGCAGCAGAGCTCAAGCCGAGACCCTTTGTGTGTGTCAAAGTGTGTGTGTGTGTGTCTCTCTATGCGTGCTCCTGGGCCATACAACATTAATCTGCTGCCACATCTGTGTTTCCTGGCTTTTAAGGGACATGGCAGGCCAGACGCCGTGTGTGTGTGTCTCTCTGTGTGCGTTTCTGTGTGTGTGACAGGCGAAGCGATGGCTCGTAAAGGGATGTGACAGCAGAGCCACACACAGGGGCCACCACCCACAGGACCCCAGGGGCTGAACTATAGAATACTACACACAGACAAACACACACACCCTATTTACAGAGGGGCACTGGGTTCCTGTGTCGCTTGTCACATGTGTTTGTAACCATCAACCCCCCTCTCCCTGCCATGACTTCACCAAGCATCCTTTCCCTCAGTTTTCCAGATACCCGTGGATTTCATAACAAACTCGAAAAAGCACATAAATGAAATAAATATAAACATTCTTAGACGTTGACAGGCATGGAAATTAAAGAGGGGAGACGCCACTTTAGCTATTTGCCAAAAAGAGATGAGTTTGGAACTGAATGGACGAGTGAGCCTGGATCTGAAATTGCGGAGTGTGTGTGTGTGTGTGGACGCGACTGAGTGTGTGTGTTTGTGTCAGCCGTCTGTTCTGATCAAACACACTGGTGTGTAATTGGCTCCCCGTTGTCGCGTTGACCCCTGCGGTCGGAATGTCTGTCATGGCGGAGGACAGGAGGAGGTCGCACTGAAGATAATGTGCTACAGACGACACTCGCGCACACATACACAGTAAATACTTTGGTTAAATGGCACAAGTGTGTTGAAAGATTACTGTTTAGCCTTTGTATTTGTATGTGTGTGTGTGTGGGTGTGTGTGTGTGTACGATCGTGCACGCTCATGACCAGCTTAGCCTTCCCCTGCTAAGTTGTCTTTAAAGACAGCGAGGAGATGAAGCGTAAACATTGTGGAGCGAAGAGCGCAGGGCAGGCTATTACAGAGACAGACAGACATTGGTTGGGAATCAACAGCTCCGAGGGCAATGCAGTTTTTTTTCAGAAACGTTCATTAGGGATGCATGCCAATCTGGAGAAACTTGATTTGCTGATGCCGTTGTTCATTTGAATGTTTTTTCTCCCCAGTGGCTCCTTGGCTTCGGGAAAATGAAACGCCTCCAAAAAATTTAAATGAGACGTGCAGCGAGAGAGCTGCTCAGTGTGTTGGGGTCTCTTACATTGTGGTGAATGCATTTCACCTGTAGTTTGTTATGAGGTAGTAGCTTTTATGCTGTTTTGAATCTCTGAATGCTATATTTACCAATAAGGACGTATGAGCTTGGTGTTATATGTGTGTATGTGTATGCAGGGCCCATGTGTACCCAAGGAACCCAGTGGACCAGGGAACAGTCAGGGCTTTGTGGGAGAGGAGGAGGGCTCAGCACTCTCTCTCGTTATCCTTGAGGTGTGTGTATGTGTGTGTGTGAGTATGTGTCCCTGTTTGTATCAGCCTAAAACAGACAAAGACTGAAGGTGTGTGTGTGTCAGTGAGGGGGCATGAGGAGATTGACAAAACATATACAAAGAAGGTAAATGAGGTGGAGAGAGAACAGACAGTGAGTGTAGAGAGATAAGAGGGAGTCTAAGACCATCTTCAGCTGTGGTCTCTCTAAGACTGAGCCCTTGTTTAAGCTGCAACCCACGTGCACCTCTGGTATGCAGTGTCTGCTGTTGCCATGGAAAAGTGAGAAAGTGAGTGAGTGTTTTTTGAGAGGGGGCAGTTTCTGTGCAGGTCAGTCTCTGCTCGGTACAGTGGAGCCGGTGGATATAATGCACACAATACAGATTTAAGGTTACTAATCCAATTTTTCCACATCTCTTCCTCACAATTCCAGCACTTGTGAGAACGTGCTGTGCCTTCGTTCCCCTAAAGCCTCACTGTAAAATAAATTAAAAATAAATATCAGTGTTGCTGTCAGAGGCTCTGGGGGTTGGTTTGTTTTGGGACTTTCATAGTTAAGATTCATTGGGAAACATTTACATCACATTAATGTTGCATAAAATGTATACAGTTAGTTCATGTGGTACCTTTTTTTATTAAAGTTAGGGAGTTTTCAAATCTGGAAGTCTGCTTTGGTTTGACATTGTAATTCAGGGAGTGCACTCAAGATTTTGTATGTACATTCTGTCATTATCACCTTTGTGGGGTGTGTTTACCTATACTCGACATGGATTGGTTTGTAGACAGGCGGGCATCTCATGTTGGTGTGTTGTCAATTCAGCAGGTCTTTACATTTGAATGAAGGAAATGAATAAACCAATTGATTGTTAATTTTGTTGTGAGTGTAGTTTTACTATGGTATTACTACCAGCATCTCCAACTTCAGGTGAAGTACTTCCCACTAGTTTGTTTTTCTTATTTCATCATAGGTGAAGACTGGAAGCAGTTCTGCAAGCATCTCCTGTCTCTTCTTTTATTCTTTAAAGCTATTGAACTATATATATATATCAAAAATTAACTATTGTTAATTTTGGGGTTAGGGTTACCAAGTGGACTTCTACATTAAAATAAAGAGTTGATTAACGTTTTGTTTTGACTATTTGCAAATTAACATCAACTTGTCAATAGCAATCACCTGTGAAATTGGGGCAGACTATCTTTGTGTTTCCCGGCCTGGTTGAGGTTCAATATTTCTCAGTTCTGCATGGGACTGGGGACCAGCTTTAAACTTCAGTCAGGTTCAGTCCCAGGTAGTTCCTTTCTGGGTTGTTATGGGTTACGGCACAAATTGCCGGAGCAATTAAACCACTATTCAACTCTTCTACAATCGTGCAGGTGGCCTATGTGCACTAGTAGCAATAAAGATTGTAATATCATAGTTTCCTGAGTAATAAACTTTTTCTGTTGTGTGAAGTTGTGCGAGTGAAGATGACTTCATTATCATTACTTTCTTGAGGCAAAATCCTCACACTGCATCTGAGGATCAGTCCAGGACCTGACTGCATAATAAGCTGCTAAATATACATAGATAAGGCTGCTAATTTATTGAGAACTGCAGCACAAATTCTATGTTCTGCGTAAATTTGGTGTAAGTTAAAAAGTATCAAATACTGGATTAAAAAAACACTATACCAGATAATGAATTCCGTCATGACATTCAACAGACCTTGATTGATTCTTAATACAGTTCATAACCAAGCCCTGTATTTGAGTATGACCTATGTGGCTGTGTCAGATGAGGTAGTTAAGTGGGTACAATACAAACTATCATTTTACTGACAAAAATTCCAATCTAATGGATAGATTTTTGTTGAACTCAACTTATAACAGGGTAATATAGGTTTCTCTCTCTGTCCATAAACTCTGGAAAGATTGTCCACAACAGTCACTCAGAATAAATTTCTATACACAGAATCCCGGGGAAGAAAGAAGAGGTTTAAGCTGTACTATACAGACAAGGCCAGGTAGATTAGTGCCCTAAAAAACAAATCCCTCCCCTTGATGACTAAAACAACAATCAACGCAACTCACACTAAACCTGCCTCTTGATCCACAGGCTACAACCTGACAGTGGGTCTAAACCCTGAATCAGCACACATTCAGCCAGCACACTCATTAGCCCACATTCTGTACAATAACACACTAATTAGTCTATAGTAAAAAAGTGCCCTACCTACTCATTAGGCCCATAATCATTTTTAAACAGTGCTAAAGAACTACAGCACTAATAGATGTGTGTGTGTGTGTAGGAGTGAGGATTTGTGCATATGCATGAATCTCTGGTTAGCTGCTCAGATGAACTGTGCTAATGTCTCTACAGGAGCTGGTCTGTATGCAGCAAGATTGGATTTTCTCATTTTTATTCCAGCTACAACGGGCTTTACCAGCGTTAAGGAATTATAGGTGGTGACAGCCTATTTTATAAGGCTTTAAATTATTGAAGAGATTAAGATGTTAATCTCAGAGTGGTAACCCAAGTAATGATCAGTCACAATTTCAGTGAGCTGCTTAAACTCTGCATCATTTTCTGCTTTGCCTTTTTTATTGTTATCTGACGTCTGATGCTCTGCACTTGAGAGAAGCGGAGAAGTGCCTGCGTTTCTCCAGTGTGCGACATTACTACATCATTACTATATCACATTTTCTTTATAGTGTCATAAAAATGTTCCCTGACATGTTTAATAGTCAAAGCTACGTCCACTGATTCTGATCCAATGACTTTTCATTGACTTTCAAAAACTTGAGCCAAAGTGTTTCCATGACCTAAAAATGTTTTCTTTCTTGTCTGTTTATGCTGACTGAGAGACATTGTTGTAAAGTGGTATACTTTGTCCAGGGCCAGATTCATCAATATAAGCAGTTGATTACTATAAAAGAAATGTGTAGCTTCTGTATGATAGTCCCAAAACTTGAGGAAAAGGTAACGGCGCCAAACACAAACACAGACTCTGCTGCCCACTTATCTCTCTCTCTGACTCAAAGACAGCCCGTCCCGACACACGCACACACAGTGTCATCGAACATTTGTGTAAACAGAATTTGTAAACATAGACAATGTATGGAGAGGCGGAGGTGATGGCGACCTCGCTTTGGCTTGATTCGTTTGGCAGTGCGCAGTGCAAATGATAGACACAGAAAGGAGCAGTCAGAACCAGTCAAATAACTGTTTCACAGTCCAATGAAAAGACAAAAAATGAAAACTGTAAGCGGACTTGGTGGGGCAGGTGCATCGCTCCCTGTATGTCTGCCAACCTGTATAATGTTTGTATGAGGAGAACGTTCATTTTTGACTAGCTGTCGAGCACTGAACCTGAAGTTGGTGATGCTGGTAGTGATACCATGAGGTTATTACAGCGGCAATGAAATTAACGAAGTGAACTGATTCATTCAAAAAAGTTAGGGAATTCAATAGCCGAATCAACATCAGACAAATCAAAGCCAATCAATGTCATATATAGGTAGATTCAGCCCATGTAAGTCTATGGCGCTACCTAAATTACAATGTGAAACCAAAACTAACCAGATCAATTGTAAACCATGTAACAAACACATGAACCTTGGTTTGGAATTTCAGGGGTGAATACGCCCTGAGATTAATATGATATATTCATCTTTAATTAGTTTTTTCACATCAGGGTTTAGTCAATTGTGGCTAACATGATCCCATCAAGGTAAACAGCTGTCATTTTTTTGTTCTTTATGCTCCCACGTCAAAGAACACACATCACACTTTGATAAGTCTTTTAGTGCTTTTGAAAGCATGCAGCTCTCACAAACGGTGTTTGATTCTGCTTCACGAGCATGACTTCTGTCTCATGTAAATATGTCAAGTCACTGACAATCTATGCAAGAAAGTAAACTCATGAATGCCAACATTATATTTCTAAACTGTGGACTCCCCTTTGATTTGAAGGTAGCACATTAGGCTCTAATAAAGATGACTGAACACGATGGGTGTGGTACCTTGGTGGTGAGGATCCTGAAGTTGCTCTGTTGAGGGACGATGGGGTGCAGCAAGTTGAGGTGAAAGTTGTAGCTCTCCCCTGAAGCCAACTGAATCATGGTATTGAGCTGCGGACACCAAAAATCCCAGATATTAGTCATTATTTTATGAGGCAGTAGTAGGAAAATTAAATTACTCATTCTTTCAGATCAGATTTATAAACCTTAGACTAGATTGAAAAAAAACAACAACCCTTGATCTTTAACCGTGGCACCAATATTATTTTGTCAGCATGTGAACAATCATCTGATGTGGCCAGTGTGTGACAGCCAAGAGTATCCTTGTCCTGTCCCCTTCAGCCACAGTGTGACCAGTTATCAACTGGGGGTTGCTAACAGCGTGTCACTCACTGGGACTGGGTGTGTGTGTGGGAGGGAGGGGGTGTTGGTTTAGAGGGACATGGGCTTGGCTGTGGCCCAGATCCTCACACTGCTTACAAACCCATCATTTAGCACATGCTGCTTCCACATAAAAAAACAAAAAACATACTGTGTGCTGTGTTAAACTCTTCATGGCAACCTAAAACCAAGTGCGATTTAACGCCCACCGCTTCTCTGAAAGCGGAATTTTCAGATTTTATGTCAAATTAATGCAAAACTTTACTTCATCGAGGATAAAAGCATAGAAAGTTACCTGAATTAGCTTTTGGGCAATTCCACAAAGCGATTAAACCCGTATTATTCTACTGGAACCACTGCTTTTCATCTTTAATTTCTTTTGTATAAACTGACCTTGTAAAATATATATGAAGTTATCTGTACTTCGCAGCACACAGGCAGCTTAACAAGTAACTGTGATTCAGAGCGAGTGAACTATTACTTCTGAAATGGGGTAAACTCAGTTTGTTATTCTATTAGGAAAGACAAAGCTGCTCCCTGGGGTGCCCTGCAGTTACCCCTCAGAGAGCGGGAAAGAGGAATGGAAAGACTGAAAGGAAAAGAGAAAAGGAGAAAGAAAGATGGTTGTTCCCGGAGGGCTCGATGGCTGATCCTAGATCAGTTATGCCTTTTATCTACAGACAATTAGGAGGTTGGAGAAGCTGGAGAGGGTAAATTGTTCTTAGATCTGTACTTTGGGGGCAATGTTAACAAGGCACCACTGGAGGCATAGTTGGATCCATGGGGAGTGGGTGTGTGTGTGTGTGTGTGTGTGTGAGACCCACCTAATGGGCCCCCCTGAGGAAACACCCAAGAGCCAACCCATCTCTGTATCTTTTACACACAGACACACACCCCTTCAATCCTACATTTATGATGTGCTTGTACCTCTTTTTCCATGAAGTTGACACACACACCGTCCTTGGGTACATTCTTCGCCATGACTGTGACAATGACTTGAGATTCTGTTTGGTACCAGTCATGTCTGCAAGTAACACACACATACAAGCAATCAAAAAGTCTGCATTACACACAGCTTACGAACATGAAAAGCTCTTTATTTTATTTCCACAACTGATGTGATCATTACAATGTAGAAACAAAAAAAATGAATGATCAAGAAGCAGCTTTTTGTCATTGTCTATGCACAATTTATTTACACACTTATATGAAGTGGAGCTGCTTTGACACACTGTGGCTTGGTGAAATATTGAGCTGGCATAATAAAGGCACAGTAAAAACATTAAACTGATGCCTGGATAAGGAATATTTACAATTATATACTTACTTGACAGGTGGAACCGCCGGTGTCTGCAGGGTCATTCAGCACCCGAGACAGGATGACAATTAGAGAGGAAGACGCCGTGATGAGACAGAGGGATGAAACAACAAGGACACAAAAAATGAGTAAAAAAAACATAAAAGCAGTTTGGTAGAGATTTCTTCTTCAAAGCTGGAGCATTCACTCAAGGCTGATGCTGGCTATTGATGCTGAGAGCAACATTGCCCCCAGGTGGTCGTGCAGAGAAACTCACCCTGCTTTCGCTGCCGTTCTCTGTCCAATCTAGAGGGGACAGTTAGAAGAGCTTGAATGTAGTGCAGGTGGATGCATTTCATACAACATCTCAACCAAAGTCTAGTCAATTAAATATGATTATTACAAACTATAAGAACACAACTTTGGACCCATCTGTCAAAAGATTAACAAAAGCACACAGGTGCCTCCACATTGACACACACACACAAAGACACTCTCAATGCCATGCCACCAGTTTGTTTACTGGTCCATCCACGCCCATTATAATCCCTGTGAGACCAAGCAAAACTGATCACCGTTTACCAGCATGCTATCATACATTATTCACTGCTTTCATTACATAGAGAGAGAGAGAGAGAGAGAGAGAGAGAGAGAGAGAGAGAGAGAGAGAGAGAATGATAGGAGGCGTGTTAATGTTGTCTTAATGAGGTTGCGTTTGAAATGGTGAGGTGACTGTGTGACTGTGAGTGTGTCTCTGCTTATGTGTTTTGATACAAGCAGGGTGCCACATGTGATGGAATATCCAGGTGCTGCGTGTGTGTGTGTGTGTGTGTGTGTGTGTGTGTGTGTGTGTGTGTGTGTGTGTGTGTGTGTGTGTGTGTGTGTGTGTGTGTGTGTGTGTGTATGCGTGTTGGTAGTAAACATACTGTCACAAGAAGAAACAACGACTGCTCCTGGTGTGAGTGTAAGCAAATGCAAGTAGGGTACTTTCAAGTTTTAAGGGGGTGTGTGTGTGTGCGTGTTCCGTCTTTGAGCAGGCTTATGAAGGGGTTGAGTCTCATTGGGGGCTTTCAGACATCAGTTAAGTTAACTCTGATGAATCATACCGCTCCTGGGAGTACGTGTGCATGCGGGTGTGAAGCGTGTGTGTGTCAAAACTCATGCTCTTGTTTACTTGAGACGATCCAGAGGGCCCAGGCATCACTAGCAACAGAAACACGCCGCCCAGACATGGCATGCATCTTTTATTGGACTAAGCAGCTCTGTCTTAACATGCTACCACTATGTGCACAAACTGTAGATTCATGGGTGTGTGTACGCTTATCTGTATGTATCTGTATTCTGTATGTTTGATAGCAGCTACATAAAAACCCTGTAAAGAAGTTAGAGTGCGACTGGTAATAGACTTGAAAGTCTGAAACTTTTTAAAGTAAATCCGCCTAAGGGAATATTGTGTAACAACATTTAATGCTTTTGAAGATTCTGAATAAATTAATTCAACCATTTTAATAAAATACTGTTTAATATCCTCATGAATTTAATATTCTAAACCAATCTGCTCCAAATATAGTTCCAGTAAAAACACAGACATGAATGTTTCACTTACCCCCCATCATCTCCTCACAACGCTTGAGCCAAATCTCATATGATGTGTCAGAAACTGTGGAAAATACAGAAAGGAATAAAACTTTTTAGTATTTTCTTTCAAGATAATATATATGTATGTCTATTTTAAATACAGTATTATTAGATCATTTAGAGAAAAGAATTTCGGGCATTAGGTCTGAAGTTGTTTGACTAAGTGCAGGAGAAGGGCAAAGTCATAAAATGAACAGGTTTGTTTCCAAAGGGAAATTTCTTAAAGGAAATGGGAATACATTTGGAGGTGGGTAAAACTAAGTTTAAAAAGTTTGGGTTTTGTTTTTAGATTTCTAACAGTGTGCCAATATCTAATATTGTTGAGAAAAAACTACAAAAAACTGAAACATTTCAAACTATGCATGCTAAACATATCTCTTTAAAAAATATGAAAAGCACGACAGGAGTAGCGTTAAATTAACGTTAATGTAATTCAGCCCTACTCAAACTAATTTAAGACCTATTACATAATATTTGTACATATCTAAGACTTTAAATTCTGATAAATAAATTCTAGTTGTACTTACTCTATTTTTTTTTACTTTTAATTTTTGAGACCAATCTGAAACCCTGCTTTTTTACTATTTTTGGTTGAATTAAATTCATTGATTGCTTCTAAATGATACTTGGGCCCTGTAGGGGAAATAGTCCAAAAAACAACAACAAAAAACATCTTTCATAACAGAGCTTGTTTATAATGAAAAAAATACTTAATTGTCCACTAAAATCCATTAATTCCTCAATGACAGTGATGCTGTTATAGCCAAGCTACAGCATTTTCTTGTACATGTTCACAGGATATGCAGTGAGTATCTGTGTGTTGTTGCAGCTTTTGTGTTTTGTACAAAACTGCATTAACATTACTCAAGTTAATGATTTTAAAATATCCATAAGTGACATCTTGGAGAAATCCCTGTTTTTGGTCTTCATGCCCTGAATCTACAGCTCTTTTGTAACATCGATCCCACGTGAACTGACATTACACAACAAGAAACAAAGTCATTAACCCATTAAGCCCAGCTGGACAATGTGATGTAACAGCTTCAACCACAAAAATTCTTCTAAAATAGCCTTTTATGATGATTTAATAAGGCTGTACTTGAAAGGTATTTAACCGATTTGCTGTTTTCCTTGTTACATTCTTATCACATTTAACAGATTGAAAATGCTTCAGGAATTAACGAGAAAAGAATAAAAAGAGAGCACAATGTTAGTTAGCAGGTTTATGCAAAAACTACTGAACAAATGTCCATGTAATTTTGTGGAGGGACGGGGCATCACCCAAGGGAGAGCCCATCGAATTTTGGACAAGATACAGATAAAAGGGCATATCGACATTTTTTTTCCTACTTACTTTAGCATGGTTAGATATGACACTAGCCTTCGCAGACATTTGCGCTCTCCAAGCACCCTTCTAGTTTAAGCTTTTTTTCATAATAAGTGAAAAGATATAAAAAGTGTGTTCACTTGTATTTATGAACATGCAATCAGAATGGAACGCAAAAACACACATGGAAGAGAATGGTTTTCTAAAAGAAAGGAAGTTTAAAGTGGATCTGCCTAAATTCTGCTGTAAATTTGGATTATACAACTTAAAAAGCAAACTCTGTCATGGCAAAGTGAAATATGCAGTTACAAACATGCAGCTACATCTGTTACAACACCAAATGGACAGTTATATAAAACATTGTCCAAGTGCTACCAGAAACAAACTATTGGGGAAAGTATTGTCTTCAATTTGAAGATTTACTGCTGCTACTATCAAACACCTTAACAATGACACAGCATATCAGTGACATTATCAGTTTTCACTATAGTCCAGTATTTAAAAACAAATTCAAACAAGAATTTAAACAAGGGCCCACAACAAAAAGAGACCTGATATGAAAATATGATGGTTGAGGAAGAGTCCTCGTGCAACGGGATGTGTATTATCTGGACAATCTCTTCTAACTGTCAGCAATTTCTTGTGTTTGTTTGTTTGTTTGTTTGTCATTTTGCTTCAGAGTTAGGTTAGCCTTGAATTAGATTGGTAATAATGTAAAAATGTTGGTACTGTGATACATGCATTTTTATATAATTTGTATATCGCATAGCTATTTAGTGCAGTTGTTACAAAACTCTACAAAATATTTGAGGTATCCTGTAAAACACTTTAACTATACCTGCCATATAAAAGGAAAGAATTTTGAGGTCATTGTATAAGCAATACAATAAAATAAAAAGGACACAAGTGTAGAGCGTTGCATTAAATGTAGTGAAGTAAGCAGGTTTCTGCTGCAAAAGGGTTGGTAACAAGCTAAAAAATTGTACTCGAGGCCAAATCAGGCTTTACTCACCATCGAGTTGTTGTCCCTGATTGAAGGCTTCTTGTGCTGACTCATAGTGGTTCAGGTAGTACTCTGCTATTCTGCAGTTGGGACAGAAGAACACGTTACGTGCCAGGCCATTGAGGGCTTTATGATGTTATGATGACTTCAGATTTGGAGTCGATTAATTGTCAAACATTTTTGGTCATCCGATTTCTAATGTCAGTAAGGCAGGAGACATGTAGCAGGACATAGAGCTGTATATCGTCTGTGTAGCAATGGATGTCAACGCTAAAGCTATGTATTATTTTCCCCAGTGGTAGCATATAGATGATAAACAACAGAGGACTCAAAATAGACCCCTGGGGTACCCCACAAAAGAGAATGCACACAAGAGGACGCATCTCCCACCATTATTGAAAAGGACCTATTAGACAGACAGGACATAAACCAATCCAGCACCACATCTCTGACACCAACAATGTTTTCAGACAGCTGATCAAGACATTCTGGTCTATTGTCAAATGAAGAGGTGAGGTCAGGGAGGATTCAAAATTAGAAACAGCCTGTTGTCGGAAAAAAAGTGAAGCTTGGACATTGGTCTAAAATGACTTACAATAGAGGGGACTAGGGAGGGCTGTTTAAAAGAGGATAAACAGTAGCGTGTTTAAAATGGTATGGGAAAATACCAGTCTTAGGGGAATAGCAAAAAAAGAAGAAGAGGGAATGCAGTTAGAGGGACAGGTGGATGCTATAGAATTTAATATAATTGTGCAATGTTAAAAACACTGACAAGATCTTCAACAGAGAGGGCCTGCTGTTGACTTGAAGTAAAACTTGAAGGTTTGGAGTCAAGTGAGAGGTGTGGAACCTGGAAGAGGACTGCATTATGATCTGAGTCTGCAAAATTGATCAGGTTCACATTGCCCACACAAAAGCCATGGGAGAGCACAAGGTTCATCAGTCAGAAGCAACAGGAAAAACTTTATACGCTTTAATATCTGATATTGTGTAAAAGTAGGCAGTACACACCCTGTTCGCATGAAAGCCAGAGGAAGGCTGGGTTTTAGCTGTTGTGCTTTTTTGGCATCATCAGTGGCACCTGTCAAAAAAAGGAAAATATTTTTTTACTATACAGTATATAAATGAGCTATGTCATTTTGAAGATGAATATTCAACAAAGAGGACACAAACTAATACAAGATTACTCAACTCATTACCCTAACCAACATTCTGGATCACTCTGTCTAATAAGCAGTTAATGAAGTCTGAGGAGACAAATACTTGAATCTAATTTTGTACAGGGTTGTATGAATAAAATACATTAACACAATATTGTTTACTATTTGGAGAAATTCATATGTACTGCAAGCAAGTATAATCAGGCAAAGTTATTGTTAAAGGCTATTTCCTGAACATTATTTTCAATTCATGTAGTATGTAGGCTTACAGCTGTAGTTTTTGAGAAGGATGTGGGCATAAGCACGCTGGCAAAACCACTCAGCGTTGTCAGAGTCTCCCTCCAAGGCCTCATTCAGTGCCTAGAAGAAAAGACGAGGCGTTTAAATTGACAGACTTCTGTGCCAATTTAGAAAGATTTGTGTTAGTGGTAGAAAAGTAACACGAAGCAAATGACACAGAACAGAATTATCCAAGAGTGGAAGAGGTGATTCAGAGGCACTGATGGGTGAGTAATGTATAACCTGAAATGAGATGCTGACTGTAATACTCTCCATACAGGAGTCACTAAAGGAGTGTATTTAAAATATTACGTTAAAAAACAATGTCTAAACAGTAAAGGCGTAAATGATTTATTATTACAATCTGCTGACATGGCATTGCACGGGTGATTACAGGCTGACATATCTAAAAATGTGCTTGTGAAATTTGCTCATGACTTGGAAATGTTGCATTTTCAAAAGGCAAAATAAAACAAAGCTACTCTGTTACAGATGTTACAGATGTAGCTAACGAGGACCTGTTTTGTACGTGCAAAGTGATGCTAAAAGGAAACGTTAGCTAACTTTGCAGGCTAGTAACAGTGGCAAAACCTATGCTAACACCAGGGATGTGTCACCAACACCACACAGTATGCCCTTTATACTGAAACATCTCGCCAGACAAAGTTAACATTGAAGCGACATCTAGAAAGAGTCTCCACATATCGAGTTAAACAGCTTGTGGTGTGTTTGTGGTTCGCTAAATGCTGTGTTTACCTCCAGAGCTTTCTGTGGGTCGTCGTCAATGAAGCTATCGGGGAAGCTGCTAAAGCGGAAATAAAGAGCAACCATTAAACAGCCGAATGGAAACAAACACATTCAAATGTACTTTAAAAACTACCCGGTGTGTTTGGATAAACTTGCCTTTCGGCTGCCATGTGTTCGCCGCGGACAGAGTCTCTGCAGTCACGGAAAGTTCTCGATGAGGAGGCAGCTGGAAACGTGATAGCTGGAGCCGAGCAGCAGGCCTGTCAACATCCGACTATACACTGCGCCCAGCGTCACTGCGCCACCTATCGGCCTGGAGGAGTTAGTGAAGCGACACAGCTCTAAAGACATAAATATACACCTGGTTTTATTTCATTGATAAACTCAACTTAATAACAGTCAAGGGTGGAGCAAGTATTCAGCTGCTTCGTTAACACCTCACCATCAAACACAATAGTACGGTTGTGCAATTTCATTTTGTGTACACCTTTTTATATTTACAGCAAAAATGATTTAAGAGAATTAAAAACACCTCTACTAAGACAATTTCCGAGTCTTATCATTAAATGTACATGTTTAACTATTGTATTATTTGTATAAAATAAATGTAAATTATAATGTTAGTCTTATCAATTGCAATTATAAAGTATTTGATCATATTTATTCAAGAAATACAAATTAGTCAGTCTATTAATTGTAAATATTATATTATTTTATTAGTTGCGTTAAAGTAATACAAATTAGCATGTCAGTCTTATTAATTGTAGACATTAATATATTGGATTATTTGTATTAAAGCAAAAAAATATTATGTCAGATTCTAAATAATTGCAAACATTAAACTACTGGATTATTTGCACTGATAACATATGGGCAGCTTTTTTAATGATGTTGCAAATATGACCGTATTTTAATCCTGAACCTTTTCACCCATAACAATGCATCATGTTGTATGACAATAATACTTATCTGGCAAGTAAAATCTCAATCTGTAGTTACATGTAAATGTAATAAAATCATTTCCCTCTGACATGTGGCGCACAAGAAATATTAAGTAACATAAAAAATTAAGTGTTACCTAGAACACTTTAGTCAATGAGCTTTCCACCAGTGATGCTGGTAAACAAAATGTTGGTCAATAAATGAGCAGGGACGAGTTTCACACAGACAAAATTAAGTTTATTTCATATGATCGACCATTTTCTTTTCAACACCTCGAGACTGCGTGAAGGCAAACATACGAAAAACAGCAACAAAAACTCCACCTCTCCCTCTGCTACAAGCTCACAAATCTGTAATCAGTAAAACGTAAAAATCTCAAGGGAGCTCCAGATAAGGCAAAGTGAGGAGGATTCCAAAATAAAATATGTTCTGTCATTAAGTGAAAAGCACTTTTGCATAGGGGGTTCCAGGGAGGGGCAAAGGCACAGTTTGAAACATCTCCTAACCAAGTTTAGCCTCACAGACGCCAGCATAAAAGTCTAACCCGACAGTTTGCATTTGGAGTGAAGAGAACTTTGTAGTCTGGGTTTCTGAGGCTAAAGCAAGATCAAGTGAAGAGAAAATGCTGAACTCAGCATTACTTCTTTATAAAGGGCCGGTTGTTTTACTTACTAACTTGCATAGAGTGCATAGAGTCTTTGCAGCAAAACAAATTTTTACAAACCTGAGGGAGAAAATGGAAACAAGGCACAAAGTCAAGCATGTTCACAAACATACCGTATATAACACACAATACAAAGATATGCTTTAGAAGTCCATGTAAGCACTCATATGCTGTACTTTATGTAAGGCGTGGTAACTAAAGGGAATATGTGCATGGCATAGACGCTACACTACAGGAGGCGCTGTAGCTAAGTAAGGCTATGACATAATTTCATTGGTGATTGTCAACAAAAGGCGAGGTCCACTGAACATACATCAGCTATAAACAGCAACAGTGCTAAATTCCTATTCTAGAAATAACAGTGATCCCTTGTTTTTCAACATTTCACAATACAAACATAATTCAGTAATCTTAAAAAAATAATATACAATAATATGGAATGTTTTCCCTCAACAACCTCACGATTTTCCAGGAACAGCGGAAGCGGGGGAGAGGGTGGTCTGAGATCTTCAGGCACTTAAGAAAAGAAACATACAGCAGCAGGAAACTTTAGTGCATCAAGGCAGAGAAATGATTCAGCATGTGACGGTAAAAAGAAAAAAGAGGAGAGCGAGAGATAAGGCAGAGACGGAGGGCACAGTGTGCACAGATCAGGTAATTAGCTCCATGACAGTGGAGCCCACGTGCAAGCAGCGCGTGTTTCTGCAGAGAGACTGAAGATTCCAGTGCATGTCTGTCTTTGGTGTCTTGTACAGAGAATAACAAAAGGCTGAGATTAAGGACATGAGCTTTTATAGTCTGCCTGTCCACTGAGAAGTCAAACTACTGATCGCTGCCAATTTCCTCTAACTCAAACGCCAGTAAGGAAGGACTGATCTAGAATTATATTTTTTACCTATGAATAAAAAAATCTGAAATACAAAATTAATCCTAGATCAATAACTCTGCTCTTACACACGTATGATATAAAGGCCCTGGTGTGAGCTCGATGCCGCAGCAAAGAGCAGCTCTGTAACTGGACCTGAGACAGTGGAGTGTATGTGCATGTTTTTGGTTGTGGGCTGCTCTGTTCTATTGGTCAGAGCTAGTGAAAGGCACTAGCTGTGAAGTCTCTACTTGTGAACTTCTTCTACCCTTGGTGGGAGTTTTCATCGTGCATTTCGGGTGCACCCACAAGGTCGACCGCCACCACAGTGGCGGCCTGACGTTCGTACAGGCTCCCCAGCAGCTGAGCCGTTTTAAAGACCGAGGCGTGACCGGCGGGCTGCAGGGACTGGACCTTCTCCAGGTTCTGGAGGGTCCGCAGCATCTCAGCAGACACTATGGGTAAGTGCTGCTCCTGGATCAGGCTGTTGCTGGTGGGCCGCAGGACAGTTTCACGCTGGCCTGGAGGCCTGGGCGCCGGCCTGGTCCTCGGAGCGGCTGGGGGTCGCACAGAGCTACTAGATGACATCTTCTTTTGTGGTGGTGGGAAATCTTCCTCCTCCACTGATTGGTCACTAGAGGATATCGCGCAGTCATCAGTGTCATCACTCACACCTTCATCGTTGCCACTATTGTCATAGTGATCATCATCATCTTCCTCTCCTTCTTTGGTGCTGTCTCCATCTGTGATATAAATCATGTCTTTTGGCAGAGAGGTGAACTGATACACAAGACGCTGGCCTTCCACCTTATTCAGTATCCCCCTCTGGTAGTAGTACCTACATGAATACAAAGAGTCAACATTAACAAACTTAAACCAAGCATCACATTTAGTTAGAATTTAATAACTGTTTTTAAGCCCCTGTTCCTCATAGAGTAAAATCCATCCCACAAACCTTTTCAATCTTAAGAAATAGTAGATTAAAGAGTTGACTTACAGGAGAGACCTGAAACTGAATGTTTTATTTACTTTTATGTTATTGTTTTTGTCCATTTAGTCTTTTACCATGATCACTGATCCTCAATAATATCAATCCAGCTGTTTCTATAGTTTTGTTTACAACATCTACTCTTTGTTATTTATGTACTTTTAATATATAGCATTGAGTCACAGTTACAGTTTTTGCATTGTAACATAAAATTATGTATTTAATAATATTTTTTTAAATCCATATTTGTATTTATATTGTATACTTTACTTAAAATAGTCTTAAATTACTATGTTACTTAAAAGTGGTGTTCAACACTCTCCTCAGCATCACAGATACTCAATGTTAAGAGGCTACCACCAGCATGGACGTGCTCTCATTCCTAACTACTGCTTTGAGAAACACATGAAAGACACGAGTGTTTAAAGCAATGCTCTTGATCAATCCTTATTGGGAAACTGGTCTGGTTATAACATCATTTTGAAACAAGGATAACAGCATGTGACTTATGAACATGTGATGTTATGTTTGTGTGTTGCACACCTGAGAGCTCTGCCCATTGTCTCATAATTCATATCTGGCTTGTTCTTGTGTTTGCCCCAGAGTCGAGCCACGGCCTTCGAGTTAACCAGCTTGAAGATGCCTGCATGGGGATTAGTCCATTTGATGTAGCGGGGACAGACCTGTCGATCCTGTAGCAACTCCATCAGGAACTGCCACAGGTACAGCGTGTTTCCTCCTGAAGCACAAACACAGGAAACATGGTAAAGGAAGGACAAGGAACATGGAAAATTACTTTTGTAAAGGCTGTGTTACAAAAGTGACTCATCCCCTGTGAGCCATCTAAATCCCTTTGTGGACACTGAATTTTTTGTCCTCATCTTTCTGTTAATGTGTTGACTTTTAACACTCGGGCATCTGTAGCGTTTACATAAAATTTCTGTCTGACTTTATTTAGACATGACATGACATTTACAGAAAGAGCAACATGTCAATGTGATACTTGTCACCTGGTGCGGGTTTTCTGTTTTTTCACGGAGGATTTTAATGACTTTCACGAGTTCAAAGGATGTTTAACCACGCTTCCTACAGTGATAACCCAAATAACATTTCATTATTCGTTATAAACATTTAGATCATTACAATAGCTAATTTAAACTACATCGATATTAGATACAGTATATCTTGGATTTTATTTATTTATTCATTATCCAGCAGTTCACAGTGAATGCTAGTTTTTTTCTCCCTAACTGGCATTGATTTGGTTTGGGGTTCTAGTGACCCAGATAGGGGGAATTTATAGAGAGCAATAAACTCATTCAGATCCAAAAATCGCAGTTTCAGTCTCTCCTTTATGTCACTCATTTGGGACATGATTGGAGGGATGTTTTACATTTTCTTTTCACAGATATCATGAAGGAAAAATACAAATGTAAGGCTATTTTTTTCACAATAACTGAATGTCTATATAAAATTAAAAATAATGAAAAATGACGGATAAAGTTTCCCACAGTCCAATCAGCCTTGTTTAGATTGTTTGCTTTATTTGTCCGAAACCCAAAAGATATTCAGTTTACTAATATATATAAAATCTTTTATAAACATCGTTTGATAAATGATCGATCAATGATCACGTTTTCTGTCACTTGCCACTAAATTCACATTAACATAAACGTTTCGAGGTGTTTGTAAAGTATAATTTACCTTATACCTTGTTTTTTTATATGCATGAGATTATAATAAATTACAGCTTCCCTTCAGACAGTGCATTTCATTTGCACTGTATAGATTGTATCTCTGCAGCCTTGTGGTATTTATGGCACCATGGCAGTATTCAAAGTTTTATGTAAATGTATAGTACACGCTAAAGTCTGACCTTCAGTACTGAGACTGCTGTTGTGACATTTTTACGTAAACATAACTCTGACGCTTATTTATACATGTGACCAACAAGTAAGTCCCATAAAACTTAAGTAATGAGATTAATGTCTGACAGTACCTTTGTTGTATTTGTCCTTTTTCACTGTGATGTCTGGTGTTGGAGACTCTGCCCTACGATGTCGACGTTTTTTACCTGAGTTGATGAAGAATAAAAATACATAATTAACCTGAGATATTTAATATCGTCATACAAGCTATAATCATACAAGACTTTCTAATAAGAAAATAAATAAATAAGTGGCTGACCTCTCTTTCTGGTCTGCAGCTGTGCCGCAGGCTTCTTTGTGTGCAACGAGTGCCATTGTGAGTGGTCAACAGGTCCCACTATCCCCTCTGCTGACACAGTCACCTGGGTAACAGGGGCTGTGATGACATCACCCAGTGATGGTAGGAAGGTCTGGGCTGCAGGGGGCATAAACAGATGTAATGAAAGAGAACAGCACTGTGACCACTGTGTCTATAAATAACATCCCACAGTCAAACATGTCCTACATCAAAATGAAGAGGGGGTGAGGTTTTACTGGGACATCGTCTCTCTGTTGGTGTGCATTCTACTAACGTTAACTCAGGTGTGTGTGTATGTGTGTGTGTGTGTGTGTGTGTGTGTGTGTGGACTTACAATAGTGGTCCAGGGAGAGGGTGTCAGAACAGTCCATGTTGAGAAGCGAGTCAGCAGCAACAAGCGTCTCCATGGTCTCTTCTTCTCCACTTTCACATGGCTCCACTTTAGACAAAGAACAACAACAATGTTCAGTGGGTGGAGGAGGGTGGAATTCAGGGAGAAGAAAGTTTGTTAAAATGTTTAACCAAGTTATTAAACACATTCTTGTCTTTCATTGGTATTGGTATCTAGAAATTTAACTATTTCTCATTTCAGTGATGTGTGTTTTCTGCTGCCATTAAATACAATGAGGACAAAAGGAAATTCACTTGTGGTGCTAAAGGTAAGGTAAAACAATTCAACAGCAATATATCTTTCCATAATGTCTCACTACTCTGGATAAACTAAACTATTTTTAAAATAGACTCTTCCTACTGTAGAAAGTAGTTCACCTGAGAGTAGGCCTTTTTCACACTTTCGCTTTTCCTGACATACAATACATGTCAAAATACCTTCTTGCAAAAGGCCTGTTATCCATCTTGGTCATTTCTGTTAGGAGATGCTACTGAATATAACTTTTTAGTGTTGGATTGACGAAAAATAGACATTCCTGTCTGCAGTAACTTTGCATTATAATGATACATTTTATTATTAATTTGCTATAACTCTATATTTTTCAACATAGATGACTTTATCTATATCACCTATCCCTGGTTATTAGCATCAGAAATTTAAATTCTATTCACCTACTTTCTACTGGGGTGACGCAAAATATTTCAGTGACAGGAATCGGAAATCCCCCAGTATATAAACCTTTACTATCTACATGTGCAGTGGTTACAAAAATTGTATGTGATGTTAACCTTGCACACAAACCAAAGGGTTCAAGCAACCCTTCAATGTGCCCCCCTCTGAAGATGGGATGGGCTTTTCCTGTAATTGTTCAGTAGTAATTCAATGTAGAGACAGTGGCTAAGATCAATCAGTGGCTGCATGTATTACAGTGATCCAGTAATTGTCAATGTAGGCTTCTTTATTAAAGTAGTAGGCATTTGCTGCCTGGCGAGACAGCGGTTGAGCATTTATTTTATCCTCTCCTTTTTCGAATTTTCCTGTCTCATGAGTGAATTGGTTGGGAGCTGAAGTGTGTGTCCTGTACAGTCGCTCTAACTTAGCGAGTATGATCAAATTGTTACAGAAATGAATGGTGGGGAAGTTGCATGTTGCAGCTGAATACCCCTCACCTTTCATATTTTTTACATTTCCATACACTTAAGTATCATTATCCGTACACTAAAGTATTTTTAAGTAGTGCATGTTACTTATTATTACTTACTGATGCCTATTTTGGACTGCAACTGTAATATTGCACATTTCCCCATTGTGGGAAAAATAAAGCATTATCTTATCTTATCAAGCATGAAAGAGAACCTGTGGTAGCCTTCAGTAGTCATAAAAACTCAAAAGGTGTTTGTCCAGTTTGGACTACTGTAAAAAACACAACAGCCTCCATAGAGAGGATCCACTCCTGATGTAAATATAAAGTAAATAAATATAAAAGGGCTCATTCAAGGGCAAAGAAATTTTGATGATTACACACTAGTGAAAACATCACTAGGATTAATTTATATTAAATTTCTCCCAATAGATCCCTTTCAGCTAAATATTACACTCTGGACCTTTAATGACACAACTCACTATATGATCCATCAACCATCTTAGTTATGCATCACTGGCTCCAAACCCAAATTAAACCTCACTCAATACACATGAGCACACAGTTAGACAGACAATACGAATTTCTCTTCTTCTCCACAATAAACAATACAATCAGATGTGAACTTCTCCCACTGATCAGTTCGGGGGGGGGGGGGGATACATGTGACGTGCTGCGGCTTTGAAGCGTCAGAAAACATCTGCTAGCTAACAGCTGTGAGCTCCGACACGTTGAGCCGCAGAGAAAACCCAGCAGCGAGCTGTCACACCGACCGGACCTGTCCACAGACACACGACAGGTGGACCGCTGCCTTTAAACGGCAGTGAGCTTCCTGCACATGCTCCACGTATGTGCGAGCTGCTCTGCTGCTGTTACTGTGCTAAGTGAGCCTCGCCTCGCCGTGTCCCAACACCCAGCTGCTGCTCCCTCCAACCACCACAATGTACAAAACCAGCAAGCACAGCGGGGAAACTTACTTTGAACTGGCAGCAGTGGTGAGGCACAGGTTAAAGCATGTGTCCCTTAGCCAGACGTCACCTCGTCTACATCCTAATATGATTCATTAACTCTCTCTCACACGCACAAGCTCGGGATGTTTTGTTTCACTTCCGGGATTTTTGCGGAGGGTGGTCCATGTGCGAGAGGGTCGACTGCGCATGCGCGGTCCCGGGCTATTTCTTCTCGTACCTAGTGACACCTTTTTATATACAGTCCATGTGTGAGACATAATGAGAGTTCTCAGAGCAAAGGTCACGATGATGGAAAGATATGAGCACGAGGCAGCAGGTTAGGGGTTTGTGTGTGTGTGTGTGTGTGTGTGTGTGTGTGTGTGTGTGTGTGTGTGTGTGTGTGTGTGTGTGTGTGTGTGTGTGTGTGTGTGTGTGTGTGTGAGTGAGAGTGAGAGAGTGAGAGAGTGCGAGGTTTGGGTTAAGGTCAGGGTTCTGTATAGGCAAGTAGTGACTATGGTTAAGGTTAGAGTAAGTGTCACCTGTGATTGTGTGTTTGTTCAGTACTTATATTGTACAGTAGTATTATTGTGATGTCCCTCACCCTATTCTAGTAGTTACAGAGTTATGACTTATTTGCAGCACATCCATGTGTGTGAGTGTGTGTCTGTGTGTGTGGTCGGTCCAGGTATTAGCCAACATGTTTTCCTTATGGAGGCTAAAAGCAGGATCCCATGATATGTTTTATAGTTAAGGTTAAGTATAGGTTAAGAGTTAAGTTAAGATTGATAAGCAAGTTCAGTAGTAACTAGGGTTAAGGTCTCCAGGAAATCAATGTAATGTTCTCTGAAGTCATGGAGACACAACTGTGTGTGATTACAATTTTACAGCCTCTTTTTAAACTTTTCCAACACAAACACTAACCTCAGCCTGATAATCATGAGACAAAACCTTGTTTCTGAGCTCCTGGTTAAGGTCAGATGTGAATTCTAGTTAGGTTAAGGTTAGTGTTGTCATGAATTGGGGACTTAAATCTGTTTACACAGCCACATTCGGGGGACTTCTCTTCCTAATGGGGACAAAAAGCCCTAATAACATAAATCATTAAAGTTTAGGACATGTTTTAAGGTTAGGGTTAGGGTCATAGTATTTTAATTATTTTACATTAATAATTGTATTTTATTTGTATTACTTGCACTATGCTGTATTACGTTTTACTGTCCTTTTGTTGTACCATTACACCTGTAAAGCACTTGTTTTAAATGTGCTATATAAATAAAATTGACATTGACATTGATAGTAAGTTCCCAGGAAATCAATGTAATGTTACCTGAAGTCATGGAGACACCGCTGTGTGTTTGTGTGTGTGTGTGTGTGTGTGTGTGTGTGTGTGTGTGCACCCACTGACCTTTGAGCATCTTCTGGTAATCCTCTTCTGTGTGTGGCTGTTCACACGCTAGTCCTGTGTATGAGAGCAGGTGTGGATGAGGAACCTGCTCCACGATCACCGCAGGGTAATCTGAGTGACTGACCAACTGCAACACGCACAGAAAATGTATTGAGGTTACACCAGATTATAATTAATGAACAACTGATTCCTCAGAAATGTGTGTTCCAGCACACACAAATTTAAAATCTGATTAAATTAGATCAGATTACAGTGTGATTGTGATTTGTTTCGCATCAAGACACATAAAGACACAACACTCACCTGTGACATGTTAATGTGGTCACTGGCAAAGTCAAAGATGAGCTCTGACTGCTGCAGCATGGTTGTACTGTATATCCCAAACACACACTTGCAACTCTAACTGGGTGAAAACAGCATCGCAGCTCTTCTCTGTTAATAAGTTAATAACGGAACAGGTCTGATGTTTTTTTGTGTCCAGACAGGTCCGGTGTTTGGAGAGAACCTCCCGTCGGCCGTCAGAACAGATCTACCAGAGAGCTCCCACCAGGATACGTCGAGGCTGCTGTGTTTCCATGCAGGGTGAATCAACAGTGAAGAGTGATGTGAGTAAACTAATTGACCAGAGACTCAAAGACGTTACAGGAAACTCATTCTTGTTCGCTCGCTCTGCTTCGACTCTCGATGAGGAAGCGGGGACTGCTAAACCGTCGTGTGGTCTGACAGAACCTGAAGAGAAACAAGAGCAAATGTGCGAGGCCCAGCACGCAGTGAGAACAACACACCTGCAGCCAGTGAAAGTCAGATTAAAAAACCCCAAAACAAATATGCTAACATCCAAATAAAGAAATGTGGTCAGGCCGATCTGAGGCGCAGAGAAAACAGTCCAGTTTGCTTCCCTCTTTCATATATCTCATTCTTTTGCTCTTATCTTGCCTCTAAAAGAGGCTAAACCAGCAACAGGAAGGAAGCGTTTGTACTGCAATGTGTGACGGGGCTGTGTATGTGCCTGGGTTGTGTGTGTGCATGTGTGTGTGTGTGGGTTGTACGAGTACGGGGGAGGCAACTGGTGTGCAGCTTGAAACATAACGTTCAAGGTTTTTAAGGCCGTTGTGAGCACATTCCTGACGACATGACTGTGAAGTGGTCATTTAGTACAGAACTACGAAACAAACTCCCCTCCATTAGTCTCTCCCCCTCGCTTGTTTTTCTTCCCCTCCTCTCTCGCTGTCTGGCCATCACCTCACTGTTAATTCCTTTAAATCATTTTCAGTCCTTTCTTTTAATTTCCTGCCTGAGTCTGCGGCCCATCCCTGCTCCTCTGGACTCCACGTTAAAGTTATTCTGATAAAGTGAAGTATTGTAGCCTTGAAGTGAAACTGCAATTAGCTTCTTTCTGTCGACGATCACATGGACATTTAGGTTTTGCTCTGTGAACCAGCTGTTTCCAAGATGCTAAGTTTAACCACTGAGTTTCTACATTTTGATCCCATTTGTCCTCAATTTAAAAATAATATTTTTATACCCCAGCTGGTACACATGAGGCAGACTGCGAGTGTCTTTTTCTTTGTCTTCGTGTGTGTGTGTCATGGAGCCACAACATGTTTGGGTCAGTTATCACACAGGAAGCACAGCTCAGTTAGAGGCACCGCTTCCTGAGTTCCTGTGCCAAACCACTGCCAGCATCTCTGCCTGCAGTGACCCCCCTTGCTCTCGACTTCCTACCACGTGAGCAGTCGTTTGGCAAATTAACGTCAACGTAGGATGCAAGGGGAATGGAGACTAGTTCACTATGCAATGCTTCATGTACAAATAAATTAAAGCTGAAACATTAGATTATTGATGAGACCAATTTAAATTGATTTATGATAATATATCTATAATCTATATCCATTTAGAATTTCTAATATTTTTCCTTCAACTTATCTAATTATATTTTCAAATCAATCTACATGGATGGGAAACATAGGAACACTTCACTTCACACCAAAACCATTTGTGTTAATGTTATTTTTTCAATCACATTTGCAATATGGTTATTACCTCCGTTAGAACCTCCTTGTTTGTTTGATTGTTTGCAAGCAAGATTACGCAAAAACTACTGAACATATTATCATGAAACTTGGTGGAAGGATGTAGAAGGAGTCAGGGAAAAACCAAAACATCTTTTGTATGGATCTGGATCAGGGGGCGGGATTTAAAACAAATAATTTCCCCCAGGAAATAATTCTTGGATCTTGATGAAAAATCACAAATATCTGGTACATTTAAGGATCCGATAGCTCTCAGTGTGTGAAATTTGGTGCAGCTTTATTGAACTTAAGTGGACTTTTGGGCTTTGGTGCAAGTATGCGCTCGAACTAGTTTTCACCTTTTTAAGTTATTGCCTGGTTTAAATCCAGGGTCTTACTGTGTGTAGTTTGCTTGTTCTCCCCATGTCTGTGTGGGTTTTCTCCGGGTACACAGGCTTCCTCCCACAGTCCAAACAAATGTAGTTTAATTGAGACTAATTCAATGTAAGTGTGAATGGTTGTTTGTCACTGTATGTTGGGCCTGTGATACGCGATCTGTCCATGGTTGAACCCCACCTCTCTCCCAATGTCTGCTGGGATTTGATCCAGCTACCTGCGTGACCCTCTATAAAAGGACAGTGTTTATAGATAATGGATGATTGGATAAATATTGCCTGAGAAAATTAAAGGTCGTTTCTCGTCCACAGTAAATCACAGATATGTTTAAATGAACATGAACTGATTTGTTTTTCTTTACACACCTACTCTGACTTTCTTTTCAAGTTGTTTGCTCAACATAATTAACTGATTGCTGCATTCCACTTTGTAACCTGTCGATCAGGCTCTGGGTGTAAAATATGTCAGGCTGTCATGCTAATGCTAGTGGCAGTGAATAAATGTAGCACAAAACATGCAGAGAGCAGCTGCCATTTTTGATGCCACAGCTCCAACAGAACATCAGCGTGTCTGACACTTTCTTTGACTTGTAGCCACTGCTGGCTGCCATTGTGTCATGTGCATATGCTCATTGTTAGTGTGCCCCACAGCCAGCTGCTTCTTTAGAAGAGTCTTTAACAGTATAGAGGCTTTGTTCATCAGCACTCTGGTCACATAGGTTTGTCTCTGTGGCCTTGGCACTGGGATCTGAGTCTGTGAAGTGGCTGCCAGGCCCCTAAGGACACTGATAAGCCCCCATAACATTCATTCCCCGGTTTGCGTGTGCGAGAGAGAGGGAGAGAGTGCGACTCAACGAGTGAGATAGAACGAGCGTGGGTGTGTTTGACAGAAAAGGCCACAGAGTGTGTATGTGTCTGTGTGTGAACTAGGCTGGGCTGATAACAGTATGGAAAGTGAGGGAGGCACTGATAAGCCCCTCCTGTTGCTTGGGGTAACTGGGCCTTGTTAAATGAACACAGTGAAAAATGCTGTGTGTGTGTGTGTGTGTGTGTGTGTGTGTGTGTGTGTGTGTGTGTCATAGGCTACCTTTGGGGAAAGAGAGGGAAGGAGGAGATTGAGGGAATGGAGGTGGTCACAACACATCCTGGTGCATATGTATGGGTGGCTGTCTGTTGTAGTTATTTTATGGCAGAGTGATTTAAAAGTCTCACACTCCCTCAGAAACTGCCACACTTCGAAAATGCTTTCACTTTCCCTTCAGCACATGTCATACAAAATAATGTCTCATTTTCTTTAGTTGTTATTATGTTTTTCCACTATAAAGAGTAGATGTGTTCAATGGAATACAAAGCTTGAGGCTTACCTTTTGTTTATAGCATGTGTCTGTATGTGGCAAAGCAGCAGTTGCCTGGAGGATCCAAGTGAGCAACGGAAATTGCTCTCATCCCTCTTTGGCAAAACATAAACCTTCATGTGCTCACAGACCTGACCTGGGATCAGTTACTGTTCCAGTCTCCAGAAAGTGCCACACATACTTCAGATCTGTGGAGATCGTGTTGATTTTTTCTCCCCTGCTCCCTTCAGTCCTTGTCAGGATATTGCTTCCTCTTCTTTCTTTTTTTTTGGTCAGAGAACTGCCCCCTCCATGAGATCTGATTGGTTACCTGTGTTGTGAGTCAAGGTAACCCATAGTGATCATTGTCAGTGTGGAGCAAATGTAAACATGGGTGTATTTGCAATGTAAAGCAGCAGAAAGCCATGCAGCTGATCTGCAAACAGCCATTTGTTTTTTATGAGGGTGGACAGCCAGTGTGTGATGTGTGTGATTAGCTCACTAAATGGCATATTAAATCATTAGAGCTGCTTCCACTAAACTCAATAATATTTGCAGTATGATGAAGCTGTGTTTGGCCCCATTGACAGTTAGTGTTATGAATATAGGCTGAGAAATGGAGACAAGAAACTGGGCAAAACAACAAAAAAGGCTTGCAGCCAGGCGGATAGACACTTTCTCCAGTCCCTGATGCTCCCTAGTGGCAAAATCTTGCACCGACACCCTTAACAACAAGTCTGATCCAAACCCTCATTGACCTCCTTTGGTTTCTTTAACAACAAATGGAACAGAAGCCTATGTGACCATCCACCCTGAGTGTTCCACTAACACTCAGGGGTCTTTTACATTCTATGCGATCACTGTAGCCACTGTTTCATGGAAGTCATTAGCTCTCTCATGAGAAGTGGGGCCTCCGCAGCCAGACCTGCTGTCCCTGTACACCCGCGGTTGTGTAACTATCCCCTTTGTGAACTTCGTCGCACATCCTGCATCGTGCTCGGCCATCACATGTACACAAATACATGATAAGAATGGAATATGCGTGATTGGTTCTTTGACAAAAGTCACCATTAATTGTGTTCTATCCTGTCCCCAGAGGTTCTTTTCAACACAGAAGAATGTGAGATGATTTATGAGTGTGCATAATGTTACGAGATAGACACATTTGGCAAAGAATTTCATTTTGTAAGAGTCAAATTAACGCCAGGAATTTCATATTTAAATCTTTGAATGTGCCAGTAACAGCAAGCACGCATCTGATCTCTATACATCCCATGTAAGTAGGTGGAGTTGATCTGATAAGACAGAAAAAATAAATAAACAATCTGTGACTCCCCTTCATTCTTTCATTTCTTTTTTCCCTCACTTCTGCAACATAGACAACTTCAAGAATGTGCTGGTTTGGCTCAAAACTCCCTTATTGTTTTTATAAAGTGGCAGAGGGCAGGGTGTGATTATTACAATGTGTGTGTGTGTTTGAGATAGAGAGATGGAGAGTGGTATTGTTATTGAGAAGAAATTAAATAGATCCTAACTCTGAGGTAAAATCAGTTTTAGTTCATGTAATAATCACAAAATGAGTTTGTTTTTATTCAATGCTGGAAAGCAGGTACAGTTTGTCTAGTTAAGATACTATAATATAATTAGCCCAGGGCCCTGTCAGGAAAATGAATCACATACATACTGTGTAAAGCTGAAATGATTGTGGACTGTAGAAAAATTCTCACGTGTGAAGAGGGTGGAAACATATTGGAGGGTATTGTAAATCTTCTTTTGGCTGAGGGTTGTGTGGACAGATTTTTTTTGGGAGAGCACAAGGGTCATCTTAAATGTATATATCGTTTATGACTTTCTAGTCTTATATTAAAACATAAAACAAACAATTTTACCTTGTCCCTGAGTTTATAAATTTGAACTTTGCCTTCTGTCAAAATGTATGAACTTCATGAGTTCCAGATGATCAAATAGTAAGTAAATATATGCTTGTTTTTTTAGCTGTCTATCTTTGGGTTCTTGTCAGTTACTTTGTTCTCTGCTAAACTGTAACAGGCACATTTAGAGCAAAAAGTTCAAGAAAGGAATTGGCAGATAAATTAATAATAAAAACAGTGTAACAATGATTATCATTAGTTGCAGCCCTAATACTGTTTGTCTATTGTACCATGTGAGAATGGATTAATTTTTCCACATTCAGCCTCAGTGACAAACAAACAAGCCACACATATATCTGATTTAATCAACATTTACAATATTGACTCTGCCTGCACACCATATGTGAAGAAATCATTGTTCATCTAGTTCCGCTGCTGCATATGTTTGTCATCACGTTGTTAGACAAGCAATAGAAGAAGGTGTGTCTACAGTGTAGGACTGTAACATATAAACTGTGTTTTGACCTAAAGCTCCTGCAACTTTAAGTCCTTTGCACTACGGTCTATAAACCCAGGTCGAAGACTAATATAATCTAATTTGCTTAATCTCAGATCAGGCAAATTAGATGCCTCATCACCTGAAGGCTATAACAAGCTGTTCCACTCCAGTTCACCAGGCGGTGGTAATGCAGAATAGTGCACAACAATAATAGACAGCAACAGGATCTACAGTAAAAATTCCATACGTGATTGACTGCTTTGCAAATGGGATTATTGAGTTAGCAAAAAAGCGTATTCAAAACACCCGAAATATTCGACTTAAAGTAAGGAGACAGAATTTACAAGCTTTTGCAGAGTACTCCACCAATCATGGATTTCCAAGGTAGGGTTGGTAAAGTGTTCCTGAAAAAACTTTTTTTTAAATCCTCTTCACGTCCAGATAACCATCACTTAATAAAGCTGTCTGAAACTATTAATGTCAATCATCAACCGAATGACATGATTGGCTGGCGAATCTGTCTTTCACTTACCAACCTGTCTGCCTGTGCACACCCTGCCCATGACCGGAGTCTTCGGTCGGGGAGACATACACCGCTTAAGCATCGACGAAAGCCAGAATTCAGCGAGCGAGTCACGGAAAAGTCGTCTTCAATCAGTGCTTAGTCTGTACATGTTAATGTGTTTTGCAGGCATAGACTTCACAGTAGGGTTGATGGGAGGAAGTGGTGGAAACGCAGAGTTCCTCTGCAAAGATAATTTGAACAGCCCCTGTTATATATATAAAAAGGTTGTTTCAGTGTCTGTGGTTTTTCAGTCTAATAAGTCCCTGTTGTTGGCCTCATCTGTTAATCTGTGGAGGGGTGTGATTAATATGTCTAGTGTCATTCATCAACCATTCCAATGAGTGTGAAATCAATGTGTGTTACCAAAAACAGAACTATCAAATTAGACAAGAAGTCTCATACACGTGCACACTCACATGCATATGGACGCACTCACACATGCATCGATGCAGCGACTTCAGCTCTCATACCTTTGTTGTGTGTTCTTGGAGGCGGTGTGTCTAAGCTTGAACTTGATTCAACATTTTTCCCTTGAAGTATTTCCATGGCTGAGCAGAACACAGGCAAAAACTCACAGACACACATGTCCGTCCATGCTCATAATGAAAGCATATTTTCTTTGTTCTACCCAAATGTGAGCAGAGTGCCAGACTGAAAGCTCTCCTCCTTATGCTATCAATCCAGAATACATTTTCTGAAATGAAGAAAGCCAGTAAGTCTTATTCGTCAACACTGCACATGCTCTTAACTTGTTAAATATATTTCAGTGTTTTCAGATGACATCAAAAGACAGGCGGGAGAGTCAAAGAAGGTAGGTATGTAAGAACAGAGACATCTGTACAGTACAATAAATATCAGTTTAAATTCTTGTAGGTTTTAGATGGGAAATGATGATATACTGGACAATGCTATGTTCAACAAAGGCTTAAAGGAAGAAGCAAGTAAACCCTCTCAGATATTTGAAAGTTAAGTCAAACATCATGTTCATTGAATGCAATTTGCTGGGGGAAAGTCCAGCTGAACCTGCTGTGTAAATCTGCAAATGGGAGAATACAAACATTTTAAAGAATAAGTGAGTGAAAGTGAAAGAGGCCAAACCATGTCTGATCACTCCCCAACCCCTGAGACCCTGACCCAAAACTATCAGCCCTCCGGTCCAGCCCTGCTGCAGCACTTTCTGCTGGCTCCTGAAACTGTTGGAAGGAAGAATGAACCATATGTGGTGTCCAAATATACTTCACGTATGTGTGTGTACTTTTTTTGTTGCCTCTTTAGGGACCTTTTCCAGCATAAACAAAGACCTTGTCAGGACCAGTACACCTCATGGGGACCAAAGCCCAGTCCTATGCATATAAGGTTGGGTACCGAGCTCTTTACTTTTAGGGGTACTGACCGGATTACGTTGGTACAACCAAGCACTGATTCCTGTTAAATCAATCAGTGAGAGAGTGAGTAGAAACTAATGAGAGTCTATGCAAGTGGCCTAACCATTTGTACTTATTCGCTTGTGGTGTATCTACGAAGCAAGCAACGCTACATTTCTGGAAAGGTGTGCATCAAGCTATGGTGTTGATAGTTGGAGTCAGAGGCGAGCTGAAAGCGATCTGAAGTTTGGTTACACTTACACAAGTATCAGGAATATTTGCACCTGGTTAAACACAAAATATATCTAAAAGCTGAACAGTTTGATAGCCTGAAAGCCAGGTCCCCTGCAGCAGCTGTTAGCAGCACACCTGCAGCCAGCGCCGAAGAAGTTGAACCTTCCACGAAACTCCTCACGAAGACAGTAGTACAAGAATGTGTGTGTGTTTCTGTTTGGAGAAGGACATGGAGCCTTACTGGTCCATCCAGAGTTCAGTGGGCTTAGTGAGTCCACAGTGTTTGTGGAGTGAAGAGAAGATCCCAGCCAAGCTCACACGCTGAATTTATCAAAACCTTAGAGTCATTTTTATTACTAAACAGGTCACTTTCTCTCATTAACCTTTTGGCATTTATCTGCTTCAAGTTTTCATCTTCACTTTCCGGCTCCTACTACCAATAAAAGTTTGTTAGAGTTTCACTGCTCGTCCTCCATAAATTGCGTTGAAGCCTTGATAGAACGTTGCACCTGTATGTAAGAAGAAAAGAGCAAATGACAACATAATTATTGTTCTATCATGTCAGTAGAAGCTCAGTGTCAGTATCCACAAGCAGATACATCAGTTGACTCTCTGCTGGGAGTAGAAAGGGAGTTCATGTACGATGGAATGTACTGAATGTGATTTCTCTCAGTTAGAGCTGCTTTCACCACCGGTGGGTTTGATTTAATGTCAAACCACACTAAATAGTTTGAAAACATATGGGAGGCACAGAGGCAGAAGGGTTTTGGGACGAAGTGGAGACAGGAATGTAGAGAGAAAGGGTAGGGCAAAAAGAGGTAGGAAAAACACAGGCAGAAAAAGAGTGAAGCCAAGGAAAGTGGATGAAGAGATGAGTCGAGGAGGGGTAGTCACAGGACAGAGAGCTCCTTTGACGGTTAATGTGACATGCGTGACACTGGTTTAGCCTAAAGGAACATTCCCAGGTCAGGGCTGTGTGTGTGTGTGTGTGTGTTGGGGAGAAAGAGATCACAGTAACGTCCTGTGTTAACATTCACCATCACATGATGCCGCCTGGTGTCACACTTAAATCAAAACCACATGGACAAATGTGCACACACACACGCACAGAATCAGGCCACGATAACAGGCAATGCTACAAGACTCACAGCCATAAATGGTTATGAGCGAGTGTCTGTACTGATAATGCCTACAAAAAAAATTATGCTTTTCTTTTTTCTT
Organism: Verasper variegatus; assembly: GCA_026259375.1. Taxonomy (NCBI): domain Eukaryota; kingdom Metazoa; phylum Chordata; class Actinopteri; order Pleuronectiformes; family Pleuronectidae; genus Verasper; species Verasper variegatus. The sequence goes on along the minus strand of CM048053.1, from coordinate 16,319,932 downwards.
TCTTTAAAAGAAAAATACAGAACTGAATGCTGCACTACTTTCTTATTTATTTTATTCATCCTTTTATTTATTGCCACACCAGCTGAGGTACAGGTCAGCTGAAGATAATGTTGAGAAAATACAGTCTCGAAACACATACAGCCTCATGAAAAGGCCCAATATTGAACAGTATAATACAACAGCTGAGTTGTCACACAGCCTATAAACACACAACATCAGTAGTTCAGTAAATACTGGGGGAATGACACAGAGACAATACATATAAAGGCACTAATGTGACAAATGATTAAGTATGGAAAAATGCTCAGTTCATACATACATTTTAAGGGAAACAAAAATTTGTTCTGCAGAGTGTGGAGGCAATACGTAACAGCATCACACTCGAGTATCGTCCATGCAACGCCGAACTTATCACAAGATTCATAACATCAAAGTAACATTCACTATCCAGGCTCGGAGCCTGAGGAACTGTCTTTGCTAATTCACCCTTGGCCCCCAATTTTACATAAACTTGTGTTGAACATTCCCGCTTCTTGGTTCTCAATATTTTGTGTTTTCTCACACTTTTTCTGAAGTGCACTGATGCTTTTTTTCTTCTTGGATGGAGGAGAATGTACAGCGCCCCATAATGATAAGTGTTCAGAGTTTTAGGTTAAAATGAGGGCTGATTTCCAAAGGAATGTCTTTTAGTAGTCGCAGGGGACCTCAGATGACGTTGTAGATGAGGCAGGATAGAGCACTTATCCACAGTCAGTCAGCTATACTTCAATATCTTGTTGTTTTTATTCTTTTTTTTGCTGTCATCATATCTCCTCCTCCTTTGTCATTTCTGGGCCTCTCCTCATGCTGTGGTAGATTTGTTGGTCATGCGAGAGTTGCTCTGGTCAGAAGCCCGATCAGTGACTTTCAGCTTCATGCACGACTGTTTCTCATCCATTAACATCTCGGCTGGTAGACACCAGCAGCACAGGCAGGACTAGAGTGGGGACAAAAGTGGTGAGAACGACTGTAAGGAATAGGTTAGGCAGAGGAAAAAGCTAATAATTAGATGAGTGTGACTGTATTTAAAACTTGGTAAAAGATGGATGTGAAATAGGGCGTTCCTTATTTTTCCTGTTTGGTTTTTTGATAGGACAGTATTTTTGAGGAAGCAACTTTCTTGGGAAGAACTAGAATTGAACGTGAACTAGAACTTAAAAAGATTGTTCCACATGAAGCTGAATCAAACAGCTAGTTTGTGACTGCGTCTGGCCCACAACTGATTGTATTTACTTCTTTGTTTTCTATATAGTTAATACACATGGTCGCAGTCAGCTATTTATAAAACTTGGTAATTGTAATTTGTTTCCTTCAGAGAAAGCTAAGATAGTTATTTCTGTCCTTGTCTTTATGCCAACCTAAGCTAGCCAGCTGCTGCCTTTAGCTTCATACAGACATAATAGAGTGATATCTTCTTTATGAACGTCCAGCTACAAAATACACCAATATAGTTTCCAAAATGTAAATCACTTTCATTGACTGTAAATAAAAATGGATCAATGCATCTCCTCTTCCTCCAAAAATTAAGCTAAAATATCCCACACAGGAATGCCACCATCTTGTGCCAAAGACGTCATGTAGACGTAATTTAGACATTTAGACGAAAGAGTTTGTGCAGTAGTGGTCGTGTTGTGGAGCTGCCAGGTACTGTCGATATACACTTGACCAATGGCGAGTCAGTCTCAGCTGTCTGATTAAAACAAAACATTTGAATGTGCATCATTTCAATAAGAACTACCTAAATTGACATAAACCATTTTCAACGTGTAGTTTGACTTTTTAGTTTGGCCCATGTCCCATCCACTAACAGGGAGAAGGCAAGGTTTATGACCTATTCTGCAGCCAGCCACCAGGGGGAAATCAAGACGCTTTGGCTTCACTTTTACAGAGCAGTTATTTCGTCCATCTTTATATATAGTCTATGATATATTTCTTTAAGGCATTTTTACATTGTAGCAGAGTTACTTACCCTGAAGCAGTTCTTGAAGCGCTTGCTGACCATGTAGAGGGCGATGGGGTTGATGCAGGAGTTGACAGATGCCATGTTGATGCCGATGTAATCCAGGACCAAAAAGAAACTAAAAAGGTGACAGAGACAGATCAGTCTTCTACATCCTCTGTCCTGGGGGGTGATTCAGTTTTCTTTTAAATCATCTCACTTATCACTTATGGTACTTTTCATGTGCACTATGGGAAATGTATTTCCTCCCATACCTGAGAAGTTCACAGCGGTTTGGGTCTTTCTCATCATAGATGGTCAGCTTCAGGATACGGCTGAGGTGCAGAGGCAGCCAGCAGAGAGCAAAGACCAGAACCAGGCAGAAGACTGTCTTAGCCACCTCCCTCCGCTGAACACACACACACACAAACATCCATTCATCACTGTACGGTAACTACTTTGATGGTTTGTCAATGAAATAACCTTGGTGAAATCCTGGCCACAAAGTAGATTAGATTTTTGGAAACTAAAATATTTTTTAAAATAAATGAAATCCATTTTAAAGGAAAAATTATGTCTTACATCAAACTGCAACAAGCTTGTTAATTCAAAGGCATGACATTATTTCATTTTTTGTTTTTATAGTTTTGTGTCAGTATACGTCCATTGTGTGCCTGTCCTGCGCTTAAATTAGTATAGTTTCACGTTATTTCTTAATCCTCAACATGATTTTTTTTTTACAATGAATAACAAATGGGCTGAGTTAAATGAATGCCATCATCAAACCTGTTTGAGGTGATCACTAAGAGCGATCTGGACGCCATTCTTCTTCCTCAGCATCTCACAGGTCATCAGGGTGTAGAAAATAGCAGTGCAGGCCAATGGTAGACAGAAATATGCACTGAACAGCCACCAGTCCTTTGCTGATTTATAAAACTATAGAGAGAAAATAGGAGAACAGCACAGAATCATTCACTGACATCTGCACTTAAGAGCTTGGGTTGAACATTAAAAGGCCTGAAGTTAATTTAATGGGGTGTACCTTATATTCTGTCTGAAATAGTGTGTGTGGGGGGGTGGGGGGGGATGATGACTCCAGGATGTGTCTCAAATTCAGACATATTGACTTACATTTAAAAAACAATTTATCAAAGTATCTCAGTGGAGTTAAAACACACACATGCTCAAGTGCTGCAGGATTTTCTGTCAGCCCAAAGAGCAATAACCCCTGAAATGTACTGTTTAAATTTCTTTTCAACATAATCTCATTTCTATAAACTGGATTCAACTGTGATCTGTCCTGGAAGCTTTCACAGAACGACATGTGCATCATTCACACACTATTCTGCCTAATGTGCCAACTTGCACATCTGCATCTTTGTGTACGTGTCAGTATATATAACATCATGTGCATGCAGGTTTTTCAGCATGCGCAGCTGTGTCAGCATGCACTATTTTTCTCCACCGTGAAGCCCTTTTGCCCTCACTTTCATAAACTCGGTATTCTGCATTGGGTGTAGCAAGCAGATCCTCAAGTGTTCTCCTTTGTAGTCCATAGTGATCATGTCAAAAGCTATTGCCTCTGGCACAGCCAGGATGATGGATAATATCCAGATGAGAGCTATCTCAATAGCCATCCACTTTGGAACGCCAATCCCTTTGATACGGCTCCACGAGGCCACGGCACGATACCTGAAGATACAGCATATGTGCAATCAGTTCACAAAACAATTTATATTAAGTAAAGAAACAGTTAGATTTAACTTTTCCTACTGAGACCAATGGATCAGCCAAGAAGCACCTCTAATGTATTTACATTAGAGGTGCTTCTTGGCTGATTTGTTACCTTTACACTTTTCTCTCGCTCTTATATTTGCATTTAACTAAGCTAACCGTCTCCTGGCTCTAGATTCATATTTACTGAATAGACATGAGAGCGGCTTTGATGTTCTTATTTAACTCCTGACAAGAATCAAATAAGTGCATTGTCTAAAATGTTGAACTAATTTCATCTTACAATATAAGTTTAAAAGATGTGCTATTTTACTAATTTCAGAAACCTTGACACAATCGAGCTGATTAACCAATTTCATTATCATCTTTTATTCAAGCTGACGAAACTGAAATGTACATTTCATAAATAACTTAATTTCAATTTAGAAAAGAAATTCCAAGCTCATAGTTAGAATGAGAATCAATTTACACATTTAAAAGCAGCAAGTAGTAAGGAGGTCAAAGGTTATGTTTTCTATAACATTTCTGTAATCCCTGAGTAACATTGGAAAGTAAAAATAGAAGATGATTTCAAAGGAATGGTTATTTTCGGTTGTCAGCCGGCCGTTTACCTGTCAATACTCAAAGCACACAGACTCAGCACTGTGATCCCAACTGACGCTTTCTGCACAAACGGCACCAACTTGCACAGAGCCACACCGAACGGCCAGTCTTCTGCGAGGAGCTGGAGAGAGACGGAGACAGACAGGGCTGATGATTGAGTTTTGTCTGGCTTCATGTTGCTTTACTTAGCCTCAGCCCATATGTGCATGAACTTTCATTTATGGTTTTCTTTGAACATTCAGATTTTTTTAATTACCTTTATGGGTTTAATGTTTTAATATTTTCCTGCAAGCATGGTGAGGATTCTTGACCACAGAGCATTGGTAAGGCAGAGAGGTACAGTAGCTTGTGTAAGAAGAATAAATAAATATGGGACTTTTCCTGCTCACTTGCTTTAGGCCCTTTAGATTGTCCATACCACCCTGAGTCTCCTGACTCTGCTGTGGTATGCAACCGTGACCAGTTGTTTTAACATGCCTGCCCCCTAACCCAAATAAACAGATACTCTCACTCTCTGTCTCGCTTATACACACACAGGCGCACACACAAAGAGACACACAAATACTTCTTTATAAGGATTCTCTGACTCTCTTGTCATAATGTATTTCCAAGTGCCTCTGACTCTAACCCCGAACCCTAAACATCACAACAAAATGCCAAACCCTGAAGCTTACCCTAACCCTAACCTCAACCTAATTCTAACCTGAACCCTGAAACCAATCTGTTAAACACCCCTTTTGAAGGTGCTTCAGAAAGTGAGGACCTGCCAAATCACTGTAAGGTCCAACGGTTCAAATGGGTCCTCACAAGGATAGAAGTACACACATGAACACATGCATACACACACACACGAAAAAAACCTGACAGATAATAAGATGCCAGAGACACAGGGATATAGCGGGGCTTAGAATCCAGTGAAGTAATAACATGTAAAAATGACTTGGAAGCCCCCTCTCAAGAGTGTGTATGTGTGTGCTCTGGTATGTGTGTGTCAATATGCAGCAAAATGTTAGAAAATGACCTTAAATGGTTATTTGTGTAAGAGTGTAACAAAACAAATCTATATAAATGAATGGGAGTTATAAATAAGTGCAGTAAATCTTCATCATTATTCTGTCAATAGGTCTCTAAGGTATAGGCTTTTTTACCTTACCTTGTAAACATTAATGGGAATGCCAATGATGATATGCAGCAGGTCCCCGAGTGCCAGGCTGGCGATCAGGATGTTTGGCCCATTGCGCATGCACTTATTCTTATAGATGATCCTCAGAAGAGTGGAATTGCCAATGATACCGACAACAAACACCAAGCAGGACACCACCGTATTGATGTACTTAAAGGTGTCTCGGATTTCCGTGGGTCCAGTGCACATGGGAGGTAGCCGGCGACGGGGCATCGTGATGTTGGACCTCACAGGACCCTGCACGTCCCTCTCAACAAGCCCAAGCCTCTGGGTAACGGGAAGAGGTTCTTGGGGGACTGTTTTTTTTGGCTCAAGCTGCCCACTGGCCACGAGGATGTGACCCGTCAAGAGTAGCAACCCCAAGCAGAGGAGATGAGTCTTCATCCTGGACCTTTTTATGAATATGGCTTTTATTCAACGGGGGCCACAACTGATCCTCTTTGAGCACGCCTGGAATACAAATAGCAAAAAAGTACTGTGTGCAGGTCTCTTATATGACAGTATGTGACAGTAATTTGACCACATGAATATTAGGCTCCAGGATTTATTATGTTGCTTTAGCTCCCTTCGTAACATTATAATAATCTTTTTAAGAGGGTGGGGGGAGGAAGGTGAGTCTTTTATTATGTGTGCCTCAATGCATTGCAATATTGCAATATGCAATGTATTGAGGATGACTACTGAGCGGGCCACATGGCAGTCTGTAGACAGCCATACAAGCCAGTAGCCAGTCAGATTTATCCTTAGCCTTTGCGTTCGTTAATCTTTTTGTTTGTTGTTTTGCTGGCTGTTTGGATTGGCTCCCAAGGTTTTGGATCTCTCTCTCTCTCTCTCTCTCTCTCTCTCTCTCTCTCTCTCTCTCTCTCTCTCTCTCTCTCTCTCTCTCTCTCTCTCTCTCTCTCTCTCTCTCTCTCTCTCTCTCTCTCTCTCTCTCTCACCAACCTGGTACATGTTATAATCATGCAGCTTTTATAAATGTCGGCAGCAAGGACTCGGCACACATTCAAAATTTCTCGGCAGGAGGAATTTTCTAGTGCTTATTATTTCAGCCTAGTTTATAGATATGAACTTTTCCATAGTCCGCAGAGAACAGTTCAGTGGGTTATTAATGTGGACCTTGTCGTTGCATATTATGCACATTATAAGTTTCCTTATGACAGTGTGTCCAGTTAAACTAATTTTAGTAGTTTATCTCTGTTACATTATTTTTGACCTGTTTTTAATCGAGAGGAGAGTTCACAAAAATCATATAAACCTTGGAGGGCCCCTCTGCAGTGAAACAAATTGTTCAGCCCCTGACTCATCACCATAATAATTTTCATACAGTCCCTAAATCCATCAATAAATGTCCTCCAGTCACGGCCCCTTAAACTCTTACTTACCTAACTCCTGACTGAGGTAGAAATTCTCCAATGTTTACGCCTCTTAGATCAGACTTTCCCCACAAACTTTTAAGCTCTCAGGACAGAGAAATGTTCCCAAAGTGGAGGGAGGCTGTTCCTGAAGAGACAGTCCAGTCATCTCCAACATCAACAGTCCTCTCTGTCACTGGTGCCAATGTGATAAAAACAAAAGCTCCTGGTCTGTGGTCCAGAAGCTCCAGTCACCTCCTCTGGTAGTCCAGTCTTCTCCAGCACTGGCTGCTGTGTGTCGGTGTAAACAGTATCAAGAGTCTGCTGAGTTGATCCCTGTCCTCCTACCCCTCCTCTTTTTATGGAGAAGAGGGGGTGGAGGAAGATGTAGAAGGCTAGCAGGATGTTCACAACTTATCCCGCATTTATCAAAATGCCCTTGTAAATCAGTTATTGTGTATTTTTGATGCTCAGTGATGAGTTCATAATCTCTTACTTTTATGGTATATTCTATCCCCCAACACCATCATCTGTTACTCTGTCTGTAGGCATTGATAACTGCTATTTTATTTGTCCTGTTAAAATATTGAAGGTTTACCCAGCTATTGTTCTCTTTGCTAAGCTAAGCTAAGCTAAGTCAAACAACAACAATAACACAACAAATAACAAAATGCTGTTACCACCATTTGATATTGAACCATTTCCTTTAATCTACATCCACCACAATTCTATCACTTGGACTTTATCAGGCTGCCAGTGTGCTGTCAGACTGTAGATAACTACACCATGTTTGTCCGACTGATACTCATTGAAACAATGTTATCTGTCAAACCTGGTTCAAGTATTTAATGGAAATAGTTATCAGCATTTTGGTTACGGAGGCCACACAACATTTTGTTAACCAAAAGTGTTTGAGCAGAGAACAAATTTGCAGTAAACACAAAGTAACGCTGTTGCTGATGTGTATTTGGTCATAAAGCAAATTATTGAAATTTGGACCTGATGCTGGCAGTAATGGAAAAGTTCAAATACAACGTCATTGTGGTGCTAGATTTTAACTTTAATATTTGTCAAGATCAATCAGTCTGGATCAACGACCATTGTCATTTCCAGAGCTTTGTCGTCAACATGGCTAAAAGAAGAGATCTCCCTCAATGTGCCAGTACTTCATGTGTAGATCATGTATCGTTTGGATAAAACATACCATATGCTGTCTTAGTTTTCTTAAACTGTGAAATTCCTGAAAATTTGGTACATGTTAAAAGTGTGTCCCATTTTTAAGTATAAGCATATATGCATCACTTTTAGTTTTTAGTTTATAAACATAACAGGGGTGACCATTGTGTATTACTTCTATACCAATGTTGTTAGTACTTTATTTATTCAATTAGATAAAAGCCTTACCTCCTGTCACAGAGGATGTGATGTTTGTCCACCACCCTACTCACCTCAGTGTCACTCTGCATGCGTTTGTTTTCTCTAATTGCATTTACTGACAAGGATAAAACTGTCAAACAGGATTTTTCCATCACCCTGAACGTCTTCCCGTCTGCACTGTCACTATCACCCAGTCACATATACACTAGATTCACAGACAATGTGAAATTCGGTCGTTGGTTTATTTAAGATATTAAGGCAGCAGCCATGAAATGAATGTGGTAATCATTTTGTATTACTGACCTGAAGTGTTCCTGTGGTGTCTCAAGCAAAGAGTTCATCCTCCTGGTGAGGCGCAGATTTTTTGAGAAGGCTCACACGAGGGCCAGAAAACTATTAGAACCAGATGTGTTTCTCTGTTGATAGATTGGCATCTCGCTGGAGCTTTAAGAAATTCTATTTGGTAAAGTTTACATTTTCTACTATTTGTCGATTGCATGTAGGTATGTGAGTTGATAAGAAAGAGATGCTTGTCACTATTAAGGTTTTCTCTGTATAACAAAATCTGTGAGTGGTCCCAGAAATGTGCCTAGTCCCCTGCACTTTACAACTCCGTGTCAACTTTTTTCTACAAAATATTTGCAGTCATATGAAGATAAAGATTATTTACATCGACCTACAAATTCCAAAAACGTCTGCATGTGGAAGGCATACCTCACGAATCGTTCATCTCATCGGGTTCACGCTTGACATGTGTATTCTTAATGGCCCGAGGAAGTGCAGTGTTGAATTTGGTGCAATTTGGACACACAACATCACACAGAATGGAAATGTGAATAAGCAGGTGAAGAGCACTCTGCAACAGTCAGTGGGGCGGCGCAGTGCGGTCTGTGGACCGAGTTGAACTTGTCCTCTTACGATAAACTACAGCAGTGGTTGGCAAATGGGTCAAACCACGGGTTCAAAACCAATCAGATCATTTTGATAACTTGATTATTTTGATTTCCCCATGTCGGACTGAGATACAGACACTGACAGAGATATTCCCTGATGCTGATCTCTGTGATGGTAACAACATGGCCTACGTTACGTTTATTACATCTGAAGAAGGGGTCAGTGTTGGCTGCAATACTGTTTACCCCTGAGACTTCTAAATTGTTATGTGGACTCAAAAACCTCCCCTCTATCGGCATAATGGTGAGTAGATAATGAGTGAATTAAAATTTTTCAGTGAACTATCCCTTTAAGTACAACATTCAAACTTATATTTATAAGCCACAAATATGAACAAGCTTCACAGAAATCGCCCATGTGCTCAGATTTTTTTTCAAACTACAATTTCTAAGGTCAAAAGTGAACCTTTTTTTAGTTAATAGATTTGGTTGGATGGGAGAACTTTAAGATGTTACTGACATCTAAATGACAAACCTGAAACTGGAAACATCTGAGGTCTGACGGCCTCTTTGTCTTCTTCAGGTCGTTTCATTTATGCCTCTGCGCTGGGGAAAGCCGTGACCGGAGGTGTCATGTTTTGGGTTTTATCCATCCATCTGTACATCTGCTAATCAATCACAATATCTCAGGAACACCTTGAAAGAATTTCTCCTAATTTGGACTCAAGGGTGAACTGATTTACATTTTGGGGGGTCAAATGTCAGGGTCAGTGTGGCCTCACAAAATATATATTTTTGGGGCATAATTCTATCTTGACCAAAATTTCACCCAAAAGTCCAATAGGATGAAATGATTAGTTGGTGACATTTTCTACCGATAAGTTCGAAGGTCAACGTCACTGTGACATTATAATGTTCTGCAAAAACACTTTTCTGGCCATTATTCAGCACAATAACTCAGGAATAGTTTGACCACATTTAACATGTGGTTATATTCTTAACTGGTGACTAGTGCTGGGATGTAACAGGTAACAGGTACAAAGTACATTTACTTCATTACTTAAGTACATTTTAAATTTATCTGTACATTACTTAAATAGATTTGTTTTTGGGCACTTTTTCCAGTTGTTTATATCAGCAAATATCTGTACTTTCTACTCCACTACATTGTCACAATGCATTGTCTTACATGTTTTACATTTTAAAAGTAATCAAAAACAAGAGGAGAAAGAATTATGTTTTAACCCCCCCCTTTAAAGCTGCAGCAGCATCACTGAGAAAGGAAAAAAATATTTGAATATTATATTTACTCAAGTATAAAAGTTGAAGTGGTCTATTTATTTGTGGTTTTACTTAATTAAAATATATGAGCACTTCCTCCCCCACCCTGGTGACACCAAAACTTCGCCCACCTTCAAACTAGTGATTGTACATAGCTTCTTTGCTGCCAGGTTAATAAGCCTGCACTACTTATATCATATGACTCAGGACAGACTTTAATTTGAACTGCAGGAAATACAATGTATTGTACAGTGGTTCTAAAGATTTTCTTTTATAAAGAAGTGGTGCTATATAGCCCCTAAATCACCCCAAAGAACCACAGAAGAACCACTAAAGAAGCACAAAAGAACAGCTAAAGAATCGCTGAAGAACCAATATTTGTGTGTGTGTGACTTGACTGGTGGACGGAGGCATACAACCTCGAGGCAGTATTGCAGTTCACCTAGAGTTCACCTAGGGTTCTGTTACACACTGAGTGCTTTTTGTCAAGTCTTATCACTTGACATTTGTGCCATGCCAGCTTCATATATAAGTTATGTAAAAGTGTTCTTTTTTTCCATACTTGGTCTCTTAGATGTGTATTTATAAGCACTGTCAGCTCAGTGCAGATCATTTCCACTATAACTTACAGATTACATCACTTTCTGTAGTTTATGTGTTTCGTAGAATATCTATGAAAGACTGTGTCCTTTCATCTTCCAACAACACTATCACCAATCTGACACGTGTTCTTCTGTTCCTGTAAGCTGCAGCTCGCAGCTACTGGATGATCGTGTTTCAAAGTGTGAAATGCTCTCCATGCCATGTGATGGCAAAGCGATCACAGTATCTTGCCTCCGATTTGAGGAGCAGTAAGCAAGCCTTGTGAGTCGGAAGACAGCGCTGTGCCTCATGTTCGAGCCCCTGAGGCAACAAGCAACGAACACTGAAACCCTGTGATTCAGTAACTCTGGTCTGTAATGAAGAGAGTCACTCTTTGCGCTATCGAGAGTTTCATAGCATTAAAAAAAGAATATTGAAGAGACTCGGAGTGAAAAAGTATTTCTAAGAGTTTGGACAAACTTGACAGTACAGTGGGAACAAGTTCAAGTTGACTAAAAACAATTTTGAAGAAGCTGGGATGATACAGAAAGTGAGGTTATGAGTAATATAACATATTTTTTGCTTTAGAGTTAATTATAAAGTCATGAAATAATTTTTAATGAGTAATTTATAATTTCATTCATTATCATTTTCAAGTAACAAGTAAATTATGGTCATAGTCTTTACCTTTAAAGAGTCCCTGTCATTTTGTTGCTGTTCTTTGACAGTGACTAATGTCCCAATGAACAAATTTACAGCCACAGGGGATTTTAGCTTTGTCCATATTTTTCTGTCTTTTATGAAATCATTTGCCAGTGAGTTAATGGGCGGAGAGCCTCCCCGCCCCCTTTAAAAGCTGAAAACCCTCCTCAGATATACCAGAAGGACAAAGGCCGGACTTGTTGATGAACAAGTGGGGATTCATCGCAATTCTGTCAACAAGAGGGCACCTTGCCTAACACACAACACGCCCTTTGAGCTCGCTGTGAAGATACAACTTTACAGCCCCATTATGCCCACTGCTGTGTTTTTATTCATATATACAGCCTCAGTGTTGGGGTGGGGAGTGAGCGGTTGGTGGTCAAAGGTTACAGATTAGCCTGGTCTGAGGACGATAGGAGGGGGCCATGCAAAGGTCCACGGTTGATTCTTAAATTGGACAGTACGACAATTGACCAACTTAATACACATTTTACTTATTTACACATGTGCTGAAAACCCATTTCAACTTGTCATCTAATATCGCACCAACAACTGTTGTTAAAAAGGTGCAGTAGGAACTGTTCGCCCTAGATGCTGCAAAATGCAGAGTCACCAACAATCTGGGGCTGAATAAAAAAAAGACCACAGCAGAGAGAGGAGAAAACCAAAAGGAGCAGAGAAGCAATGGCTGAATTTCTGCAATAAAAAAGTGGAGAAGCCTGGATATGACAGGCTAGACCCAAATATTAACATAGTGCTTTTCTCTGGCAAGGAGGTTGTTTTTGTTTGTCTACTGTCTGTCTGTTAGCAATTTTACTTAAAGAACTACAAGACGGATTACCACAAAACATAGTGGAAGGATGTGCTATAGCTCAGGAAAGACATTTTGATGATGCTCCAGGAACTTATTTTCCCTTTCTTTAACATTTTGAGATAGTTTGTTGTTTTTCATTATTTTCATTGATTTCTGATAAAAGGGGGGATCCTATAAAAATCTGTATCTAGTGAATTGAGATGTAGGGTCTGTTTGTCCTTGGTAGCGGTAAACACTCTTTGAGTGCCATTCTAGTATTAGTAATAGTAGTAGTAGTATCTATTTTGTTACTATTTCAAATGGGTAAAATCTTATTTCCTTGTAAAGCTGCATGCAGCACACTGATTCACTCAGCTCCTCTCTCTCTCTTTTTTCTCTCTCTGTCTCTGAATAACCTCCTCTCCGTGCATGCTCTGGTCCCAAACATGTGCTGGATGATGGATTGTGTTCGGCTTTTCCCCACGGAGAAGACGTTGGGCATAGCTGTTAGGCCCTGTTCAGACCTGGTATTATCATCCGTCTCAAGTGACCTGATCACAAGTGAGCAGTGCTGAGTTTGTCAGATCACACATGGCAGTTAGAAAGTATCTCATCACGAGAGAGGGGACCAGGAGGGGCTGAGGAAATCAAGTCAGCTCTACGAAATAAGATTTTACTAATTTGGAAGAAAAAGTCAATACCTCGATTGTGGTAGAGACACATATCTGAGTGTAAACTATGAAACTCTGGCCAGATGATGTCTGCTAAGGGGTCACCTAATTTGGCCCAGGATGTATTTGCATTCACACAGAATATAAGAATGTGGCCACATGTGTCCGAGACCGCCTCCAAATGTGGTCTAAGTGATCGGAACTCAAATGCGTCCATCTTGGTTGTGTTCACACCTGCACTTAGAGCTGTGCACTTGTGATCAGACCACTCAGGATGGATGTTATAACCAGGTCTGAACAGGGCTAGAGTCAATATTGACTCCTCTTGAAACTGGATAATCCATCCATCATCTATACCACTTATCCTTTTTGAGGATCACAGGGGGAGGTAGGGACAAGTCGCCAGTCCATCACAAGACCAACATACAGAGATAAACAAACTTTCACTCTCACAATTAACCTAACCCCAATCTGCATGTCTTTTGACCCGGAGAAAACCCAAAGACAGGAAGAACATGCAACAGTGCTAACCACAGCAGATGTTGATGTAACTTTTTAAACTCTGGTGATGAATGTTTTCTCTCTAAATCCAGTGGAACATAAAAAAATATTTTTAAAGAATCAAAAGATCTTGTCCTGAGCAGGCACAAATGAAACACCTCTGGACCTGAGGTATGAGCAGAACAGTTCTCCCACAAGCACATGTGGGAAAAGCTGAACAGTTCACCCAGTGTGATTATCCAATGAATTAGGTTCAAATCATTTCTGGCTTCAACTGGTGCTGGTACAGGAAGAGACGTAGATAATGAAGAGAGAGAAGGAGGACAGCGGCCAGCATGCTGTTGTGGAAGATTGACAGCAAACAGCAAGTACTTGTCAATTAGAATATTTGCAGTGGAGCTAAGGGTGGAAGGGTGGTGGTGCCAGAGATGGTGTATCTGTGTGTCTATATGTATAGATGTTAGTGTGTGTGTGTGTGTGGGGGGGGGGGGGGGGGGGGTCCCTCAGTGGATCACCAGACTGATTGGCCTTTACCCTGCAGCTTTGTGAACGAGTACCTCTTTACTCCAAAATTACTGCGTAATTACTTCGTAACCTGCTCCAAAAGGTGATTCCTCTGTCTCTGTCAGTAGATGAGTTTGTCTTTCTGTTTGGATCGATAGTGAGCTGCTTGCCGTGGTGCAGCCTCATAAAATGAATCGCATCTCATCCGTGGGTTGGTGCTCCTGTCAGTGTCTGAGATGCTTTGATACGTAAATATACATTTTTAAAATTCATTTCAAGCCTGTGCTCACTCTTGCCTTTCGCAGCACATTCTCAGAGGGCCTGCAGACGGGCGAGTAGCTGGATAGTTGGCTACCATCAATAGCATAGCCGTGCTGTGCTGTGTGTGGCCGTTGTATTGGGTGCACTCCACAATAAAGAGGCGCAAATTAGCATGTCCACCGTGTCATTGCCAATTGGAGCTGGAGCCGCTAAATACCCATGACCACTGCAGTTACATTTGACCCAAGAATGAATGCTGATTATTTCCTTTCACCCTGAGACAGCCAGATGCTGGTGAGTGTCAGTGGGGTTTTGTTGTCCAGTGTGAAAGGGGCTTCAGTTGTGTCTTCTTTCTGGGTTAATAGTGAGCAATTAGCTGCCACTTAATGAGGTCTATAAAAAGATGCATCGTCTTTTCTCTGTTACTCAAGTGCCTTTGTCCTTTCATTTCTACTGGGTCTTTCTCAAAATTGCATTTGAGGAATGATAACTTTAAGTTACTGAAGAAGAAACTTCTACTTCCAACAAAGAAATATTTAGGTCAAAAATTGAACTTGTGTTTTGATCTGATCATAACATTTTAGAAAAAGTGTCTTTTACAGTTTGTTTTATTCTGCCATTGCTTTAGCTGGTGAGTTCATTTAATGTTGACCTTTTTTTCTAATTCAAAGACTGTTTAGTCATTCTGATGAAAAATGTAAAATGCACATGAAAGTCTTCAAGAACATAACACCTTATGTGGACACAATGTATTAAAGTCTGTCCTTAGATAAAGGAAAGAGCAGTTTTGTTGGTTTTGTAAGTAAACGTCTTCAGTGTGTCTCCCATTTGCATCAAGGGTCGAGCACATGTTTTGAACAGCTGTGGTGCCAGATGTGAGTCTGAAAGCTTGAACCCAGAAGTCCAACATACTTTTTCTGCCTGGTTTAATTTACTGTTTATTTACCTATTCAGATGGGTTGAAACTTCAATGCTCACCCCTAATCCTCATTTCTGCCCCAGATTTATTTTAAGATCAATTGTGGTGATATATTAGACTTTCTTCATTGTTAAGTGTTTTATTTAGCTCAGCTAGCTAGCCATCTCAGACATGGTGTGTAGAGCACATGTTATTAGATAACAGATATCAGATATGTTCATGCCAGTGTTGGTTTGGTCACCAAGGGACCGACACAGAGAGAGGTTTTGCTAGCACTTGAAGCATGTGGCTCAGAGATCGATGTTAACCAAACAGTTCTAGTTTGCTTTCGAAGCCTGTGTTGAGTGTGTGGTTGACAGTTAAAGAGGGGGCAGGTCATGGGGCGTCGGAACCCATTCTTCAATCTGTGTCATGGACAAACTGAATGAAACCCCAGTAACTGAGAAGTTTTTCATTAAACATACCAAGCAGGGCTAGGCAATGTTGGCGAGCTTAACCTCTACCCTTCCCGAGTACTTTGTCAAGATGTTTTCAGACATGCACAGAGGTCCCTGCAATTATTTGGAGGGGCTATATGTGAGAACACAAATGTCCAAGTCAGTTGCTCCAGATATTATCCAGAGTTTTTTCTGACATTGCCCTAGTAAAGACTCAGTAGAATGTCCATCCGAGTAAGCTTATGTAAGAATACAGCAGGATATTGTGCGGAGAAATCGCCAACAGGGAAAGACAATGAAATTTAAAAGCTTTTGATGACATGGGCCGACGCCGTTGTTGATGTGCTGTTTAAAACATGTGATCTCTGCAACGTAATTCATACATTATGTTGTGCCTCCTGAATACTCTCCCCTGGCGTCACCTTACCTGAACATTCTGAATAGTTTCCTGTTGTTTTGAACAGTGTTCTGACCTGGACCATTGTCCGGAGTTCATGCCCGAATACACGTTACACAACACTTCACTGATATTTTCTCCATTTCCCCTGAAAACAGCCTTAATTCTCTGTGGGATGGATTCTACAAGATTATGGAAATGTTCCATCTAGGTTTCTGCTCAATGTTGACATGATTCCATCACCTAATCTATGCAGATTTTTCAGCTTCCAGTTCATGCTATAAATCTCCTGTTCTACCAAATCTCAAAGGTGTTCTGCTGGATTTAGATCTGGTGACTGGGGAGGTCACTGAAGTTGACGGAACTCATTGTTGTTCCTGAAACCAGTTTGAGACGACTTTTACAGAGATTACTTTAAATTTGTGAAGAAGCCATTAGAGGATTGTAAACTGCTGCTCAACTATTCTCAGATTGGCTCTGGCACTTCTTCCGTCACCATTACACAACCACCCACTTGGATTGTAATGTTGACCCAAGACATGTTGGGTCCATGGATTCATGCATCTGATGCCAAACTCTGACCATACCATCTGCAGCTTCAGAAATAGAGACCCACCAGACTTGTTTTTCCAGTCTTAAGCTGTCCAGTTTCGGTGAGTCTGTGTCCACTGCCACGGCCTCCGATTTCTGTTCTTGGCTGACAGGAGTGAAACCTGACGGGGTCTTCTGCTCTTGTAGGTTCAACTCTTTGTTCATTCTGATGTTTTTCTGCTCACCACAGTTGTAAATAGTGGTTAGTATCTGAGTTGCTGGAACCTTATGTCTAATCATTCTCCTCTCTCATCAACAAGGTGTCTCTGTGCACAGAACAGCTGTTTACTGGATGATTTTTGTTTTTCACACCATTGTGAGTTAACACTGAGACTGATGTGTATGCAAGATCCAAGGAAATCAGCTGTTTCAGAGATATTCTCACCGCCTGGTCTCTCACCAACAGTCATGCCATGGTCAAAGCTTCTGAGATCAAAATGTTTCCCTTTCTGATTTTTGATATGAACATTATTGAAGCTCCTGATTTGTATCAGCAGGATTTTATGCATTGCACTGCTGTCACATGACTGGCTGACTGGGGTTGAGGGGTTTCAGCCTTAGTTCAATCTGCCAGGTCTCCCTCTACTCTTTAAACGACGAATGTTTTAACCTGAAAGGCCACGAGGCATATTGTAATTACAAGGCTCCTCCATGATAGACCTCTGTCTCTGACTCTATGGCAGTATGGCAGTCATTACACAGTTGTCTCATTACGCAGGTAGGAGCTTGTTGTAAAATGCATCCCAGCCCCCCCCCCCCGTTCTTCTTTTCTAATGACTCTTTTATGAACCGCACCCTTTTTCTTCCCACACTCCCTCTTCTGAGGAGTACTCTCGCTCTGAGCCCTTTAACCCCTCTAACCATCTCCAGGGTGGGATTTTTCCCTCTGCTGACAAACAAAAAAGAAAGGTTGTGTCCATCTGAAAGTGAAACATTCGTGACCAATGAAATAAATCACAAAACTGCAGCCCTTGGGCTATACCGACATCAAGATGCAGCGTTGCATGTGCTTGTGCATGTACAATGTTATAGTATCTGCATATTTTGTGTGTGTGTATTAACCCCCCTTAGGCCATCTTCCTCTTTCTGTAGTTGTCCTCCTGTGATAATGACCCCCTCGACACAAGTACAATAGACTCTTATGTTTGTGACTGCAGATCTTTGTCAATGTTTCAAGGGAGCGGATAAACAGTTACACGCCCCGTTAATAGAAAGAAAACCTAGTTATTTCCCCTGATTATTTTCTCTAAGCGCCGCAGAGAGAGCATAAACGTCGGAGAGAAGTTTCTCTCGACACTGTGATATGTACCTCAAATATTGTGCTGCTGGTTTTTCTAAGTTGGTTTATTTTGCATATTGCACATGAAAGGATTTTGTGTGAAGAGCTGTCCGATACGAGTTTCATAGATGCTAATTCACAACACCCATCCCTATAAGGCCTTTTTTAATTGATCTGTGGCAGAGGTGCTTGGCTGGAGACAGGGACCCAACCTTGAATCCACAATGACTGCAAGACTCCCGATCACATGACAGCAAGTTGTATTGTGAGAACTGCACACTGATCCAACAACTTTCAACATCTTGGCAAAAGGTGCACGGACAATCTGGTGGAGATGGTAGGGAAGTCCCGGGGTTTAAATACTTGCTGCAGATGAGTGACTGCTGGTAGATGGATCACAGGTGTGCAGGAGAATTGGCGGGAGCAAGCATCCAGATGCCACACCCAGCAGGACATGAGGCAATGATATCACCAGCTTTCACATGACGTGTGTTGTTCTCTTGTGTTGAATGTGCTGTAAGTAACATTTAACAAATGTCAGTGTTATCTTAACAAAATCTGTCTGCAAACAATGAACTTTCCTCCAGACTCTGTCCTCATTTGTTGGATAATCCTTTAGAATCTTGTGAAGGTATCACACCACCCGCCATGCATAAATAATTCCATGTCCTGTTGCCTTCAGAGGTGAAAGATTCATCTTTTCTCGGCCTTGAAAGCCGATGTGTTTATTTGACACATGGCCTCACAGACACACACATAGACACACACAGACACACACACACACACACACACACACACACACACACACACACACACACAGACACACACACCAGCGGTACCAGCGTTTGAATCAATTTAAGATCCACTTTCTCCTTGGATGAGGTCAGGACCTCCACCGGAGCCGTACTTCCCTTTTCAAAACACAATAATGAAGTGTTATCTGGTGGGAGAGAGCAGAGGAACACTGATTTTCAGTGTCAACATTCTCTCCTGGACTCAAGACTGTGCAAAGAAGAGACATGTAAAGGATCCACTGTGAGGGAATGTGACCTTTCTTAAAACCCTCACAGAAAAACTGGTTCAGTGATAAATATTACACTGTTCATCCCGATAGCACTGGCTCTCAATGCATGATAGTCTTTGCATGGTGTGTGCAGTGATGGAGCAGCTCAGTGCATGTAATACCCCACAAAGGGCCCTCTTTCTGTCCCTCACACATCCCGCACAGCCGTCATCAACCTGTCACCTTCATTTGTAGAACAAACTGAGCCTATTTGCATGTTTTTTTCCACACAAACAACACATCTTTCTCTGTATCCCATGTTCCTGTCTTCTTTTTTTATATTTATGGTGTTGTAAAAATGCTGTTAAAAAAAGCACAATTTGCTCATTATTTGTTTTCACACAAAAATAAAGTTCCCCCACAGTAAAACTGAGCACATGTACCAATGTGATAATAAACAAGACTAAGAGTCCAGTGTAAATACCAACAATGTCCTTACTTAAAATTAAATAGTGCTCTTATACTCGTAGTCTTAAAAAAAAACATTAAATAAACAAAAACACGGAGTATTCGGAACTCTTTGCCTGCATATCTGTTTCACTTAATATTATGTACTTGAGATTCTCTTGAAGATGTTATTTAAAATTGTGCTCTAAATGTATATTATTGTTCCTGTTGTGTCACATGATATTGAATGTAGGATAGGGTATGGTTATGAGGGCAAGGACTATATTGATGATTTGCCTGGTGTACCACTAAATTCATCCCACAGCTGCAATGCTTACCTCAGTAGACCTCTGGCTCACAGAGTATACGTCGTGCATTATTTTTAAAAGGAGCAATCATTACTTTCCTAAAGTTACAGCACAGCAGATTAATGGTAGGTTTGGTAAGTTGTTTCTGAAACACTTTTTATTTTATTTGTTTAAATAATTTTTACGTACTGATACATGAATCATCTCATAGGGACCAAATGAAATGATTCGCTGACATACCTGTCTATCACTAACCAACCTGCCTTCATGCAGGTACACACAAGACGAGACGCACACAGCCAGGATATCAGTGTTAAAGTGCCCACAACGATCCGGATTCATGATCCGACATCATCGATTAATTACGAATTAAATGTGATTGTCTGTATGATTATGCTACAATATTATAATTATACCAGTGCATTAAAATGGTTTCACCATGTTGACAATATCATGTATCGCAATAATTTCTGGGACACAATATCGTCAAACGAAATTTGTTATGGTGACGAAGTCAGAGGTTTCCTGTTTACCGCTTTAGTTCTCTGAGAATTTCTTTCATATCCAGGCAAAATTGGTATTGTACAATGAAGTAACCTTACATCACCAATGTATATATGGGAACTGTCAAGAATAGTAATGATAGATGTGTAATGGCGGTGCTCAGAGGTTCAATGAAAAGTTTTGGGTGCACAGATGCAACCAATGTAAAAAGTCAGTCTGGAACCCTGATTATACACATGCAAATAAATCAAATGTGAGTGAGTGAATGTGCTGAATACTTAAAGCATCAGGAACATCCTTCTGTTACTGATTTGCAGTGGACGAGCAGCTGCATCTCTGTCTTTTCCGTCGGGATTATATTTTGATTTGAATGAGGAAATTAGTGCAGGAGAATGACTTTTATCTTGGTTGATCTTATCAGATTTGGGCAGTGAGTAAATTGCAGCTCTGTTTTAATACTGTCAGCACATGCAAAGCATTCCCTTCAGTTGAAATATGAAATGCCCTTCGTACTGTTCATGCTCAGCTGGCCCTTCTGTTCCTGACTATCTGTGCTGGTCGTGTGCATATTGCGCCAGAGCCTGGGAAAATAGTTTTGAACATTATCAAGGCAATTTTTTATGAAATTCTGACATAAGGATTGTGGCCAAGCCCCCAAAACAAGAATTAAATCCCCAATTCCAGCTGACACGATCACTTTTCATTGCCCAGAGTGGAGTGGTAGAGGAGGTTTTGGGTCATTCTGATTGATAGATTTTAAGACAAAGAGAAAACAAACACATTGTGAGTAGGTTAACACAGGAATGTGTCATTATTAGTTTACTGATCCACATACAGTATGTGTGTATCTGTGTTTGTGTGTGTGAGTACAAATCAAAAACAGGAGAAAGAAGACAAACAAAATGAAAGCTGACCTTTACCATACAGTTACATGTCCTAAAGGCCTTTTCTTGGAACTCTCCCATCCGCTGTTTCCTTGTTGTTGTACAGTTCAGCAGTCGACTGGACTGTCAAACCATGATTTATCTCTTATTTACTCTGAGAAAGACAATTTAAAACATAGGTATATTCACATAGGCACAGGAATTATAAACCAGGGTTCATAACCATATGGGACAGTATACATTTCTTTCTGTGTTGAATGTGAAAGGGGTCACTTGCATTGGGGACTTACATTGAATCACCTGTCAATGCAGCTGATTAGAGCTTTTTAGCGTTTTTAGGCTAATTATAGACTACCTAAAATGACAGAAGCTATTTTTGACAAACGTTTATTTAACGTGTACTTTTACTTTTTAGTTTGGTCAATATCCAATTTATTAACATGGAGGGTGAGCGGTTTATGACTGCAGCCATCCACCAGGTAGCAATGGAGACACTTTGGCTTCACTCTTAGGGAGCTGTCATGTCGACACTCTTTATATCCAGTCCTAATGTTAATATATGTGAAAATCACTGGGCAAAAGTTTGCCAGTAGATTGTTTATATCAGCTTTATAAGTTGATAATATGTACGTTTTGTGTTCATGGATTGTTTCTGTGGCCCCCAAGTGGCCAAACAAGTTTATGTTGAGTCAGTTATTGCAGACTATTGCAGACTGATCGTAACGAGTAGATAGTTATTTTGTAGAGAAAGCACCTCCTTATCAAACATATACTCAACTGACCCACATATGATCAAGAGGATGAAATGCAACACACACACTAGGGTGTCCCTGTCCGGAATTTGGCTTTAGCAGCCGACTTAAATATTAACACATCACATGTAGTGTGCATGATGGATTGATCTTGGTGTGTGTGTCCAGACCAAAGAGAAAACACACAACCTCTTAAAAAAAATACAGTGGCTCCTCTGTATGAGCAGAGGTCAAACGTCTAAGCTTGCTGTGGACATGATTGTGTGACTTTAATTGCCATTTAGACCTTATTGGAAAATAGTTCCAATAAACCCAATTGCTGTCAAAGTTTGTGTATGTGTTTCTGTGTGTCTGTATGAATGGAGCTTTTTCTTCTTGGAGCTACACAGTTTTGATGGAGGAGGCGTATGGTGTTTTGTGTTACCAGTCATTCCAGATCAGTATTTTGCCAAAGCAAGAAAAGATCAATTCTAAATGGTTTCCATTAATCAGCACAAATCTGATATTTTCTTCTATTGCCACATGATCATTAATGTTTTTTTAGTTTTGCATGACTGCTGGTATTTACACAGAGATATCGACATAACACACAACGTCACTGTGGAATAAGAAGGTTATTTGAGACGGCTTGCCCAAATCACATTTTGGCATTTTATAAGTTGCCACAAATTGTGCCAGACTGCGACTATGGAGCGGAGCGTGTGTGTGTTTTATAAAAGAGGAAGAGAGATGTGATAGGCCTCTCACCTCTGACACTTTACAGCAACAGTGGTGCTTTTGTTCCCTCAGCACATTACTGTGTGATATGAAGCCTCATGCCTTCAGAGGACATGTGACTCTTATTTGGTCAAGATAGGACAAAGTTGCACTGTGTCTTTCTTTCTTTCTTCTTCCGTGTATTCAGTGTGTGTGTCTGTGTGTATGTACCAGTGTTAGTGTTAGGCTTTGAGAAAGGCTTGTCCATGGCGCCAAATGTCGAGTGGAAAAATAATTATTATTGGGTTAGTAGTTATGGTAAGGTTAATGTTAGGATTTGGGTTAGTTTCCAGCAAATGTATATTTCCACAAAAGTGACCTCTGACAATGTGTGTGTGTGTGTGTGTGTTTGTGTGGGTTTGTAGGGTTAGAGGCTTAGTGGGGTTTTAGTGGCTAGGGAATGCTTTATGTCAATGAGTGTCCTCTCAACTGAGAGACGAGCATGTGTGTGTTTATCATTGATCTGCGAACATATCTCACTTGGCTAATTTTCCACGGTGAGGTGAATTCCTGGTCAAACCTACGAAGGCACACAGTGTGAAAAGTCTTCTCGACTGCAATAAAATCGTGAAAGTGGCACAAATAGACCCCTAATTTTATCAGGAACACTGAGACGTCTGCATGAAGCGCTTCTCGGGGGTATACTCTCAACTCCTACCTTTTTTTAAAGTGTTCGGGAGGCACACTCACTCGACTGGTGGCTGACAGGTGGCTGCTTATCCCCACAGAGGTGGTTATTCCGCACGGCAAACTCACAGATGACATGGAGCTCAGAGAGGTTTAGTGAGAAAGTTTGAAATACATCAGCTGCATTGCAGAACGTGACTTGCATATTAAGGCTGCACAAGCAGTTGCACACACATGAAGTCTTTGGCTTTGTCACTTCGGAATTAGCAACAAACCAGTGTCAGTAAATGTTTGGACGTGACAATCAGTCTTTGAGACTGTGACAAATAAGTCTTGCAAAGAAGGTGTGGAATTACAAATCCCGTGCTAGCTTCAGGCCAGTCAGTGACCCCTTGTGTTCTGGATGGCACGTGTGGTCTGTTGCCATTATGTTTGTCCTATCACTTATTCATTTTGTCCCACACTGCTAGTCTTCCCATTCGTCACTGTAGCTGAAACCTATGGTCAAAACCATAAAGCAAATGGCAAATCAACTCTTCTCCTTTAACAACACAACATCTGAGCAAGGTTCGTTATTTAGGACAATGTGATACTGTTGAAAGCTGTGGAGGCAAGACAGTATTTTTCTCATGTGATTTTTCTATTTGTTGTCCAATTACAATCTCCAAAGTCAAGAATGAACTCATATTCATGGGGGTACCTGAATTGGATTTCTGGATGTTTATAGATATGGATGTGTAAATGCTTGTTGTGTTGCGGCTGTCGGTGGAGGCGATCTAATGGACTGATTCCAAATGTTATTGTACGTACCATTCATTTCCACACCCACATTTATAAACATAGGGCCCAGGTTGAAAAGTACAAAAATTCCTCTTTAAAGAGACACATAGAGGCTGAGGTATCCTGACTGTTAGTTCCTTTTATGAGTCAAACTCCAAAAACACTCAACCACACTATACATATCCCATAAACCAGTCAACTTATCTTTGTTACTCCTGCTAAATCCCCAGGTCTATCAAACTCCAATCACTGATTTGTACTAAAGGGCTTCTGTGGTAGATTGATTTCCATTTACAGTTGAGATAAACCTTGTAATATCACTATGACATCATTGGGGTTATTTTTTGCGATAGTTGTCAAAACTCCTTCTAAGTAAATGTCAACTGCTTTCATGAGTTGACTCATCATGATTGACCTTCATAAGTAAAATTGGTGGATTGATACATATAACATCATTAGCTGAGAACTTAATAAAACACCATAATATCCAAACTCATCATCTTTGTTTTCAATGTTAAGATCTGCTTGAGGGTCAGATTTAATTGTGCTTTAACGATCACAGATGAAGCACTTTATAAGCTCAGTGTCTTCTTTATAGAGTAATCAGCGTTGCTTTCATGTACTTTTACAATCTGGACTGAAAACAAATATAACTCTGGCTAATATTTTCTGGCATCTGGCACAAAAAAAGCATCAGCTCCATTTTTACCAAGTTCTTAGACGGTTCCCTCGTCAAAAGACGTCAGGGCCAATAAACCTTTGTCTTGCAGCCCATTTGTGTCTTCAGTCCTTGGCACAGCAGTTGACAACCACTGTCTTAGAGGCTTCATATGGATGCTAATTGGAGCACAGCAGAGAATCCGGACATGTGTTGCATCCTCTCCTCTCTCCTACCGATCCCTTCTCTTCTTGTCATCTTCTATTCTCTTTCTTCAGACACTCACCTTCAGTTTCACGTCTGCTGAGTTCCAGTGAAGTTTTCTCTGTATCCCCCCACTGGCTCCATCTAAGTACCATTCCATCAGTGCATTTTTATCCCTGATCCCCACCTCCATTTCCCCCCTCTCTATCCACTCCATCCTCCATGCCTCTTTAAAAAAAACTGGGTGAGAGATCAACACGAGAGTAGCTTCAGACTGTCCTATGGATGTGGGAGGGGCACGGTGTCACGGTGAGCAATCCTACTAACGCCACCAACAAACATCAGAGGCCCTTGCATGTGTGTGCGTGTGGATTGAGCATGCTGTGCTGGCATGCTGTGCCTAAGGGCAGGGAATTTTAAATCAGGCGTCCAAGGAAACTGAATATTTGAATACTTATTCCTTATCAGAAGCTGGGATACTAATGGGGGAGCTTTGACTGAGCGGGTTATGGAGATAGATTGAGTGTGGTGGTTTGGGACAAGCAGATGGAGTCGTTCCTCTTTTTTCAAGTCTTATCGAAAGGGAGAAAGCACATGAGCTCTGCCCAGTGTTTCTCCTGTGGAATTACAAGACTAAACACATGTAACAAGTACTTGATTGTGTTTTAATTGCAGGATTCTGTGCTTATCTGCAGCCTAATCCTGTTCTTCTCTGGCAAACTGCCATTCAAATATTACTGTGTTGAGACTGTGGACTGTATATGAAGATGACTGCTCCCTTACAGTGAAGACTAGCACTTTTCTAGTCTTATTGACCGGTCAACAACACAACAATCCACAGTCACTCAAATTTATACATCACTCCTATGTGCTGTGCTTATTCTATTTGGGTCATTTTTTGCCAAACTTTCTATTGCACAGACTGACACCAAATTTGCGAGATGGGGGCGTTTGAAAAACATCGTCAATAGTTATATACATAATCTCTATTGTTGAATTAGCTCAGCTCAGCTAAGTTGGCTTAATACGACATTGCATTTTTTTTAAATATATAAATGAATGAAAGAAACTTTAACATGTTAATATGTGAGCTTTAAAGGACGAGGTAGATATATGTCCATAAAGTTTTGGCTTGGTAAGTTGTCTCTTGTTTCCACTCTTAATGTCCTGTTTGCTGACATCTCATATTTACTGCACAGCCATGGGACTGAAATCAATCTTCTCTCTTCTATCTTTTCTCTTGGTCATGAGCATTTCCAAAAAGTCAAAATATTCTTCAAAGTAGCAAAAGGCACTAAAAGGTCATATAACCTCCACCCGGATGTCACAGGGAGATTAAAGCGCCTCGTTAAGTGGCACAACTGAACTTTCCCTGAGTCAAAGAACAATCTCCCCTTACTTTATCTCCTTTAACAGTCACTCTGTTGGCCTGTTCTCGTCTTAATGGAACAATGCAGTAGCATTACCAGCGGCTCATCCTTGTGATCCTGTCTCCCTGGGGTGCCAGTCCCCTTCCAGTGGTGTGTAAATGTAGGTCAACTGCGCTGTGATTTAGTGGGCCTGTTGTTTGTTTGGATGAGGAGTTTTAGTCGTGATGAATCGTCGGCTCCGGCACTTGAGCATGTTTAGTGGTGTGACTCATAACAACTGCAGGCACCTTTCTGAAACTGTCTCTTATTAATGATGATAGGCAGCCAGCTGACAAACAGCAGAGTGAAGATGCTACATTACAGCAGCGGGGACGCATTAGGTGATGCTTTTTTGCACATTTTGAATTTGCACATTTAAATACTTGTGGAAACAGTGGATATAAAAAAATCTAAGCTTCGCAGAAAAGGTTGTCTGAGGTGAAAAAGTCGGTGTATCACTAAAGAAAAAGGAAGCATGTGACTTGTCACTGTGGAGACAAAAGCATCTGAGATATGTCTATCATGTTTTCCACATTTACTTCACAAACTGGTTTATCTTGATGAACCAACTCCTGTAATAGTCACTCAATGCACATTAATTTGTATTATCTTCTGCCAAATTTTGTTGAAATTAAATTTGTACTAAATTTGGAAAGAAGCAAGTCTCTGATTTCTTAACAGGGACAGAAATAGTTTGACAGTTTGGGAATGAGAGTTAAACGAGAGTTAAACCCTCTCATGTCTTTATGCCAAATATGAAGCTGCTGCTGTTCACATTTGTTAAGCAGAAAGAGTGGAAGAAGAGCAAACAGTCCACCTGACTCTGTCCAAAAAGTAACAAAGATTCTACCCGCGCCACATAAATGCAAATGTGTCGAACGTTCCACTCCCGTTCACTTACAATCTGTGCGAGTGAGGAGGCAAATTAAACATTCTATCTCTGTGGCGAGGCAAAATCGCAGGGTGGCTTTGCGAGGAAATCAACTTTGGTGAACTTTGACACAGGATATTTGCTTCCTGAATAACCTGAATATAAACAGGGTGGAACCAGTCTTCTCATTTAACCATCAGAATTACCTTTGTTGTTTTGTGTGGTTCCTGAAGCATCGTTTGAAATCTCCACAGGATCTATTGCCGCTCCTTGTTTGAAATCCTTGTTTTGTCAGCTTGTTGTTCACACAACCAGACACAGCTGCACAATTCATCAAAAAGCATTTACTACAGGCACAGTTCCAAATTGCAGAAGGCTGCACTTTTTCTCCAGTCGGAGGATGTTTCAGACAGCTTCTTAAGCAAGGTATTTTGATGTTATGCAGAATCCGTGGCCTGTAAACAATGTGTTTCCAGGAGAAAATCATTTATTTTACTCAAACTAAGCACCCGGGCATTTTTCCCCCCAGCATCCTTCAAAAACTGAGAAAGAAAAACGGATCTGTTGTATCTCAGCCCATATCTCAACTACAATACTGAGCAACAAGAAATGGCAATAGGCCTGTGATCTTTTTCTTCTTTGTCAGCACTGTGCAGCCCAGAAGCAGGAGTGCAATCCTTGTTCCAAATGGATAAACAGACTATGATAGATTTGTCTCCTTGTCTACGTTTCCATCCGCTCGTCCATTTATCCATTTATTCTCCTGTGTGCTGCAGCGAGCAGCGGCTTCATCTGAGAAACAGCTGAAAGAACGAAAAAACAACGAGAGAAAAAGGGCTGGGTGTTTGGAGTAGAGTAGAGCCTTATCCCTCTGACACAAAAGCTCACTCTGATCCCTGGAATACAATAGAGCTAGCCCCCTTGCACCCTCGGGGCAGGCAGCAAATAATGCCCATAATGCAGCATGTCTGTGACTGCCGGAATCCCCTGTGGCAATACTTGTCCAGCTTGTAGAGGACGGTGCCAGGGACGTGATGCCAGGCAGCAGACTATAATGCCAGTTTATAGATGCCAAATCCTGGCACAAGTCACAAGTCACACGTTATTCTTATTCTCTTTTTTCCGTCCTGCCTTATGGACAGTGTGGGATGTGTTTGTGGCCTGATTGGACATAGATGCCAGCAGGTGTTGCAAAGCAAAGGACCCTTCAGCTCAATATGTACTGTAAATACTGTACACTCAAAACCAGCATTCTCCTCCATCAAGCTGTGTGGTATTGTTTGGGATTGAGTTATTCGACGGAGCCACAACAATAGTATGACAGCACAACTCACAGTGGCTTAGATGAGGCCGATACAACAATTCTCACACAAGTGATAAGTCCCATGATGATGCTTCCTAAATAAAAGAACAAGGCACAGAGACGGCAAGTTCACCACAGCTTTTCCCCTTGCACTCCCTCGAGCTCCCAGCGTCTTCTCAAAACAGCTCTGATGAAGGAAAACTGGGAATTTGCCAACAGAAATAAAAGAACAATTACATTTTAGATCTCCCTGAATAATTCATAAGTCATTGTTTGTGACGCGATGCATGAACATGTGTGTTTGAAAGAAGCCAGCCGGTCCCTCGGAAACAACACAACTGTGCTAGATTTGTGGCCTCGGAAGTTGAGGACTGGGAATTAAAGAAACAGCTATTGGTTTCAACTGGGTCGACTTCTGGTGAGGCGGTGCAAAGCTCAACAGCACCACGCTGTGGCCAAAACAGAGCAAACTGTTGGAATACTGTGGTGTTTTCTCTTTTATTTAAAATATACATGGCTACAGCAGCATTTACATTTATATCACATGTATGACAGAAGTACAATGGCTTACACTTTGGCCGCAGCAGCTCACATTTTCATTCCTTAAAACAAAAGCTCACAGACAAGCAAACAGCTTGCAAATACAGTATATGAAAATATACCTGGAGTTGCCTTCAAGCAATCCAAAAACATCAAAGGATGCACCTCTAATTGTTTCCAACGGTCTAAACCTAGAGGAGAGTGAGATATAATAAGCAGGCTTACTAGTGTGTCTGTGTAATGTTTTCACAGCAATGTATACGATAACGCCGGAACCCAGGGGGCCCCCAGGTTATATTTACTGTCTGCCCTTTTTGACAGGAGGGATCACTCCTCGCCACATTTGGGCATGTGATGCGTGTGTCCTGTTTAAACACCCACACTGCTGTTAAGGCTATTTATGCAACGGTTATTTATTACAGTGCACACAGTGATGTTTTAGTGGTTCTTTACTCGGTAAATATGGACAAGAAGAAATCACTTCACCTTTCCACACACCCATTTCTCAATTTAGAATTACATATAAAGTATAAAAAAAATAACACCACCAGATCCTCATCCAAGTTGGTGCACACAGACATGTGTGGTTTTCTTTTCAAAAAGGGAATGAACACTGTGGTTGTCAGCTGCTTTCTGACAATCTATGCCTGCACCACAAACTAAGGCACTCAATGTGGAGATCACTTTCAGTGTAAAGACTCACTACCCTTGTGTATCTTCCTCATGACAGCAGAGCCATTTTTATAACAGCTTATGACTGAGATAAACAACCATCTCAGTTGCACCCTAAAATCGTCTCTAATTTCTCAGTCCGTTAGGTGCCACAGAGCCGAGGAGCCAATAACAAATTTAAATGAGTGGTTAAGCCTAAAGAAGCATTCGGATGACTTCAAACATCAAATATGGGTGTTTGGTTGTGTCACTGTCCCTTCCACGCTTGCCACAGGCCTTGGGAGACACAGTCTAATCAGGAATGAGGGACATTCTCATACCGGCCCTGACATGGGTCGACATGAAACTCCTGTCTGCAGTTCCGTAAAGAAACCGTCCCCATCCAGCCATTCCGGATTTTGGTCCTCTCAGCTCGTCTCAGAGCAGGCGAACTGTCGTTCTACACGTCACACGTCGATCTTCTTCAGCTGCTCGTAAGTGAGGAAGAACTGAGCGTTGAGTAAAGGAACACCCGCAGTATTGGGACGGGACATTTTTTGTGGAGCAGAATGTGAGGCACACTGAGAAATGTTTGGCTCTTTTCTGTACTTGAGCTCAAAGCCTTCCTTGTTACCGTCTCCTTGTTTCCTCAGCCCTCCCTGCTGAGACAAGTCAATAATCTCATTACTTTTCTCAGGCCTGGTTGGAGCTCAATGTGCTTGTGCTTTTCCCTGCTCAGTCGTCTTTAATCAGATTTGGGCCTCTGCAGAACGACTCTTAATAGAGTTCACTCTCCACTCCCTAGTTGTCAAGCCCTTTTTCCCCTTAACCCCTCACTGAGGGCCCCCTTACATCCTCTCTAACCAGGGGCAGTGGGGTACTGAGGCAGTACACTCAATGTTACATAATTGGGTTAGCCAGCTTTAAGCTACCGGTAAGCTTTCCTCCCCTGAAGCATGGCGTGGAATGCGATACGTCAATGAATGCATAATACAAATTACTATTGCTGATTTCTGCACCTCAGAGGATATTACATCACCTAGGACATATGTAAACAGACGGGTGCACTAATGGGATGGTTAAAGGATACAATGATGTTCCACGGTCCCAGACGGAGCCAGTTGGGAAAGAAACCCTTGTAGAGGGCCATGAAGCCCTCAGGAGCGCCACGTCTGAAAAGACAACAAGTGTTAAAAACCCACTTTAATTACGGTCTGATAATGGTCCCCAAGGCAGCTGTGGGTGGTTATTAATTAACTAGAACTTCAAAATTCTGTGGCATTATGGTTTGATATTCAGATTAAACATACATAAATATTAAACATCACTCAAGTCAAATTCTAAACAAAAATACACTGTGGACAATGAATCTAAAACAAGGTGGTTTCAAACGTGTTGGAAATAAATGCAACCAGTGAAGGGCCTGTTCTAAACCTGACTCTTTCGAATGGGCTGTTTGTTTGGCTTGTGGTAATGCAGGTTGCAGTTTTCTGTCTGAAAAAAGACCAGCTGCTGGACACAGTTTGCAGAATCCTGAAGCCACCGCTGCTACACAAAGACCTATTCACCCGTTTAGTCAAAGTTCCATGAAGCTCAATTCAGTACGCAAAACCCCAAACAACGGAATGAGTTGTCGTTGCCATTGTTGTAAGCACGGGGTGTCGTTATCGACAACGTCATTTATGTTGAGGAGTCCTAGCTGCCACTGCGACAGGGCGTTGGTTGCCTGTTTATTAATATTGAACGTATCGCGTGTTAAAATCGCACCAAATTCGACACGGCACTTCCTTTGGCCCTTAACAATGCACATGCCAAGTGTGTTTTTGTGTTTGTGCTTCTTGAAGACGTTTCACCTCTCATCCTAAAGGCTTCTTCAAAATGGAACTGAACTTAAGAACTGAAGAAGCCTTTTGATGAGAGGGCGAAACGTCTTCAAGAAACACAAGCGAGTCCAGTACCAATCCAGGACCATGACCTGGAAGACTGAGAATCTTCACAGATATTCTCAAGATGTGCAAGCCTTGCGTGAACAGACAGACAGAAAGAAAGACATCTTTCTGGAAATAGTGGATAGATGCTTTCTTAGACTTTCACTAAGATGAGTTTCACTTGTTGATCCTTTAAATTAGCTGTTTTTTTACTACTTTACATTCGAAATTAAAATTTCCACCCAAACTGACCTTAAATGACTGAAGATCAACAGATATGCTCATATTTAGGATATAATCAGTCAACATAATTTCTATAATCTGAGTTTTTGTGACATCAATTTATTAAAATCATGGACACGGTTAGCTGCTTTCAATGTCAAAATACTTGCACGATCACAGATAAAAGTCATGAGGAAAACTGGATTTCATGTGAACATCTAGACTGACCTGCATTAAACAGTCCAGTGTTCCCTGGTACAGAGCTCCTCCACTCTGGTTCATCATACGGGTCCGGACCACGTCGACCGGGTTGGAGGCCAGAGCTCCAGCGAGACCGCACACAAAGCTGGACCTGTGGGGTGGGGGGCACAAAGTACAGACTCCCTTAATAGCAGTCTTGGTGTTAGACAGCAATCTCTATGGTGTGTGTGTGTGTGTGTGTGTGTGTGTGCTGCTGCTGCTGCTTGCACATGTAAAAAAAGACAAGTTCCTGCAAAGCTGAGAATGGCACCTAATATACTGTATATTGAGTTCACTTTCATTTGAATACCAGTAGGTGATATTTCCTCCAAAACAGAAATAATCCCAAAGCACGGTTGGAATGTCCAAATATCCACAAAGCACTTACCGCAATAAATACTCACACTGAAGTGAGCTTTCATTGGCTGAAATACAAATACAGTAGTATGCTGTATATGCAGCACTGCTCTCAGTCCTCAGATAGCCAGAAAAGGTGTTTCAAGATGTCACAACAGAATATTGTCTTGAATACCGAACAGAACACTGCCGCTAATACTGGATGTGAGCAGCACAGAGGAACTGAACATTTGCGTAACCTAAGTGTTAATTCTACCACTTATCTATTGGTTGTTGCAATTCTAGACTAGGATTTGTGATTCTGCGGGGAATTCTCAGCAGGGATTGCAGATACTCTCCCTGAACAAACTTAGAATGACTCCTGGTCTATGAATTTACAAACATAACCTCCTGCGCTATTGGCATTTCAAACATCGAACAAGTCTCTGCTTTTTAATTTTCATCTTTTCTGGCCCGGATCCACATTTGTGTATCAGAAAATGTCTTTCTCTAACAAGCAATGTCCTGTCAAGGATAACATCGCACGAGAAAGAAAGAAAGCAGACAGGGGCGTGTAGGTTACTCTGCAAACTCACAGGAAGTGTGTGTACACGGTGTCCCCCATGTAACCCGACAGGATCAGATGCTTTTTGGTGATGTCATAGATCGGTAGCTCGACCCCGACCACGATGGCTGCCCGCTGAGCTGTTAGAGAGACACCCTGATGAAGAGAGACAGGGGATGGTTCATAACATTGTTTGGGGTCTGTGACATCTGAGACGCATTGTCCCCAAGTGCATGCGTCAATACTAATAAAGCATTTGTTTCAAGCTTTCTGTACCTTCCACAGCCCCCTTGTTCCCTCCTGTTGGTAAATGTTGATGAAGTTGCCCATCATACTGCCCTGGATCACATTTCCTTGAGCCTGCATGCGGATCTGGGAGAAAAGACACAGGTAATGTCCATGAATTTGAACTTGAGACTGTGAGAGCAAGCACAGTCGGCTAAGAATACTGTGGGTTCACTAGCAATCCACACTGACTGTGCAGAATGCTCATGAACCCACAAGTTTGGGTATGTAATGTTCAATCTCCCGTTCGACTGCAAAGAAAACTAAGTTAGTACGGACTTTTGGCGAGCTCAGAGTCTTGAAGCATTTCCTGTTCAGTTGCTTCCTGGAATTCAGCAGCCCAGCCTTGACTTGTTCTCATTTATACTGGCTGCCATGTACAGATCAGCCTTGGTTCACTGTCTGTCTCTACTGTGACTTGGCAGGCACAGTTAGAAATCCTCGAAATGAAAACGCAACTTTTAACCCCTAATACACGCTGTATGCCAAACAGACTGAGGCAAAAAGATGCCAACATAACAAACATAAATGACAGCATGCACACACACACACACACAAATCATCTTCATGCACTCATATCATTTACAGAACACTATGTTAAGTCTTTGAGACTTCAATCTATTAATAATCCACAAGTGAGGCCCTGATAGCACTGTGATGGCCTTCCCTCCACCAGGCATGCTACCAAAAGATCATATCTACACACTGGAGCTTTCACTGCCTCTTCCAGAGAGAGTTGTTGTAAAAATGTATTTAGGTACAGCCTAGGGCTGCAACTATTACTACTATTTCTATAATCGATTTAAAAAGACAAAAGAGACATGTATCCTTTCCAGCAGTACACTCGAAGAGCAACTTGCTCATCGTCTTATAGAGTGCTCTTTCTATATGTACTACAGATATCTGCAATTTAATTATGACTGCAACTCCAGTTTCATATATCTACAATTTAATTCTGGTTTAGATATCATGAGCTTGAATTATGACGCAACTAAATTTCTGATGCTTGAATTAAAGATAGTAATAACACAACTGAATAGGTGTATGAGAAACCCCTCACACGAATGGCAAAATTTGTTTGAATATTATACGTCAAAATGTAAATACAATTTTTTTACAGGTCAAAATACAGTTCTAGACATTGTTTGTACTTCTTTGTTGCCAGCTATTTGTTGATCAATTTAATTAATTAGTTGACTAGCCCTAGCACACTCCTAATCAAGGCTGCATGGGTAATTACAGCCCTATAAGTACAATGGAAGGAGAAAACAACAAAGTTGAAACTGTGTGTTTCAGTGAGAGGTTTCTGCACACCTGGGGGCATTTCCACAAAACCGTCAGACCTGCTCTACTGCTTTAAACTGCATCGTTTCATCGGGACAATAACAAGGTTCAACGCAAATTCTGTGTGTGTTCAAAAAGCTACCTTCAGCACATCCGTGGGGTTGGCGATGGAGGAGGAGATAACACCAGAGAGGACACCACACGCCACATTAGTCAGCAAAGTCTCATCTGAAAGAGGAGAAGAGTGGGAGGCACACTGTAGCTGTGAGCAAGCGGTTCATACTGTGCATCAAACAGTCAGTTTATCTTTACAGGGGTTGTTTTTTAACAGCAGCACAAAGCATCACAATAAACACAATAAGACATATTTAACTAGGTCACGCACACACATACACAGACACACATCTTTACCCGCCCTATGACCTTCCAGTGGAATGTGCACATGCTGGTACTGACTTGTGTGTCTGGAAGTTCAGTCAGATTTAGAGAAAGACAGAAACTAGGACTCACCCTCGGGGCTGTCGACCAGCAGTCGCTTCAAACTCTGGTATGTGCCAATTTTGATGGTCCCATAGGAGGCCTGGCGCAGCATGGCAGGAGCTAGTCTGTAAAAGTCACATTCATTGTTATTATGAGTTCTCAGTGGGCTTTAAAGACACACAAATGCAATTTCAAATCAAACCAGTTAAATATACTTTATGGTCCAAAGTGCTCCAGCAGCTGCGGAACAGTACATTGTACAACAAGCAACAACAAAACTGTACTCAAGGACATATCATGTAAGACCCAGAGTAATAATGCAGAATAAAATGAGTTGGATGTTGCACCTGGCCCAAAAACACTTAAATAATAATAATAATAATAAAAACACAAAAAAAATAACTGGCATAAAAACCTAAAAATCTGAGTGTAAAATGGGCCAGGATGTTATGTCCCTGTAAAAACAAGAGAGGAATAAGAAACAAATCCTCCCCAAGTCTCAGATCCCCACTTTGTGTTGTTGGGAAATGTGGGTGGGACAATGGCTGATGCAAAAGAGGAAGTGCTAACACTTGAGGGAAGTGTTAAGCACATCAGGATTGTAACAACAATGGCTCCAGTGCTCAGGTACTTCACACTATGTCTGGGTGTAGAGGCAAAACACACCCACACACACACACACACACACACACACACACACACACACACACACACACACACACACACACACACACACACACACACACACACACACACACACACACACACACACACACACACACACACACACACACACACACACACACACACACACACAC
The DNA here is from genome assembly GCA_026259375.1 of Verasper variegatus. Lineage (NCBI taxonomy): Eukaryota > Metazoa > Chordata > Actinopteri > Pleuronectiformes > Pleuronectidae > Verasper > Verasper variegatus. The sequence goes on along the minus strand of CM048053.1, from coordinate 16,284,039 downwards.
ACACACACACACACACACACACACACACACACACACACACACACAGACCCAGAGTACAGAGCCAGGAGCCCCTCCTCCCGTACGATCCGGCCCATGGCGTGCAGCATGCCTCTGTAGCGGATCTCTCGGTACTTGCTGTCTCCCACCTGGCCTTGGACTTGAAGCCGAGTCTTCGTCAGGTCGATGGGGAAGGTGCCTGCAGCGACAGAGCATGAGATAAGACACCACCTGTAAATCACGAGCCGGGCTGAAACCATAGGTTTATCTGGCGCAGCTCGGCCTCCGTCCCACCCCCACACACAGCCCCGCACATCACTCACCGCACTCCGCCGTCATCGACGCCAGCCCACCGAAAACAAAGGGCTTCCAGTTCACGTTCGACATGTTCTCCAGCCGCGCACCGAGTCACAGAGAGCGGGGGGAGAGCTTCAGGGAGCAGGAGGCGCCGGTGGGACGTCTATGCTAATGCTTCAGCGCTGCTGCTGCTGCGTTAGAGTCTCTACCGGCGTTTAACGCGCTCGATCCCCGCCTCACATCCTCCTGCTGCCGGACAAGCTCCGCCCCTCAACGGCTTCACCCTCGGCCCCGCCCACCGCCCGTCGCCAAGCAACCGAGACAGACGTCTCAGAGAAGTGATCATAAATCCAACATCTTATACCGATTGCGAATGTACACGGTGGCCGAGAGAGCTCAGTGCACTACAAATTAAGAAAACACGTGCACATTTGATGACACGTGCGCTGCAAAAAGTGACAACACATGTAACTACAGAACCGCGCTGCGAATAGCGAAAACAACAATGGAAATGTTACCAGAGGACCCGAAAAAGTGATGAACCGTCTTTAGTTCAATGCTTTGTGAAGTTCAGTCACCACTGAGGAGTAGCAGACTTCAACAACTACAGCCAGGTGCATCGCTTTTTGGGGTCCACTGGAAACATTTCTGTTGTCGTCTTTTCAACTTGATGAAGTTGTATTCTAAATCTGCACGTGTTTTCTTAATTTGTAGTGCACTGAGCTCTCTCAGCCACTGTAAATGTACCTATAGAAATTATTTAATTACGTTGTTAGGCAAGTATTTCTTGTGTCACATGGAAATGAACAAAAACAAATAATAATGATAGTAACTTTATTTGTATAGCACTTATCAAAACAAGGGCAAAAAAAATGAATGAATTATAATAAAAGGTATTCAATTCAGTTCATTTTCAAGAGCCAAATCATAACATACCAAGTTCAAGACCTTAAAATTGAAATGAACCCAACAGTTCCACACAATGAGGAGCACTTTGGCGACTGTAGAGAGAAAAACTCCCTGATTAACTGGAAGAAACCTCTAGAACTGGACTCGACCGGTTGGGGTGAGCAGAGAAAAATGGAGAAGAGAGGAGAGGTGGTTGGCTAAGAGGGGAGAGAAGAGAGAGAGATAGGGAGATGATACAAATACATTGGTAATGCTGAAATACAAATGGAGCAGTTCTGGAGACAGTGCTCAGGAATTCAGTTTTATTTTGAAATGGCTGCTGCACATTGTCTCATATACCAAACAGAACACTGCTGCTAATACTGAATGTGAGCAGTAAAGAGCATCTGAACATTAGTGTAACCTAAGAGTGTTAATTCTACCTCTTTTGTCATGGAAGTTTCTCTTCCATTCCCGCATTTGTGATTCTGCAGGGAATTTTTTCGGCAGGGTTAGCAAATATACTCACTGGACAAACTTAGACTCCCTGGTCTAAGACACATTCCTGCTTTGTTTAATCCATTTCCAATTATTTCCTTGTGACTTGAAATGTGTTATTGGCCTTTCAAACACTGTCCAGGACACACATTTTTATCTTCATTTTTGTATGTGTATCAAAATATGTCTTGCTCTCACAAACATGGATAACATCACGTGAGAAATTGAAAGAGCACAGGCCTGTGAAGGTTACTTGGCAAACTCACAAGAAGCGAGTTTGATGTATATGAAAGGTCAGCTGAAATCTGAATGTGCATGCAAATTGTTTTTCCTATATATGTACATTTTTTGTATTTATCTAACCCCACTTTAAATAACAAAGGCTCGTCCTAATGATACATAATGCAATGCTGCATTTGTGTCTTTACTACAAGGAGCACTGATCTTCAAAATAAGAGAATATTATGATTACATATTTTTAAAAGCATTCCAGATTTATAAGAATGTTTCAGAAAATCGTCACCACGAATTTGTAGTAAAGAGTAAATATATCGTGCAATATATAGACCAGACACAGATGTAAAAGCCTAGAGGAAGCTTCAGAGTCTTGCTTTTGCTGCATATTTGGATTTTCTTTTAGACTTTGAGCCTGTGAGAACAAATTGCATCACTTGTGCCCAGCTTCCCACTCTGCAGATCAACGTGTACAACATTATTGTCTTTGATGTGTTTTCAATATATTCTCTTTTCCATTTAACTTGCAGAAATAAATCTGAGAGCTGAAACAAGGTCACCAAAATCCTAGTTTAAATCCTCAGCTTTTGCATCAGTCTAACTCTGGCTCTGTGGACACATGTAACAAAAAGGGGGTTCCATTAATACTGGAAGGAGTGAGAGCTCAAGTCATCTTTGCTTCATGTTTTTCTATTAAATAGAGCTTAAGCCTCTGATATGCCTTTTCTCACATTTTCATCAGCTTTCTTTAACATAAATAAGCAGAGGAAAACACAAGGGTCAGCCAACACTCATAAACCATATATTATACCGTGAGCAGAATGGTATATTATTCATTATATTATAGATTTTCCTTTGACCATTCCATGGAGAGGTCAGAGGTCACATCTGGAGCTCACATGTGTTTCAGGAAAATGAGTCTCTGTATTATAGTTCACTGAGAGCTACTCCTACTGTCTATTGAAAAGAGAACTGAAACAATAAGTTGTAAAGATGTAACTAATTTGAGTAATAACCAATAAAAAGCTGGCATATTAACTAATAATACTGATTTAGTTTATTTCACAAACCAGGAGTGGCTTATATGAAAACTATTATAGGACAATTTGGACAGATATTATCAAAAAAGAAAATACGAGAGGGAAGAATACATGTTACAAATACAGTATGACTAACAGAATAGCAAATTTTCTGTAAAAATGTAATCAGTTAAACAGCAGATCATTTCTACATTTCTATTTTGAACGTGGACAAGGACAAATGTTTTCATTCTACTGAGATCACTTCTTGATATTTAACTGAAAATTGACCACGAGATGAAGATTGTTAGCCTGTCTAGTTTCTTAATTATGAAATTGTTGCCAAAATAACTCAAATAAATAGGTAAATCTGACTCTGTATATTTTACTTTGAAAACAAATGTACAGATTTGAACTATGTAAATGTAAAAAACAGTCAGCAACAAATCGTCAGTGTTCCCTGCACGTTTGACAGTTGTTCTTACACATTACTTGTGTGGTCTCGTATCAAGGCCACATTCTGCTTCAGTCATCTTCAGTCTGCACAGCAAGAGGCAAGAGTGCAAGAGGAGCGTGAGGGTGAGTGTGGGAGCCGTGACCCTTCACATCATTTGTCTTGGGCTGTAAATGTTCAACACAGTCATCCAGAAGAAGCTCTGTGTTTTATTTGCAACTGCCTGAGGGCCTCGTGGACAGAGGGCTGGAATGACCCATCAGCTCGTGCAGATGTCCCCTGTGCATGTTCTACACTCCTGTTGAGGTCAGTGTCTCGCTGTCATATCCGATAGTGATGCTGTGAGCTGAAAGGGGCAGAATAGTTCAGGCCATGCATCCAGGCTCTTTTCATTTGGATGCACATGAAGCCACTGGGGGCAGCAGAGTTTAAGTGAATGGAGAAAAATATAATGTGTTAACAACATAAAACAATCTGTAATGTAAACCGAGAAACAAAAGAACAAACAAGTATTAGACGAGCATCTTTAACCATCACCTCAAACCACCAAAGCATGCAGGATGTTTATATGTTGGCCCTATATAAAAAGATCACAATCTTCTTTAAGATGTCGTCTCTTAAGAAACGCTTCAATATTTCGGTACACTACACTGGTGGATCCCAAACCTGGGGTAGGCATTCCCTGGGGGGTCGCAAGACACAGAGAGGGGGTCGTGAAATTATTTCCATAAATCAAATACAATTAAAAACCAATTAAAAATACTATACTTTAGCTGTAATTGCAACAAAAGATAATGAATAGTAGTTCAATTTCAGATGCCATGCAAATACAGATATTTCATCAACCCTGTGGTTTTCTTTTCTTTGTGATTTCCCATGAGGTGGTTATTAGAGAGTAGTCAAAGCATCAGTTGCAGCAAATGTATTAATTTATTGTATCATAGGGTAAATTACTACATGTGCACAGAGGAGAGTTCTTTGTGAACTTCCTCAAATCAGTGTCTTCCATGATAATAGGGGTCATAAGTCTCTGACATTAATATTGTGGAGGTAGCAGGCTGAAAATGTAGGGAACTCTTATTCTACATTGTACTTGTTTAGTCCACACACCTCTTAATTTCCATATATGTACAATCTGCCTCCTCTTTACTCTCTTATTGAATCAAAATGTGATTTTCTCTTCATGGTAACGTCATGTGTCAATATCACATTGTGTTGACCTCATAGAAATATGACTTTAACATACAACCATCATATCACTCCAGCTACTATGAAAAAAAAATCTATAGCTACCTGAAAGAAATATTGAGGTTATTCATCAACACCAGTCACGGAACGTATGAAGCAAGAACAACACCTTTGTTACGTTTGTCCTCACGTGACTAACCATTTTGTTTACCTGCCTTCCACAGATACAGCCATACCCCCCCCCCCCAAAAAAAAATTGTATAGAATTAATTACCATTTGCCCAAACACTTAATTACAAAAAGAATAGCAAGGCTAAAATGCATCCTCAAATTGGTTCTCATTTGTTTGCAACCTAGGCCATAAGAAAATTACCAATCCTGAAACAAATGCCAAGGAAACAGACAACCTGCATAACAAAGAAACACCCCAAATATAATACTAAAATACAAAAATAAAAACACATATAAATCCAAGAAACTTGGCAAAACATATGATCGACCTATTATCCTATGTGTATAAAAAACACAGCTCACGTTTTATCTCTCTTATACACAGGTCTAAAAAAAACATGACTGGGTTTAAAACTGTAATTAGACCAATTTTCTTTTTTTAAACATTATAAAGAAGCTTGAAATTCTTGTAAATATATGGATTTCTGAATAAAAAAATATTTCCTACAAAGGACACGTCTCGCCCTATTGAGTCATGTTGTAGTTTCATCGTGCTGCCACTAGAGGCCAGAACAACGCCATTTCAATTTTCAGGACAATGTTGATGCTCATTGAACAAATTATCGACAGCGGCTGAGGAACAGCTCTGTCTATGTGATGGTGACCCCAGCACCTATATGTTACATAGACACCAATCGATCCCAGAGTAATGATCAGCAGGAAGTCTTTATAGATAATTAGGAACCACAGATATTTGTGGACGACAATGTGAACATGTACAACAGACAGTGACCAACAGCACAGGGGGGGCTACTTTGGCTTTATATAAATGGCATGTAATGTTTCCCTGGATGTACGTGACTCTGCTCGTCAAAACATAGATTTCCACAGGAGGAATGTGTTACTTAAGTGAACACCTCAGCTTCCTCTTATCTGTTTTTCCATCAAATGTGTCCTTCTGCTCTCAGCTAAGCAGTGGGTCTATTCTCCTGACTGCAAGACATTCATCTACAGCATATTTATTATGATCATATGCTAGTTGTATTGTTTGATTAATGGCTTGGCTACGGGTCAGTAACCTCAGTGTGTCCATCAGTACATTATTAACGACCAAGGAGAAGGAGGAGGTGTGTGTATCACCGTGCGCGTTTTTTGTGCATCCATGTGAGTGTGTGTGGCAGGTGCGTGCACAAATGCTACACACGGCATCGACGAGCGGAAATAGATGAATGGAAATATTGCAGTTTTATCTGAAACCAATAAGAAGAGGGAAGTGTGGTGCGCCCAAAATGGCCACATTTAATGTGGTGATTTGTCAAAAGGACTCTGAGAACAGACCTGGGATGGAAGAGGAGGGGATATATCTGTGTTTGGTGGCGCACAAAACGAGGAAGGAGAATACAGTTGTGTTATTTAGGAGGAAATGAGAATGCTCAGGCCCTCTCCAGATGTATAGGTCTAGAGACACAGAGATGATCTTCACAAGCATGCATTTAATGAAAAAAAAAAAAAAGATGCTATGCTTCCTAATGTGAGGCCTATAAGGAAAAATCTGCAAAGCTTGAAAATCTGAATTTCCTGTGTGCTCAGTACATGTTACACACACACACACACACACACGGATACAAATACACCCACACACTTTGGTTTGTAGCACTGATTGTTTAATCCTCACACAAAGAGCTTGGTGATGTTACTGTGTCAGTGAAACGGGAAGAGCATGTTCTGTGCTCTCCATGAGTGACTGCAGGGACATTGCACTCATGTCACTGTGCATCACTTGACTGGTGTTTCCCATCAGCAAATCTCTGTGTAGAAAAGGGCATGCTGATCACAAGACAACACTGTACATTGTGTGACCAAGTATGTATGTGGACTCAATTACAAAGTGTGCAGTTACATAACATTGCATTGTAAAAACAACATCCCGATGACACATGCAAAATAAGAACATAGCACACAAACATCATAAACATGGGGACTGTGTATAAAGATGAATAATGTGACAGATCCTGAAATTGAAGCAAAAGCATCTCAATCAGCCCCTGGTGGCTAGTTGAGGTATAGGTCATGCCCCCTCCATGGTAGTGGATGGGCCATGGGACAAACGAAGAAACAAACTACACTAAATCAAAGTACATGCCAAAATTGTGTCAAAGATGGACCTAGCTTCGTTTAGTTGCTGCTTGAACATGAAGCCCTGAAGCCAAAGCACTTCAGTCGGCCCCTGGTGGCTGGTTGAGGTATAGGTCACGCCCCCTCTATGGTAGTGGATGGGACTTGGGACAACAAACAACCAAACCAAAGTTCCTAAAGATGGACGTACCTTAGTTTAGTAGTTTGCAGCTTTTACATTTTTGTACAGAATAAACTAAAGAGGTATATTTAGACATGCTAGTTGGCAGATATCGTTACCCTGCAGGGACCGAGCCATGCTAGCTGTTTCTCCCTGCCTCTGGTCATTATGTTTAGCTAAGCTAATCGCTTCCTTCCCCCAACTTCATATTCATCGTTGAATATGCAAATTTCCAGAAACAACCAAAAATTCCTCAGAGCTCATCGTGTGATTCCTATGGACGCCAGGAGGGGGTGTTAGTCACAAGCTTGCTCAACAGCACATGTCCTACATAGAGGAAACCACAAATGATCCTGTGTCGTTCTTTATTCTCCAGTAATCACAAAACAAAATGACTCAGAGTGAGCTGGAGATCCTGATTGCACCCAGTTACTGTTGATAATCTATTACGTGCCTAAATCAGGCTTCCCACCAATCAATACGGTTACAGGCTTGTGCCTTTTTTATGATATTTTTGTTACAATGATTATAATGTTTCATTAATACAGATTTAACTAAAATTATTATTTGCAAAGGAAAATGAGTGCAAGGTGAGAGAACACAAAAGAAATGCTGCCAATGTCACACAAACAACCAGGACACACACACAAACACACACTGGTGTTGTTTTGCTCCCACTCTTTGTGGAGAAGTATTTTTACTCCATCCTGAGGGCAGCACTGAACTTAATGGGAAGCGAAGGCTTGTCTACTATGGTTAGTGTGTGTGTTTGTGTGTGTGTGTGTGTGTGTGTGTGTGTGTGTGTGTGTGTGTGTGTGTGTGTGTGTGTGTGTGTGTGTGTCCTGGTTGTTTACCATGTCCTGGGCCTCTCACTCTGCTCCTCGCACCCTCCAGCTCTGAGAACATGGACTCATCGCTGCAACGATGAATGTGACATGCTGCACTCTGATTGGCTGGACGTGAGCTGAGGCCTGCCTGCTCATCCAATCTTTGACCAGACTGTGTGCGAGAGGTGAGCATCACTTATACAGAACACACGCATCACAGTGACGCAAAAATATCAGTATTTTTCCACATTTTTCTCCCATCCATGATTTGAGTTAGTATTTTCAAACCATATATGGAATTCACTGAGACGTCATCGCAAATCCATCGATTCCTTTAATCTTCCTGCTGTCAAACTAGTTGCATGGATTAATATTAACACTTGAAAAGTACAGCACCTGCAGGAGTGTGTAGTTGTTTGTGCGATTCCCTTGAGATTTCTGCTTTTCCACTAACCCCAGGGTTTCTGCCCTGTCAGCAGGTTTCTCCTTATCAAGGCCTCTGAAGAGCTGAATGTTCCACTGTGATGGAAAATTCTCTTGAAATGGTCAAATTGGAGAAACTGTAAGAAACTCGGATGAAAGCTTAACTCTGCCGTGACCTTTATGCTCGACCTTAACCCTCGGCTGATGACTTCTAAGAACAGCCGACTCTTTTGAAGAGGAGCAGGCTGGTGGCCGTGATGCCAGCAGTTCGAGTCTGTGGGCTGGATATAAAATGTGGAAAGTGACAGGAATACCCGTCCTCAGAATCTCTGCTGAGGTGCACATCAGCAAGGTGTGTGGAAATGTGAATTATGTTCGGTGGACCACTCAATTGCAAGTGATTAACTGGTTGCAGAATCATCAGTGGGCAACAAATGATGTGATAAACTGTGGAGGAAAAGCTGTTATGACTCACAAAGCAACAGTTATATTTATTGCATTTCTCAAACATTCATTCTTTTTGTGGTTAGTTCTCCTGAATGTTCGAGCGTCACCGTGCAGAACTAGGTGCAGAGCGTGACATCTGTTGATACTGTCCTCACCTTTAAGTTATAATCCTATGGATTCCAGACCTGTTTAATGTGGTGCCTCTTGTTTAACCAGTATCTGTGTTTGATCTTATACAGCCAACACTCCATTGTCAGAAGCACAACAGAAGAGCAGCTGCAGGGTGTGGCGCAGAAAAACCAAACAAATGAAATGTGAGTCGGTCAACTGCTTGAGACCAGGATGGGTATAATAGACCACTAATAATGACAACTACAGACCTATTATGCAGCAGAAATAGGCTTCATTGAATTGATACTGCACAGAAAATACCAGCCATGAATAGAATCAAATAATGTGATGAGAGTTCTGAAACCTACAGCACACTAAGTTCCTCTTTTCATATTCTTAGTTACAGTGAAGGAATGAGCTGTTGATGTCATTTCAAGAATCTCCAACTAGTTAATTCAACTTTTTTTGTGGAATTAATTAGACCAGGCCCAAATTGTGCTTAAAGATGCAACCATCTTGCAAACAAACTTTTATTAACGAACTGTAAGATCATCAATGATTTTGAAATCATTCAGTCATTTTCTCAATAGGCCCCCTCCAAAAGTTATAGTTCTACACAGGTTGGTGGTTCAAACTAAATATGAAGTTATTTCCTTGTTAAAGGGTAAAGACTAGTTTAGAAAACACCTAGAAATTATAATTGACTACAAAGAAAACATTTGATTTTCTCGGCGCACAGAGCTGAATGCCGAACAGTCGAAAAAGCCTCAAGCCACCAGAGACATTTTTAAATATTCTATGGATCGACTGGCTGAAGCAGACTAATTACAAACAAGAACATCACAATAAACAACACATGAAGAGCTATGACTGATTAAAAAAAATATATATATTTAATATACCACAACTATATTTTTAAAAGACTGCACATTTTTGTAGAAACAGCTGGGAGGGATTGCAAATGAGAAATAATCTGTGTTTTTAAAATGTTGTTCTTTTTCACATGTGAATATTTGGCCTTTTCTTTTGATTCTTTCAAAAGAAAAGTCAAAAGCAGACGTTATGTTTCACAATGACTTGATTTGTCGCGAATGAAATCAAATGTCAAAACTACAGTAAATGCCGCCGTGTGTGCAACAAGCAAGAAAAACATACAAATACAAAACCAACGTCATCCTCCAAAGACAGACTCTGCAGTCTAGTTAACTGGTGCAATCAATTTCATTTAAGTGTGAGATAGTTGATCACGACTGAATGTTTCCATATGTGTAAATCAAAGAAGATCATAGGAGGCGGTCCAAAGTAATCTCAAGTGCAGAAGGCCCATAATTCCTTGCGGCCCCCTCGTATAAATGTACAATAATCTCCAACAGTTCTTTGCTCTGTTTAAATCTGTATTTAGAGCCATTAACCCAACGTATGTTCCCTCCTCTCTCACACTCCTTCACTCTGCTTCCTAATAGCTCGGATTAGGACCCTGCTTTAATAGACTCATCCATCTCCACTGTTTATTCACCACTTTCCCTCTCACACACACTTTCTCTCCATTTCCTTCTCCGTCCATCCCTCTCCCTGCTCATGGGCAATTACACAAACAAATGCAGTTTGTTTTCCAGTCGGCAAATGAATGGATTTATCAGACCATTACGTTTTTAGTTTAAGGTCAGTTGTTGTATTATATTATCGCTGAGAAAAGGTGAAGTCACACTGTCACTCTCTCAATTTGCACAATACATTAGCCATGCAGATTTATGTTAATTCCTGCCACCGAGTTTGGCCTCTGATTGGCTGCAGCTCGACGCCCCAGCAAAGAAGACTCCGAGCTTAAATCTGCTAGCTCGACTGGAAGCGAGCGGGGGGGAGAACAGCTTTTTGTCAGATGACGTCTCCAGGTCCTCAGTCGTCAGACATACGTAACTCACGCATGCACGTTTCAGACAGGAACATGTATGGGCGACACAAGCTATGAGGCTTTGCCGTGGATTTATGAAGGGCAAACCAAGGACAACCTGAAACATTTTCTACATCTAAAAATGTTCCTAAAGTTTAAAATGGTCACTCAAAATGAAATCTAAAACTACAGGCAATATAACTTGAGTCACCAAAAAGGCTAAAGTACAGCTCTGTACACTTTTCTATATTAGAGATAATCAAAACCCTTCAAAATAAAAGACATGAGTTTGGAAGAGGTGTTTCTAAAATCAGGTCACAGGAGGTTACTTTAGGAATACAGCTCCTCAATCATGTGGGTGGCTGGATGCAGCAGTGTGTGTGTGTGTGTGTGTGTCTACATGGTGTTTATTGATTAACATCCTTTCCCCTAAATCTGTAAAACAGAGCAGCTCTGAGGTGACTTGGATCACTCACACACAGACACACACACACACACACACACACACACATTTGGGTTTGAAAAACGTCAGACTGACCTAACATTACTGGCAATGACGGGGGCGTCGCTCACGTACACGCACACGTCAACTTGCGACTGTCACCCACGCATTGTTTCCCCGCCTCCTCCTCCCCCACCACGACCCCTCTCTCTCCTTCTGTCGTGTTTCCTTTTGCTTGATTCCCTGAGGGGAAGAAAATTCCTCTTATCAGCCCCAACCAGAAGCAGCAGTGTGTGTGTGTGTGGGTGTGTGTGTGTGTGAGGATAATCCTTTGCCTCGCTTTTTATTGGTTCAGCACTATAACCCATCTCTGGTAAAGCTGATGACTTGGGGTTTATTTAGGAAATAGAAGAGTTTAACATTTTAAAGGTTGTGTCAGTATCAGTAATTACAACACGATGCATCTGAGAGTGGCATTTCAGAAAATTCATTATAAACCGTTCACTTATCAATCAGATTGTATTTGCATCCGCTGACCGTTTTAGAACGTGTGTGTGTGTGTGTGTGTAGGTGTGTGTGTGTGTGTATGTGTGTGCATTGTATTAGTATACAATGACTCACTGAGCTTGTCTAAGTACATTAGTGTCAGTTCAGCTCATTCTGTTCTTACCCTCCCACTCCTACAGAGAATCTGCTTTCCTCATCCATACTTGTGATAACCCCATGCTGAGTGTGTGTGTGTTTGTGTATTTGTGTGTGTGTGTTTGTGTGTGTCCCTTTAAGCAAAAATCTCAGTCCACCTGCAGGTGAAAATGAAAGCACTTCATTATGGGATGATATCACATGACCAGTCATCACTGTCACAAACATCCAACGCTGACATCCATTGGTTGCAGATTTAGAGGCAGGTTTGTGATTCACGCCGCCATTCAGCTCCTCAGTCACGATCACATGACGACTGCGTGTGCGTGTGTGTCTCTGCGCAGACCTATTGCCAAAATTGAGAAAAACGAAAAAACTCTCCCCACTGTAGTTGCCATAGTAACCAGCCGTTCACCGCATCTGGCAAATTATAGGGTTGTACTGGAGGGCGAGAGGGTGTGTGTGTACGTGAGAGTGTGAAGTGTGTGTTGCTGTCTTTGTGTGTGTGTGTGTGTGATTGTAAGAGAGTGTGAACATCTCCTGCATACAAAAACTGATGTTCAGGTGAAAATGAAAAGGACAAAATGGACGGTCAATTATTATTTTTGCAGCCAATCAATATCAGATAAGAAACACTCTCACACACATGCACATCACAAAGACACACACACACACACACACACACACACACACACACACACACACACACACACACACAGTCTGGGTCATTATTACCAGTCATTGTCCTCTGACACTCAGCATGTTGAGATGCTGCCGTCCCAGAGTGCATCTCTCTATATTGATGTTCTGTGACTTTGCTGTTGTCGAGTGAATGGACACAAAGACAGAAAGACATACAGAGGACGTCTCCAGTGACCTTGCAACAACCTCTCATCTTCTTCACTGATGAAGGGTGTACAGATATGAAGAGAGAGAGCAGAGTCTTTATGAGATTATATGATTCTAATCCAGACATGTTACAAACACTCTCCTCACTGTTCTTATGTATAAACATTGTTAAAAAAGGTCAAAAGGAAACAATTGTTTCCTGCCAGTTTATATATGTATATATATTTGTTTTTTTCTGTTACAAAGGAATATAATTCAATGTAAGAGAAACTAGAAGGGCACTTAGAGAGCACATACCTCCAGCAAGACCGATTGGCCACTTTATCACCATACTGCATATTGAGATCAGATATAATACCATGCACACTGAAACGCTCACTTTAAATGCAGGTAAAGGATCCATTCGATGGAAACAGAAACTGAATAGACCCCCCCCCCCCTAAAAAATATTTATTTTGATTCACAAATTCCAGATCGGTTTATAGATATTAATAGGGGGGGGGGGGGGGGTCCTGGTTCCACTTCCTGATCCAAAACTGGTACCAACATGTAATGGGGCTTTTCCCTGACCTATCTCACACCCTTCCACCAAGTTTCATGATAATCCATCTAGTGTTTTTTACGTAATCCAACAAATGCTGATGAAAACATAACTTCCTTTGCCGAGGTAATAAAAGAGACACTCACCCACATAATGACTGATGGTGTGAGACCTCAATGGGCTATTCACACATAAGGACCAGTCAGAGCTGCTTTCCATTGTGTACGAGCTCTGGCTTTTTATCCCTGGACCACCCCCCCACTGAGCTTGACAGTTTCAACATGTGCCGCAGCTACACTACAGGGAAGCTGAGACTGGTACGACTTCATGCAAATATCCTCGGCTGTAGTGCAACCAACAGCCAATCATGATTGTATTGTGTCCACATACAATGTGTAGAGCAAAGTATGCAAATCATGAGCTGAACAGAACTACATTCATAGCAGAACTTATACTCTACTGCTCTGTAGTCATAGTTTCAGCAGAAGGACCTTTTTACCTCCAACAAATAGGTTATGTTTATGTCTGTTTATTTGTTAATAATTAGCAGGATTATGCAAAAACTACCTGAGAAGCCATTATATTTTGCTACAGATCTAAACTTTTCTTGATTGGTTGATTAGACTGTTGGTGGAGGTATGCGCTCTGCTTAGAGTCTCTCATTCATCATCGACTGATTTCACTGGACTTTGACAGTTTTACTTCAAGGAGACATATGAAAAACTGTTGGTAGTTATCTGTATACTATTTGTCCTATATTCTCTTTTCTCTTTCAACCCGATAAATCCATCTAATTGATATATGGATCATCTCCATCTGGAATCTTCTATATTGAAATAAAAAGCATCCTTTTTCTGAAGAATACACTTGATTCCATAATCTAAGTGGATGCATTGCACCTTGAATTCAAAGTCAGTAAAGCAAATGTGCACGTGATGAGGGCATCACAACAAACACCGGTTACCTGAGGTGCAGGGGATCAGACCCAGTGTGGCTGTAAGCATTGCTCCATAAATCACTTGAGTAAATGATCTGTGTGTAAGCTTTAACCGTTCCCCATTACAGAGTCATGTATGGCTGTCAGCATGCTGTTTATTGGAAACCCTATAAACTATTTATAAAAACTCATACAGCGTGAGTCAAGTCTTCCTTTTCCACTGACAGCATCCAAAAGTGAGGCCGACTTTGACGTCTTTATTTTTACTGTTCTTTCTATTAACTGAGGGAAGGCAGAGAAATTGGGAGCTGTCTGGAGGTGGAGAAGGAAAAGGGAAAACGGAGGAGAGACTTGAGAAGTAAAGGAAGACGCGAGATGGACAGCAGATAGAGGGAAGATTGAAAAGAGGAGGAAAACAGAGGGAGAGGAAGGTGGATGATGGATGGATGGATGTGTGTTTGTGCGAGAGAGGATAGAGGGAGAGAGAGAGGTGTGTGAGGGCGCCATTAAAGCCGTGTACTATAAATCTCTGACAGTGCGTGTGTGTGTAGATAACAGAGGGATGTCTCTCTCCATTCTGGCTCTGTCAGAATGATGTATGCATCCCTTTCTTCCTCCCTGCGAAATATTAAAAGGAGGCCATGTGTGTGTGATCTCCAGCAGCATGTGGCCGACATGTTTGGTAATTCCTCACCTCTTATCTGTGCTCGCATGAGGTATTGTAGTTGGGAGACTTGTGGCTGCCTGGGAAAAGAGGTAAAACGACCCACAAACACACACACACACTCACATACACAGGGACCAGAAACCAAAAATGAAGGAGTCAAGAATCGAGGCAACAGCTGACAGTGACAGCTCTGTTGATGGAAGGCTTCGTGTTTGACAGGTGTGACTGATCACATAATGGCGAGCACATTTCAGCGCTCCGCTCTTCATTTAGCTGACAGCATTTTTTCTATGGCACCTTGTGTTATGGTATCATAATCATGCCAGTGCCCCCGAAGCGCCTGAGGAATAAATCTCGATAACCCACCAACCACCACCCACCACCACATGATGCATCAGGAGATGCTGCCACCCAGGCCTTTCTGTATCCTTCACGCTGTTTTAAATGGTCGCACAGGCTGTCACTCAAATTCCCTCATCGTTCAACTGCATCGCAGACAGGGTGAGGAAGAGGCGGATTGGAGGAGGGGAAGAGAGAGGAGGGAGAACGTGTTTCCTCCCCATCTTCCCTGTCGACTCTATTGGGACTGGCGAGTCATGACCTGCTGAGGACAACTGTAGAAGCACTGACATTTATTTTTCAAATCCTAAGGAGTTCCCTTTTAAAGCTGCACTAACTAATATTTCATATAAACAATAGATGAGTTGAGCATTTGGACCAGGAAAGGGTCCACTCATAAAAACCTTTTAGCCTCTTGTAGCTCACTGTTTTGGTTTTATGGCTGTTGTCAAACCAGCCACATGAGGCAGGTGGTTTTAGCAAAGCTGACTTTACCTGCATGTCCAACATCAAATGGTCAACTGACAAAGTTAGAAACTAGTTAGTGAACATATGGAGCATCTAACCGCTCAGATTTCTCCAGCATGTGTTGGTGGAGACCAAAAACCAAGCTAAAAGAGAGTGTTAATTTTGCTCCCAGAAATAAGGCTCCAAATGGAAGTTAATGATCTGTGTACTGCTTGTACTGTACTGTTTGCACTTTATGCACTAATCCTAAAACGTTTTATAGGAATGTAAAAGCTGTTTACAGATTGTTGTGATAGCCTTAAGTTGACAAAGAAAAAAAGAGAAAAATTAAATTCATGCAGCTTAAGAAAATAAATTTGAAACTAGATAAGGATGAATTAATGTGTAATAAGAGTATGCATATCAAATCTGATTTAATACATCTGCCAGGAGGTTTGTTCGTTGGTTTGTTTGTTTGTAAGCAAGATTACGCAAAATATTTGACGGATGACCATGAACCTTGTTGGAGGGATGCAGTGTAGGTCTGGGAAGAATCAAATAACTGCATATCCAGGATTTTCTCTTTTTAATTTCCTTGACATTACCAGATAGGGTGAAAAAATCAGACAACTCATTCTAGTTAGGGCTATTGTTTGGGTATGATTTATACTTTTGATTGACAGTGCTGTCATTCTGTCAACATAAACAAACAAGCCATCAGTAGTCCACTGTTACAGCCCAGTTTTGGTCTAGGAGTAAGGGAAGCGACACAGCACCGATGGAATCTGGCAATGCAGGCTTTTATTGTAATAGTGCTACAAATGATTTGCATTGACAACAGTGCACAAAAGTACTACACAAATCATAATCAAACAAAAGACAAGCCCTCTTCCTAAACCCTGGCCCTACACCCCTGACTGACGGTTTCACACAAAAGATTAACTGTCTGCTAATTAAACTAAACTATCCTTCATATAAATAACAAAAACATTCAGGCCGCCACCCATCAGGCCTAGTGAACTAACAGAAGGAGGCTAAGTGAAGTGTACAATGAAATAAGGAAAATAACAAACTAAACTATAGCCCACCAAACAAACCCTTATCACAGAACATATGCCTCACAAGTTGATTCTATTATGAAACAGTAGTGTCACACACCCTTAAGGTCTTTCCTTGCTCACCTGCAGGGATCTGACTGTTCAGCCTGCTGCAGTAAGGAATCAGTGTATACTCAGTACACCGTGACATGACTGCTGGGTGTGGTTACAGGTGCGCCAGAGTACACAAATACTCTCCCAATGTGAAATAACCACTATGGTTCCAATTATGGAGGATGACAGGATGTTCATGGACTCTGCCCACGTTTAGTAAGCATGAGGAATAGAGTCATAGAGCAGGAGTGAGAGAGAAGGAATGCCCAGTTTCAAATGTTCTCTTCTTTCCATAAAGGTCATAAAGCCGCCTTATGGACCTGGTTTATGGTGCATTCTATTCTCCCCTGTCACTTTTATCTTTTCTCTGCTCGTTTACCCTTTAGTCAAATTTAACCACATTTTAATTGCTCCCTTGCACTCTTAAATGATATGAATATGTATGTGTTGTTTAATAGATTTTTACTATGATTATTCTTAAAGCTGCTGGAGTTTTAAAAATTCCCAGCACAAACAATTTTGTTTTGGACATTGGACGGCCTCTTGTGGGACAGGTTTCATGCAGTGCAATCACCATCACATATGAACTGATCAGTTTTATTTTCTAATAACAAGACTCCATGTATTTTTTTGAGTTTTTTCTTATCTCCGGCCCTCCCCAAGCTGATTCTTTGATCAAATGAGCCCATATTGAGGGTTCATTGACTGCACTCATTACACGCTTGTTCGTGGAAATAGCTTCCTCTATGGATGGACGGCCAGCAGAAAACGACAGAGGCAGACAATGAAGCGAGGAAAACACCGGATAGGCGAAAGCGAGAGGCAGCTGGATTGAACGGAAGGAAGAAGAGTGGAATGAAAAAAACAACAACCCTGAAATGGGTGATGAGTTGGTGAGAGACAGAGATGGAGTGAGGAAAGAAAATGAAGAAATACAGAGTTGATGAGTGAGGAAGTGATGAATGGGCTGAAACTGAGACAGATGGGCCGGCTCATCAGTGAGCTGTGTGGCAGAAAAATGGAGAGAGTGAGTGGAAGAGTGCCTACAAAGCCAAAGATGATGATGATGACATAGAGAAAGACACACACACACACACACACACACACACACACACACACGTATACACACACATGCTTAATAAAAGTGCCCAGAGGCAGGAGTCATCCTCCTTAATAGATTTCACATTAAGATTAAAGCGTGTGTAATGATTTAAATATTAACAGCAAAACCCTTTGGCTCATGTCATGAAGACACAAACTAGAGAAAGATTTAATAGATCAAATACAATAAGCCAATGTCTCTGCATTTCTATTCACATCTGCCCACACAATCAATTTGGGAAGTAAAATGATGGAGGTAAAGAAGACAGAGAGGTTAAGACCATTTCCTTTATGCTTAAATGGAGGAAATAAAGAGATAAATGTGAATGAAATGCGAGTGTGTGATCTGGGAGAACAGGGGGAACCAGATTTGTTCTGTCCAAAGATAACAACACAGCTTCAAACTAAACCTGTCAGCTTTATACTGTTCTATCAAATGGGCCATAACAAGTTAATTAAGCTGTTTTCAGATATGAAGTCTGGGAAATGTTTGGAAAATTCTGACATTTTCCAGACTTTACCTCTCACATATGAAGAAGCTAGCAGGAGATTTGTGCTGATTAGACGTGTTCACAACAACAGAAACATTGCTGGAACATTCAGGAAAGGGATAGAGCGGTAGGACATGACGCAGCCTATGAATACCACTACGGAAATCACGCATCTTTATTCACAGCTCAAAGTATTCGCAAAGTATTTCCACTTTGTCATCTTTGATGATGTGTTTGGCCAATGTTTTTCATAATGACATATTTGTTATCTTTATGTTTTTGGGGGCTTTACATCTGTCGCATGTTAGAAACATCATCAAACAAAAATTGTCTGGAGCACCTGACTTGGACTTTTGTGTTCAAATCTCAGATTTCAGGAAGGTAAGTGCATGCCTGAAGCATTAGTGAGATTTAGGTTACCTTTGAACAGAGCCAGGCTGTTTCCACTCCCATTACTGAGCTTAGCTAATCACCTATCTATTACCACAGAAACACAAGAGTTGTCATTCTTCTTCAACTCTTAACAAGAAAAGCTGTTGCATTGTTTCTAAAAGCTGGGTTAGTTTAAACATTGTTATATAACTGGTTTTGCAGCTATTTTTCATGTTATTTCTCTTTTATGGGTTTGTCTGGTTTTCCTTCACTGTATGCTGTCATGGTTGGTTGAAACAACAACAGAGGCCACTACATGCTGACCCAAGGGGAACATACCAGCCTTCGCTTTGAAAAAGATGACGAGTATCCTAATATATTCAATGAAAACATCATGGAATATCAAAAGGAATTACACCTTCTGTAAATGACATAGAATTCATTCAGTGTTCACCCAATCTGTATTTGAAACAGTGAATTCCGGAGCAGCGTGTGCTCTGGTCTTTTCGTCTTTGTTTTGATTTGGGACTCACAGTTACATCACACACACTTTAATTAGCCCTACTTGGCCCTGAGAATGGAAAAGTGACATTTTGTCCAGCAAATAAATCAATACTTTTAACACCCCATTCTCACACCTCCACTGTCCCGTTATCCGGCCTGTTGGTGACATCATCACCCAGCGTTCGGCTCCAGCCCTCTACCTCTCTCTTTCTGTTATACAAGACACACACATCCATCCACACATGCGTGCGCACACACACAAACACACAGAGCCATAATGGAGCAATTATCCTCTCCAGCTCCGATCTGCTCCTCTGATTGTAATTTGCATTTATTATTAGCCTTCAGCCTGCCAGAGGCTGTGAGGCGTGAGGATGGATCGTCATACACCACATCACACTGATAGACCTGCACAGATGCTTCATAAACATGTGTGCCCGAGGACACATCAACATGAGCCACATATACATACAAACCCACAAACATGCACCTCAATACCGCCTCATTATGACAGCGTGATGTTGCTTCATTTTGTTATTGCTGATCCTTGTTAATGATGGTACAGCGGTGACAGTATGTTCAGTGGTTCTCTATTGTAGTAATACATAGCTCACATTATGCATCGTGATGTCCTGTGATGTGCACGTTGTCCCTTTTCTCAGTGTGTGTTCTCATTCGCTGTCAAGATGGCCTCCGGGCTCATCATATAGAAATTCGTAAGAAGTGTATTGGCTGACAGGGCACATACAGTACATACAACCCACCAGCACCCTGAAAGAGTTGCATGTTTTAGGTGCTCACACACACACACACACACACACACACACACACACACACACACACACACACGCTCACACAAAGCGAATGGATCAGTGAAGTGTGAAATGCCTCTGCTATCATGTCGTCTGTGTGGAATATATTTTCCCATCAACCTTCTATGACAGGTGTGCCTGCATGTGCCTGATGGGCTGCTGCTGCTGCTGCTATGTGTGTGTTTGTGTGTGTGTGTGTGTGTGTGTGTGTGTGTGTGTGTGTGTGTTTGTGTGGCCCTCTCCAGCTGTCTGTTGTTTGGCACAATGTTGGGAGGACTCCATCAAAACAAAGACAGAGTGTCCGAGCAGTTTGTAGCTCACGTTCCACCTTGCTCTTCGACATTTGATATGAAGACACTCAGTGTCTGAAAAAGATGATTCAGATAATGTTAGAATGTTGAAGAAGTGAGAAGCAGAGGTACATTTTTAATATTGATGAACTCAAGATGGATTTTTCGTTTTTAATAATATTCTGTTGAGCTTCACATTAAACAGTTGGGTCCTACATGAACACAAGATGTATACCAACACAATGGAAGAAGATTTTTTTGTGGGGTCTGTGCTCTCATTGGTTTGTAGTGTGTGGGGTTTAGTGATGTCACTTTTTTGTAACAAAGGTCATCAACCTATGAAGACAGTTGCTGGATTGTTTGCTTAAGTTGCAAATCAAATATGATCAAACAACTCCCCCATAGTCCTGATGAAGAAAAACCTGGTTTTAGTTTTTGATTCTTAAAGTTAACATTACTAACTTGGTTTTCATATCCAACCTAATGTTGCTTATTTAGCCATGAATATATTAATGCTACACATTCACATTAAAAATTAAGATTATCAAACACACGTAACACATTGGCACACAATTGCCAACCCCTACACCCTATTCCTCAAACAGCACTCAAATGGAAAATGTCTCATTTTTCAAACCTTCTGAATTTGTTCGGCCTCTTTATCGAAACCCCTGACAAATACTCAAACCCAGGACTCCATGTTCATTACTGGATATATGCACCTTTAAAATAAGTGAAAATACAATGTGCATTGTTTGTATAAAGTTTCAATTGGTAGAACACAGTTAATGTCTTTGTTAAATCTTTGTTACAATTTAAATAAAATGTGGGTTGAAAGGATGTCTGGCTGCAGTGAATGAACTCATGTAGGGCTAAATGGGGGAAAAAATATCATGCACAAAATGAAGATTGTTGTTATCTTCCCAAAGCATTTAAGCCCAAACTGTATGTTTTTAGTTCTGTTTTAATACCTTAATGGTGTCTTGTATGTTTGTGGGACCAATTTGAATGATGCACCTGTCCTGCTGCGAGAAATTAATGCAAAACAACATTGAGATGAATTACAACTAATGGAGGCAAAATATTCACAACAAATGTCCAGACTTAAGGTGTTGATGACATCTAGGCGTGTGTGTATTCTGGAGACGATGTTCAATTTGTTTTGTTTTGTACATGCAGGAATGTACCTTAATGACATATTAATATTAATACTGAAGGCTCCTAACATTATACACTAAATGGGGACATATGCAAAATTCATGATGTTAAACAGGAAACACAATTTGTGCAAATGACAAGTTCATAAGCTCTTTTCTTCAGCTGGTGTAGTGAAAAGTCAAAGTTTTGTCCAGATAAGATGGATGGCCTCTTCTCCACTTTTACACTCTTCAAAACTCAGTTTAAATGGACACATGCGCACTCACTTAAAAACACATGCATACGGTTCAGCGGCACGTTGGCGTGCATGAGAGGAGGGTTCTCGAGGGAGTGCTCAGTCCGAGTAACTCCACTGCACTGCCTAATTGACGTGTGTTTCTGTGTGTGTGTGTGTGTGTGTGTGTGTGTGTGTGTGTGTGTGTGTGTGTGTGTGTGAGAAAGAGAGGGAGAGAGAGAGAGAGAGAGAGAGAGAGAGAGAGATAGGAAGAGAGTAGGGGGTGAGGGATGTGACACACCAAACTAACCTCACCTTTCTCTAACCAGTGCTTCAGACTGTGGCAGAAAATGAACGAGCCTGTCAGTCAAGTTCTAATTTGGCCTCTGAGTCCCTGGCCTGTCAGTCCACTCGACAGTTTGTATCTTCCTGAGGTTTGAAGACAACCGTGAGACAATGCAGTCAAATGCTGAAGAGTCATGAACCTATTAACTGCACACATACACACAATCCTCACATCATCTCACACACACAGATTCAAGACTGAGGGCAGCTCTATTGGTATGTGCACAGCTAATGTAGTAATTACAGCTACTTATTTGATAAAATATGGCTGACATGGTGGGTGGACAGGAAAAGCAAGGCAATGTGTAAGAGGGGCCTGGGAAAGATACCTTCAAATTCTCTCTTTTTTTTAAGCTTAAATACTGGCAACAACTTTTGGCGCATATTAAGTTTAATTTCCTGGATGGAGCAGCCAAAACAACTCTGCACTGCTGCTGCCAACTGAAGGGGAAGGAGAGAGCAGAATATGTGGCAATGTTTAAAATACATGATATAGGCCGGTCAAAGGTTTAAGAATCAGAAACACATTATTATATTTTGTGCTCTCTAAAGGTCACCGAACAAAGTTCAGACTGTCTCTGACCTAGTTCCTTTTAGTTTGTGCATACCACAAAAAACATCTTTTGCTTTGAGTACAAAGTAGCTGCCAAAGGGAACAGCATGTTATTATTATTATTATTATTATTATTATTATTATTATTATTATTATTATTATTATTATTATTATTATTATTATTAATAAATCTTTTCTGGTTTTATTCCATTTACTTTAAAGATTATAAGTAAGACTTAAATTCATGATCCTCATTTAGTTTTTTCACATTCAGACCAAATGCTATAGTATCTCATCCATTTGTGAAGATCAAGCCAGATGTATGTCTACCACTACGCGAGAATATTGTTCTGACCTAGTTAATGTTTTTATGAAGGTTAAGATCCTGCAGTCCGTGAAGGCAGCAGGAACTTCGTTGCCATGGTGACGCTGGAGCACTTTCTCGCTGTGTTGACGTGTGTTAGCCGTTAGCTAGCCGTTAGCCGTGCAGATAAGACCAGGAAACTTCAGCTAACATCGCAAGAGACGGACACAAGCGTTACAGGTTGAACATTACTTTATATTCCTCCATGAGCAGGTGAGTTGTGTTACTTAAATACAGTTTGATGTACTTGTACTTTAGAGGTATAGCCTATTTCCTTAAGTGTTGACACTATTCTATTAGCTAGATACATGGAGCCAAATACTCCATTTTATACGACAGTAACTACATTTATTTGACAGCTTTACAGTAGTTTCTGGTTACTTTTCAGTTGATCAATTTACTTTAAATGATCATAGTGAAACTTACACATGAACGCATCAATAAGTCCACAATATACTCTTACTACTGGTGTTTCTGTACTATTGTTTTGGTGCTAATACTTTATTATAACATACTTTAACTTGAGTAAATACAGTATTTCCACGCTGTGATGTCTTCAAAGATCTGAATACCTCAACTGGTCATCACTGTTGTTTAAGATAAGATAAGATAAGATAAGATAAGATAAGATAAGATAAGAAGTCCTTTATTAGTCTCGCAATGGGGACATTTGCAATGTTACAGCAGCAGAAGACATCACATAAGTAGCATGCAGTACTTGGGTGAAGGAATATAAAGAAACAGAAATATACAACAATATATAGAAAAAATATAAATGTGATTAAACCGGTATATACACTGTAAAGAAATATATGATGTGTCAGAATATGTACAGTGAATGGATTGCACATACCGGTTTATATTAGACAGACATTTTGCTGAGCTGCCCAGTGCTGTGAACACCAGGCACTAGGCATTACTGCAGATTCAATATTTTCAGATGAACCCAAAGTTAATATGAAAAAGGACTTTATCGCTCTAATACTTGAATGGCTGTATCACCTCGCTTTTTGGACAATATGGGATAATAACATCAGCATATTCACAGTATCACAGACAAACTCACAAGCAATATAATCACTATAAAAAATACCAGGGGTTTTATGACAATACTCAGATGCAATGAGGATGTGTTTAGTGTTTTTCTCTGCTGGGATTCCGTTGCCGGGTTTTAAATGTTTGGGAAAATCCTCCACTGTATAGAATTAGTGACACTTTCAACACTGTGCTGGTTTTACTTCTGAATTATATTGTTCATAGTCACTGTTGAGATTTGCAGGTGTCGCACAAACTCACTGCTTTGTGAATATTTTAAGCTGCTTATTTTGCTTATTTATTTGATTGAAACTCGCCACCTTGATGTAGCCATCAGTAGAAGTTGGCTCTGCTCACACTGAGATAAGAAAAAATTCACTCAAATGCAAATCCGTGCACTGAACATCACACCCAGATTCATGTCCATTTTTTAATGGAGTAGATCACATACCTCCACCAAGGCCCAAAAGTCCCCTTAAATTCAATTAAGCTGCACCACTTTTCACACACTCATAGACATCAGTCCCCTTAATCTGCCTGATCCATGTAATCACTGGGAAATCTGTGAAAATGCCCCCCCCCAAAAAAACACTATCACAAAGTCTTAAAAAAAGGAAAAGAATCCTGAATCTGTCCCCTCATCCGGATTATTCAAATTTGTTTATGTTTGATGTTATTATTCTACCCTGCTATATTTGAATATTTAAAAGGAACCTGATCTTGCAACATTAGTGAAGCTCACACATAAATGCATAAATGTGTTACTCCATGACCCATATTGACGCATCCTTCCACCAAGTTCTGTGTTGATTTTTGCAAAATCGCGCTTGCAAACAAACCAATCAACAAAAAGACAGGGGGAAAACACAACCTGCTTGGCGGATGAATGATGATTCCAGTTGAATTCCATGTTGTGCTTCTGATGATGAAAAGCTCTGAATCTTAATTTGAAGTTTTAGAGAAAATGAGGAAAAGGACAATCACAGATAAACATTTCTGTCAAAACCTACAACGCTCCTCTCAATGTTTTTTCGGCTTCCTTCAGGAGTCCTCCTGCCTGCACCCGGCCTCATTCAGGACAGGTGGGTACTCTGAGATAGATTTCACCATTAGGGAATTGACAGAAACACGTTTTCCTTCACTATGATTCTCTACATTTTTTCATTCCTGCCAGGAGACTGAAAAGACTGGATCCCCAAGTGAGGATGTGCTGCACAGACGAGGTATGAGATGGACTCCCTAAGAGCAACGAACAATGAATCTAATCAGTACTCATTTGCATAATGTTCAACAATTTTAGAGGGAGAAATCTATTTCTGCACAGACAGAGATGATCATTTCCTCCACCAAAAGCAGCCTCAAAACACCAGAATGCAATGCAACCATTGGAAATACTAACAAGTGGGACAAGTTCTTTATGTTGAATGAAAAAAAAAGATCACTTTCATTGTCATTGCAGTTGATGTTTCTCAGTCTTTACCATGCACATGAATAAATATGCACATTTGTTCTTTGCCAAATTTGTCAGAGGTAATTCTGGGAAATGTAGTAAGTCACAGACAAAGTCATTCAAAGGCCGTAGAGACAGACAACAAAGTAATTAACTTTAGAACCTAGAGCTAATTTTGACCTTTAATCATGTGACCATTCTATTTCATTTGTTCTGGGCCTACATTACTTTTGTTTTATTATCCCCGAGATGTTCTTTGCTATCTGTGTTATTTTCCTTTATCAGTAAGTTTAATGTTTTGTTGATAGCATCATATATCCAGACAGTCTCAGCTTTCTCTCATCCAATGTGATTAATATTAAATATTTATATCTGTTGTGCCAAATAGAAAAAATATAGTGTGTCTGTGGTTCTCTCTCTTCTCTCTTGTAGATTGTATTTGGAAGGAATCTGTGAACATAACACCAAGGTTTGTACTCACCTCTCACTCGCAGAGGTTAATGAGACCAATGAAACATACACCCCATGTCCGGTTTTAAACCTTCAACATGATTTCAGGGTTGAAGAACGAGCCGTATCAGCGCCTGAAGAAGAAGAGCTGGAAATGAAAGGCTGGAGGAACACACAGCCATCAGGTCCGGGAGAAACAGTTCAGTTGTTGTAGAATTGAAATGTAGCCAGAAAACAATGGTGACAATGATAATTAATGGTTGCCAGGAAGGAGGACTCATACTCCTCCGCTTGTTGAACCTCTCCATACACATGAGGTGAAGGAGGAGGAAGGACAGAGAGAGGAAGAGGACACTCGGGATGAAGATCTTGTAGCTCCCTCGGACCTGAAATTAAAGGTAAAGACAGTGTTGATCAGTGATTACACACTGTGTTGAGAGGTTGGCTCGAACTTAAGTGCTTGGTTTCAGGTCTACTTGTTGTCAATTTCAATGTGAGATTAAACTTGAATTCAGAGGAGGGTATTTTGGTTTCAGTTCCTCAGAGCTGTGGTGGACAGAGAGTTACTGCTCGCCCACAAGCTGTGTCAGTACAGTATGTATCCATCCAGCTGTACAGTCAATACATCAGCCACCGGTGAGGTCAGCCAGTGATGATGACTCTTCTCTCCTCATTCCAGTTCTCATCTATGAACCAGACCATCCTGAGGCCTCTGAGTTTCTCTCGCTGATCCAGCAGAAGCTGCTGGAGGGTGAGTTTCCTCCCCCTTCATATAAACACAAACACAGAGGCTGCATTTTTCCCAAAACACACCATCCCTTTTTGTCATGTCTCTTCCCCTTAGAGCAAGAGGAAGAGGAGAGAAACGAGGAAGATGAGGAAGAAGATGACGTTAGCGATGATGAAGAGTCTTCTCAGAGCACCAGCTCTTCTTCCTCATCTGATGATGATGATGATGATGATGATGATGATGATGATGATGATGATGATGATGACGATGACAATGAAGAAGACACATAAGTGAACAGACACACGTCACCTCCCCTTAAATCTATTGGACTAATCTCTTTTCTACTTTTCTATAAGCATCTTTTGAAAAAACATATTCTACATTTTAATACAGAGTAACTTGGGTCAGTATGTCTTTGATCATTTTGTAGATTTGATCTGTTTTTCATTATTGACCTGTATATAAAATATGTACTGTGGACAAAGCTGATGCACTCGGGGGGAAAAAGTTATTAAACCTCTGCTGATATAAATCTAATCATCTGTGAACCTGAAGAGAAAAGTTAAAAGATTTAGAGAAAGGGTTTCACTTATTTCACTGATATTTGTTCTATATTGCGCACACAATACATGAACTTGTCTGCACTTGGTAAATGTGAATAACTCAATGATAACAACAAATAACTTTAATAAAAAAATTTCAAATGCATCTCAAACAACTTCAGATGACGTGATATGTTATCATGCAACAATCTGAGCACTGAGCTAAAAG
Organism: Verasper variegatus; assembly: GCA_026259375.1. Taxonomy (NCBI): domain Eukaryota; kingdom Metazoa; phylum Chordata; class Actinopteri; order Pleuronectiformes; family Pleuronectidae; genus Verasper; species Verasper variegatus. The sequence goes on along the minus strand of CM048053.1, from coordinate 16,256,643 downwards.
TCCAACTAACGTTACAAACTAACTGACATAACATTGGTAATGACTGTGTTGCGTGTATGTTTTCCAGCTCCAAGACGTGTTGTGTACTCGATATCTAACTGACACACAAACTAATTTGAGCTTTATGTATTTAACTACATTTGTGCTTTACCTGTGAGTCCTGAAGTCTTTGGATTTGTAACCTGTTGATCAGTTTGTCTGATGCGATATTGACGTCAGTTTAGTGGCTGCATGTCTTTTTGAAAAATGGCCAAGAAAAAGTCAAGAAAAATAGATTAAAGCTTTGATGAAGTCAGCATACAAATCCCAACTGATGTAAATAAACTGAATAAAATGGCTGTGAAATTGGAGCTGCATCTACTGCTCACTCCCATTTGAACTCTTTTATATTACATCCACTTTGAAGGCGTTAGTTAACATGAACATCATTCATTTTAACAGACAAAATGAGATTGAAAAACATGTTGATGTTTAAATATTTGTTTTGTGAAAATACTGGATTTAAACCTTGGTTTTAGCCTGAGCTCAGTTCTCAGCCCAGTCAAACAGTGGACACCTGTGAAGACTGAAAATTCAAGGTTTAAAAGACACATGTGACAATTAAAAAAGATGAAAATAAAAGTACGTGGCTTATTAAATGTCCGTGGAAGACAAAAACCAGTGGACAAAAACATCAGATACGTGTGCAGCGATAAGTGGATTGCAATGTTCCTCACATACATGACCACAAACCATATCTCCACCATGGCTCCTTTGGTTTCCCAGTGATGTTTGAGATTTGACTGCGGTGCTCCCATCTTATTTCCATGTGGGATTGTGTGTGGGTGTCAAACTTTTCAATCTTCACAAAGTTTTTTATTTGAAAAACATTTTCAAAGAGGAAATAATGTGTTGTCTTGATGTGTCTTATGAACAAATGTAATTGTTAAGCATGGGTACTATCAGCGCAGGACATTTTTGAATCCTATCGCCCAGTATGATCTTTTGAGTTATCGTCACATGGCACTGCTTCTCTTTATCAGTCCTCTCTACACGCATGACTCGGGAGCAGAGACAGTTTGGGCGCCATCACATACGGGCTTTCTAATAATTTGCAGTGGCTGAATGAGCATAATGGCTGGTCCCTTCATGGTCCATTCAGTGGACTGGTACACATGCAGGCACGGGGAGGACAGTGAGGACACTAAGTCAACGCCCGCCAGGCTACACTCACTTTGATGTCCCCGGTGTTATTGTCCATGTCAAGGTTATTAAAAAAAAAATAAAGGTGCAGGTCAAAAATGATGATGCATGCAGTGTTGTCATGAAGGTGAATACAACAGTCGGTGCTCGTGTGGATGGATGGATGGGGAGGTGGGTGAATCATGGCCGCTGCTCTCTCCATCCCTCGCTGCCTTTTATAAGAAATGTCTTTATTCTGGGTTGAATCACCTGGTTAACCAGATGTCATGAAACACCTCGCGGAGCTTCCACAGGTCCATTTCAACTCAATCAATCACAGGAATAAAGAGATGTAAAGGTGTGACATTAATATCTGGATCTGTTGTTACTGAATCACCATAAACCAAGTGTGTTTGACATCCCAAGGTCAATCTCGATGTGCACATTTCACATGCAAGTCTCCATCCTCCATCCTGTGACACCCACCCACACCTGGAGACACACACACACACGCGCAATGGGGTGCGCATACGTCACTGGTGTTTTTCCTTTTGGCTTTTTAGGCTCCTTAAAGTGGATTGTGGCTGTCAGCGGCACTCAGGGAGGCTTCATTAGTCGTCAGTGGGAGGAAAGGCTGTGACTCACGACTGCGTGAAGAGACCAATGGGCAGCCGGAGCCTGAGATATATAAATAACGAATAAAGAAAAAAATATATTCTTAAGGGAGAAAGGGTCAGTTGCGCACCGCTGGATGGGATTTTATTAGTGCGCTTCGCTGCTATATACTCACCGTCTCCGCCACTGGACTGTTTCTCTGTCGCGCCTTTGGGTGGCGATTCTATCATCTCCACTTCTAGTTTCTCTGGACTCGACAACCTGTGCGCCCGAGACCCGGTAAGATGCCTCTATTCCAGCTGCGCCTTTATCACATATGTTTCGATATAAAGACAGAGTAGTGTTGATCATAACGTCAGAGATGAAATTATATGATGTTAATAAGAAAATAAAACTGTGTCCTGTGGAGGGAAAATAGTCCCAGATGAGTGTCTCTCATTGCGCGGTGACATTGAGTGATGACAGTGTGGGAGACGCTTGTTCAAAGCGCAACTTAATTGAAATGTCGATTGCTGAGTCAATATAGGTGAATGGCATGTGGTTATTTATGTGGACATTATGGTTAAATATCAATATTTGTTGAATTAACCAATCTTATTTACAATGGGAGTGATGAGGCTTTTCTGTCTGTTTTAATCTATATAATATATAAATATCAGCTGCTATCTGCGTGTGTGTGTTTATGACAGATAAACTCAGATTTGTCTGATAAATATATTTTTCTCCAATGAGCAACTTACTGTAGAAAATACCGCCTCTATTTTTTCTATATTCAGCTCCCTGGAAACTTCTTCATTTCCTTTGTTTTTGTCCAGCGGGATTTGTCAATATGGATTGCTGTTCCTAAAAGGAAAGCACCCATATATGCATCATGTTTTCACCATAAGTATTTATCCAGGGCGTTCTGCTTGTGCGTCGTGCGCAATCCTCTCCACATTGCGCTCTTTGATTCACAGCCCACCCAGCCACCCCTCAGGAATAAATCGTTCCTGTGGACGCACACACCATTTTCTGATCAATCACCCTCCTCTAACAATTAAACTCATTGTAATAACTCAAATATATATAGGCTATACATATGTATTAATTGGATATGGCGACTTGGTCTTCCCTAACCTTGGACCGTTTTATTTGCAGTTGAATTATCCCCCAGCTGGAGATCAGATAACAGAGGACTGATGGCTACGTCTGAACCGAGAGCCACCGGCGGGGACCAGGACCCCAACACCGCCAATTTAAGACCTCCGTCCACAAGTAAGGGGCCCGCTCCTCCCTCTGTTGATGGTCCTGCTTCCATCCCCGGGGGTGTAGATTCTCGTTATAAGCGCTCATAGCTGTGCGTAAACGGGTCACTGGAGCGGACAGAGAGTCGGTGCCTTGCTCAGAGACACTCCTGCAGTGCCATTGCCAACAAGGAGGCTTCACCCTCACCCCTCCCGCACACACACACACATACACACACACACACCTCCGCCTGTGGCTGCCTCTCTGTCTCCCTCTCCCCTCCTTCTCTGTCTGATAAAAGCGACTCTCTCCCGGGCCATTTGCTGTGCGGGCTCTGTCGTTAATCATTGCGGTTAAAAACAGAGCCATCACAGCTGACTGTCGCTGTCTGGAGGATCAGCGGTGCGCACCAGGCTGTGGACCCGGCACAGAAGTTACGCACACTGAAGGCAACGATATTTATAATGACCCAGGCGCGTGATGGTGATAATGTTACAGCAGAAATGCATTTCACGGAAACACATTTCTTGATAAGTGAATATCTTGCCCTGGCGCTTTTCTGCTGGTGATTTCTTTCGAATGATTTCGTAAAATTCCTTAAAATCCTGCCGGTGTTATTTTATGATGATTTATGTTTGTCATTATTCGCCTTATCTCTGAATGTTTTAGGCCTTCGGAGCCTCGGATTGTATTGATTAGCGTTGTAGAAATCCTATGCAGCTCATTTCTTTTTTTTAAACGTGCCTGAGTCTATTTATAGGAACATTAACCCATGGGTTAATTCATCATTTTAAGCCTTTGTCGCATTCGCAAAACCGTCTCCATTATGGTGCACTTGAGCAGCCATCTGCAGTGCAACGCACCGAAACAATTACAGGCTCTTTTTTTGTCTTCAGCCAAACGTTAGAAGGGAAATGAGCTGTATTGCCTGAGGGGCCAGAGTTCACTTTTAATTTCATGAATTTCCCCTCGTTAAATTGAGTATATATGTATATATTTTTAAGCCTGTATTTATTTGTGGCCCTTGGGTGCTAATACATGTCTCTAAAGTATCCGAGTGATTTTGAAATGTGAAGAAAGCCCATTAAAAGAAGAAGATGTTTGTTTTTGTCTGACTTGCTCATAGCTGCTGCTGCTGCTGCTGCTGGATGTTGCCATTATCTCTCCGCCACGCTCCATCTCATGCCTGGCGCGGCTTCCTGTGTCTGTGCGTGCGTGTGCGTGTCTGTCTGCGTGTATGCATTGGCCTCAGCACTTCGAGCGGCTTTTTCTCTCTCCCCCCCTCTCTCTCTCTCAGGATGAAATTGCTTCAGTAAATTTAAATAGGCTCCTTGGTTTTGTTTTGAAAGTTTTCCATCAGGTGCACTCTGTGCAGCCGCCGCCGCCGCCGCCGCCGCCGTGCGCTCTGCATTTTTATTCGCTCTGGCTTCTTCTGCTCCATCTCACGCATGTCCACGCTCGGCTCTGTGTGGTGTGTGCGTGTGTGTGTGGCCACTATACAGTACGTTTCTGCACCTAGCCTGCTATATACTTCTCCGGCCACAGACATTACCATCTCGCTCCAGTCACACACCGTGTTTCACTCAATTAATTCCTGCCCTCCTCCGTGAGCTCATTTCACGGGTGTTAATTCCACTCCGCCCCTTGGCTGGGTGTGTGAGCCACTGCCGGTCCCTATTGATTGAACCTAAATCGGAAATGTTATCAGACTCATCCCCTTATGCTCAGTGGTAAATAAAAAAAAAAAGGTGTATGGATAAAAAATAAAAACAAATCTGGGTAAACGACCTCAGTGTTCTTGCGTCACACACCTGGCAAAGAGCCGTGCGCATCACGCCTCCACATGTGCTGCTTCATATGGCTTTCTCCATCATGGTGTCTACGTGTAATCCCCGCGGCCTGCACTTGATGAAACTTAAAAGGTTCATTCTGTTTTAGCTAACGAATATGCGTGGATGCACGGATGCACACGGAAACTGGGGATGAAGATCTGTGGTAAGTTTTTTTGCGCAGGGGCCCTGCAAAAGCCACTTCACGCAACTTCATGTTTGTGCTGTATTTTACTGTTTTTGACATCCCTAAAAAAAAAAAGTGTCTGGGAGGAATCACATTTTTATTGGCACGTGTAGTCATTTAACGTTCTTCTTCATAGTTATTATTTTGTGTTTATTACAATCATACATGTCATTTGTATAAAGCCGGTTAAAGGAATATCGAAGACACCAAACAAAGACTTGAAAGAGATGAAAGAGAATGAAAGACACATTATAGATAACAAGCCAACATAGTCACATCATGAAAGCAGATCTGAGGAGGTGAGTTGTAGGGATTAGAAAGTGGACAGTTGTGGGTTCATTAGTTATTATATTTTGAGGCCTTCTGAATTACAGGCCAAGATTACGGCTGTTTAGAGCAGGTTCATCTACGGCTGTCACTTTGCGTTTCCATCCTATAAAGGTCAGTGGACATTAGCCTGTAGGTCTGATGGTAATAAGACCCCGACCCCCTCTGAACCCCACATGTCTTTTTCATTTTCATCAGTGGGAGAAAAAAATTCAGGAGACAAGCCTGGAAATATGGGTTATGCGGTCCAGAGCATCTATTAAATTAGATAGTAAATAAAGGAGGGTTCTTCTCTTTGGCGACATATCTTCAAATGACAGTTATTAACATATTACAGTAGAGAGCAGCAGATCCATCATCTGAAGCAATTAGTTTATTTTTAGCAGGAGCAGTGCTTTTAACTAATTACTTACTAATAACAATACTACAGTTAAATGCAGCCATTTGTTAAGAATTTTTATTTCTAAGCTTTTTTAAATGTTTGGATCAAGGAACAATTTTTTGGAATAAATCCAATGAGGCTTTGAGTTAAAGCAATAGAGCTAACAGAAAACAAGGATTGACTTAAATATGCACTTTACTGAATCAGGAGTTGTACATGGATGTTGGACATATAATTGGCCAACATTGGTAAATTGTGGCCCTTTTATGGCCCCTGATTTAGGGAAAGGCTAGATCTTCTCTAGGTTTCTTACACATCGAAGATGAATGCCATAGATGTGATCGATCTTCATATCTTATTGGCCTGTGGATCGAATATGTTTGATATTTCTGAGATTGGGAAACTGATCATTAGATTTTGATTGGTTCTGCAGGGACATGAAATGGAAATATTTCTATATGTTTCTATGAGGGTCTCATATCTGTCTATTGATCTTTGAGGGTGTCATTTAGAATTTAACGAGCAAGATTATCATAGAGTTTCCAGTGAAGGAAACAGGAGACAAAGTGTTCTACAGATAACAGCGTGGGGCTTTGCTACGTTTTTGCGCACAATTAGGCCCAGTCATTATGCTGCAGATATACTGAGGGGCCTGTATATGCAGAAAATGGATCGATCACGGAGTTGCGAACGCAAACGGCTCACAGACAGGCCTCAGACGGCTCCGGGGCTCTGTACATCCTTCATTAACCCCTCTTTATGGGCTGTGTGTTTATTGGCTGCATGGATCATCTCCGCGGGCTGTCCTGCGCACTGAGCCGCTCAGTCTGAGGACAGAGGAGGACGCTGGGTGGATGGGTGGGTGCTTCCTGACCCGGGGAGTGGTCGTGATGTCACACAGGGGGGGCGGCCACCCCTAACACGTGGTGCCTATTGCTTGAGGGTGTGTTCGTGTGTGTGTGTGTGTGTGTGTGTGTGTGTGTGGGGGGGGGGGGGGGTGTGTACATGTGGCCTATATATAAGTTTGGCCTCCAATGGAAAAGCATTTCTGTTGAATGGATAAGTGCAGCAGGAGCTGACTTTAGATAACATATATATCATTTTAATAGCTGCCCCATCACCTACATTTTATATAAATAATACAGAATATTTGGACATTTATTATTTAGCTATAATATCATTTATTTTTATGTTTTTGGTCTCATAATTAAAGTTGTTACGTGTGTGGGATGGAGGTGTTTGGTGATAACTGCTGCCCTCCACCGTGTAACACCCTAGGGTTCCTGCAGAAGAACAACAGCATGGAAGAGAAGGGAAGGCTCACAGGCCAGAAGAATCTACTGTCGTGTGACAACAGTGACCGGGAGCCAGGCTTCCGCCACACCGAGACCGACTTCTCCAACCTGTTCGCACGAGGTAAAAACCTACAAACCTACTGCTACGTAAAATCCTATTGCTACGTTAAAACCTATAGCTATCAAATCTATAGCAACACAAAGACCTTTAGCGACATAAAAACCATTGCTATGAACAAACCTATAACCATGTTTAAACCGGCAGTTATGTAGAAACCTATGGCTGAGTACAAACCTATAATTACTTAAAAAAACTTTCCCAAAGCCATAGCTACGTCAAAACCTGTAGCTAAGTAATAACCTATAGCTGCAAAACCTGAGTGCTTTTTTTAGAGCTGTATCTCCCATGGTCAGATACTTCAAATTAATGACAATAGTGAAATTATTAGTATTATGAATAATAATAATAATACTATTAATAATAATAATAATAATAACGGTTGAGTGTTGGTGCTTTTTTGTCAACTTAAAGCTGTTAACTGTCTCCCAAAGAATTTTAAAAGTGACATCATATCTGTAATCTTTTATTTGTAAACCTTACTTAGTTTTTTATATTTGTAAAATCTTAGGGGAGGTATTATTATTTCTTCTCCACTGAAAATTAAAACAATTATTAGTATATTAGTATAATGACAATAAAGATCTTGGAATCTTCCAATATTGACTTAATGGCACAGCTTTCTAAAAGCTACACCATTAAACAGGCTGACTCATAAAGGAGGCCTCCATAATCGGCCCAGTATTTTTAAATTCTTCCTTCAATCCTCAGACCTGCTGCCGGCCAAGAATGGAGAGGAGCCCACCATACAGTTTCTATTGGAGGTGGTCGACATCCTCACCAACTACGTCAAGAAGACCTTCGACCGCTCCACCAAGGTGCTGGACTTCCACCACCCTCACCAGCTGCTGGAGGGCATGGAGGGCTTCAACCTGGAACTGTCCGACCAGCCCGAGTCCCTGGAGCAGATCCTGGTGGACTGCAGGGACACACTCAAGTATGGCGTCCGGACAGGTGGGTCAGGGCACCAACAGCGGATAATGAGCTGGGAATGTGAATTAGAGAGACGACTTTAGCTCTGGCCTTATTTTGACCATGATACAGTCACGCACATTACTGTATAAAACATAACAAAAATAGATGGTTCACAGTAATTTGTGATATTTACCTCTCCAATAATATGATAATTGACAGTGGCCCTATTTAAATCCCCCCCAAAACATCAATTGTGTCTCTTTTGATGTGAATTGATTTTAACTGTACACAGGTGAGTTCATCACAAACCACGAGGGACGGAGCTGTTTTCCAGACAGTGTATACAGTTTATTACGATGTCTGGATAATTCATTGTCCCCCTGGTGATTCACTTGACATCCCCCTGTTCCCCGTCCCCCCCCCCCCCCCCCGTCCACTTATTAAAGCACGTGTCGCCTGAGGGGATCCTAACATGGCCTGTTTCGTTAGAGACGACAGCGCTCAAACTGTCCCATGGGTTTTATACATCACACTTACAAGTCACTTCCCACATTGAGACATTGTGTTTTCTTATACATAAATATACTTATATTTTTATTCTTATTCTTATATTTAATTGTGGGCGAAGGAAGAGCTGTCCTTGGTGCTGAAACAGTTTGCCACGGTATAAGATGTTCTTTTCCTATTTAAACTATATAGGCTATTTAAAGCAACTTCGTACAATGCACACATTTATAATGTGAGCCACACAGCCCTATACACCAACAAGGTGCTTATATATCCATGACTGCATTTAGGCTCCAGGCCTGTGTGTGCAAGCACCTTTGAGTGTAAATGGCTGTCATGCAGCCTTGTTACCGGTGTAATTATGGTACACTGAGCTCGCTATGTCACATCCCTCAGGTTTCAGGTTTGGCCGAGGGAATAAAAAATGAAAGCACACATTTGTATTATGTTTATTTTATAAGGTTATTTTCACAATCAGAATGAAGGGGTCAGCTTTATAGGAGTTTACAGTCATTATGTGACTTCTCCATGTCCTCCTGATTGTTTTCTCTTTATAACAATCATGATATTTATGACCACGTGTTATTTTGTGTTTAGGTCACCCACGCTTTTTCAACCAGTTGTCCTCTGGTCTGGACATCATCGGCCTGGCTGGAGAGTGGCTCACCTCCACCGCCAACACCAACATGTAAGTCGTACAGTACGCTGCTCCATTTGTTGTGTGCCTGTGCATAACACAGTCATCTATACAGGGGGGACACCTCCACATGTCATGAGAGGACATCAGAGATTTCCTCTTTGTAGGCCACTGGAAACAGCCTGCAGTCATCATCATATACACTTATTGTGGAAGTCGCTCATGGTGTTCCCCTCAGCTCTCTCCACCATCGGTCCCAACAGCCTCCCAGGGCAGTTATATAAAGTGTTTGGCTTGTCCTGTAGAGAGCGTGTGTTGACAGATGGTGGGCTGCCACTGTGTGTACTGTATATCGGAAGCCGCCCAGCCCCAGGGGTGGTTAGATTGCATATTGATCTCAGGTCACAGTTACATGGTGGCCCAGTCTGATAGAGGGCATGGACCACATCAACATCACACACACTCTCAGCACACACATGCATGTGCTGCAAATAAGCCATAACTCTGTAATGACTAGACTAGATTGAGGGACATCATAATAATACTACTGTTCAATATCAGTACAGAACAAACTCACACACACACACACATGTGTCTCCCTGACTTCAGAGGACTTAACATTGGCTTACATTGATTTCCTGGACACTGACTGTAACCTTAACAATAGTTTCTACTGACCTAAACCGAAAACTTACCTTAACCATAACCTTAACCATAATTCACCAAAAACATAACCCTAACCTCATTCTCTCAGTAATTGTAACTTCCTCACTCTAAAAAGCTGCAACTAATGATTCAATTATCAATTAATCTCCCAACAATGTCCTTGTTTATTTTACTTGACTATTTCAGTCTATAAAATTCTTAATATCCTCAGATGTTTTGTTTTGTCTGACCAACAATGTAAAACACGCAAAATATAACATAATTACTGCACAAGAGACAGAAAATGTAGCAAATCCTCACAACGTAGGAGCTGGAACCAGGGAATCACTGGTATTTTTGCATGTAAATTAATTGAGTCATTGTTTCAGATCGCTAATGTTTGAGAGAGAAATCAGAGCATGACAGTAAAATCAACAGAGCTCATTACAATCACAAGGTCTGAGCTGCACATTAAAGGACAGAAAAGTGACATAACAGCATCAAAACAAACAAAGTAGAATCAGTCAATGGATGAGTACAATGAAATGTTGTGCAAAGACAGCAGGACACAGTCTAAACAGCAGGCAGGAGACCATAGACTTTATACACTAAATTGAGCATTCAGCGACTCTGGCTGCCGTTTTCTCCTAAGGATAATAAACCAAACGCTGAAGGAGAATTGAGACACTTAATTTATCCCATTTCTCAAAACATTAGCTTAGGAACCCACCCTCCTCTTAGTGGAAACTTTCCCATCTCATCTCCTGGTTGGGAGACTGCCCCAAGAGAAAGGGACACTGAATTCACACACTGGCAAACACACACGCACACTCTCTTAATGACTTTTACACACACACACACGCACACACACACACACACACACACACACACACACACACACACACACACACACACACACACACACACACACACACACACACACACACACAGCAGCTCTGGCTGTCCCAGATACAGCATCTAGGGTTTCCAGTCCATTGACTGCAGGCTCATTGAGAGCTGGTCTTAGCAGATAGGCCAGCTGGGCCCCACACTGATACACAATGTCCTCTGGCTGCACAGAAAACCCTATCGCACTGAGGAAACTGGCTGCCGCAGCTCCCCGCGGACAGTCATTCTGGCTCCATTGTCCCCATGGATACAAAGTGACCCAGTGGTCCTTTGAGGGGCTGAGAGGAGAGTGTGGTTGGGGTCAGAGGGTTAGTCACATAGACACGCACAGCACTCAAACACAGACTCACACACATTGAGTGCCCTTGATGATGATAATAAGGGCATTTAGGGGCCGTCCCTGGAGACAGGCAGGTGACTGAGGGGTAATTTTCACCCTGAAAAGACCAGTGATTGGCTCTGATTGTGATAATGATCACCATTATTGTCATTATGGCGTGAAATGACTCACAGACAGAAGGAGAATTTTAAAGAGGTTGTCTGGTGTGGTCGGCATGAATTTTAATAAGTGAGACGAGCAGGATATTAAATATTATTGTGATCCTTATATGAAGCATAATTCTAATTTAAAAAAAGATATATTTCTGAAAATGGTGCAGTGGGGGGGCTGCAGAATGACTCATTTGGACTTTGTGATTTTATCCTCACAGTCTATCATCAGTAGTCCTAGTCAGATATATTAACAAAAGCTACTATTACAGTCAAATCCTCACCAGGCATAATTAGAGAAGAAATATCTCCTTTTTCTATTTTTATTCATCTCTGTTTTTTCCTCCCATCTTTTTTTCCTCCATCACTGCTGTCATCTTCCTTTCTTTTCTTTTCTTTTCTTCTTGTTGTCCTGTGTCTTCTTTGTGCCCTTTCCTCGCTCTGCTTCCACATCCCCCCTCCTCTTCTTAAGCCGTCATCCGTGGTTTCTTTATGCTCCTGCATCTCACAGCTTTTTATCCATCTCCTCGCCACCCAAACTACAAACTCCTTCACTCCTTGTTAAAGATGTGGAGAGGAATCAAAGGGGAGAGCAGATAATGTTATTGTTGTTTTAGATGGGGATGACGGTGGTGGCTGATGGCAGTGGGGGAGTGTTGTGTAACTGGCCTCATTAGACGCAGGGTAAACAGGGATCAGTCCTGAGGGTGTGTGTGTGTGTGTGTGGTGAGATGCCCTGTCAGTTAGCCAAAGCCAAGACTCAGGCATTATGTGACACATTTAACCTACTTACTTGTGTCGTTTATGGACCCGTTATTTTATTGTTTGTTCTCTGACACATTAGTTATTGTATTTTAATCATTTCCTCTTTTCTCTTGAAATGACATTGACATTGAGTAACATTGATAATCAGTCTTTTCCTCAATTCCTGTGTTTTGGGGCCAACAGAGGCTGTTATCTTCCTTAAAACACTCAGTCTCTCTCTCTCTCTCTCTCTCTCTCTCTCTCTCTCTCTCTCTCTCTCTCTCTCTCTCTCTCTCTCTCTCACACACACACACACACACACACACACACACACACACACACACACACACACACACACACACACACACACACACACACCCATCCTCTCAACCATCAAATCAGCCCCATTCAGGCTCACCAGTGTGAGATTGGCAGGGCTGACAGATAGTCATCATAGCTTTGTGTGCTTTAATTAAACTACTGAGTGATTTTTAGGAGGCATTTGAATATGAATGTTTGCTGCCTACTCCTATCAGACACTTTTTAATTAGCCCAGTCAGCACCAGCTCCAGTTTGTGCTCTGTGGATGGAATTATCGCAGAGCTAATGAAAAACCAATGTGTGTGTGTGTGTGTGTGTGTGTGTGTGTGTGTGTGTGTATTTATTTGGCCTCTCTAATCTGCCAGTGTGTGCGTAATAATCTTCTTTTATCCTTCTTTTATTCAAGCAGTTGTTAATAATAATAATAATATTATGAATAATAATAATAATATATTTATGGATAAAGCACTTCTCAAAACAAAGGTACAAGTTCTTCACAAATAAAAAACACACAAGCAACATAAAAACACAGTCATAAAATAATTAAAGAATTAAAACCCTCAATGTGTCAGAGAAATTCAAGCATGACCACTTTTTCCAATAATAAAAACTAGAATTAGGTAAAATAAGGGAAAGTACATTTTAAGCTTTGTGGTGATGTTGACTGACGCGTTGCTTCATGAATGATATGATTGACAGGTTCACCTATGAGATTGCTCCAGTGTTTGTGTTGATGGAGCAGCTGACTCTGAAGAAGATGAGAGAGATGATTGGTTGGCCCAGCTGGAGAGGGGGACGGCCTCTTTTCACCAGGTTAGTCATTGTAACTGCACCCATATCCAAAGTAATTATAATATAATTACTTTTCAAAACAAGACAATGAAGCTACATCACTTCAATGATAATATTATAATTGTGTACCTTCTGCTGTCCATGGTGCATAATGTGATGTGTCGTTACAGGGGGCGCTATCTCCAACATGTACAGCGTGATGATCGCACGTTACAAGTATTTCCCAGAGGTCAAGACCAAGGGAATGTCTGCTGCTCCCCGCCTCGTCCTATTCACATCCGAGCATGTACGTGACCATGAACAGAGACACAGACAGACACACACACACACACACACAATTTTAAGTATCGTAATAAAGTAGGTGTCATGCTTCGTTGACTGCAGATTGAGGCCATTGAAGAAGTCCTGTAGTAATCAGTAGGTCTATTTGAATCAAGCCAATGGCTATTTTAATGGATTCGTTTTTGCTTTTATCACATCTACTTCTGTCCGTAAAGAATTGCACAGTTGACAACATGGCAGCCAGTAAGACAAAGCTCGTGTAGCAATTAGCTCACAAAATCTCACAAAGTTATTTCAAGGAGCGGTGAGTTATTGTCCAAATGTGCGTCCCCCTACAGAGCCACTACTCCATAAAGAAGGCCGGCGCTGCTCTGGGCTTTGGCACGGAGAATGTGATCCTGCTGAGCACAGATGAGAGGTACGGGATTTACTGTAGGAATTTAAATCCACAATCTGTATAGAAATTGTGTGAAATATGTGTATGCTAAGTATAGAGTCATGATAGAGATGCATGGCTCTGCACTCTTTCAGGGGGAGAGTCATTCCTGCAGATCTGGAGGCCAAGATCCTTGATGCCAAACAGAAGGTCAGGGTCTTCCCTACATTTTTGTCTGCTGTTATCTATTGTTAATCATTCTCTCTTTGTTTTTTACTCACCTACCAAGATTTTCTCCTTCTAATCTGTACGTGTGGTGATTCTGCAGGGTTGCGTGCCACTGTTTGTGAACGCCACAGCTGGTTCTACCGTGTACGGTGCATTTGACCCCATAAATGAGATTGCTGACATCTGTGAGAAGTACAACTTGTGGCTGCACGTGGATGTAAGTAGCTGTAATGTTTGATTGAAGCAGCAAGGCGAGGCAAGTGTGTTTGTTCAGCACATTTCAGCAACAAGGCAATTCAAAGTGCTCTATATAAAATATTAAAAGGAAAACACAAATTGTCAAAGCAACATAAGACAATACAAAAAAGAAGCTTTAAAAAAGAGTTTAAAAGGAGTTACATAGATCAAAATAGATGAATGAAATAATAATTAAAAGAGTAAAAGTAACAGTGCCCTGCAACTAGCAGCCTGCAGCCAATAATATCTGCCCCACCAGATCAATATGGAAAACGTATTATTTTTATTTCAACATAACGTCGCCTGACACAAATATTCATGGGTGTCACAGGTGCTTATCTCCTTATGGCAGCAACAATCATGGAATCACTTCTTCTTTGGCAATTTGTCTTTGTTTTGTTGCTGCAATGCTTAATATCCAACTGAGTTTTCTTTTTGAAGAATAGTGTAATTGGGTCTGATGTTTGTGTCAATAGTCAGCATGCAATGTGTGAAAAAATAACACCACTTAAGTAAATAATTCAAACTTATACATAAACCACATACATATATAGTAATAAAGTAGATTCAGTTCAATTTTATGAAAAAGATCCACTATAAAATCTTCACTGCAGATAAACCAGGTAGGATGACACAAAGTTCTCTAACTTCACTCTGCACCATAGACTGTTTGTAAAAAGCTCTGCACACAACATCCTGCACACAAACAATACAAAGGGACAGTTTATTGTAAAACAGTTTGAGGAGAAGTCACTAATGACAAGGAATCATTCTGAAGTAGCTCTGGAGCTTTAACACAGGAAAAAAGAACAGCTCATTCCAAACAGGCAGGTTTAGAACCGGCACTGCATTGGTTTCAAAGAACTAAGAGTTGAAGTGTACCTGCAGTTTTCAGGAGGAGTTTTTTCCACTTGTTAGGAGTATAAAAAACAGAAATGTATTTTGACCCTTAGCAATATAGTGCTTTATAATAGTAACACCATGTCCTGGTCTGTGGGTAACAGTAAGTGTCTTGTCTCCTCAGGGAGCGTGGGGTGGTGGACTGCTGATGTCCAGGAAGCATCGTCATAAGCTCAGTGGAGTTGAGAGGTTAGTACGCATTAATAAATGGCTTTTAAACTTTCAGTGAATCTACATCAGTACATTAAGACATTGATGAAACGTTGCAGGGCCAACTCTGTCACATGGAACCCTCACAAGATGATGGGCGTGCCGCTGCAGTGCTCTGCCATCCTGGTCAGAGAGAAGGTACAGCAAACACACACTGGTGCTGACATGTTGTGAGCAGGTGAGCGGGTAGAACAGAGGGTTAATAAGGGATGTGTGCTTTGTGTTCATGTGCAGGGGATCCTAGCAGGATGTAACTCCATGTGCGCCGGCTACCTGTTCCAACCAGACAAACAGTACGACGTCACATACGACACAGGGGACAAGGCCATCCAGTGCGGCCGACACGTAGACATCTTTAAGTTCTGGCTCATGTGGAAGGCCAAGGTGAGATGGAGTGGAGCGGATACACACACGTAGATCGGCTTAATCTGAAACAACATCCTTAAATCAACATATAGAAATGTCTTCAGGCCAAAAGGAATGGTCGCAGTGTTAATCATAAAACAGATGCTGTAACTTCATTAACAACGTGTTTTGTTGTGATCATCGCCTGATTCCCCCTGCAGGGCACCATCGGGTTTGAGCAGCACATTGACAGGTGTCTGGACCTGTCTCAGTACCTGTACAACAAGATCAAGAACAGGGAGGGATATGAGATGGTGTTTGATGGAGAGGTGAGCTTTTCTAATTTTCTACTCTACTTCTTTTGGTTCATGAGCAATAGTGGCATGACAGAAATATTTTTAGGTAATCAAAGGTATGGTTGGTAATTTGTTTCTGAAAACACTTTTTATCAAATCCTCTTCATGTCCCGTTAGCCATCAAGAAAAAATAAGGGTCTGTGGCCCTCGCAGGACTGTAATAAACACATTGTTTCATTCGGGCCTGTCTGTCATTAACCAAGCTGCCTGCCTCCGTGCACCGTGCCCATGCTCACTGCATACGACTAGAGTCTCCAGCTGTAGAGATATACACCTCTGAAGCAGAGATGACAGCCAGACGTTTGCAAGCGAGTCACAGAAAGGTCGGCCTCTAGTATTTGCAGGCAGTGGACACATCTTTGACCAGAGGATACCGGGATTACCTACCTTTAGCTAACATAGAAAATATCAAATTCTTTGTGATGTTCTTGAACTCTTCCCACTGCCTCCATCTCTCTTCATTTTCTTTCTTCTTTTTTTTTTTTTCAGCCCCAGCACACCAACGTTTGCTTCTGGTACATACCACCCAGCCTGAGAGGCATGCCAGAGGGTGATGAGCGGCGAGAAAAACTCCACATGGTACAACAGCTCTCATTTCTGCCCAATCACATTTATCCCTCCTTTTTAATAACACAACCTATGGTGGATGTTTTTAATAAGTATTGTTCATAGCAGGCTGCTCTTCAGAAATCCAAGGTTCTGACTTGCTGTTTCTCTACTCCACCAGGTGGCGCCGAAGATCAAGGCCATGATGATGGAGTCAGGGACCGTCATGGTGGGCTACCAACCCCAGGGCAATAAAGTCAACTTCTTCCGTATGGTCGTCTCCAACCTCGCGGTCACCCAGTCTGACATCGACTTCCTCACCGATGAGATTGAGAGGCTGGGTCACGACCTGTAGACCTCAGCAATCGCTGCTGCCCCCTGCTGGTCTCTTATCTATGATATTTCCAATATGTAAGATGCAATCAGTGAGGTGAAACACTCAGTGCTGCAGGCAGAGTAACGATAGGATGTGTTTTCGGTTCTTCTGCCTTAAGCATTTTTAATGTTTCTCCAGATGAAGAGAAACTGGCACTGAGAGAGACTCTAACTGTCCCATATAATTCCTGTCTATAGAGAAAATAAATAAACCAATATCTGAAAGGTCCAGGTACAAATTACATACTCTAATGT
This sequence comes from Verasper variegatus, assembly GCA_026259375.1. Lineage (NCBI taxonomy): Eukaryota > Metazoa > Chordata > Actinopteri > Pleuronectiformes > Pleuronectidae > Verasper > Verasper variegatus. Next base: position 16,239,436 of record CM048053.1, on the reverse strand, counting down.
GTGTGTGTGTGTGTGTGTGTGTGCTGTGGAATCTTGTCATGTCTGTGTGCGCGTGTGTGTGATCTACTTTTATCGTCCAAGGAGGTTTGTCCTTTAATGTCTGTGTGTGTGAGTGTGATTAAATGATTAAAGGGAGAAAAGCACAGATCAAAATATTACAAATTATCAGAAATAATAATTCTGCTGTATCATACATTTGTTACACACAATTGAATCATTGGTGCTTTCAACTGTGGATATATATTTAATCTTGTGCACCGACCTACTTGTCCGAGCTCCTCAAGCAGTGTGTGTGCAAGCTTGTGTGTGTGTGCGTGTGTGTGTGTGAGTGGACCCTGTTGTGTATTGTAGGCTAGCACTGTGTTAAAAATAAGCTAATGTGCACACCATAGGTACCAAGTATGATAAACTGCGAGGTTCTAACCTCCAGCAACTGATCCACAGTCTGCAATATTTTCCCCGGTAGAAATTTAAGATTTAAGATATCTGCAGCTTTCCCCAGTCTGTGACAACATCAAACCTGTACAACACTGGCTCGTTCTCTGTTTCATGCAATCATGTGATGGCCATATGTGTTTATAGCATTGTTCAAATATTAATATTTGATTATTATATATAAGTACAAATGTGTATTGCATTGCCACTGTTTGCAGATTCAGGAATTTTTTTGTAAATGTATCTTTATGTGTATTACATGGTAATACATTTATAAATGTAATCACAGGAACTCGAGTAAAGTTTATTTATAGTGATTTTGTCAGCCAAAGAAAGAGTCGGGAACAGAGCAATTCATTGTCCTTCATATATAAATACATATAAATATATAACTTCTTATAGATTATAGGTGTTTGTAAAATGTTATCTTGACCCTCGACTGCGATGCAATTTATATGGTGTGTTTCTTTCTGTGATTGTTGGTCTTTTTGACTGAATGTTTTGGAATGACTGACTGGCCTTCTGATGAGATTAAGAATGATGTCTATATATATTCCTTTGGCAGTTGTGCTGGTCTTTTGTTTTTAGAGAGAAGCACAAGGATGTGAGAATGTACTCTCCTCTCGAGACTGGCAAGAAAGGATTGTTGTATCTGTCTAAATCCTAATGCATTTACTGTAATAAAGTATATTTATTGTTATACATATTACCTGTATTCTCAGTGTTATAGGAGCTCAGTGGGATATTTTATGTAAAAAAGAGTTCCAGTTTATGTCTTTGCACAATGTTCACCTTTCTTTCTTCCATTCTAAATGGATGTGTACTATGGCAGTATTATATAAGAGTTATGTCCATAAAGTGTTTATGGTATCTAGGGACCATATAAAGATTGCATTAATTATATTTAAGGTAACCTGTGTACTGTATGTGGCCAGTGACTCCTGTACATAACCAATCCCAGCTGTAAGGGGACGTTTCCCAGGAGCTTTTCCGTAGGCACTTTAACACAATCATGCCATCTCGAAAAAGATCTTTAATAAAGTCTATTAATGGAAAAACTGTCAAACTCGTCTTTCACATATATATTTTGCTCAGTGGTTTCTCAAAATATAATTTATATGAAGAGATTTTGTTTTTTTTAGCTAAAATATCCTCCTTTGCCTGTAAATTGCCTGTTTCGTGGCGACACACATACACAAACGTTATTGCCTCTCTGCCTAATCTTCCTGGAGAAGGCTTTGTTTGGCCTCCAGCTGTGTGTCGGATTGGCTCCTCTCCAGCGTGAAACCCTCCTCTTCTATCTGCACCAGTCTCTTGAGTATTTTTTGCTTTCCTCTCACATTCTTCTTCCCTCATCTCCTTTATCCCCTCACTCATCCACTCTTTGCCTTCCACACATTCCTTATTCTCCTCTCATCTCTTCCCTCTTGCATTTATTCACCTACACAAGTACGTGCTGAAGCTGAAGCCACCATTTCACAGTGGAACAGAGCCTTTGCTTGCAGTGTTTCATAACCTTTACATGGAGGGAATCAAAATATGAGAGGGAGGAGAGGTTGTGGAGAGAAGCTCAACTTCTACTTTGTGGACAACAGAGATATAATGTAGTGCTGGTGCCCTCTGATGGTGATTCTCTGTCTGTACAATCTTCCAAAGCTGTGTGCTGTATAGCTTTGTGAATACTAATATAATATAATACAAAACAACAACATATTGTGTAAGAGCCATGGCTCAGGCTTTCACAAAAGAAACAATGTTACACAGATGTCTAATGCAGTTTATGCATATAGTCACATCAAAGACACAATCAATTGCAATGTCAAATGTAAGAATCCTGTCTGTATTTTTCAGGACATTATGGTCTGTAATTGTTTATTATCATCAGGCATTTAGGTGCTGTCATTGTTTACCCTGTTCCTCAAATATCAAATGAAAAGTATATACTGGTTAAAGGATTTCAGGCTCAAATGCAGACACATTGAAGGCTTGTTTTTTTCCAGTAAAGATATTTTCAATATTACATTTAATGAATATTGTTTAAATACTTTAGTTTTGCACATCTACTCTAGATTTAAGCTAACTACCTCTGTTTTGTATTGTGGTTGATACTGTATGTAAGCATTGTGTGTGTGTGTGTGTGTGTGTAGATTTACCTCAACTGGTGCAACATATTACTTCAGCAGTTTACATAATACTATTACCCCATACACATGAACTACAGTGATATGGCCTGAAAGAATATCTGATCAATTGAATTGGTTCATTAGAGAGAAGTTAGAAAAGAGTTGATGCAAGTGTGAACATTTGAGAGGGAATATGTATCTGCTTTTGCAACTTGTGTAGGATCTAAGACAAAAGAAAAAGCTTTGCCATCATCATTACGGTCAGGATGTGTTTTATAGTTTTGATTAAGTTTTTCTTGTGCTTCATAAAGAGCTTTGTAAGAAGGTTAAAGTAGAGCAGTCAGTGGTAAAGGCAAAAACTTACAATATAAATAAATAAATAAAATGTAAATAAAGTTTTACTGTGGCAGAATATTAGTTACAATGTAATTGCTAATATTTTTAATTGATTAACCTGAGTGAGAAGTGATAGGACAATACTACTTTGCTACATTATTAAATATTATAATTATATTTAGTAATGTAAACAATATATACACATTTTGAAGACTGACAGAAGTTAGTGCACGATTTCTCTGAATAAAAACAGTTTTAATGGTAGGACAGATCAGCTCAGCAAAGAGCACGTCAGAGAAAATGTTCATTGAGAAAAAGAGATAAAATATTTGCATTGAGTCTTGCACACATATCTCACACATACAAATACATAATAAAGCATGTGATGAAAAAATGTAATTTCTGTCTCAGTGACTGTGCAGCTTGATGTCCAGTGTTTACAAATGTACATAATAAAGAGCTCGATATAAATCCAATCAAAAATCAAACACAGCATTCTCTACATTAGGAGTGTGAGGGTGTGGGTGTAAAAGCAACGTGTTTAACATCAGTTGCTGAACCTCTTTCTCAGGTAAAGACAGAAACCGCCTGAAATGTGCACATTTCGCTGAGGCCCTACTTCCTGCCACGTAACGGCGCATGCGCACCACTCAGTCACTTGGCTACGTGTACCCGGTGTTTGTGTGTGGTTCAGCTGTCTCACCTCTGCTGGGTGCTAGCGGCCATAGAAACACCTCCGGAGCCTAAAGAGCGACAGCATGGGAGGGTCTCAGAGCGTGGAGATACCGGGCGGAGGCTCCGAGGGGTACCACGTCCTCCGGGTGAGTGTTCAGCTCCGACACCCCGCTGTTAGCCGTTAGCTTAGCGTCCGGGCTCGTCCGTAGCTTTGTCGGCTCCGTGTGTTGACGACAGGCCGGGGATGTCTGCCGGGGCCTCTGCCTGCACACCACCAACAACATGTCAGGAGAAAACACCGCGAGCTTTTAGACTGGAGTCCGTGTCACGCACGGTTGCTGACGGGTTCCATTGTCATGTCCGCCGGGTAACTGAATAAATGTGCATACAATACTAGTAGTAGCGCCAGTGCTACTGTTAGCTGAAGCTACGTAGCTGCATTGAATGGCAGTTGCCAAGCTGGTTCTGTGGATACATCCATTATCGGACGGGTACTCATGCACACAGTGCGTCTTTCACCTTTTCGAAACATGGGATTTCCGGTAACAAGCTCGTGTTGTGGTCAGTGCTCAGGTTAGTTTATGGTCAGGCATAGCAGAGATAACTGGGTGGCGTTATCGTTATTACTGGGTGCTGGTTAAGGCGAGAGAGGCGCATCACAACAGGAACCACAGGCTAAGACACAGCAGGAGCTCTCTTGTATGTTCAACCTGTTTGGGCTGTATGTACAGAGCATGTCAGATAGAAGTGAAATAGTGTGTGTCACATCCAGCAGCAGCTCAGGCTGTCTCTCACTTCTCTTGCAGGTTCAGGAGAATTCCCCTGGACACCGTGCAGGGCTGGAGCCTTTCTTTGATTTCATTGTCTCCATCAATAATACCAGACTGGTGAGTAAAGCCAGCAACTGTCACACTGGATCAAAGTCATAATGGCCAATGTGTTTCATGGTTGCCTCTTCTTTCTTTTTTTTTTTTGCAGAACAAGGATAACGACACTCTGAAGGACTTGTTGAAAGCCAGTGTAGAGAAACCAGTGAAGATGCTGGTTTACTCCTCGAAGACTCTGGAGCTGCGGGAGTCCACCGTCACGCCCAGTAACCTGTGGGGAGGGCAGGGCTTGCTTGGTGTGTCCATTCGTTTCTGCAGCTTTGAAGGAGCCAATGAGAATGTTTGGCATGTGCTGGTAGGTAGCCCCGATTAAAAACATCTGTCCCCGGGAGTGAATGCTGATTGTACCCGTTCCCATTGCAGACAAAAGCCAGATTGGTGTTGATGGGTTTTTTGACCAGTATGCTGTTATATGTGACAAAGCAGTTTTTGTGCATTTATATCCCCCCTGCTTTCTTTAACAGGAAGTGGAGCCAAACTCCCCGGCAGCCCTGGCCGGCTTGCGGCCGCACACTGACTACATCATCGGAGCCGACACTGTAATGAATGAGGTAGTTTAAGAGCGCTTCACATCCTCCCTTCTATCACTCCTTCACATTGTCCAGCTGATCATGGTATTAACCGTGTTGTCTCCTCCTTTTTTTTTTCGGACCTCTCTGCCACTATCTGACTCCGTCCTGCAGTCAGAGGACCTGTTCTCTCTGATAGAGAGCCACGAGGGGAAAGGCCTGAAGCTCTATGTGTACAACACGGACACTGACAACTGTAGAGAGGTGGTCATCACACCCAACACTGCCTGGGGAGGAGAGGGCAGGTAACACGTACACACTGTTACTCTTCTTGTTACACTCACTGCTATTAAGTGATATGTTTAATGGTAAATTGATAATATAGTGCTTTTCTAGTTTTATCAACCACTCCAAGCCCTTTACAGTACAATTCACCCATTCACAAACACATCTGTACAACATTTATATACTCAGTGCTTTTTCTATCACACACCATTCATACACTGTCAGAACACACGTCAGGGGCAATTTAGGGTTCAGTAAAGCATGCTTCAGACTGCAGACTGGAGGAGTCGGTAATCCAATTTACTGCATCCTTTCACCAAATTTCTTGATAATCCATCTTGTAGTTTTTGCATGATACCTGCAAACAGACACAGACAACAAGATAATGCTCATTGGTGGAGGTAATAATAGGAAATACAAGCAAGTCAAAATGAATGGAAAATGTAACTTTGTTTTCTTTGTTTTCCAGCCTTGGATGTGGGATTGGTTATGGATACCTTCACAGGATTCCCACTCGGCCTTTTGAAGAAGGGAAGAAGATCTGTTTCCCTGGAAATAATCCCAGTGAGCCCATCAGTCCACTGAAGGATGGATTCACTGAGGTGAAACCATGCACACATTTATAGTCCTTGTTGACCTATATTACAGTATTACACAATCCAGATTGGAGACATGTTAAAAGCAAAACATCTGTAAAATATAATTGCAATGCCTGCAAATCACAAAATCACCATTTGTATCCATACTTGAGTATTACATTGTGTAAATCCCGATAATCCTTACCACTGTGTATCCCTGTACACTGGTCTCCTGTGCTTTTTATCACACCAGCCAAAACCTAAGGCATCAGTATGCAGAGTGTGTGTATGACATTGAAAAGATTTAAGTTTTTTGTCCTGTGGCCTCTCATTTCTTTTTCAAGTGTTCACACGCTCAAAATGCAAGTTTTCTCGTTACGTATGCAGCAGAGCAGGCCGGAGGGACAGAGAGCAATGCTACTCATTAGAGCTGCTTGCACGTTTGAATGAATGTGACCTTATCTGTTTGACGGCAGCATCTTTTTTCTCTACCTCCGTCCTCTCTGTTTTAACTGCTTCAGGTCCAGCTTTCAGCAGTGTCTCCCCCTCCCGCTGCACCTGCTGTCCCCACAAGCCTCGAAGATGCACTGTCTGGCCTGTCAATCAGCACAGCCCCACCCACCATGCCCAGCGAGCTGCAGACAGGTATTTCACACTGCACATTATGTGAATGGTCACACACTCAAGTACAATGGCACTGTGTAGAGCGCATACTTGTGCCAAGTCCCACCAGTCCCCTTAACCCATTCAGACCCAAGGCGCTGAATAAAACAACCACCTAAAACCTCTTTCTTAAGGAGGCGACAGAATTGCCAACATTTACAAACCTTCAATTTCTCAGCCTCTGAAGCAGATGGAGACATGAATTAACAACTTTTGATAGCTTAAACATTTGGCTTTTATTGTAAATGATTGCAGTTTTTCTACACTTAATGAACATTGCAAAGGAACACACTCAAACTGGCAAACTAGCTGAGATCTCCCCCTTCTTCCTCCTCTTTAAGCATATCACTTATCGTCCGACCGTATTTCATCAGTCACCTGTCTTAAACGATGACATCATAAAAATACACGCACATCTCATTCAGCTCCAAAGAAGAAGCACACAAATGTCACACCCAGTAGCACCAGCTCTAAATGGGTTAAATTCAATCACACATGTTTTTGTTTAGAAAGTCTGTTGATAAAGATTTCTGCGCTGTTGCCTGGGAAATTAGTTAAAAACACAAATCAACCCATAGCAATGCACCTTTGTCCAGAAAGGGTAATGGGTTCTGTCAGTTTCTGCGTAATCCTGCTGACAAACAAACGGACAGGAGTGACAACGTAACCTCCTCGGCGGACGTAATAAACATTATATATTTACTCCACATATTCTCACCTAATGTTTTATTCTTGTTTCCCGTCCAGGTTTGCCCACAGTCCCTCTGCTCCCCTCTTCCACCAGCCCCTCCCTCAGCCCCCTCATTCCACTGAATCGTGCCGCCACCAGCTTCAACCCGGCCACCACGCTACCAGGTGGGTGTTTTCTCAAACACACACACACACACACACACACCCCGTCAGTCTGCTGAGTCAGTGAATCTGTGACATTTGAAAAAAGCTCAAGGGTATCAGCGGCGTTGCAGCTCCCTTTCTGTAGATTTATACAGGTGGTCACACACTTCCAGATAAAAAAGGAAAGGTCTGCCTCAACTTCTTGATCCATTTGTCAAGTTTAGGTTTGTACACCCCCCCGTGTTTCCTTAAGAACAAGCTGCCATGATTGGTAAACAGTGTTTGGCTTAAATTTTCTAGCAGAAGTAGCAGAAGCTCACAAAACCAGTGTGTTCATAACCACCACAACCAACCTCGCTCATACTGTCGTCGTTCAGTCTTTCTCCCTTTGTAGCTATGACCTCTATCTGACCTCCACGCTAACATACAGGGCTTTTCATGTCAGGGTGTATCCTTCTCTGTTATGACTAAGTAAACTAACTTAACTTCTGAAATTTATAACAAGGCACTTGCAGTTTAAAGATGAATGACTAATACCCAGCTTACCCCCCCCATTACATAATGTTTTTGTGTCTGTGTAGGTCTGATGCCACTCCCAGGTGGCTTACCTCCTCTCCCTAACCTCCCCAACCTCAATCTGCCACTCCCAGACCTCAGTGCCTTGTCACTAGCAGGCACCAGCACTTTACCACCGCCACTGGGAACAACAGGTAAATAAAAGTCTTCTTTTGGATGCAGTTGTAGATTTTTACTCTTTATAAACACTGCTTAGAAATGGCTCTCAGAACGGCAGATGGTCACTGGCAGACGTTGCTTTGTTTTAAGGGATCACAAGAATATACTATGGTACTATAGGGAACTATGTATCCCATAATGCATTGTTTGTTGCTTTTTACAGTGTCATCTTTTTTAAGAGTTCAGATTTATAGTCTAAAGTCAGTATTTCATCGACATTCAAATTATAATGTATGTAAGTATTTGCTAGGTGTGTTTGCTGTACATATCATGAGCCACGATTGTATACCAAGCCGTGCCGTACCATAGTTTACTGTATAGGCTAAACTAAGACTATATATTCATACTCATTTAAAGTAGATGGTAGAAATGGGCAATATAGATATAAATTATCATATCAATTGATATCAATAATTATACCAAGTTACTATTAGAATAAAATATCTAAGGTAGATCAGTTTTGTGCTATTGATAAAAAAAAAAGTATTGCAATAATCATTCATTTTATTACCATGGTTAAAATTCTGTTTAAATCTAAATCCTGACATCAAACGGAGTCAAAACTTCATCATGTGACCATAACTTTAATCCCTCCATTCTCTTTCCACAGTTCCTCATCTGGCCTCTCTCCCACCCCTCAACTTGCCTGGTCTGGTCCCGTTCCCCCCTCTTTCCACCATGCTGCCCTCCCAGGTGCCTCCTCTCCTGCCTCAGGGACTGGCACCTCTCTTACCCACCACCACCGCCGCTGTCACAGTCACAGCGGCGCCTGCCGTCGCCCCCGCCGCCAACTTCACGGCGCCCACGGAAGCCCTCCCAACGAACGCCACGGAATCCCCAGCCCCCACGGAAATAACACAAACGTCGTCATAACCTGGGAAAGAAGATCGCACCTGCCATTAAAACCAAAACACACACCCGGTTTCTCTTTTTCTCCTCCCCCGTCGGTCTTTTTCTGTGTTTTTCTATTTATTTGGCCCAGAGGGACAGGCAGAACGGCTGCACTAGATCAGACACAGAGGCCAGCATGCTCCAGCTGTGGGTGAGGAAGCTTGTGTGGAGTGAGGAAGGATGAATGGATATGAAGAATGGGGGACAGATCTAGACTCTTACAAACATTTAATTATTACCTGATTGTCACAAAGCTTTCCTAAGCTACTGTATGAGGAGGAAGAGGTCTACTCTTAGGTTTGTAGTTTGCTTCGCACTTCTGCCGTTACATCAAGAGGAAATCTCCGTCTTAAGATTTCCCCCTTTTCTGATCTGGCAATCCTCCGTTTCATAGTTATATATGTATGTTTTCTATATAAACAGTTTATCTCAATGGGGCTGTGTGATAATTTGAATTCAGAGAATCACTTCCCTACAGCATGTTACAAATGGAAGTTCAACCAACCAATTAGGAGTAAACCATTAAACGTGGACACAGGAAATAATGAAGTACTGCTGTATTAAAACAATAGGTAAATATGAACATGTTATATATTATGAGTCTTATCGTCCAGCCCTAACATGTAGCCTTTTATTATTAGCTAATAGACACCCTCCCCCCCCCCATTGACCAATAGATGAATTTGATTGACGTGTATTAATTTTTGCTGAAATTTCTGTACAAGTGTTTCCACCCAATGAATGAATCTGCATTATTTTTGCATCACCTTTGTGTTTGGAAATTATTAGTATGTCCCTTTTTTTGTATGTGTCCATGTTTGAACCCTGAACTCTTTCAGTGCACGTTGAGTCGACCACACAGTGACGGTTACAGCCTGAAGTACATACCAGAAGAGATGCACGCTTACAGTCACAAGAGCTACTGAGTAGAGCTTGTGGTTGTTATTAGGCTAAACGGGGATGTAGAAATATTAAATTAGACTAGCATCTCCTGGCATGGTCAGAGCTATTTGGTGAGCAGAGTTGCAGTGATGCAGTATAGGCACAAGGTGGTGCTGTAACAGGTTTCTGAAAACATCTGCAGGATGCACAGTGCAAGCAATAAAGCCAAATAAATTTTACATGATGCCTCTCGTTTCCTTTCATGAAGCCCAACCTGTCTTTCTGTTCTTTTAAATTCTGTGACAGTGGAAAACTGTCAGAGTTGGAGGTGCCAAGAGAAACTCAATGTAATACCTGTCTATTAATTTGTAAGACCAACATTTTATACCAGTTTTAGAAAAGCAAACCTGGCTTTAGGGCCTCGAGAGATTTTCTTTTTAACCCACTGTTAAATGCGTCCAATAATGATAATTACAATAATTTCAATATTTCCCTTAAATGTGCCTTACTTTTTTCATCCAGATCCACGAGTTACTCTCCAGAAGAATTGTGAAAATGTTATTCCCTATCGCAATGTTAAAGAAATAAAAGAAAACACATCCTTCCACCAAGTTATGTGGTAATGAGCTTAGTTGCTTTTGTGTAATCTTGCTGACAAACAACAGACAAATGGACAGGTGTGAAAACAAACCTAAGCTGTTGGTGGAGGTAAAAAAAAAAATGAGTGAGAAAACACAGGAGGGAACAAAGCAGCTGAAAAGAAGAGAAAATGCCTGAAAGACTGTTTCACGACAGAAGAAGCTGAACAGACCAAACACCGGTGAAGTGGACTGGTCATCTGCTTTAAGCCTCATGTAAATAGTCGTATCAGTATAATTATTCAGCAAATCCCGCTGCGTTATATTGCGAAACATTGTGACAGATGGCGCCATGTGTAAAGAATGTGAACGTGCCAGAATCTTCACACAGGCACCGTCGCCTCCATCTTTTGTGTCAAACACTTGCTGCCGAGGTTGCACAACCGTCGACAGGAAATATGGGTCACACTGCGGGAATTAAGTCTTGTAAAGCGATCTTTATTGCATATGGATGATGTGGCCCTGCGTTGCACCCCCTCACCACTAATGTGATCTGACATGTAGATTACTAATGGCTGTACTTGCATCTGTCAACACACAGCTCTCATTAATCATGGGGGGCTGGGGGGGGGGACACTTCACTGCCAGCACCATTTCCACTGTTTTGTCAGGAGAGGAGTGGGAAAAAGAAGAAGACAAAAGGGGATTGGTTTGTTTTCTGCCTTCCTGCACTCAAGTGGATGGAATGAGACTTAATCAAAGTGGACTGACTTCACTTCCATCACCGGCTTTCTTCTGGGAGCAGCAAGCCCTGACACCAGGGACTTCCTGCAGCTTAATTCACCTGTCGTTAACTGAAACTTCAACTGTGTTTGGGTTTTTCTTTTGTTTAACGGCTGACAAGAAAAATCAGCAGAGACTTATTGTTAAAGCAGGACAGAGCGCGGAGGGAAGATGAGACACCCCCCCCCCACTCGCTGTGAAGTGCTCCCACTTGACTCCTCGCCTGTGAACATCCCCCTTCATTGCCACAGGCGTGCTGTGGGCCAGTGTCCAGGGGTTGTCTGTGTTTTGAGAGGAGCGTAAAACGTCACGACGACATACAGGTTAAGTGTTTTATTTAGAGGACGACAACATTTGGATATATCCACTTGATTTGTAGCCGCAGTAAAACATGCCGCAACACGGGGGCGGGGGCCCACCTCCGCTGGCTTTGACCAACTCTCACTACACAGCAGAATGGGACTGAGCTCCATACAGTGTCTGTTGGACCTTTACATGAAAGTAAACAAAAAGGAACCCACGTGGACATTTGATGTTGTTGGCAGAAGAACGTGTCGCGTCCCCCTCGATCAGCGCAGCCGGTGTGTCCATTTCAGAAAAGAAGATGCTTCGGAGAGTGTCCCTCTTAACACAGTTCAAGTATGCACATATGCGAGAAACCATTCACACGTTACCAACTAAAAGCAACATTTATAGCAGCAAACTGAGAACAGCTTTCAAACAGAAACACAAATAAACGGAGCAAAGTGAGACACTGGGAAGCAGGGATATGCCTCAGGACTATATATTTCTGCGAGTGAGTCCCCTACACATGAAATGTTGACTGAAATTCTGTGTCCCCGAGTCTTTGCGCCGCAGAGACGGCTGATCCGGTCGCTCAGACCAGTCCAGCTCCTCTCAGGCAGGTTCATGACGCATCTGTGGTGACATAGTGCTGTAATACTCCGCCCTTTTGAAACATTTCTACTCTTACCTGAACAGCAACAATGGATTAAGACACATTCACACGTCCACTTTGAGTGGACCTGAACTGAACTGCTTCGTAAAAACAACAAAAAGAAAAATGTGAATGGAGGATTTAGTCCAGGGCGAGCCCACGCTGCGGTACTTCATGCCAAGTCTGTGAGACCAGACGAGCACGGTCTGGATCACAAGTGCAAATCGAGCCCAGAAATTGAATCTGTAACTTTTTTTTTTTTTTTCCATTTTGTTCTTGTCAAGTCCCATCCAGGTTACAACCTACACTTCTAAATCAAGCCCTGTTGTGTGCGTAAGGGCAACGACCATTTTATGCTTCGTTCGAATGGACTGCAGAGTTAAACAGGTCGTCCACACACACTCGTACCTCCTCTGCACCACACACACCTCTCTTCTGTCGCCTGCTGTTAGGTTTATTGGATGTTTGTGTATGTGTGTGTAGAGGTGGGAATGGACAGGACATCTAGCAGCTCCTACAGCTGTTGAAATGTCTCCTAAGAGGGTTAATTATTTAAGTCCATAAACAAATCCAATAACTTCATCATTTCCTTTTTCTGCTCCGAACAATCTGGAGCTATTCCACTCTTTTCTGTTCTACCACTGCGCCTCCCTTCTATTTCCCTTCAACTTCTCAGTCTTTCTTCTTTTTTCTTTGAACTGTCTCACACGGTCGAGTTCAAGGACACAACACTGTACAACATGTGCGAAGGTGGTGTATGCCCTCTGCTCCTCTTCTCTTCTATCCATCTCTTCATTTGATTCTGTTCAGTTGCCAACTTATCCATTTTTAGGGGCAGCTCAGGTAAAAAAAAAAAAGAAGATCCTTCAGCTTCAACAATCCTGCCTCGGGATTGGCTAGAGGGTCCTGTCAGTCACGTGAGAGAGCCAATCAGTAGGTGGGCAGAGAGGAGACGGAGGGCTGCAGGGAGCCGGAGGAGTTTGAGCGTCTCATGTGAGGGAGGAGGTAGGTGTCCGAGCACAGTTGGTGAACGTCGAACCTGTCCTCCTTACGGTAGGCCAGACAGCGCCTGATGAACGCCTGCAGAGCACAGGAGGATTTCAGAGAGCGAGATGCAGAGTGTGTGTGTGTGTGTGTGTGTGTGTGTGTGTGTGTGTGTGTGCATGCATGCATGCAAGTACTCTTCATGTTTATCAAAAGATACAATACAGCAGAGAGTCTATGTTTGGTTTTGTCTCGTTTGGTGATAAAGACTACACCGTAAACTGTAATTCAGATGGTTGATGTGACTGAATTTTCTGACGACCTTCATACTTAATTTATACTATGTACATGCATATTAATAACATAACTAATTACAACACACCATGTCTCAGCTCATTTATGATTATGTCTTCTAATATTGGACAAAATGATGATTAACCATCAGACATTCTGCTCTTCTGTTTACACTGAAACGACCATCACCTCAATATCTCAGGTTTATTTTGCCGAATTAGCCAAATGTTTGAAATGACACAATAGTGCTGATTAATGACAGCAGTTTGGATCAATGTGAAGAAGAACATAGATTTTTCATGGTATTTAATCAAAGCAACACAAAGCAAAGAATACATCTTTAAATCATTCAGATGTTAAAGGAACTTGTAACAGGAAGGATGGTGCCTCTGTCATCCCCCCCCCCACAGTCTGAACCCCTGCACTTGGTACATCTCAAGGGCTTTAGCCTACATTTAGTTTATGTGGAATCACATCAACCAGATGCTGACTTGGAATGAATAAAGTAACATTTTAAGGTGAGTAGAAGATGCTATTTGCAGTAGATGGTGATTAAGCAGATCCAGAGGTTAACATGAGATGTCAAGCCTAAAGTAAAACAGGACACAATGGCCCTCTCCTTTAAGTGACTACACGTGTGTGTGTGTGTGTGTGTGTGTGTGTGTGTGTGTGTGTGTGTGTGTGTGTGTGTGTGTGTGTGTGTGTGTGTTACCTTGGCCTCTGTGCTGGCCTGTGGTTTTGCAGGAAACTGGACCTCTGTGGCTTTGAGGATGGTGTTTTCCTGAAGAATGTCTTGTTGAGACTGGTTGTGACCAAACGGCTGCGGAGAACAAGACGCTCACATGACCACAATACAAAGTCTTTTCCAATGCTTCATCTATCATCTACTGGTTCATGAACACTGTCTACAGATCTTATCTTCTACATTTAAAAGCAATGTCTCAAAGATGAACGGAAATGGAAATTAATAACATATTGTTAAAACCCACGTGCATCTGCGTTATTATTGTATCATAATTCCCAAATAGTTTAATTCATGTGCTCTTTCATAAGTGTAATGAGTCGTTTGTTGTATTGCTGTACCTTGCGTCCATAGAGGCACTGGAAGAAGATCACTCCCACGGACCAAACGTCCACCTTGTTGGAAATCTTAGGCGGCTCCTTCCCCACCACAAAACACTCGGGCGGGAGATACCTGGAAAGCACAGAATACTAACCATGTCACAAAAGAGTTCATGCATATTTTTTATTTATTTCATTGAACTGTAATTGAGGGAAAGGAAATGTTATAGGTAACTCTTCACTGCCAATAATAATGTCAGTAGTATAAGAGGAATGCGTGCTGAACCCTTCAGGTGTCCGACCAACATCCTACAGTATTACAAATTAAACTTTGCGGGTATGGGCAGGTTTTTTTTAAATGCAGGTAAACCTTTTTAAAAGGTGATTGATTTCTATCCATTTGCCAGTAGAGAAAATAGCCCCCGGTTTATACTCTGGTGAGTCACAAACATGGCAGAAACAGTCTCTCACTCTTTCAACTCGCTGTCTTGCCAGTGTTGCATTTTGTTTCCATGTACACAATGCGCCAAAGTAGGTTGGGATTTTGGTGTCTGCTTTCAGGGTTTGTGTCTTACCAGTAGGTACCAGCGCCCTGTGATGTGAGGTCCATCCCATCCACGCCGTAGTTATCATCGTCCATGATCTTCGACAGGCCAAAGTCTGTGATTTTGATTTCTCCACACGCAGTTCCGTCCACCAATAGGATGTTACCTGTGTACCACACAGCGAGACTCAGTTCAGGGTTTGACCCCAGGTAACGGAGTAAAGCTCTCAGCTCAACTGAAAAGATCTAAATGACTGATTTTATAAAAGTTTGCGCCCTCTTATAAGAAGATACAAATACTGCAAGCAACAAACTCTGTATTCAATTTAAAATTACCAAGATTAAACCATTTAACTAACACTTAAATGTATAATTCATCTTGACATAGAAACTGTTTTTTAATACTGGAAATGTGACCCACCAGGTTTGAGGTCGTAGTGGATGATGGGAGGTTTGATCTCATTGAGGTATCGCAGGGCGCTGACAATCTGCATGACGATGGAGCGAGCCTCCTTCTCTGACATCAGCTTGTTTTGTTTAAGATAGAAGTCCAGGTCGTTTCCTTCACAGAACTCCAGCACTGTACAGAACCTGTGGGAACAGAGGGCGGTGATGGACACACACAGGTCACATACAGGAGAGAAAGATCTAAATGATCAACTCAATGAGAACAAATAAAAATCCACAATAAAAAAAGTACTCAGTGACATCTGTGTGTGTATATAACGATGGCTACCAGTTTCTTTAACTCTTTTGGGTTTGGGTAACATAATCAAAACTTAACCAGTGTCAGGACATGCTTGTGCTGAATCACACATATTTCTTACCCCTGTGATATTCGCTCTAACTTGTAGCTCTGACGTCAAGCCCCGAGGCCGATTACAAACAACTTGTGCATTATTTGAAAATTCACTGTGCAGGGTCATCCTGGTTTGACTCTTACTGATGTGCAACCTGCTGCTTAAAACCAAAGTAAACAACGCTTTTTTAACCCAGGAACCCGAGGATATGTCGACCCAGCAGGGCGGCAGCTGGCAGAGGTCAGAGGTGACTCACGTGTCAGTATCCAGAGAGAAGTAGTCGTACAATTTCACTATTCTGGGATGGTCCAGCTGCTTGTGTATCCGGTACTCCCTGCATGCATGCCTGGAAGGAAATAAATGTCAAAGAAGTCAGTAGTGTGTGACTGCGGTGACACTTCGTCTTCGTGCGTCAGAATTTAACTGTTCGAGACGAGACCTACTTGTGATAATTCTCCTTCTTCTCCTCTCTCCAGTTCTTGTTGAGTTGGTGGATTTTAACAGCTGCATAACGCTGCTCAAACAGGTCAAAAGCCTGTGATTGATAAGAACACACACACATCACACACACACCTTTGTGTCTGCACATACTTTACACAGGGTGAAAGAACTGACAACAACTTGTGCCGCACTACAGTTGTTACCTTATAGACTTCACTGAAGCCACCCCTGCCCAGCAAGTGCAGCAGCAGGTACCTCTCATTCAGAGTAGGATGGTCTTTAAACCTGTGTGACGAGGAACATTCATGTTTAATATCATCAGGGAACATGAGGAGGAAACGCTCATCACCTTAAACTCGGAACTGATCTGGCAAATGCAATGTTGACTTTAAAACAACAGATCTGCAAAGAAAGACAATTGTATCGCTCCTCTGGATAAAAGCATAGTTTACATTCATTCATCCCTTGCTGTGTGTGGAGTGGACTTACGCCGAGCTGTCCTCATTGTTGATCCTCTTCAGCTCTCTGATGTGGAGGTTCCTCACCCGCTCCAAACGCTCCAGCTCCGCCTGAATCTCAGCTTCCTCCTACAACCACCAAGATGAGATGCAGCATTTCACATTTCAGTTTGTGTAGTGTTAAAATGTTTATAAAAGGAATCACATTTACTTATTCATTATTTATGCAATCAAACAATTTGCTGATAAATGAAGATGCCGTGGTTATTTAAAGCTGAATGTGGGAGTACTGCATCCAGCTCAGCTTTGACTGTTTTGATGCCATTTGATGATTTCACCGGTTATATTAAACGATGGCTTCATCTATACTAAAATTCCACGTCCCTGTCGCAAGTCCATGCAAAACAAAAAAACCTGGTCTTGCTTTTCACAATTATTTTTTTCAGTCATTAGATTTTTCTATTTCATGATGACACTTAATGAAATGTCTTCTGGTAATACACCTTTCTTATTGATTCTTTGTTTGACTGATAGACTCAATGATAATATAAATATTTTTACTGACCTTCTTCAGATGTCCAAGTCGGAGCTTAAAGATCTCTTCCTGCTCGTGGTACTCAGCCAGGGTCAATCTGTCAAAACATAAACAAGTCAAAACCCATAAAGAGAACAACAATATGAGCAAACACACTGTATTGGAAATATTCATTATGATCTACAGGAATTAATAAATTCTGTTCTATTTCACCTTGCAATTAGTTTCTAATCCTCCAGTTAGAAACAAAATGAGCACCTCTCACTCAGTTCTCAGTAAATTGAAAAGATAAAAGATGTAAAAAACAGCCCAAAACAATATAAACATCAGTTCTAGAATCCTCCAGTTTCACACTGACCATCATTTGTTTCAATAAACTTACAGCTGGGGCAGGGAGGGCTTGAGGAAGGGGTCCGAATCATTGCCATTGACCACCTTGGTTTTGCGCTGCTTGGGTTCAGAGGTGGAGGCCACCGAGAGGGAGGGGGACGCCGGGTTTGGAGGCTTCCTCTTGGCCAGCAGCTTCCTCTGTCGCTCTATGTCCTCTCTCTGCTGGTTTATACCCTCCTGTTGCCTGTAGAGAGTGGGACACAGAAGGAGAGGGCACGGGTCACATGGGAGATACAGGAGAAGGAGATAAACATCTTAAAATAAATTTTCTTCTGGTTGTTAAAAATAAAAGAAGGCGCTTTTTTAAATGATCCTGTGTATTTGGGACTCTTCAAATCCAATTATAATGCAGTGGCTCACTTGATCAGGTTCTGGAATGCATATCCATCAGTCCACTGCTCCGTGTAGGATGCTCCATGTCTGACGGTGGTGAAGTGACCGAGGCGGAGGCGATCCTGCATGCTCTTCTCACGACACGACTGCTTCTCCTGGGTGCTCTGTGCACGAGAACCAGGCAGGCAGACACACACGCACATAATGAGAAATGATGGGACAGTGAAGCTGAAGGTGTCTCTAAAGTAGCAACTAAAGAGAGTGTTTCTCATCTCTGCATTATATGTATATTACATTTACTATTGTGGCAGATACTTTTGTCCAAATCAGCGCACACACGAGGCACAATCCAAGCCAGATGAAGACAGATGACCCATGAAGAAAAATGGTTATCTTTTAATTACAAGGCTAAATATCCAGGCATTTTAAAGCCCCATGAAGCCACATATTACCAGAGCTTTACTGTCACTAGATGTGGACCAAAGCAAAGATAAAACACCAGAGAATATTGGACTAATTATGGGAAAGGTGTGACTGTGTTGGCACCATTTCTAGTGTGAGTTTAATGCTGCATTCACACCAAATGCCAAGCAAATTTTTGCGTTGCGTTACTTATGCAAGTTTGGCCGCAGGACAATATATGTTTACTGTAGGTGTTAAAATAACCCGTGAATATTTGCTCATTCTCCTCCAATGTGGAGGACTACACTCTGAAGTGACTAGAACTGCCAGGTAGCACTTGTTGTGGAAATGCTGGAGAATCCAGTGTTGTAGTGTGGGTCCACAAGACCATCCGGAGACTCAGGGAAATCAGGGAATTTCACCGTCTTCTCCAGGAGCTGCGTCCTGATGACTGCCTGAGGCTGACCAGTGGCCGGTTTGATGATCTGTTAGCTCGTATTGGTGTCTCAATGCTGATTGGCTTTCACGACATTGCATCATGCAAATTGTTTTGCTCTAATTAAAATATTTCCACTCGAGCAGGAAAGGCAAATGATGTGAATTTTGCGTCTTCTATTGAGTCACGTCATTCCTGCCAGGCGTAGTGAGCGGCATCTATTTCCATCTATTTTTGTATATAAATGCTTGCATAAAGAGTTTGCTCTGCATTTGGAGAGAATGCATCACAAGTCTGCACTTTATTAATACCTTTGGAAGTAAATCTTCAAATCTTCTACATGTTGTGAACACATTACATGTAGAAGACATTTTTTAATCAATTTAGTATCTCTGTTACATTCATACACGCTGGGTAGCTGTTAGTTTATTTGTCTCCCTCTTGGTAGCTTTAAATTTCAGATGCTGTGGTGTGATGACGAACATACCGTGGATATCCAAACGTGAGAATGCGAAAACAGACCTTTTCTATAAGCAATTTCTTGCTCATGGTGATGCACTTGTTGAGCCTCTCCTTGTATTTCTCCAGGAGTTTTTGCTGTTCATCAATCTGTCTCCGCAGGTCACAGTTCGCCTGTTAAAGACAATGGGGAGAGTAAGAAATAATGAGTACGACCGAATAATGAGGTGACATCCTCCAATCCAAGCATCCTATATCTCATCAAGACATGGGATATAGACAGTGAACTCACCCTGAGCAAGTCATCTATTCGCCCCTCTTTCTTTTCCAGGTCCAGACTCTTGTTGCTCTCCAGAGCAGCAAGTTTAATCCCTGTTAACTCCGTCTACGATGACCACACATACATGTACCAGTCAGATTGTGTATTAAGGGAATACTGTAAAATGTGGAAATTGTGAATACAAGTGTGTTTTTTGTGTGATTAACATTACCTGGACAAACTTGCTGGAGGACGCTTTAAGATTGTGTTCCCCAAAACACAGACTTGTAGGAGAGGAGCTATTCTGCCGGATCTACAGATACAGAGGTTTTGTTAAACCTTGTAGTTACACATACAACAGACACTCACATCCACGTCACATGCAAGTCATTCATCAGAAAGGTAAGGTAATTGTGTGACTTTCAAAAACTCACGATTGAGCCTGGAGCAGAGTGCGAGTTCTGTGGAGAGCGACGAGCTGATGGGAGGCCTCTGACTGGACTGGAACCATTTCCTCCCTGGAACTTTGCAGAAAAAAAGGATTGCATTGACTAAAGAATCACGTGCAAGCTGATAAAAATAGTGACATCTTTGCATAACACTAGTTGCTGTCATACTCACATCAAAGTAGTCGCTGATCTTGGGCCCACGTGTTGAGGTCTTCCCTGCAAAGAAATATGAACACATTTTAATGCAAGTAGCAGTAATAAATAATACGTTACACTGATCTTGTAGTGGTGTCAGTCATACCTTGACTACTCTCTGAGTAGGTGTCAGCTTTCCTTTTCCTCCCTCTGGACGATTCAGAGTGCTTCTTCTCTGGGGTCTGTAAATCAATAGGAAATAGAGGAGGAAACAAATGAGATATAAATCCCAGATGTTTTACCAAACTAAGCAGGATTCAGTGGTGGTGTATGGCAGGAGAGAGCAGCAGGAAGGAGAAGTACATACTGAGTAGGCGGGGGAGCTCCCTCTTTTCAAATCAGAGTTCTAGAAAGAGGAGAGAAGAGAGGAAGAGGTGGAGGTAGTTGGAAAGACAGAAAGGCGAGTGGGCCGTGCACCGAAAAAAAACTGTAGTAAATCTGCTTTTAACTTTGTAATGAAATGTGTAACATTTAATTGCGCTAAAAAGGGTCACTGTGTCTGCGTGTGTTACCTCTGACTCCTTGTCGCTGGACGAGCCCAGGCTGCCATAGCTGTGATTAGAGGACTCGTTGGCCAGGCCCTACACACAGAGACGATTAAATAAGTGAGCATATACAGTATAGTTTAGTCGGCGCAGGTATGTGATATATTTGAAGTTCTGTGACCTCACGAAATATAAACAACTTTGACACAAAGCCTAGAGGCAGGCCTCCAGTGTGCCACGTCTGAGAGGAATTGAGATCTTCACTTATTAGGCGTGTCACTTGGAAGTTTTCCATCAAACAAATATTTCCAGGAGGATGGTGTCCTTTTAAGGAAAACAGGAACTTGAACCTGCTTTTCCACCACAGGAACTAAGGTTAGTTTGTCATTTCCAGGGACCAAAAACTCCCCTGACTTTCTGATCTTCTCGGAGCTATCATCAAAGAGTTAGTCACTCATGATCACAAGCTTCGAGACTAATTCACCTTTTGTACAACATTTTTACTGCTTCAAGTAAGCTCTGCTTGTTGTTAGCATTATCATTGACTACTTTTACATGGACACCAATATTCTGATATGAACTTGATTAAGACAATAGTCTGAATTAGACTCTATCATATAGACCACATTTTCTGGAATGTACTTGGAATTAGCAATAATGGAATTAAGACATGTGGAATATTCTGACCTAAGTTTCATTATATTGACATGTAATTGCATTAAACCATCCTGTTGGAGTTTCCTCACCATTTTGCGACACTGACATACAGCAGTTACCAACTGCTTGTCGATGCACACCGTGGTTGTAATCAAGACAAAAATTAAAAGGGAGTTGTAGCAAGATACGGTACCATCGTACAATGAACTATTTCAGTTTTGGGTTTTGAAACTGGAGGAATAACGTCCGACGCAATGCCGTTGTGGACACAATGACATGAATCATGATCAGACTATGCTCCGTAACACGTAAACAGGAATACGAAAGGAATATTCTATTAGCAACTCATGTAAACACCATTATTAAAGTAGTGTCCCATCCAGAATGAGGTCAACAGTCGGAATATAGTTGTTCATATAAAGTTAGTCATAGTCTTTAGTCCGCAATTGAACTGTGTGTGTGTGTGACGCATCTGAAAAAACAAGGCGGGAGCATTTCTGAGCATCTGTTACCTTAGCACCTCCACTGGTGCTCCCAGTGCTGCCTCCTGTGTTGCCACTGACAGCTCCTGTAAACCTGGCCTCCAGCAGCTCCTGTCTCCTGGGGTCCAGGCTGTGCAGCTCCTCCATGGGGCCTGGTATGAGGTAGGGGTGGTGGGGGGCGGGGGCAACAGAGTAAGGTTACGACGCTTACATTATCACCATTACTAACAAACAGTAGTGCGTAGCAGTGTGAGGAATCTAAAAAACAAATATTCATGTAATGTACTGGAGGAGAATTTAAAAACTGAGCGCTACGAGGAGAGGAGGACAGTATCTGGGGGAGGATTAGAGAAAATTGGAGTGATCACTGGGATAAAAATAGAATATGGATTTAACTGTAGGTGCAGAAGGTAGCTCTTGAAAAGGTGCACTTCCATCCTATGATGGTAGATACTTAAGATGACACTGCATTTCTAACTTGAGCAGTAAGGTCATTCGGCCACTGGGGAGCCAGGATGGAGAAGAGTCGAGGCCAGCGAGTCCAACACGCACAATCTTCAACCAGCGCTTCTATTTTTCTCAGAGACTGCAACAGCGGCTTCTGTGCACAACGCTCTCACATTAACGGATCTCAAAACCTCTGGAACTATGCATCATCTGAGACCCTGGAAGATTTATCCTTGACATGCTGCAATGTAAATGGACATTTTGGGCCTTTCAGCGGCAGCATTGTGTCTAAAAGATGCTACAAATGAGCAACAGTGTCCATCATGCTGCTGAAACAGGAAACAGCCTTTAGTTTTAAAAGCCTGGTTTTACATTTTAATTTCCTCAGTATACACTCAGAGTTGCCGATGTCTGCGTGTTAAAACTTTACAGCTGTAAATCAGGAACACAATATAAAACCACTATAATACAACATATATGCTGCCTGGCTGGGCCCTGTCCCATGACGACCAGTTTCCAGGGAAAGACACACACACAGACACACACACAGACACACACAGACACACACAGATCCCGTGCTCCCTGCTGGGTGCTGCTGCTGTAAGTGTTAGTTTCCTTATTGGACATTTACTGGCTGTCATTATTACACAGCGTCTGGCACAGGGGCGAGCCCTAAAAGGCAGTATGGACATTATGAAACCCTTGTGCACAGAAACCGAGAGCTCACTACAAGGCCTGTGTGAGGTTACCTAAGGACAAGGCAGAGTGATCTGGCTTCTTTACATCTATAATGCTAGAGCTTCGTATTCCAGCAGTTCTCTGTGTCTAAGTGCATTAACACTTGAGGCTCTGAAGTTGGCACTGAGGTCAACAAACCAAACAACATCCTGGAGCAGTGATTTGAACTGTTCCTGACGACTTGTTAACACCACAGCTGTCGACATACATGTGTGAATAAACGTGTTATGGCCTATAACTGCCACACTTGGATTACATTGTTATAATCACATCACGTCCACAGTAAGTGACGCCGTCGAGAACACTGTAAAAGCAGACGCTTCCAAACTGAGCACAAAGTATGAAACGGGGCCTGTTCACAAGTTCACAGCAGCGGGGACATGCATCGCTGTGCATTCATGGCTCCGCTGCTTCGGTGTTTCCCTCACTCTGACTAGAGGCTGCTGTTAAGCGCTGGATGTTACAAACTGCCGTTAAAAACACAGTATTCGCACCGCGTCGTCACAACTAAGCAGGAGTCCTGTGGGCTGACACTGAACAAGGAGCTAGCGCTGCCTTTGTGCAGACACGATAGCCCGCTGCTACTCAGACTGGCCATCAACTCCACTGACAGCTGACGTTTGGCTTCCAATTCACGGCATCAGTGAACTTGACATCCATTTCTACTCCGCTACACGTTAGCTCGACACGGCCCCGACCCCCCACTTCTCCCCGCAGGGAACACACTTTCAGGGGAGCAGGGTCGGCGGTGCCCTCGGCGGGCTGGTATGTACCTTCCTTGGTCTTTGCGGTCGCCGTTATATGTTGTTGAGAAATCGTTGGGGACGAGGAGAGCTGCGACCAAGATGGCGTCGCCTCCAAACTTCCACCACCACTTCCACTGTTACTTTGGACACTCATGAAGCCACTTTACCGCCGAGAGGAGCCAGCGTTCACTCTGCCGTTTTACGGAAATCCCAAACTTGCGTCCATCGACACCTGCTGTCGCCGAACAGGCCCGGAAACGAGAGCTGGTCGGTTCTTCCGTTGCTAGACGCCTCGTTCGCTGCGACCCGAGCGGGTCCTGCGGAGGAGCGGCTTCTTCTTCACGGGCTCGCTGAGACGGATCCGGTGTAACCTTTGCATGATGACCGCACCGCACCGCACCGCACACACCGAAACGCAACGCACCGCGCGTCTCTCAGCATCCAGTGCGCGAGCGGAGGTTTGATTCCAGTAGGCGAGGCTATCGCGAGGCTGGCGCGCACCTAGCAGCGCGAGGGGGGATGGCATGACACCGACACACGCTGATCCTGGATCATTTTATCTTCCTCCACAGCAGCCCGAGGTTCAGTGTGGAGCGCAACCCTCCTCCTCCTCAGATCAGCCTGCTGTGCTGAGGAAAACAACCAAAAATGGCCGAAAGTTGCTGACTGCTTGACGAGCAGGAAGAGACGCACGCACGCACACACACACACACACACACACACACACACACACACACACACACACACACAGGCACGCACGCGCGGGTGCACAGTTCACTACACACGTTCAGACATACACACAATTGTATATATTTATATAAAATATGTTGTTTACATGTAATTACACATATATCTATTATCACAGTTTATAATATACAATAATATATCATATCATATAACACACTAATACAATTTAAATATGTACATTGTCAAAACAATATAAGAAAACAACAAGATATGTGTAAATATACATAAATTCACATACACACAGTGATGTCAATTGTATACATTAATTTATAGGGAATACAAATTTAGACCCCCCCCCACCCCCCACACACATATATATATATATATATGTTTATAAAATATATAGACATATATACAGACAAGCCTCATATACACTGAGTGTACACAAAGAGAGAGAGAGAGCGAGAGTGAGAGCGAGAGAGAGTGTGTGTGTGCGTGAGAGAGAGGGAGAGATACAAAGAAAGAGAGAGAGTGTGTGAGACAGAAATAGAGAGAGAGAGACAGAGTGAGAGAAAGAGAGAGAGTGTGTGTGAGAGACAGACAGACAGAGAGAGTGAGAGTGAGAGTGAGAGAGAGAGAGAGAGAGAGAGAGAGAGATGAGTGTGTGTCTGTGTGTGTGTGTGTATGTGTGTGTGTGTGTGTGTGTTAGGTACGGTCCTGATATGCTGTTTTTCAGTCTTGAAATACAAGTTGCAGGAAGGGGAGTGCAGGTGGGAGGATAGTGATGTGGTCTGGGCTATAGGGTCTTTTGTTCCAAATTTGGTGCAGTGCATCAAAATGCCGTCTTGTAGGGCAACACGCACACACACACACACACACACACACACACACACACACATATTGAGAGAGCTGAATGTTTGGCCTCTATTCTTAGATCCTTTCTAATTTACTTTAAATGTAATCAAATGTAATAAAACTTTCCCAATGATTTCCCTCTAATATTTGAAAAGTTATTTCTACTATAAATGTATTTCCTTTGATTAAAGAAAAATGACAGCAGTTTTGTAAAAGTGTCTTTTGTCTGTCAAAGCCCTGTTCTACTTGCAGCCAGCTTGCATCAGGAAATAGACTGAGGCACGGACGGTCACACTGCACCTCATATGCACCTGCCCATGGTAACCTGATTTTTTTGGTCACACGGTTCCCATGGTAACAGTGAAATAATCTTGACAGGCAATGAGGATGGTTGTATAAGCATCACACTACTACTGCTCCTGTCATATCGGGTATGAATTGGTGTGTTGTGAGCAAACATGTGACTGGTGACTGATATTCATGCAGCAGTCAGGACATTCCCAGAGTATCAAATGTCTCTGGGAAAACTGGGACTGTTGGCTGACATCTTGAAAACTACCCTCACTCGTGAGTAAGATGTGGCCTACAACAGTGTGGGCCCTTTGAATTGTACCATTAACGGTTTGAAAATAAAGTCAGAGTAAAGAGGTCCAGTCATAAATTGCACAAGATATGATGTTTCACCACAATGTGATCACAGGTTTATTGGAAGAATAAATAAAAAATGACCCTTCAGGTAAGTCACTCTTAGATTGAAAACTTCAGATGACAGTGACAGTGTTTATCCATGATAGTTGGTTCAGTTATATTTTGCAGATGTAATCTTTGACAGGCCTTTGGAATAATATTTTATACATGTGCCATATGCAAAATGCCATACATGCTATATGAAGTTTAAGAATAGCCAGACCCCTGCCCATCAGTTATAATTAGTATAAAGAAATGAAGTATTTGGAGATACAGGTTGAGTGTAGTATTATAATAAACTATGTTTTTTACTATTCACACCTCCTGTCTTCAGAGCACACAGTTTAATCTGTAGCTAATCACATTTATTACAACTTCATTCCACTCAGCTGTCCACGAGTGAGCCATGTCAGCACATACTGCCCTGGAATCCAGAAACGCCATGTAGAGCTAAAAGGAATGCAGCCATCACTCATGTTATTAATACAACCTCTGTGGTTCCTGCATAACGTGTCAGATGGCTGTGGAGAGAATGACTTATGCTCCACTTAACTTGTTTTTTCTTTGTTTGCTTTTGGCTGCTGCCTTTTTTCTGAATATTTTCTGAAAGGAAACAACTTCACCCTGCAAACAACATGTGATAATATTACAAACATTGACATTCAGTTTGACTCAACTCACACTGCTCACATTAATCCAATGGCAAAACACCCACTGTCCAACAACACATCAATCCAATCATCAAAACGTGTAATTCATTATTGTATTTTATTAGATAATACACTGTATCTACAAAAACAAACCACATATAGCACACATATGTTGTTTAGAAAATTCCTCTAGGGCCTTAGTAGGCATTACTTATATATTCTACTCTATTCTATAAACATTGATGCACCTCTCCACTTCTGCTAAACATCTCTTCATTTTTCCTCACTCTGGTCAAGGGTTAATGGCAGAGGATTTCACAACTTGTTTAACCCCATGAGACGATTTCTGATTTGTGAATATGGGCTATATGAATACAATTTGATTGATCAATATACGTTAGCCATGGACAGAAATTTATCTCAACTTCTCTTTAGCCAATAAGAAATGTACTAAATTTTTCCTCAGTCGCTTACAATGATAAAATCAGAAAATTATTTTTGTCTTATTGTGTTGTATTGATTGAAAGGGAAATAATTATATATTTAGGCAGACATGCTGTTAAAATATATTTTTTTATTAAAATTTGAGAGAAATTGAAGCTAAAATAAGAGGTTAACCTAGCACAGCTCAGAAAATAAAATGATAAAGTAGGATGATAGATTTGATTTTCTATGACTACAACAGCTATTTATTTATACGGTAGATGAAAGACTAAAGGTTGGACATGTTAAAGTTTAATCTCACAAAACTTAAACAAATCTCTAAGGATCATTTATTAATGATCATTAACAGTTCTCACAATGACACAAGAAAAGAATAGTAATCAAGACAAATAAAGAGGAATGGTTAATTGTCTCTGTATGTTGGCGACCTGTCCAGAATATACCGCACCTACCCCCCCCCCCAGCTCCCCCAGCTCCCCCTCGACCCTCGAAGGATAAACAGAGTAGATAATGGATGCATGGATAGATGGACTGTCAATTATTTAGCAGAATTGATTTCCTTTTTGCTATTTAAAGCATTGGCCAACAAATATATGAATGTAAAGAAATTAATTAAGAGTGCATATAAACCACAACGGTTCAGTCTGAAGTCGTGAAGCCTCAAGAAAAGATGTGGTTCCTCGGTCGGAAGGTTTGTCTCTGCCTCTCATACATGCTGATGTATGATCTGAGAAGGTCCTCCATTGTGGTAGCCTGTAAAAGAAGGGAAGTGATGTCCTTCATTTCGTAATCACCAATCTCAAAGGGGATCGTTACGACCTATGGACAAACTGATCTAGAGAATAACATATACTGGCAAAAAATATTTTCACAGTATCAAAAGTGAAATTTATACACCTGACTCTTACCTGTAATGTTTCACAGACGAACTTGTTTTCCCTCACCAGGGTGCCGATGGCCATCTGGAAGACGTTGCCTTTGCTGCGGTACTCAGTGATGCGGCTGAACGGGTGCATGACCAGCAGCTCCTGAAACATTTACATTATGTTTAAGCAGCATCAAGATGAGATGTAGTGTAACCAGTAAACACAAACCACAACAGTAAATAATGAGATGAAAAGAGAAGGACTAAACAACAATATAACATATAACATTATTCAATGTTCAAGGACACTAATTAATAATAATAATAAATAATAATAATAATAATAAAACATATGTGTTATATCAGGCTAATTACTGGACATACCTTGTTCTTTGGGTCTATTATGCTTACGCCTTGTTTGCTGATGGCAATCCAAACTATTTGTGGGTAGCTAGATTCACACGTTTGCTGCAAATGAAATCATACATAAAGTGACTAAACATTTCCTCAATAGTTGTCTGCAAACTTTGCCTTCACTTCACCCTGATCGCTCACTTTCACTTCAAAGAAGGCACAGCCGAAAGTTGGCCATTTGGAGATGGCTGTAAGGAAGGCGATTTTGGCCTCCTGCACCGTGATCCCGCTCTGCTTGTTGTAGGAGGAGATGATGTTCTGCATGTAGAGGAGAAAAAAGGAAAAACTGTGAGTGAACAATGGAAACTGTCATGTAAAAACTCTGCCAATCCCACTCCCAAACACGTTTTGATGTATTTATATTAAGAAAATCAACTTTTACCCTTTTCCAGTCTTCAGGAGACATCATTTTGATCTGGTCTTCAGGAACCAGGTCCTTCAGCATCCTGGGGATCATGACAAACTGGGACCTGTCTGAATCCACTTTGCATCTGAACAGCAGCCCACCCAGGGTGATCATGTCCTCTTTGGTGCAACTGTGGTATCCCCGCAGGTACTTAGGCAGCTCCTGCATGGAAACAGAACAGAGGAGGTGCACCATGATGATTCGACTTGTTGAAAAGAAGAGAAAAAACATCACTCACGGTTGCGTGTAATTGTAAGTTGGACACTGTACCTGTGGAAAATGGAAGATGAGGTCTGCGATCTGGTCTTTGCCCGGATTCACATTGAACCAGAGCTTCCTCTTCAATATCACCAGGAAGGGAATGTTGACCTGGTTACCTTAGAAAAAACAAAACTTGAAATATGAAGATGAGCTGAGGGGTAGAGTGGTCGTCCTCCAACCTGAAGGTCGGCAATTCGATCCCCAGTCTTCCCCATCTGCATGCCGAAGTGTCCTTTGGCAAGATGCTGAACCCTGAATTGCCCCCCATAGAACAACAAAGTGCTGCTAATAGATGCACTGTATGAATGTGTGTGTGAGTGGGTGAATGTAAAACTGTACTGTAAAGCGCTTTGAGTGGTCATCAAGACTAGAAAAGCGCTATATAAATACAAAACCACTTACCATTTACCATTTACATGCAAAAACTGGAGGTGTTAGCATGATGCATTACCTTCTCTCGCTCTCTTTGATTTCTTAGGGAAGTCTGACGTCTGCCTCAAACTATCAAAGAAATATTTCTGCTCATCCAAGCTCACGATCTACAAACAGAAAAAAGAGAACAGCACTGATATGCTATGCCTAGATATCATAATTAGTATGTGTGAGAAAAATTAAATGAGGAAGTAGAGATTGAAATTTATAATTTAATTGTCTTAACTGTTTGTTTTAACTTAAGAATTAGTAATTTCATCAGTTTGAACCAGACCACAAAATGTCCCCTTATCCTTCATTGGAATCTGTATGAATCTTCATCTCTTCTGTCACATCTAAATGAAACAATTGGCTTGAAAGAAGGAATCTTAAGAACATGAATATCACCCAACAGCACCTTGTCCGATGTTTTCAGGTAGAGGCCAAACCCTTCAGCTGAGCTCAGGTTGAGGTGAGAGGCAACACTGCAGCACAGGTCTTTGATCGAGGTTGTAGATGTTACCTCGATTATCTGGATGACAGCAAGGACAGTAGCAAATCAAAATATGAGGCCTAATGATATTCAAATTAAAGCAATAGTTTTACATTTTGGGAAATTGACTTATTTGCTGTCATGTCGGAGATTAGATAAGAAGATTGGTACCACTCCCATACCCTGTACCATGTGTGGTCATTATGTAGCTGGAGCTAACCTGCTGCTGGCTACTGGTACATATTTTACATTCATCATGACATAAGTACTGTGTATGAGAGCGGTTAAACTATCTCTTAAATTTCTAGACAATGAATCCTAAAATATCCTTGAAAAGATCCCAGAAAAATAATATGTTAAAAAAAAGGAACAAAGCAGAACTAGTGAGAAACAGTGTTTGGTTCCAATTCCCTTCCACTGGTGAAATGAAAGATGTAATTCAATTAATATCAATGTCATAATCAATTTTCCCAGAGCTAAAACAGAGTCGGATGGATGGATTGATCTTTTCCCAGTGTCGAGAGGACAGTGCTGTGTCTTACTTCATCCGTGTCGTTTGGAAAATGGACTTTATGGAAGATCATGTCGCTGTTCTGTAGGATGGCGTCCACTTCGACCTGATGGGGAGGAAGCTTCCTGGGCTCCTTTCTGAGGGAAGAGAGCACTCAGATAAATGAATATACTGTATATAAATATTACACATACTTGAAATAAAAGATTTTAAACTGCACAACTTGATCAAAACTAGACCTTCATCAGGCAAACATTTTGTGACCATGAGAAGTCATCTTAAATTGGGAGTGGCTAAGGACGGCCAATCACATTCCTGAAAAATAGCAGGTTTGATTTGCAAGTGATGCTGCAGAAATGCATTCATATGGCAGGTACACCAGTCATTTAAATTATAAAGCATCATCATCATGTGAAAAATAAAACCAGGCCTCACAAAAATACAATAAATTCTATGAATATAAAACTGCACAAATTGAAATTAAAGTTTCAAAAGAGAAATTGATACCAAAATTGTTTCCTATGTAAAATATTTGAGTGCTATAACTTCAGTGGAATTAAAATGTAAAGATGATCTACACAGCAGTGATTACATTTCACATTGAGGTATTCAGTTGGTGCTCAGATTCAAATAGGAAATTATTTGATTAAATTTTGTATCCCTTTAACTAACTTTTGTCTCATATATATATTCTGTCTGACTTCCACCGAATATTTTCTAAGTTAAATTCAAGCCTTTCTAAGAATTTTTGAAACCACACAGAATAAATGTTGTGCTTCTTAAAAAAAAAACTATGAAAGGTGCATAACAATAATCCCTGAATATTACTAAATGGATCCATCCTGTTCCTGAATTCGTGGCATAAAATAGAGGGATAATATTGAATATCTTTTAAACTTGATGGAAGAATTTTGACTTTTGAGGCCTAGGGAGACCATGTAGGAGCCAGCATTTCTTGTGTATTTGAGACGAGACGTCAGGACCTGAGCATATTTTATATGTTTCTTTCTTAATATGTCACTTGTAAGTCCACCAAATTTGTAGCTAAACTTTAAATACAATTTACCCCTTTAAATGATATAAGGACTAAGATATAAATATTATTCGAATTTAGCTCAGTAGTGTCATTATTATCTTCATCTGACAACTCATTTTTCAATCTTCAAAGAAGAAGTATGTTAGTTAGTTAGTTTCTGTTGCAGACCAGTAACCAACACCTTTCACAGTACATTGCTGTGTAATCAATGATTTTTGACCTGCACATCTCCTGCACCCTCTTCAGACAGACATCTGACAGCGGGTCTCTGGGCCGCGACTCCAGGAAGTTCTGAGTGTGTCTCAACAAACTCTGACTGGGTGGGAACAAGCCTGAACACAGCCACATCAGCTGCCACCCACGCTCCAGACTCAGCCTGAGAGCAAGAGAGAGGGGAAAAACACATTGAGGCTTTTCAAATCTTGGCTTTTGATTTTTCCTTAAATTCTTTTAAGTAGAAACATGCACGCTGAGGCCGCACCTGCTGTTGTTGCCGGTCATCTGTCTCATAATCTGGCAGTAGATCTCATCCTGCAGGGCCTCATACTGCGTCGCCGGACCAAAGATCTGGTCCGTCAGCTCCACAGAGCTGCGGGCATGTTTAACGGGGTAGTCACCCATATACTTCAGGATAGGTAGCAGCTTAGGTCAAGGACTCACACAAACTCACCTTTTACATTTTGTATACAGGCAGTCACTGTTTAGAAGTAAAGATTACAGATGAATTGATCAAAAATAAATATAACGCAAGGCTCAGATGTTGATGAAGGATTAAGTGTTTCTGCACCATCTAAAAAAGGAAAGCACATTTATCAGAGGATATAAATGGAGGCGTTGCAGGCCAGGGAGCTGAGTTCAGAGTTGCGGACCAGACCCCTCATCAGTGGCTGCTTGAGAGGTTCTCTGGAACAGGCCCACAGTTTCTCTTTACTTAAACCTTTGTATTGACCCTGACGACCCACGTCTTTCCCCACAGTCCTGTGTCAGACAGGGACCACAGTGAGAACAGATCAGAGAAATTAGTTGACTATTAGTTATATTTAAAAAAAAAGAAGATTGCATCATCTAGGTGAATATCTGAATAGTCAACATGTCAAAAGTCCCAAATTCACACAGATTTGTTAATTTTTATTTATTTCGAACATGTAAATAAAAGAGTGAAACTATACAAATATTGAATATAATTTATTACCTGAAGTTCTCGACTGCAAACTCTTTCAGTGAGACAGGAGCCACGGTTTCATCTCTCTGCGGGGCGCTTTGTGCAGTTGAACGTTTCTTCTGGTCTGGACTGAGAAGTTCCTGAGGGGATCAGAGGCAGTTCATCAGTTACACCACAGGGGACGCTCGTAGGGATTATCATACGCGGATCCACTGCTGCACACTGGACTAAAACGTATGAGAGCTAAAGGAAACTCTACCAGCGTCTCTTCAGGAGGCCTTGTGAGAGTTGGCAGAAACTGCACTGTGTCCCTATGGGCTCTAACGCTGCTGCCAGTCCGCTGGTTATTTGCTCTGATCCAGGTTTCTTTAAGAGAATAATCGTCATCTTTTTCTACCAGCAGGAGGTCGCCACGTTTACAGTCGAGCACCATGGGGTCATCTGTAGGAGAGGAGAGACACAGTCGTGAGAGTTTAGTTGCATGGTGAGCTTTGTTTTCCTGAGAGCTAAGACATAAATAGATAGGTGCATTTTTATATATTTACACCGTCTAATGTGCAGGTGTGTGTGAGCTCACTGTTCCATCCTGTACAAACTATAAACTCCTACCTGGTCTGTTGACGTCCTGCTGAGCCAGAGCATACACCGAGCGCTGCCTCAGCCCCTCCAGGTTACTCTCTATAAGTGCACCCATCTCCACAGCCTCCCCACACCTTAGGACAAAGTCTCCTTGGATTGTGGACAAATTCACTGATGGGGCACTGGCAGGGCAGATTTTGAATATTAGAGTTTAATTGTAAGATTCACAATGCTTTCGAAGGGAGTATACTCATGGAAAGTAAAGTTTACCCATACTTCATTATGTTTACGTCCTTCACTTCCAGGTAAGAAAGCTCCAAGAGTCTCTTTTCTTTTTCATCCATGAAGAAGATGCCTTTCCAGTTTACAGCCACAACAAAGTTGCTTTTGGCCAAAGGAGGTCCTGTTGACATATATATGAATACAAAGGTTTCAAGAACAAGGTTGTAAATCATCTGCCATTTCCTAATTGTAACCGGAAACCCCAGTTCAAAGGTGAATCTACTGTACATTGGTGTTGTTTAGCCTCTTACAACATTAAAACATAACCCACTTCTAGGTAATAATTTCAAAGCATTTTAGGTCACAGGCGGGCAAAGAAGAATGGAAGTACATCAAGACCTCCCTGGATATTGAGGAAATTACTTTGAGCATTGTACGTTGACTAACCTGACAACATTGTAACTTCATAAAACTTGGAGAAGTGCAGCGGCCATTTCTCCCGGGCACTGTCGACCAGCGCCCCTTTAACACTTTCTTTGCTCTGGTTCCCGTTGACATAAGGACCCTGTATTGAGTCCAGCATATAAGATTTACTATGAGGTGCCTCAGCTTTATTGTGCTCAGTAAAATACAGTAAAATGATAAAAAACATATTTCAGGCAAACTCCTTTTGCCCCTTTGTTTAACTGCATGGCACTGTACCTGTAAATGTGCTGAGCTGATGAGTTGGATCCATTTTCCCATAGATTTGTTCTCAATCAGTGGTGTGGCAATGCACCCCTCTACCACGCTGTGGACATTCTCTCTGCTGTGGTCAGAGCCAAACTGGATGTAATAGTGCTTAGCTGCCAGCTGGACATATTCATCCTCCTGAGAGAAAGAAAATAATGTTTATTGGAAGCATTTCACACAGTCTGGTGTCTTAGATATTAATAGCAATTTAAATACATACAATAGGAAATATAGTCCCCAAAAGATGTACCTGAGTAACGCAGGTATCTTAAAAATCCATGTTAATATTAAGAACAGTGGAGATGTCAGGAATAAAGAAAATACTCTGGAACACGAAAAATTCATTTCTTTTAGCTTTTGTATTTATTAATTTCTTTAAAGCTGTATAAAATGTTTTTTAGCCACTTGGGGGAAGCAGAAACAAGCTGTAAAATCAGCATAATATGCTGCAACATTATTGATTCTTCACGTCTAACTGACTAATGGGAGGTTTCAGGTACTTCATCTCTGTGGGTCTTTACCTGCGTTTAGAGACGTTATGTTAAACAGGCAGGTCATTAAACCCTCTAAACGACTCAACACAGGTACACACCCATAGAGATTAAATACCTCATACACTTGTACAACTTCTGAAGAGTTTCACTGCAGAGCCTTACCTTCTGACTGACGTACTCTCCCGACTTGATTTCCTTGATGACCTGCCTGTAAATCAGATCTGTGCTGATCGCGTCTATCGAGCAGTCGTGCCACGGTGTGAACAGTTCCTTGCGGATGGAGAGACTCCAGGGGGTGTCCTTCTCCTCTTTGCCTTGCCTCTTCATCTCTTGCTCACACTGAGATACCGCATCCAACACATGCTTCCCACAGCTGCCCAAAGACCACATCTGGAGATGAGACACCAACAGGGTTTGAATTAATGCGGTTCTCTATTATTAGCACTAATCAAACACATTTTTAAGAGTTGTGGATTTTTTAAAACTCTGTGAGTAAAGCTGACCTTTTCATAGAAGCTGATGTACAAGGAGAATCCATAGGTGTCTTTGAGACCCATCTCTAGAGCCACAGCTTGACAGATTTCAGCAGAGGTGGAGGCTGATTCCATATGAACACTGATAGTGCGGCCGTCCATTAGAGTCACAGACACATCTATGGGCTTCTTGGACTTGGCAGCCTGTCAGTGGAGGGAAGGAGGATGAGACTGGATTGAAAACAAGCCAGTAACTTGGGGACTAAAGCTAAAAGAACTAAGTGATCCTGCTTATTCGTCACAGAAAATGCAAATCAGAACATCTCTGAATAATTACAATAAAACTGGGGACCAAGAAATTATTGTGGAGGAAAAACAGTTGTCATTACAACAAAACAAAAATTAAATCAAACATTTTCACCTGTAGCTCTATCCAACAGGGCAACTCTTTCCTTTCTCCGTTGGCTAATATATGACGCAGCCGCTCAGTACAATATGCTCCATATCCATCCGGCCCCCTGCAGAGAAACTTCTCCAAAAACTGTGGAGCAAAGAAGAAAAGAAGAAGGTAACAGTGTTACAAATCCTTGGGAGAGAGAGATAAACAACGAGACATAAACAATTAAAATTACCAAAAAAAACATTGTATATTTACCAAACAAGCACAAAACTTATTTGAAGGAAACATGGGGTTATCTTAAATAAATAAGTACATTTTTATCTTATGATAGTTTTTGTTTTATCCTGTATATATAATAGAGTGTATATAAAGATGGACAAGGTGTCACAACTTCCTCCCACTATCCAGAAATGAGGCGAAAATATCAGTGCAAATACATCAATGTGATAAAAACTACTTAAAATTACAGAAACCATTTCTAAGAAAAAGTAATTTTTTGGCATCACTTCTGTCTGTCCATCTTTATAGGTTCTTAGTAAAAACTGATGTTTATCTAAGTTTTACGACAATAACCCTGTTACCTTAATCTTATCTAATCTTACTACTTTGATCACGGAAATAGAGCAGGGTGTCATGGCCAACTGAGTGAGGTAACAGTTTATCATCCATTTAATGATTATCTTGCAAAAGCAACCCCTGATATTTGAATAACTTGCAGAATGGTTCCCTTTGCATTCTTCAATTTCCCACCGTGCTGCCAACAGGAAAACAGGTCTGGTCTCTACAGACATTGTTTTTTCAAGGCAAACTGTTGCGCAACTGAATGACTTGCTGCACACTGACCTTCACGAACAGGTCTGTCGGAGGGAAGATCCCAAGACAGATGGAGAGGAGGGTCCAGCCTTGCATACGGCTCTTCCTGTTGTTGTTGAACACCAGCTGCTTACAGATCTGGCAGTAAATCTCATCTCTACACAGAAGAGAAACACAGAAAGAAAACAGTAAGAACCACAGATAACATGTGAAGAACTAAACAATGAGTGCAATGTTGAATGTATTTACACAGGAACGATTAATTGTAATTATAGACACACACTGGAATAAAATAATCCAAATATCTTGAAGATATCATCAAAATAAAAGATTAACCACATGCATTTTACTCTGGCTTCTATTTTTTAATGGTTTCTAATGTATTTTTTCTGATACAAATGTAAACCAACGTTGTACATGTGCATTCACATATTTTTGTTCAGTTTTTCCCGTGTAAATGTTTACTGCAGCTTTACCGTATGTCTCGTCTGGACAGAGCATATCCAACGATGATGTGCAGTTTTTCTAGTGATGACAGTGGCCGATCCAACGTTGGACCTTCTCCAATCAAAATGTCCCCGTCTTCCGTCACGTTCTCTGGCTGGTTTAGATATCAACAATAAGAAGAATTTGTTTTATTTTATTATAAACAAAAAGAGCAACACACAGACTGAATAATAAATAGTGTTATTTATCAAACACCCCATATTATCAAACACATCATAGTGACATTAGTGCTAACCTCCTCAAGGATGGTTGACGCTCTTCTGCTGGCAGCTCCAAGCTTCTTCTTGTTCTTCCTCAGTATTTTCTACTCAGAAAAGGTTATTTTAGATCATTAGAAGAAAGACTGATGACTCATGTTTGACTTTTAGGATCTTCTATATTATGCAGTAGCAGAAAATAAGCTGTTAGCAGTAAAATCAGGTCGATAAATAGATAGACAGATAGATAGATAGATATAGAGAGATAGATAGAGAGAGGGTGACAGCAATTCTAACCTTTCATTAATGTGCTGTTGGAATGGGTGACGCAAGTAGAGGGAGATAAATTGGGATGCCGTGTGAGGCATCTTCAGACTTGGGGGTGACAATTGGTCACCTCTCCCTCACCTTGCGTGACCTGATCTGCCATGCTGATAGACTCTGACCAGAAAAGACTGAATGCTGTCATAAACTCAAATGGTGCATATTTATGCAACCAGGTAATCGTAAGGTTTGTTTTTCAGTTGAATTGTACAGGTTATAGGTCACATTAAAGGTGGGACAACTTCTGATATGATTTATCTTGGTCTAATCTTTTACATCACAACAACATGGCATTTTAAAAGGAGTGTGTAGACATTTAATATCAAGTGTAGATAGATAAACAAAGTGCGTACTAGCCCCAGGCAACTGCCTGCATTGCCTACCCTGTTGCAACGCCCCTGCTGGTGGGCCACAAGGTTTTAACAATTGATTATAATGCTAATTATAATGATTATAATGCTACTGTGAATGGTTTCTACTTAGCTATAGACATGTGTCATTTCTATCAGTATTGAGTGGTTTAGTATCCCACAATTCAGGTAATAGGTCTGCATTTGATCCCTTTCACACTTTTTATTCTAAGAAACATTCAATTAAGGGTGACTGCATGTTTTGGAGATATTTGAATGTCTGGTTGCCATTGATTCAGCTTCTCTTTGATAATAAAGCGTGAAATCCATGAAATTTGGAAGACCATGACCTCAATGACTGAGAGTCTTTACATACGTTCCTTATTTTAAATTTATTGAAAATAGTAAAACAGCACACTGCCAGAAAGACTGGAATTCTGCAGTGTCACTAGTATACCAGTCCTATATAATTTAAATGTCCCCAGGAGACAGCTTTTTGCACTTTGCAATCCTGTGTGCTAACGTATTGTTGTGCTATGCTTTTTCATAGTATGTAATGTTCTGACTACTCTACCTGGTCAAGTCCCACCAGGCTGCTCAGCCTCCGGCCCTGCCTGTGAGGCAGACGGTTTATGAGGGTGCTGGACGCTTGAGATGTTGCATCCAGAGATTTGGGCTCTGGTATGTCCTCCATGAACCGAAGAATAATCCACCACACGGTCAGACAGGCCTGGAGGAGAACGACAGGAGAAACTGAGCGTGAGGAAGAATATTTTGGAATTGAAAGTAAGAAGATCTCGGTCCTCTTACCAGTACATCGCCCTCATCATCATGGGGCAGAAGGGGCTGCTTGAGTCTTTGGTTGATGTGCGTGTGAGAGATGTTGCTCTGGAAGTGAAGGATGCTGAATCTGAATAATGAAAACTCGTCACTTTCGTCATCAAAGTCGTCGTCATCATCTTCTTCCATTGGTGGGGTAGGGGGGGCCGGTAACGGAGCGACCATTTCCAAATCCGACCATGAGGTTTCACTAGAGGTTTCCTCTGCTGGCTCTTGTAGGGTTCGCCACTTCTTGACAGTCAAAGTAATTAGAGTTTCATTCAGTACAATTAAAATGTAAGATACATAAGAGATGTATAAATATCAATTTAACAGATCACATGACAGAATTACTTGCTAACCTCAAACTCATCTGATTCTAATGCTTTTTGTTGCACCACTTCCACAGCAGGTGCAGGCTGAAAATCATATGCGTTTGCCTCTGAACCCTGTTCAGTAGCTGACTCAGTTTCAGGTGCCGACTCTGACTCCGACTCCGACTCCAGCTCCAGCTCCAGCTCCTGCTCCTGCTCCTGCTCCTGCTCCTGCTCCTGCTCCTGCTCCTGCTCCTGCTCAAGCTCCTCGTCAGCTGACTGCGATGCAGAGGCAAGGTCGTCCAGTCCCTGCTGAAGGGCTATGGCTAATTGGTCCAAGCGCTCTTTCTCCAGGCGTGAAGAGAAGGCCTGTGATGGGTTTGCGAGGAGAGAGGATGTAGATTTAGACATAAGCGAATATAAATATAGAAAGAGGGGGTACAATGTTTTATATTAAGAATACAACACCACACACCAATTTATTGACATTCATCACTTCATTGTATTTCTAGATTCAGGACTTTCAGCACTTACATCATCCCTCATTTTCTGAACTGTTCTTCGGGCCAGGAGTTTTCTGGTTTGAGCCTGCAGCAGTATGGCTGCCTCTCTTTTTTGCCTCCAGCTCTTCCTCATCTGGTAGCCTCGCACCTACAGTTTTATCATGAATGATTTTGTGATGCAAATGGAGCTAATTAACAATAGTATTGACTCTCTATAATAATAAGCAGAAACAGTGTAGGATACATTTACCATTATATAAAATATTACTGAAATTGATATTGATGAAAAATATCCATGAACTATTTGTTCAAGATTCAAAATTTCCAGATTGTACCGACATTGTAACGACACGTCATACAATTAATAAAACAATTATAAAATGTATCAATATTAATCACTAATAGCTAAAATCCAAATAGATTTAAATACACTGAATTATTAAAGTATATAACAGAAAATCATGTTCTTAAAATTACAATCCTACAACCACGCACACACGCACACACGCACACACACACACACACACACACACACACACACACACACACACACACACACAGACACAGACCCACCACACACACACACATACATAATGTAACCTGGGACATCCAAAATGACCCATTAAGTGTTACACAGCAGTGTGTACAGTACATGCCTGTGTTTGTATGGTGAGCGCTGCTGCACACTGTCTTTGGTACTGTAACCGGAGTTTCCGACTACGGATCACTGATGCCAGCCGCTCATAGCCGCGCTTGAGCTGGAAAAACAAGAGTGGAAACAAAGGTACCTGAATTCCAGTCTCTTATACATTTACCAGATACATGCTGTGACTTCTATCAGACGTTATTAAGCATCAGAACTGTCTTTGTACTTTCTCTTCTCTGTAAGCTCTCCAATGCTTCTGCAACACCACGGCTGCCCGTCGCTTCTTCAGAAAAGACTTTCTAGAAAATAGGAAAATGAAAGTCTTAGAGAAAAAAAATGAACACACTCATCAACCAACTTTTTCTGTGTTAGCATAGGTTAATCATAAAGGTTCTATATACCCTATTTATTTGATTGATTTTGCAATAAAATATAATTATGTGCAGCTACAGTGAGCACATACCTCTTATTACAGGTTGAGGTAAAAAATAATGAATTTCAGTTCACAATATCATGATGTTCTTGCCCCTGTCCATTTGTTTGTTTGTTTGTTTGTTTCACAGCAGAGGTACGCAAAAACTAGAGAACAGATTTCCATTTCAATATGGGGCAGATCCAGGAATTTTTTATAAATAGTTTTCTTTGTTATTGCGAGGTTTGCGAATCCAGAATGGATCTTATTTTAAAAAAGCATGCATATTTAGAGGGCTGATATCTATGAGTGTGTGCAGTGTTGGGCAATAGTGAAGGTATGTTGTACTGTTCTTCGAGTTTAATGTGTATTCTCAGAAACTGTACCTGTGTTTGTGTCCGAGCAGGACCCTCTGGATAATCAAAGCTATCCTGCTGAGTTCTTGTTCCCTTAGTCGTTCCAGGATGGCATCATGGGCATCCTGAAATAGAATGATTACAGAGTAATTATTATTTCTTGAATTGTCGAGGAATTCTTTGCAATCAGATGACACAATGTTTTAAGATAAAGTCATTCAAGTCTCATAAGAAGCAAATAAATCATAGTCATCTGTAGCACAGTAACAACTGAACAATGCACAGATCACAAAACAGAGGCGAGATGGAAGATGCTGGTCTGGATCATAATACTGATAGTACGTCACCAGTCTGCAGCCACATCATTTCTGTACAAAATATGGTTTGAATCATATATTTTCTGTACCTTCAGGAAAATCTTGGTCTTGCCTATTTTCCACTTGTCCTCCCCTTCAATCACTGTCTTGCAGATGGCCTCACAACAAGCAGCAGCTGTCTCCTGGAGAGTCAATAAAGAGTTTCTGAGGAAAGCCTAATGACATTCCAAATTCCTCCAGGGGAAAAACAAAATCACTTATTCATCCATCTGGCCACGATATTTACTGTACCAGTAATATTCTAAGTTACACAAATATGACAGAGACTTAATGAAACCTGCTGTTAACATTGTCAAGAATAATCCTCAACAGGACCATGTCATGACTAACATTCTTGGGATCACAGGCGGCCGACCGCAGCAGCACCCTGTAGCGCTTCACAAATTCCTCAAAGGTGTGGCGGATTGGGTATCCCAGATTCCGGATGCGGATGGTGTCCATCATTCCGGAATATCTCAGCTGACGCATACACAGCTCTCTGTCAAACACCTAGAGGACAGCAGAGTAAAGTGGTGGTGAATATTCAGATTGTGAGGCTCTAAATAGCATCTCTGGTCTTTCGTCACAGCAACAGCTAAATTATCTATCTATCTATCTATCTATCTATCTATCTATCTATCTATCTATCTATCTATCTATCTATCTATCTATCTATCTATCTATCTATCTATTTATCTATCTATCTATCTATCTATCTATTTATCTATCTATCTATCTATCGATAACTGTCATTAGATTTGTAGATATCTGGTCATGAAATGGATCATAGATGTCTATATTTCATGGCAATTTATCCAATAATTTTTCTAAACCAAAAGGGACCAAAGTTCTAGACTGGTCTGACTGACATCAATAGAAGCCCGCCATCATGGCAAAATAACAGAAGGAAGATTATCAACTTTGATGGGAGAGTAAAGCCTCAAAGATATTGCACCAATGCTGTGTTACAAGGTGATGTTTTACAATAAATTGGTTTATGCCACCGAACAGGAAGAGGTTTTTTGCTATATCCAGTAAAATGGCAGGTGGTGGAAGGCTGATTAGAAAATTCACTTCAATGTCATCTAACTGATGCAGACAGGAGTTGTATAAGCACAGAAACATCATCCTTTTGTCAGGAAACTGCATTTAGGATTCAAGGGGAATAGTCTTAATTGACCTGGGTGCACTTTTGTTTGTGTTTATCTTCATCTCAACTCCTCATCTCACTTTTCTTATCGAGTTGCTCTTGTGTCATTCACCTGAGACTTCTTGCTATTGTTGGGTTTGAAGCAGCGGATGAAGAAAGGCTGACAGGCCGACAAAGCCTTCATGAGCGAGTCCAGAGACTGACGGAACTGGCCGCTCAGCGTGGGCACTTGTTTACGTTTGTCAGTCTGGGCCTGTACGGATGATGGAGGAAGACAAAAACTCACCATGGCCATTCAGCAAAAAAGGGACAACTCTGACACCGATGACACTATCAATGCATGTCGACTGTATCCACAGATAAACAAGTTTCAAAATCTATAATTTTAATTTACAATCTTGTTTTCTGAGTCAAAAAGGAATAGATGATTTTTCTTCATTTTAACTCAAATGACCTCCTCATTAACATATTTACATGTGTAGCAATATTAAACTTAATAGAGTTACCCGCACAGAGTTCCCGGGTGTTATGATGACCCTTTTGTTGTTTGTAATCTTGACCCCATTGTTGGAAAGCTCAGTCTCAAATATCTGGTGAAGTAGCTTATTGGTGGACATTTCAACCATCTTGATTATGTCAAAACTGATGGCATCTCTGTTCTTCTCCAGAAACCCTAAAAGGAAAAAGAAAATGACTAATTATCTGACAGCAGAATATCTCGTTTCTAGTTTGATTAATTGCAATTTATGTGTGTACCTTTGGACTCGTAGTAAACCACGCCTGCAAAATGTTGAATACCAAAGTTTGTGTCGTATTCACTCTTTGTGGCGATGTAGGTCTTGTTCCCCCTGTGTTGCTGGTTCATCTTGTTCAGCATAGTGAGATCTGAGCCCTGCAACAAACCAAACTACAATTAGGAGACCTTTACAGGTAAAATGATCAAACAACACTTATCAACCAATATCATTAGGTCACCTTTGGAAAGTGGCTCTCCTCATCGATCAGAGCCAGCAGGTTGCAGGGTTTCCCAACCAGAAGGTCCAGGATGTTCTGATTGTCACTGAAGTCCATCTTGTTCCACACAATGTCCTCTTTCAGATACTCCTCCTGCTCCAGCTTGAAGATGTGAGCCACGAAGAACTGCTGGAGCTTCTCGTTGGCAAAATTAATGCACAGCTGCTCAAAACTGTAAAACGGCAGGATGATATTTAAATCAGTCACATGATCATTGACCTTTGGAACCGTTTTCCAAAAGGGAGACTATGGCATGCAGATTCTTTATGATGGTATGTGCGATGTGCTAAATGTTGTATTATACTATATGGGCTTTTACATGTTCCTGCCCATGGACCGCAGATGCAAAGTAGCTATAAAGCGTTATAGTATTTGTTCAGGTTTGAGTAGCTGTGGAGTTGTGATACACTTAACATGAAAGATGTGTGGCGAACTGTCTGCACCTGTTTGTTTTGAAGTTCTCAAAGCCAAAGATGTCAAGCAGACCAATGGACTGGTAGGAAGACTTGGCGCTGCTGGTCAATTTCTTATAGGTGGCACTGTTGATTTTCTCCACAATCCATATGAACATTTTGTTGTAGATAGCCTGAGAGTTGAGACAAGCAACAGATCATAATTAACTTAGTCTTCGGAGCACCACCAATGGGTCGAACCATACTTGGCAATATTAAGTTTAGTTATGATTGAATGGTTGCATGGTCGAATTAAGATACTACTTTATATTGTACAAAACATCAATAAATACTTAAGCCCCTTTTCCACTGATCAAAAAGCCCACAAACATCTCGGAGTTCACTGCAATGGGATTGGATACAATCAGCATTCACTCCCGGGTCAAATGAATCTGCAGTAGACAGGTTTTTGTCCGCTCCGATCAGAAGTGATGGAGACCAGACATCCGGT
The DNA here is from genome assembly GCA_026259375.1 of Verasper variegatus. Lineage (NCBI taxonomy): Eukaryota > Metazoa > Chordata > Actinopteri > Pleuronectiformes > Pleuronectidae > Verasper > Verasper variegatus. Next base: position 16,195,263 of record CM048053.1, on the reverse strand, counting down.
TGAATTCTCTAATTTGGTAAGACAGCTAGGTGTGTTTGAGATGTCGAACACGATGAACCGGGGGAAAAACAGTGAGGTAAACTCCTCTACTGGCAATGGGAGAGGAGTTCATTGCCTTTTTAATGGGTTTATCAGCGTCACTGGCGTGTGTTCATTACCTTGACGAAGGCGTCTCGACAGTGTGCGGCCTGTTCGGAGCTAAGGGGTTTGGTCACCCTCTCCCTGTTGGTCATAAAGGAGCGGTGGGTCAAACTCTTCGCCAGAGAAGACGCCTGAACCTGCAGAGAGCAGAAATGAAAAAAACATTAATGTCATAATGTTAATGATTAAGAAGAAATGATCTCTTCATACATGAGGAAACCCACCTCCAGTAGAGAAGCTGCCACGCTGAAATAATCCGACTTGGTGACATCACTGGTTTCCAGGTTATTTTCAGTGGCACCTGATGGAAACCAAAGACCAGTTGTGACAACAACACATATAATTCATTTTGGTACAAAAGTAACTTCTAAGAAATGATGCTCCAGTGAGTTGAGCATATTCAACATATTAGGATGTAGAAATATACCTAAGTACTAAGTACCAATTTTGTGGCTCTTTGTGGTATTTACATTTATGCTACTTCTTACACCCACGGAAACATAAGGAGCCCCACTCAAATATTAGGTAGTTCCTTTTCTATGTTTGTTGTAAGCAAGATTACACAAAAACTGCTAGACTGATTAGCATGAAACTTGGTGGAAGGATGCAGTTTGGTTCAGGGAAGAACCCATTAAGGCGTGGATCCAGATCATTCTCCTTGGATGTCCCTCATCAAAAAGACGTTTCTGTTCGCAGAACCATCGCTGACATTTTACGTTCAAGTGAAACTCTAGTATGTGAAAATCCCAGGATATCAGTTTCAGAAATGCTCCAGAAACCAGCAATCAAATAATTGTCAAAGTTACTGATGAACTTCGGCCTCTTGTGAATTTATTTCAGGTCTTTTTTCTTCGCCAGTGATGCTACTGCTGACCACTCAGATTAGATCAGTGAACCAACCCCCGTCTTATTAATGATTACTTTTAAAAATATATAAAACAAATGTAAAGATATAACGGCAAAGCTTTGATCAAACGTAATGAAATAGAAAGAGCAGATCTTTGCAACATATGAAATTAATTCAAAGTGAAATGAATCTGAAACTAAAGTACACTAACAAAGTAAATGTACATTTAAACATTTGAATGCTTCTTCCATTGCTGTTTACACCAGTTATATTTTTCCACTCTAGTTCACTATCATGTCATTGCTTGCCTGCCTCTATTTAATCAACAGTTTTCCTCTCTCTCTTGACAGACACAAATCACCTGTAAATGAAAAAACTAAGAATTTAAAGTGAACAGAAAGCGTACGCTCACCCTCAAAGCAGACGTTTCCCAGGTGTAAGATGGCTGCCAGCAGCTTGTGGATTTCCTCACACTGGTTTTTGGAGAAGGTCAGGATTGTCATAGCAGAGTGAATCCGACTGTAGTCTTTTGCCTCATCTCTGCTCACACATGTGAAACAGTCGCCCTGCGGCACATGAGAGGGAGGGTTTAGATTATTGAATGTGTGTGTACACCATGCACAATGAGCTGCAGATAAGTATTGAAATACCTTAGTGAGGAATTTGTATTCCTTAGCATCTCCAAGCCTCAGAGTTTTCTTCTCCTCTGCAGTGATTCCTGTCAGCATGCAATAAAATATGTGGTAGTTTCTCTCCCCCCCTGCCTGAGGTCGAGGAGTAGGAATGAAGTTTATTGTTATTTTTGTTATGCGGTTTAACTTGTGCTTTTTTACATGATGTGTGACTCAACAACTCAAAAACAATATGATTTGGGTTAGTCGTTCTGGTCAACAGTGATAGGTTGTTTATTTAACAAGACCCAGAATAGACAGAGATATGATTTTATGAGTTTACTGTAACAGTGCATGGCTCTTCTCTCCAGGGAGATAAGATCCCTTTGTTTGGACAGAGCTGGCCTCACCTGATGGCAGACACGAGACTTCTCCAGGAGATACTGGTCCACACGGGCTCCCTTGATCACTCCATCCTCGTTGAAGAAGATCTCCAAATATTTCCCAAAACGGCTGGAGTTGTCATTGTGGATTGTTTTAGCATTTCCAAAAGCTGAAATAAACAGAATAGAGTGGCATTGATTGCTATTGGACTTTAAGTCACTTATTCTGTGGCATTGCTTGTCTCGTGTACCTCCACCAAGGAAGTTGTGTTTTCACCCGTGTCTGTTTGTTCATTGGTTGGTTTGTTTGTACGTTTGCAGGATTACCCCCCAAAAAAACAGTGGACGGATTATCACGCAACGTGGTGGAAGGATGCGGTATGGGCCAGGAAAGACTTGGAGCAGATCCCATAATGTTTTTCACTTTCTTAAACATTGTGAGTCAGGGTGTTTTTCCAGTTTCCTTGATTTCACAGAGCATAATTCATGGATGTTGATGAAAATAATCAGGTATGTTTAGGGGACTGAAATCTATTGGTATGTGTGTGCCATTTGAGGCAGATCCAAATAGCTCAAGTGAATTTAAATATGGGTTTAATTATTAACCATACTGGTGAATATGGTTATATATGGTAAATATAATGTGGTGGGAAGTAACAAAGTACAAGTAACAAAAAAGTACTGTTCTTAAGTCGATTTTTCAGGTATCTGTACTTAACTTGAGTATTTATTTCTACAAGTTTTTACTTTTACTTGCTACATTTGAACACAAACATTTGTACTTTCTACCCCTTACATTTTCAAAACAGCTTGTTAATTTTGTAGTAATGCATTTGATGAGAATTATTTGTCTTTTTTTAAATTCTGCATCATCGATCGCTGCCGTCCTGATTTGTATATCAATCTGTGCATGTCACACACAACATACGTCACATGGCGTAAAAGACTGAATCGAGAACCACAGAGAAGAGGTATATATGTCCATGACAAGAAGTAACAAGACGAAGAATCAGCCAACATCACTGATAACGTTGAAAAAGTTTGATGATGAACCAGAGCAAAAAAACATAACTTATTCAAATTAGGAATACTTAATTTAATACATGGTTCACAGTTCAAGTCAAATAGTCTTCAAACTATGTTAATGTGACATCAGTTTCTGTTTGACATTCAGAGGGCCACTTTTTACTTGTAGGGCCTTGTAAGTAGAAGTATGACTCTACTGAGTGTCATTCTAGTTGCAAGGTGTGTTCTTGTGTGTTTTAATACTCGTCTGAAGTACGACTTTACCTTCCAGTATTGCGTTGGACTCCAGAATCTGTTGTTCAACCCTCTGCTCAGAGAGTTCCCCGCTGACTGCTGCCAGGTACTGCAGGATCAGCTTGGTGCTCTCTGTCTTCCCTGCTCCGGACTCCCCACTGAGACAAAAAAATACCACAATAAAGATTTAGCGATGGAAACGTATTACTCCACGTTTATTCTATTCAGGGCTGTTGAGAGGCAACACCATTTGACCTGATGATGCAGCACTGGTTCCTGAGATGCCGTTTCATGTTGAAGTAGCAGGATTCAGCGATGGCAAAGATGTGTGGTGGGAGTTCCCCGAGCTTTTGTCCATGGTACAAGTTCACCTGATGGGCAGAATAGATGCACACATGAAACACAACACTGCAGTTTCTAATGAGGAGGGTCAGCTTGTATTTGTATGGTGATGTTAATTCAAGCACTTATCTGTGTACAGTCTCACCTGCTCAGCTGAGTATATTGGAAAATCCTGGTATGGGTTCACTGCAACCAGCACCGAACCTGTGTAGGTCTACAAGCGCCATTAGAGAAGTTAACCAAGTGCAATAATATCCTAGCTGTACAATATCATCATGTGTACAATGTTACTATGTGCAATATAACTGAGTACATATACTCATACCTTTTAACACACTACGTTTTAAACTATTTATTGTTTTATTTATACCTATTTATAATTATTTATGTGCTTCTGCGATCATGTGACACCGCCATGTTGTTGTTTGTCTAATTAACTTGCTGAACCTGGCAAGAGGCGGGGTAAACATATGGACACAAACAACCGTTCACACCCACATTCCCACCTATGAAGAAAGTAGTGTCTCCAATTAACTCAAGCCCAATCTGCATGTCTTTGAACTGTGGGAACTCGGAGGAAACCCACACAGACACAGGGGAGAACATGCAAACAGAAACGCCCCAGCCAAGATGGGATTCCATGTATGTACATATATGATGAAAGATTTTAGTGTGTCAGTGTAATCACAAGACATATTTTTAACATGTAAACACGCAACATGGTATCACAGGACTCATTAAAACACAAGAGTAATATTTTCTTCTGTGTGTATGTGTGTGTGTGTGTGTGTGTGTGTTACAGATGTGCCTTACATAGAAGATTCCTTGTCTGTGTCGCAGCAGCAGGTTTCGGAGGAGCCCTGCCTCGGTCATGTCGCCCAGTTTGATCATGTCGCCTACACCCTCCACTGACGTAGGGTGCATGATCTTGAGAGAGGCCTCCTGCTCCGGGGACAGAATCTGCTCCTGAAGGAGGTTGAAGTGAGAAATAAAACTGAGCTTGTTTAGGTGTGATCCCAGGCCTGGAAATGTGTGTTTAAAATACGTGAGGTGATACAACAGCTTCATAATAAAGGGAAACAAAAGGTGATTACCTTTCCCTCATCATCCACCAGCAGCCGCTGACCAGCCGGTGATACTTTGACCCTGGCTCCGATGGGGACCCCGATGGCAGAGTCCACCCACACCCACTCCCCCTGAAAACACACACAACTGTATAAATACATACACCAACATTTTTCTTTTCCATTTATAATGGGAATATCTTTACAATATGCCTTTAAATGAATGACTCAAGGGACGTGTGAAGTCAAGGAACAAATGAATGCTTCCTGGTAAGGAATATTCTTATCAATAAAATCCATATTCGTAACCTTTCTTCAGCCTTACTTTTCTCAGCATCCCCAATGTTCAGCTTTCCAACTGCCTAAAAAAGACAAAGAAATCCATATGATGAGCTGCAATTTCCACCAAGAATGAAGGTCCTCTGTGTTGTGTTCATTACAAAGATCACTGCGGTGCTCAGGGCACAGTGTCCGTGTAGGTGACAGAATAAAGACATTTAATATTACACATAGGTAAAACAATTAAGAGGTGTACCTTGTCCTTTTAAAACAGCGATTTTCATAAATTCCACACTCTTCCAGCCTGCCGAAGAGTTGGTGTTCGTCTCTGACGCCTTCTGGAGTCTCTCAATATGAAGAAGGAGGAACCAAATTTCCCCGACAACAGATTTTATGGCCTTTTGACTTTGAACCAACTGTGATATAAAGGAAGAGGAAAAGAAACTGATCGCTCACGCAGATGTGTCCCGTTATTAGGGGACTTTGTTTCAGGACACGTTGATATCACACCAAGTCAATTTCCTGTATGTGAAAATATACTTGGCCAATAAAAGCATATTGATTCTGAATTCTGATTCTGATGTTTGCAGGGCTTCCATCCTCAAATTAAAATCTTTCATGACTGCCATAGCTTATATATATAGTAGCAATACAGTCTTCTGCAGCAATGTGAACAATCGATGCGAGTCAGGTTGTCTAAATGTAATTCTGAAACGATTCTAGAGAATATCACTACATGCATATATTGATATGAAATAACACTGTTATGTGATTGGCCTTGATTGACCATGGTCAAACAGTGACTGCTGTAATGAATGTGCAGCCTTTGGACCCTGCTTATCGCTCAGACGAGACACTGCGGAGCATCTCACAGATTATTATTGTAATGAATATGACATGAGTTATCTTTTAAATTAAGGGAGGACCAAATTTATAGCCCAAGACAAATCGTCAACTTTATCATTTAAACCACAGTCTGTGTAGTACACTACAAGGACTCACTGGTTGTGGATCAGTCAGGTTTTCATGCTGTGAATGATGTATAATGGTATTCTACAAACTGCATATTTCACTACCAGTTTTATACTGTGTCAGTTTAAAGGCTGTTCTATAGAAAACACAGGGGAGACCTTCCTCTAAAAGACGAGTGAGTTATCTATGCCTCTATAAAATTGAAGCCATTAGGTCGAGGGGGCTGAAAGTGAAAACAGGGCTACAATGGGCTGGGATGGTGAAAATGTTCACAATGCTTATCTGCTTAGGACGTTGACGTCCTAATGACGACATGGGATTATCCTGTTGAGACGATAAGAGCAGGCTTTTTTTTTTATTTAAAGTGACACGATAAAAAGCCAAAGGTTTCACTGCTGTAGCTCTAAGTTTTCCTGGATGACCAGTATGTCATGGATGCATAGCACTAATCACCTTGGCCATGTTTCCCCAAAACCTGGTGAAAGAATGCTTTATGGTGGGTCAGGGAAGAACTTGGTGTGGATTCGGATCAGAAGGTGGTTCCAGGAATTTAGTTTCACTTTTTTCATCATTTTTGTTGAATTCTCAGAGAATAATCAAAGGATCTTGATGAAACACAATCAGGCAGTTTTAAGGGACTGATATTTATGACTGAATGCAATTTGGTGTAGATCCAATTAGTGGTTTGTATGTGTATATGTTTCTCTTGACTACTTTACTCCACCCTAATGAGGCACGACGGGTCAGGTTGGGTTGGACATAAAAAGTTCAAACACTTTAGCCTGAGTCAAGCTCCACTCTGCTGCTGCGCGGAGCTTTTAGTTTCACATGTTTTTAACTCGTTTTTTTTAGAGCCATGTTGGTCAGTCGGTTTGTAATTTGGTTTGTAGAAATAGGTCAACAACTACTCGATAAAATTGTTGTAGACATTCATGGTGCCCAGACGGTCTCCGTCAAAACTTACCATCAGTGGTTCTAGGATATTAGTGCTAAATAATTGTAACCTGCTCAACATCAGGATATGGATGTGTGGTACCAGCATGGCAATTGTAACAAGTGTCTTTGTTAATCTGGTGAATTTAAATGTGTTTTCATATGGGGACTGTTGCTATGGTGCTATGCCTACTACTGAGTGTCATTCTAGCATTTAGCTGTTTTGTGTTCATGTTAGAAACCTTAGTCCAACATCCACACTCCTGTTATCTCCGCCCTGTCTCTAACTCCTGGAGGAAACATCCTGCTCTTCAGCGATCAGCTGGAATCTCCATTTGTTCACCAGGTAGCTGCGAACTTTGACCGATATCTTAAACTGGACAAGCAGGGAAGAAAAGATGTGGAAGTATTATTCATAGGGTGTGGAGTATACAGCAACTATAGTTTAAACTGGCGATCATAAACTGTGATGGAAGTCCAAATCCCAATCTGCGTCACACTGTTGAGCTGACTTTATGGTTGATTAACAACAGACCCTCCTTGGTAATAAAGAACACAGTTCATCTGTGTATTCACTGTATCAGCTCAACAGAGGAGGGCAGTGCCACAGTGTGGTTCATTAGATTGTGGAGTTGTAAATGCATCACTCACAGCAGCAGTGATCGCTCACTCACACGCAGAATGTGAGTTCACCTCCAAATTTCAGTTGTGTTAAAACAAAACTGCTGCCCCGAAAATTAAAAAAATCAAATAAAAAAAAAAAGATCTGCACCAGTGGTGAGATGTAAAAAAGTATATCTACTTAGTTACTTAACTTGAGTACATTTTTCATGTATCTCTAATTAAGTAAATTTATTGTCAGGTACTTTTTACTTTTACTCTACTACATTTATATAATGTATTGACATAGATTTAAAAAAGTAATCAATAACAAGGAGAATTGTTCCACTGATCCAGTCAGAGCAGGCAGGCCTTATTACAGCCCGCCTCCTGCAGCAGCAGCATTACTGGTGAATAATAAACACCTGAAATGAATCCAGAAGAGGCCGAGACTCCAGTCCATAACAATGTAGTGTAGTAATAGGATATACTCTGCAATTACTTTTACTTTTGGAACATTTAAAAGCAAGTTAATTTACAGAAGTAGAGAAAGTACTGTGGTACTTTTACTTTAGTACATTTTTGTCTATTCATTTGTACTTTCACTTAACTAAGATGTTTGAGTAATTCCTCCACCACTTAGAAATTAACAAATATGTCCTCATACAAATGTTGCAATGTTAAAAAAATGTCCCCAATCTGGATCTGCAACAAAACGTAATGGGGTCTTCCTTGACCCATACAGTACCTCTTCCTTCCATTAAGTTTGCTAGGCATCCATTTGGTAGTTTTTTGCTCAATCTTGCTTACAAACAAACAAACAGACGGTAAGAAAGAAACACAAATGGAGTCGTTATTTTCCCAGTGGATGTCATGTACATATTTATTTACATAGACACAAAGACAGCGCTCTATTTCTCTGTATAGTGGTGTAGCAGAGAGCAAATGCACTTTGAATTTTAAGCAGAGTGTAAGATACAGGTGAGTGTGTTTTACAGGGTTGTTAAATCTTCTTCTGCTTTTACTGGATTCAAAGTTTAATCACAAAAACACATTTACGACTACAGTTGTTTTCGACTACTAACCACTTACTGGTTTAAAAATACATTTAAAGCTCATGCCACATAATGTCAATGTAAAACCAAATAAATTAAAAGCATCAGCTGGGAGGTATTCGAAAAGAAAACTGACAAGCCTAAAAATTATGGCAATGAAAAGGAATTCCAAAAACATTGTGCAGAGGTAGCAGCTAATCTGTACAACTACATGGCACAGTTCAATTAGAGTCAGAATGAGGAGGCAACTAAAGACGTACACTGACTCAAAGCAAAGGTGGAGCCCACGGCCATTTTAAAATGTGCAGCTGGAATGAAAGTCAGTCCGATGTCGATATTTAGGAGGTCTAAGTACTGGTGCTGCACAAATTTGATCATTAAAAACCAAAACAAACAAACACTGTTGGAAATCATTCCAAAGCACATCAGCCGACATAGAATTAATTACGATCTTAAGGCCACTAAACGTTTTCAGCAGCAAATCACATTCATACACTGGCTGAGACGCCTCACACAAGTGGGTTAACAGGCAACACGAATGCAAAGGTTACAACACAACGGAAACACAAAACAGTTGAGAGTGACAACAGGTGTTTAGACTAAAAGAGCAGACTTACTTTGCGTTGTCAAGTGAGCAGTTGTTTGTGAAAACCTTGATTATTTGATAGCTAATAGCTGCAAGTAACTCTGCATTTTTCATTGTCAACATCCATTGTCGCTCACTTCCATTGCGATTGTCTTTCTGTTGTGGTTTTTGCATTCGTGTTTTCTGTCAATGTGCTCGTGTGAGACGTCTCAGGCCACCATACATTCAAGTCATTCCCATGTTTTGTATAAAAAAACAAAACAATGAGTTGATATATAATTAAACTTTGGCCTCACTTGCACATCTCTGCTACCTTCTGTGAGAACATGTTAGATGCATGAAGCCCTCATTTAAAAAAAATGACCATCTCCTGTGAGCTGGACTTCATGACTAAGACATGAATAACCTGAAGTCGTTCCCTTGCCATGACGGACACCCCAGACACATCCAAAAGAAAACACGTTCCTGTATAAAACACTATAAATACACACAGGTTCTATAAAAACTCATAGATGACACATGGCAGGAGGTATTTTGTTCCTACATAAACGTTCCTTTACCTGTTCCTTGAATCAGATGTAGTCAAAAGGCACATTCATACATACACTAGCGTGAGGCGAATGTTGTGGGGCAAAGTCCATCTAAGTGGAACTCCGCTGAAACATTTGCATGTGTGAGAGCGGGCCCTTAGTCCTCTACGCCCCACTACAGCCAAACATAAGTAGTGATATGGTTTGCTAACACTGACATGGGCGTCCTCTCTATCTACGAAACCTGTCAATGATATTAAACTAAAAATAGTTTAAAAAAATCAGTTTTCACACAATTGACAATGTGCGACAGTCATATCACATAAACGCTGACCTCATTAGGTCAATAAATCAGCAGCAAAATAAAAGTCCTTGCTGCTTTGTTTCTTTCACAGTGAGGACTGAGCCAAAGTTCAATTTGAAATCCTTAACTACGTTTGACCATTAAGGTTTTTATCTCGACTTGAATGGACTGATATTATCTTAAAACATATTTGTTTCAAACCACTTATCATTGCATACATAAAAGATGGATGCCAAGCTTGAAAATGAATATTGGTGGTTGATAAATGTGTGTTATCTGTGGGTTAAAACTTGACTTGCACTGGGTTGGTTGTTTACATTGAGACAGAAACTACTTTCAAATTAAATCTGACTCTGATCTGATCTGTGACATCCCTGCCCCACACAGTAATACTGCTTCTAAACTACATGTCAAGTCTATGAATCAACAAAAGAAAAAGTGCAATCCCAAACTTCTGTGTAAGTGTTGGTGTGCACCAGGGCACATCCCTGTATATATGGTGCGTTGTCATCGGGCCTCTTGAGCACTGCGCTGTATTTCATCGGAGCGCTGTCGTCTTGTAGCTGCACCTCCACCAGAGTGAAGAGTGAAATGATCTGTAGAAGGAAACAACAAATGATGAACATCTGACAGTCTAAGGAGTTATGTTTTTGTTTGGTAGTTATGCTGATTCTGCAGATTACAATGGAACTTGGTGGAAAGGAGCGATATGGGTCAGGAACGAACCCATTACATTTTGAGGTGGATCCCAGATCAGGGGGCAGATCTAGGATTTTTTCCCCCCATTTTCTTTAACATCGGAGATAATTAGGTTTCTCAGAGAATAATGATTACTGAGTTTTCTCCTGTCACTTTCATATATTATCAAACCGCTGCTGAGGTATTACTGTAAAAGGAGAACTGTCATCATTCAGCTGTGGTTCTCACCTGCTCCACTGGAGGTTTCTCTAAGTCTTCTGGTGTCCAGATCAGGGTCAGCTCAGATTTCTTTCCCACCCTACGATGGTGAAATGAGGCCAGGCCCGCAACAGACTGAAAGTGAAAACAAATGGTTTCAAACGAGTTCAGATGAAATTGTCCCTGAACCTACTGCTGTGGTGCTGTCGTAGGACACTCACACTTTCGCTCTCTGGACCAACTCATTTCTTTCCTTTTTTAGTAAGTAAAAGTGAACGTCCGTCTACACTGTTACATGACTACGAACATATGCACTAATGTGATTATGAAGCTAAAAACTATAAAAGTTTTCCTTAAATTGAGTGCATCTGAAAAACTAAAAGTACTAGTATGCACAAATTTACTGAATATGTTTAAAAGCCGTTCCCTGTTATTGCAGAGAATTGCAGCTGACCTTGCAGTAGATGCGTTTCTGTACTCCGTAGCGGAGAACCAGCACATCAAACGACTGATCCAACACCCCCATCACCATGGCCTCAGAGTCCAGGGGGCCACACTCCTGTGGAGAACAAACACACCTTGGAATAAACTATATCATGTTTAAATCATGTAGCTGAATTGCTCAAAACATTTTTTTATTTTAGGATACAATATAACCCACAACTATATGATCACAGCCCAGGGTGGAAGCCACAGGAACTACTACTCTCAAAATATAATAATATGAAACTGTGGTGAAGAATAAATGTCCCATATCAGAGAAAATACAAAATGTATCCTCAGACTTAAAGATTAAAAAGAAAAATCACAAAGGGAGTCACAAATTATGTACTTGTTAGAGAAGTATTTGGTTAAAATCACACCAGAAATGTTTTTGTTGGTCCCACTTGCTGACAGTGTGTTGTTATTTTGTTACCCACCTTTACAAAAACTCCAAAGAAGAGCTCCGAGCTGAGCTCCTGGACTCGCTTTGACACCGTCTTCTTGTCATTACAGTGCGATGCCTGTTTTCCCACTTCCTCTGTTGACAGCCTTAAGTGAGGCCCACACTCTGTATGAGCACGTGGAGAGGACAGACGTGAACAAAATAAGTATGAGCCAAACAAAATAAATAATTCATACATACATGCAGACAGGTAGGAAGTGCGTAAACAACGACAAAGGCAACAGGAAAAACATCAAGTCAGAATCAGGTCTGAGGCGGCTTTGTTCTTTTCTACATTAACAACCAGAAATGTCCTGCAACACAATGAAGCATTGTCCTTGACAAACAAGGCATTCTGTTATCTGCTTAAGTGTGTGTGTCTCAGAGAGGCTGTTTCGTAATGAAGGTACACACTCAGGGAAGAAGCCAGCAGCCGGTGCACAATGATGTCAGCGTAGCGCCTGATGGGTGAGGTGAAGTGTGTGTAGAAAGGAACGTTGAGGGCGTAGTGCTTAAATAGCGGCTCGTCCTTCACTACGCCTGTGGAGAAGTACAACGCCATCTGGGAAACACCAACAATCCAGATTAAATACATACACAGATCCTCCAGATTAACAGTGTGTACTCTGGGAGATAAATAATATTTGTTCATTAAATATTACAGACTAATGTTCAAGTTGTTGTTTTCACTTCTCAATCCCATAAATACTATTTTATATTTAATAACTGATTTAACAACTATTTCAAAACTTTACTTCTCACAATTGACTCATTAAACTATTCTTCAGTTTACATGCAAAAGTCAATCCAACACAAATTGATAATAGAGCTAAATATTTGTCTTTATATCTATTATGAATATGGATAATGCTTTTCTGCAGTAGCTACTGAGCTCCCACCTGCATGGGTCTGGAGCACATGTGGGTGAGGACTTCCTTTCTGTAACTGGAGTACTCATCATCACCAAGAGTAGTATTGAGGCTCCTCTGCATATTGGGGGGGGAAACAATAAAAATAATTCAATCATTAATATTTTCAGGTTTCCTTTAACATCTTTTTCATTTGGGGAGATGAATGATTGTATTAAGACAAAAAAAAATGACATATGTATGCATACATAAATAAAATGAAAAAATGAATAGTTTGTGATGAAACAGGCCATTTCTGTATTTCTACATGTAATTATTATTACTTTATGCATTTCTGTGTCCATATGTTTACTGTGTGGGCGGGGTTAACTTAGTCTACAGCCGGATTGGTTATAGAGGTGCGTCATCGGATCCACTACTTCGGTCGGTACACAGGAGATTTGCCTATAGCTCAGTATTAGCCGTTTTCGTTTAGTTAATAGTTAAGCGAATAAATAATTAAATACATGTAGGTGTACAGAAATAAATGTAAAAATAAATGTAGGAATGTATTAGTGAATGAATTAATGTAGAAATTAGTTAATAAATGCCGAAATAAAAATACAAATAATAAACAAATGTAGCAATACAGAAATAGCCTTTTTCATCACGTAATTATTTTTCATTTGTATTTAATGATTTTATTCCTTGTGTGATGATGCAACACAGATGACAAGCATCAGGAAAAAGTGACAAACAAACAATTCAACACTTTTCCCCCCCAATTTTGAACCGAAATCAGGTGACATTTTCATTATGAGCACCTACATGCAATGCTCCTGCAGACGACAGGTCAAGGTCGATGCCCAACTGGTCACACAGCTCCTGCAGCTCATCCACCATCTTGGCTTTTGGTGGAGGGTGGCGCCTAAGCAGGGCCAGGTCAGGAAATTTGCGGTAGATGTGGTGGGCGGTGGCGATGTTTGCCAGCAGCATGAACTCTTCCACCAACCTAGAGAAAAGAGTTAAAGAGCGATAGAGGAGGAATTTAAGAAATGGGATGAATGGAGGTTTGATCAAAAGAATGCATTTGAACATAGGTTATAAATCTGCCTTGTCAAATATTTGGGAGAAAAACAGAAGGACACAGACACAGATGCATCTGAGGAGGGTTTGTTTACTCACTTGTTGCTGTCTCTGTACTGATAAACATAGCAGCCCTGAGGCATCATGGTCTCTCTATCCAGGGTGAAAGAAAGTTTCATCTAGAATGAAGAACACAATGCAGGTACAGAAGATAATGTTATGAAGCTGCCAAACTGGGAAATCTGGATAATTGTCAATTTATCTTTGATAATTGTTCTTATTTTGGAAATATCAAAAACATCGGCAGAGTCCTATTTCTGAACAATGAAAGAGATTGTAAAGATTACAAAACATAAGACTATGAAATCCTCTTTAGAAATTCACAAGAAAGTCAAAAAATACCTAATTTTTTTTCTTTTCTCTGAACTATCCCGTTAATGGACCTGTATTGAAACCTCAAATAAGTTGAGTTAGGAAGCATGATGGTCTCTTTCTGACATTGCTGTCATGGACCAGTGTGTAGTACATTGTTTAGAGAAGGCAGTACAGAATAGTCAAATAGCAGCATGTGGGACTGACCTGGTCCAGCCTGAGGGCTCCGCCTGAGAAGCGTTGAGCTCGAAGGTTCTTGGCAATAGAGTGCAGGTTGAGCACAGCCTGGTGGATCTCATCGATGGGGTGCACAGGGTCCACAGGTGGCAGCTCCCCAGCTGGAGAACAACTTCTCAGGGGCCTCGATCATGCTCTGAGCATGGTCATAACTCAATTTCACACAGGAGCGGATCACTGAGCGGCCAAACCACTCACTCAGGATCTGGAGAGTGGGCAAGTGAAGTGGAACCAGAGATGAAATAAATCAATCAGCAATCCTACCCTTCACCCCCTCTATATCTGTGACAATTATAAACAGCTCAGTCAATTTTGAATGATCATACCTTCCCCTCGGGTGTAATTTTCCAAATGACAGAGAAAGTAAGTCTGTCGGTGAGAGGGTTGAGACTGCACAGCTCCTCACAGAGCAACCGAGGTAACATGGGGATCACCTGGATGATGACAAAACATGTGAACACACAGGGTATATAAACAAAGATATAACAGTTAGGCTGCAACAGAGAAATTGGCAGTCACATCAGTAATATGTGGATTGCTGAGAAGGTTATGGTAAAATACTTGTTCATAATATGAAAATTGAACGAAGCAGCTTGTTATAATTTTAAAAGGTGTTGCAGCAGGTGTCCTAACCTTCTGAACAAGGTACACACTAGTTGCTCTTTGGCTGGCAATGGCATCCAGAGCATTGTCCTCCTCCACAAAATAGCTCACGTCAGCAATGTGAACTCCCATCTCAAAGTTTCCTGTGTTGAAAAATATCCAGTGTAAACATAATATAACCAAAACCTCCTAAAATAACACAATCCTTCATCATGAGCATCAAACATTTTTAATGAGAACACATCATCATCATCATCATCATCACGAGAGTCAGACAGCAGTTTACCATCTGGGAGTTGTTTACAGGAAAGAGCATCATCCAAATCTCTGGCAGTGGCAGGGTCGATTGTGAAGATACACTCGTTCCTGTACGTAATGAAAAAATATCGCACTGAGAATCTTGTTGTATGGACACATGGTCTAAATTAAGATTTGATACACTTGCTTGCTCTCATTGGATGAAAAAGCTTGAAATTATTAGTAGTCCTATTATATTGTGAACTGTAAATAATATATACAGTAAGTGATGTAACGGATCAATCCCAGGAATGCATTTAAAGTGCAGATTAACTGCAAAGATTACATATTAGTGTAAGATACAGTTTTACTGGTTGCGACTTTTAAAAGTAATGACAGACGGTGAAAGCCATGGGTATTAGAGGAGACGAAGATTTGAAGAAGCTTGCCACATAATTTAAGTGGGAGCATTTTTGGCTTCCAGGAGTAATATACTGTTGATAGAGGAAGAGTGCTGGAAAGAAACCAAGAGAAAGCCTTATGACTGCAGCTGAAACTATAAGGTCTGTCTGCATCGACGGTAAAACTTTATGGACGAAAGCGTGAGCATGAGAGGGAGAGACTGAGGAATGTGGAGAGCAGACAGCTCTAAAAGGAAACAGTGGAGCAAAACACTAACTTAGGGAAATTTTATGTTATTATAAGAAATGTTCTTCAACCGTTCATTAAGAAATTGCTGTTCTGCAAAATGAGCCAATCCTCGACTCAAAACAACCATCTCATCTGAACCAATAGTTTTGGTGATCCATAACATCTCCAATTATCCTCAAGTAAAAACCTGTATCTGTATGTTCCAATTCAAAAAGCATGTTTCATAATAAAGAGGGAGGGAAGAGTTCATAGACATGTAGTGATTTCACAGTTGTACCTCAGGTCTCTCCTCTTCGTCAGCTCCTCAGGTGGGATGGTCCAGGGCAGGTTCTTGGGCAGGCAGTCCAACACGCTATCTGAGAACTCAGTAGCATCCACATCATACTCCGTCAGGATGCCCTCGGTCTCTGGTTCGATTTCTCCAGCTTGACCCAGAGTCTTAGCCAGTTGTCTGAAGGGGAAAACATTAGGAGACAATCAGAGTGGTTGCAAGGTTAGACCATCTACCGCACCGTGCATCTATACACACCCTTCTGCAAAGTTGCTGTCGGCTGACCAGTTGGTGATGCGACAGATGAACAACGTGTTAATGTAGTCACCCGAGCGGGAACTAAAGTCGGCAGGGCAGTCAACCAGGGGGACGTTAATGCGAGGCACCCGGTGGTCCACGGGGGCAAACATGGCAAAGGGCTTGTCTGGTAGGAACTTGATGAAGCCTGTCGCTGCTCTGGAGTGTTTCTTCTCAACAATGTAGACCACCTGGCAGACAGACATAAAGGGCGAGAGGAGCACAGTGAGGACTCATTTCCAGCACAGTAGCATCTATGCTGTGGGATATTTTTTAGTAATTATTTTCTAAATCTCTGTTGTTTCAACCACTTAAACTGAGGAAAAGGCACTGCTGGTGAACAAGAGAAATACCAAGCAGAACCTTTGTATTATAAGAATGCCATCTGTAACTCCCCAGGTTTTTCGGTAAAAGCATCCCAAATGGGTCAGTTATACTTTGTTTTATTGTGAAGTATGAACATTAGAGTGAGGATATAACAAATGAGCCAGGCCAGGGTACGGACGGAAATCTTTGTGTTAGGTTGGTCACGTTTGCTTGGCTGATTTTTTACACTGCACGTCAGTAATTAGGGAAAATGAGCAATAACCATGCGTGTCAGGGACAGGCCAACACAAACTCAGCCCACCTTATATTAATTGCATTGGGCAGAAATTAGGATGCCTGTCAGGTTAAGGCTGGGCTAGGTTCGTTTTACATTGTGCATTCCGTACCAAGCTAGATGCTTAGTTTCTATTGGAAGCATAAGTGTTCGTAAAAGTTCAGCAATGTTGAACTTTGACCGCAGTGCGTGAAAACCTGTTCTTGCTCTGCACATTGAAGATAAGTAGAAACTCACTTTAGCAGTCTTTTGGAGTATTTCCCCGTTGGACCGAGGGGTTGACGAATCTTCAAGGAGTCCAATGAGGAGGAAAGAAATGATTGAGATTATTGAACTATTACAATTAAAGATCATCTGTGATTGATACGCTCTTCAGATTAGTGAATAGTCATTGAAACAGTGTTTACTGACAGTTACCGAATTGAAACAGAATTATTAGATTGGGTAAACACACTTCCTGAATAATGATTTGCAATGGCTGCTACATTGACTACTTCTTCACAGTACCTGTGTCACTGAGGGAAATATTCTGAACCTTGCTTAAGAGTTCATCCTGGTCCCTACAACGATCGCCCACAGTAGCATCAGGCCTGGGGGTGTGCTCTTTCTTCTTCTGGGGTGTTTTCACCAGATGTTCTCTCTGTGTCTCTGACTCACTGGTGCCCTCACAGTCAGTATCTGACCGCACAACCTGGACAGACACAAAGTTTGAGATACGAAGCTTCACACTATAAGTACACTGTACCGAAAGAGAGGTAAGTGTACTTTACCTTCCACTGCTCTCGAGGTAGGACTTGTATCACCACAACATCTCCGTTCAGCGCTCTGTTGCGAGCTACAATCCCATCCAGAAATATATCCCGCATGTCATCCTGCAAACAGACAAGAGATTTCTAACTTTTCTAATGGCCGATGTTTTGGTAGTGGCTAATACAATGAAACCACATGCAAAGTCACAATTCCTACCACAGAGCAACCAGTCGGTTATACAGAACTAAAACAGGTTACAGGAGGAACGAAAAATAATTTACTGAATTCATTCGCGGTGCAAAATAATTTAGCTTTATAAGCTAAATTAAACTTACAGGAGATGGGATGAAAGCTTCCTGGTACTTCTTAGGGTTGATTCTTAGTTGTCCCTGCAGAGAGAAGATTTTGACAATTTGAAGAAAGTGTCCTTGAGGCTGAATTATCAGAGATGGTAAAAACAGACGTCTGCCACAGGTTCTGGAGGCTCCACGCCTGTTGTAGTTCAACTAGTTTCGTGCTCATTTACTTGACATTGAGTGAAATGACAAAGGGACTCAGGGTGGGTCTGTATCAGTCCAGTCGAGTTTCAAGACTTTACAAGATTTGTGCTTGAATGTTACATATTCATGGATTCTTTTTTTCTCCCTTTAAAATGACAGTACGGAAAAGGGACTTTTCCTAATAATCATTTTTCATAAAGTTACACTCATGAAATTATAATCAAATACATCATTAAAACGTATAAAATTAGCATGTTCATATCATTTCACCCCCTGTATAATTGTGTAAGTTTACTATGGTTTAGGAAGAGTTACACTGTACTTGAATAAGCTCTCCTCTCTTCAGGCCATGGGAAACGTCCTCAGCTGTCATGTAAGAGTCAAACACTTGTTTCTTGGATCCTTTTCCTCCTTTGTTTTTGCTTTTGTCTGCCGGAGAATTGGTAGTTGAAGCTAAAAAGAAATGGAAATTGATATCACCCATCACAATTAAATGTGTCTACACCTGCTGAGAATGAATGTGTCAAACACCAATTTACCTCGGATTTGCTGCGTTTTCTTGTCTTTACCATAAGGAGACTTGGGCCTTGACATTTGAGAAACAGCTCCAGGCACTTCTGGGCTCTTCTCTTCTTCTGCATGCTGGGGCAGATTCTTTTTCTTCTGCTTCTTCATCTTCTCTTGTTCCTGTCCACTTGTGCCGGCTTTCTTTGGGGACTGGGGACGTCCATCAAAGTTGGGCTCTTTAGAGGCAAAGGAGTCCTTATTTTTCTTCTGCTGCTTCTGTTGTTTGTAGGAATCACTAAGTGTGACGGAGCTGAACTCCTCGCCAGACTCAATGTCTCCGTCCTGGCTGGTGGTGGTGTCCCTCCTCTGTCCCCGTCGCTGCCTGTCAGTGACATCTTGCTTCCTTTCACAGTCCTGCGGCGCAGTGCGACCGCTCAGCTTCTCCATGTGCAGAGCCAGTGAACTCTCCTCTCCTTTACTTTTCAAAGATGAGGGGGAGAAGTCACTTGAATCAGAGAAATCATTAAGCACTTGGTCCCTTTTGCGCTGTGGTATGTTCAGCCTGTCACTCTGGGCTTTGACCAGCGTGCTTGGCAAATTTCCTTCCCTTTGAAATGACAAGTCCTTTGCATATTGGTCCAGATACAAATTGAACTTGCTGCTGCGGTGCTGGCTCAGAAGTCTGGCATAAGCATCTTTCTGAGGAGGGGTGCTTGTCTGATCCTGTTTGCGCTTCGGCTCTCGATTCATGTGAGCCTTCTTAGATTGCAGAGGAGAATCCATGTGGCAATCCCTTAAAGATGCTGCCTCTGAAAAAGCGCAGAATAAAAACAGATTTAGATGAGAAGGTGGCAAACACCAGGGAGCCCAGGCTGGACTGGTTTGCTGACATCAAGCAAAGTTGCCTCATATGAACTATTTCATTCAGGAGCATTGAAAGATGGGACAATTAAATGGAAAAATGGAGTAAATATATTGTTAACCCTAAAGTCAGATAGGGAATGAAGGGAATGAAATATGAGGGTGGTGATAGAAATTCCCAGTTCTTTGAATGTACTGTTTGTTATTGTCATGTGTACAGGGTTATGTAAACTATTCCTGCGTATTGTGTTAAAATCTGAAAAACTTCAATACAATATACAAAATAATAATAGTGTTGCCCCTCGGGAATTAGTCTATAAATGCAACTTGCATTCAAAGTAGTTTTGTAATGCTTTTAATTCAGTGAACTCGAAACAGAAAGGGGAGATCATTACGTAAACCTCATTTGATGAATGAAAACAGCTGACATGTTGTAGTCCACTGATCTAAACTCACATGGCCATCGCATCAACATGGCTGTCATGTAACATAGTTACTGTTCGCTTATCGCTCACGAACGTTAAACGAGAGAAGAGCTGTGTCATCTCATCGCCTTTGGTCGAGTCTTTCTCAGGGTAACCTAGCTAGCAGCTAGCCGCTCGCTAACATTACATGGCAGATGTTAGCGGAGCAGGACTAGCATCGGCTAGCGACTCACAACGCGGAGGGTTAGTTCAACGTCAAATAACAACTTGTACGTCAGACAACGACAAACGAGTGACAACCACACAGGTGAAGCCACAACATGTCTAACATTACCTGTTCCACTGGGTGTTAAACTGTTAGCTTCAGAGCAAAGTGCTAACAGCTACTCTACCTCCGCTGACAGGAGAGGTTTCGTTCAGGCTGCATTTAGGTGCAGTCGGAATTGTCACAATCAGTCGACAGCACAGACACGTCCCGTCTAGATATATTCTCAAAAGCTAACCTATTAAAGAGTCACAACAATACAATCTAGAGTTATATACTTTAAAGAGTCCCAGTGATTCAACTTTTTTTTAAAAGTATTAGTAGAACAAATAAAGGAGTGTGGGAGAGCAGACACATGACTGTTTGAGTGGATGTGCATTTACATTGTATGGACAGATGTTTGAGCAGCTTGTTCATGAACATGGCGTCACCTGTTACACTGACACACGTGTGTTGATGATCACAACAGAGTCAAATAACGATCTCTCCACACAGTGAGAACTTGAGCCTGTCAGGTAAAGAATGTCAGGAACTGACACTGTCCAACATTTCTTATCCTGAAGTCAGACATAACTGAGATGGGCTTGGAAATAAACTCAGTGAAATCATCATGTTGAGACAAGCGTCCCCCCCCGAAATAACACAAACCGTCCAACACAACAGGCCCAAAATGTCCACTTTCTTCAGGACATCATCTCTCAGACACTTTCCCCAGCTGTCACTTTTCTCTGCTGGGAACTTCCCATCATCAATTATTTCCCAGCATGTTGCTGTTCCCAGAGGCCTGCTAGTCTCTCCCTTGTGGTTGTTCTGAGTTGGTGGTCGAGAACACAGCACACAGATTTAGATTTATTAAA
The DNA here is from genome assembly GCA_026259375.1 of Verasper variegatus. Lineage (NCBI taxonomy): Eukaryota > Metazoa > Chordata > Actinopteri > Pleuronectiformes > Pleuronectidae > Verasper > Verasper variegatus. The sequence goes on along the minus strand of CM048053.1, from coordinate 16,174,166 downwards.
CTGTTTCTGCTCTGCTCTTTATCGACTCTTATTTGTACTGTAAATATGACATTCATTTTCCTTCTGGTTGTTTCCATTATGTCAAATTGGCGATTCTGTTCATTTACCAGCAGCAAAGAGGTGATGTTTTCACCTTGTTTGTTGGTTTGTTAGCAAGATTAAATAAAAAACAAGACTGATGATTTCCAGTAAAGTTGGTGGAAGGATGTTTATTGTGTATTAATGCAGAGATAAGTAGAAACAACTGAACTTTTTCTTCTTGTTACATCTGGTTTGTCACAGTGGAAATGATCCACACAACTGTATATAAAGGCTTTGACTGGGATGTTCTGCTGTTATACTACAGCACCACCTGTGGGTCCAAAAGTGGGAAAGCAACCACTGCTCTGTACCTGATGCAAGTCCAGAGTTTTGATCTTTTGTGTCCAAGACAAAACTCTTTTTTAAACTAGGACTCAAAGTGATTTAAATGTGTTTAACTTTGTGTCGAACAAAATCAATTTGTGATGTGAATCCAGGAACTTTAAGAACATAAACAAACAGATGAACAGAATATGGTTATACACACATGGATATATACTGAGGGACAAAGGTGGAAAATAATAAAAGGCAGACTTAAATACACTATATGTGATTCCTTATAGAGTGTTTATATATTCTGGTTGGTGTTGTGTCATTTCAATTCTGAGTCTTCATGTGAATAAACACAATCGGTCGCAAGGGGCAAGATTTTGGGGCTGCGCAGTCTGACAGTCTGCAGCAATACAAGCTAAATAAAGAATAAAAATGAACTGTAAATTAAATTGGATTGTAGAAAACCACACAGCTCCTTCACTCCTGAGTCCTGCAGGTCACTGTCACTCAGATCCAGATCTCTCAGATGAGAGGGGTTGAACCTCAGAGCTGAAGCCAGAGAAGAACAGCTGATCTCTGACAGACTGCAGAGACACAACCTGGATAAAGAATAAAACTTAACAGTAAATTAAACTGAGTTCATGTGTGAAAATAAAGGACTTTGACTTAACACAATTTTCTAAACATTTTCCACAGTTCATGTGTGAAAAGGGCTACAGTATATTTACATACAGTATATTTACATACAGTATATTTACATACAGTATATTTACATACTTTGTATTTACATCAGGGGCAGGTCCTCTCTACGGAGTCAGCCATGTTTGTTTTTTTAAGTAGTTCAAACTGGACAAACCAAACCTTTTGAGTTTTTATAACAACTGAAGCTACCACAGCTTGGAAGGGGGTGGGGAGGTGAGGGATGTTCAGCGGCAACATGCCACTTCACCACTAGATGTCACACCATTTTACACACTGCAACTTTAACTCCTTAGCAGACTTTTACATGGTCAAAATAAAAGTGTATTACTTCAAGGTTCATCGGATCATAATCACTTCATTTCTGTTTAGGAAATAGGTGGACATCAGCCTCAGGTTCTCTCTGTGACTGACTATTCTAGTAAAGTCACACTTGCTATTATTTATTTTCATGTGACAAACAAACAAATACATTATTCTGCATGTTCGCTTATTTAACACACGCATGACAGATTCAGTAAAGTCTGTTTAAGATTAACGATGTAAAAACTGAATGCAGTTCAGTTTTCACACATCCACACTAATACTCTAAAGAGCTTTAGGAGACGTAATGCTACTTTAAACCGCTGCTCTTAAAATGCAGGTGTGACGTTAAATATTCACGTTTCAGTCGATCACAGTAAATCAGTTTCCGCAGGATGATAATCTGTGTTTGGGGTCAAATCAAACTATTTAAATTCAACGTTACTTCACTGTACAGCCGCAATAACAAAGTCCAGCTCAACGAGTTTCACACTGCAGCAGCTGCACTAACGTTATTTCTGAAACAATCATCTAATATGACATTAATACGGTCCCGTTAGCATCGTCCTTACTGCCTGGAGGCTAGCGGGGCTAAGCTAACAAGCCAGGTACAGAGACACCGATACCTGCTCATCACTCCTAACACACGATTGCAATACAGTATTTTACTTACCACAGAAACTGGAGCACAGACGTCTTCCTCCAGGACAAGCAGCCGAACAACAAACCGTAAATATCCAATCCGATATGTGAGTGAAAACTTCTCCACAGACTTTGTATGTACAGCCTATGGTCCAGTGACCTGCTAGCTCAGGTGAAGCCGAGTGACGAGCTAACGGGGACGTCACATGTCCATCAAGTGATAGTTATGCATCATTTCGAATCTCTATATTATCTAAACTAGCGAGTTAGAGAAATATTCACCCCCTCAGAGTTGTCACGAAGAAAGACCTGAGTGATTGAGACTGAACCCGTTTTTTGAACCAGGCTGTAAACAGGTTTGATTCTGCTCTAAACTCGGGCTTTTTAACATGGGAGTCAATGGGAATTGACCTGCAGCTTTTTTGCACTTCGGCATAGGCTTCATCGCTCTGCCCGGATTGTTGCCCGCTTGATCGAGAGTGATCATTAGAAACCCAATGACAAACCAGTAACAAGACCACTAACAAACCCAGTAACAACACCACTAACAAACCCAGTAACAAACCCCGTGGTCAATTGTTCCTGTGTACCGTGAATTCAACAGAACCATTGAAATATCCTGGTTATAACCTCAAGAGGGCAGCAACGACCAATCATTATATTTAAATACATGTAAATAGCGTGCGTGCGTGCGTGCGTGTGTGTGGGTGTGCGTGTGTGTGGGTGTGGGTGTGCGCGTGTAGGACCTTGCGCAGCAAAAACACTGATTTCATGCGCACCAAAGCCCGCTCCCAAGGGGTTGAGTTACGCAGTAGAAGTAGTGAAATAGGTAGTATGATATAAAAATTTGAGAAAATAAAATAAATTCAAACACAATGACTGTGATGTTTAAAAATAAAACATTGAAACACTAAGCCAAAATCTGATTAATAGTGTAAAAGAATATAAATGGACTCAATACCAGAGGCTCTGGCAGGGTTTAGTAAAAAAAAGCAGTGCTCTAAATACCTAACGAGCACTCCGAGCGCCAGTGCCCCTCAGAGTGCTCATTAGGAATTTAGTTTGAATGGTTAAGTTTAGGGTAAGGGGCTAGGGAATGTATTGTCAATGAGTGTCCTCACTAAGATCGAAGTACAAACATGGGTGTGTGTGTGTGAATGTGCATGTGTAATTTTATAGAATGAATATAGTTCTTCTTTACCCCTTCATTTGCTGGTGGCTCTCTTCTCTGCTGACAAGTGGATTTCATATCTGTCTGTTCACGCTTGCTTAGTGTGTATGTGTGTGCGCTCGTGTGTACAAATACACACATCCCCCACCATAATTCTCCAGGGTTAGTGTGGGAGTGCTTTATGATCAGACAACACTAGCTATGTGTTTTTCGTGAGCCTTCAGTTGGCGCTTTCAGACATCTGAGAGTATGATTCACGTGAGGTTGATGTGTCTCACCTTGAGAAAGGCACAGAATTATTCACCTGCATACATGCGCTCTCACAACTATCCACACTCACAGTTGCGTTCAGTAAGGGTTGTGATTAAGTTATTTCGGAGCTTTGCATGATCAAGGAGAGTACATGTCATGTCTGATGGCTGATCTTGTGCCAAAGACGTCATTTGGAGCCAGAGTCTGAGCAATGGTGATCTGGGGGTGGACCTGCTGTGTCAAGGTCCTGCCGATGCAAGCTGTCAGTCTCAGCTGTCAATCATTAGGTATCACCCCGTTTTTATGACATCAAATAACCAATCAAAATTTTCTTCCTGTCAACTAACTCCTAAGATTGAGGACAAAAAATACCACACTTGTTAATTTGACAATAGATTTTCAATTCGAAAGACACATTTAAAAGCACAACATTGTAAACTTTTCTTAGGTCAAACCTTATTTGAGCCCTGGTCCCTCCTGCATGTGTGCGCATAAGACCTTTTTTCCCTTCCCCCTGCTTTCTGGGGTAATCTGAAGGAACCTTGGGGAGAACAGAGCGCGCTGGTGAAGGAACGGCTGGTGCAGCAGCCTCGATCACTGTTGCGGTGGTACAGACCGAAGTTGTAAAGCATGCAGATGAAGCAGCAAATAACTATCAAATATTCATCAGGCCAGGGGAGGCAGTGCAGCTTGTAAAAGAAGATGAAATAGAGGGGTGGGGGCAGGAGAAGTTACTTCATATAGTGTCTCGTCTCATTTCCACTCATGCTCCCCTTTAACTCTTTTCCTGATTCAACATCTCCATCATGCATCTTCCCTGATGGAGCCTGTAGGTTGCTTGGTTATTTACCTCAATTTATAAAATATAGGGAAGTGTTGATAATCAGTTATGTCATTTACTGGTACTTTCTTGTCAGCGGTATCTGTCTTGTTACTGGTTATCCATCCGTCTTTGAGTGTCTGACCTCTGCATCATTACATGGGGCTGATTGGTGTGGGAGATGTGGATACCACAGTTTTAGCTTTGGAATGCTGCAGGGCCAGGCAATACCTTCCGCAACACTGGTTGCAGTGAGCAGCGGGCAGGTCTCTGTGGTCATCACCTTCCACTGCCATGGCAACGGCCTGGAAGTCACCCCGGGCGGGCTGCACACAGCAACGACCATTTACAGTCTGGGGCTGACTCCTGATCTGTGGTGGGGAATGTCAGAGTCATGACATGTCAGAATGTCCTAGATGGACGCATGCACGCACGCGCACACACACAAACACAAACACACAACCAATGCTTACAATGTTTTGTAACTATCAACAACACATGGACCCCCCCCCCCCCCTGTACTTTTATTGTATATATTTGCCTATTATGGCTATGTAACTGTATCTATATATATAATCTATGCTTGTCTGGAACAATTTTTAGACTTGACATCTTCGTCAGTCCAACAGTCCTTTTATTATTGTAATGAGTGGTCATGCTTAAAATTCTATCACTCAGTTAGTGTTTTAATTCTTGAATCTATTCAGTTTTCAGTTATTTGTTTGATGTAGTTTTACGTGTTTTTTTATTAATGAAGCACTATGCAACTTTGCTTTGAGAAGTGCTAAACAAATAACATATTATTATTAATATAATAGTTTATTATCTTTGACTATTATTATTGTTATAGTGAAGACAGAAAGGTTTTTAACACAAAATGGAGCAAATGTTTAAATGTGTGTCTCCATTATCCATACTTTATGATTCAGTCTGACAAACACGCTCCTCCATCTTCATCTTCATCATCACCACACACCACCCTCGCATCTCTTCTTCCTACGGGCGCTACTTTCAGCACCGGACAGCTCTAGTCGTTTCCCACGCTCCGCCCACCTCCGGCAGACTGGCAGTGAGAAACAACCACACACGCCGGTGGGCGACACTTCAAGTGGCCTATTACGGTTTTATTGGGTGGGACGGAACTTCGGGGACAATTTGCGTCGTTCCTCGTCATCCTACTCTTCTCACATGGATCTCAAGACGGAGACACTCGGCTCTAACGGCGCTGCATCTGAATGGACTGCTGAGGAGTCCGTGCTGTCTGCTCTTGAGTTAATGCACCGCTGGATCTCCGTGCAGCTGTTTGGATTAGATGGTGGTGTTGTGACGCGCAGCATAGGAGAGAGAATGTGTTGTTGTTTCTGAAGATGCGCTGGACGACAAGTGGGTATCAATCATCGTGTTTAGCCTGGTGATGGGTAAGAAATCCAGGGCATCATCTTGTGTGTGCGTCTCTAAGTGTCTCATGCCGTGAACCAGCGGAACAACAGAGAGTGGTTTTGGTTATGATCAACACTTTTCGAAGTGTCCGCGCTGTCTTCTCTCTGCCCGTGAAGAACGCACCATGGTGGCCCTCCTGCTCCTGGTGGTCCCGCTGCTCCTGCACACAGGGCTTGCTCTGGGATCAAACTTCGGTTATGTGGAGTGGTCTGACAACGAAAAGGAAGACAAGAATCCACCGGTCTTCAGCACGCAAAACATCAACAGGGAGTCGCCCCACCACCCGACCTTCTACCCAGTGCCATCCACCGAGCGCACGGTGGTGGCGCACAAGATCGAGGAGGACCTGCCGCGGGTGGTGACCGCTTTCCTGCACACAGGCGACTCCTCGGCGCTGAGACAGGTGAATTGCTCTCGGAGGTACGAGCTGAGCAGCCTGCGGGGCGGCCTGCACGTCGCCTCGCACTACTCCCTGCACAGCATCCTGGACACCGTGGCGCACGCCACAAACTTCCTGAACGCGATCCTGCAGGCCAACAGGTCCCGGGAGCAAACCCTGCGCAGGGACATCCACTGGTACCACGCGCTGGTGCAGAGCATCCTCGAGGGGGACCCCAAAATCCACAGGGCGGTGGTGACCTTCCACACCGACGCTCCGACGCCGGGCCCCCACTTTTTCCTGCAGGCGACGAGGACCGAAAAAGAGGTGGTGCTGCGGGACCTGTCCGGCTCTGCGCACCGGCACATGAGGAGCAGGAGCCAGGAGTCCGACTGGTTTAACGAGTTCAGGGACGACAGGAGACCGCACTCGCACAGAAGAGCCAAAGAGAGCGGAAGTTACCTTCTGGACAAGAACCAGATCAAGTGGTCGGCACCGTATCTCGAGTGCGAACACGGGGCGTTTGTGCCCTACTGGCTCCTGACCCTGTCTGCTGGTTTCTATGGACTGAAGAACAACTCTGCTCCGGAGTTCAGGTGAGAAAGTGAGGGTTTGAAAAAGAGAGAAAGGAAGAGGGGGAAAGATGTTTGTTTGTGTTGGATTCATTTTCCTATAGAAATTGTTTTGTTTTCAAAATAAAGAAATAACATTATAATATATTTATTACATTAATAGGATGTTTTACACACTGTAAAAACACAGTAAAAAAGTTATTTCCCATACATTAATTGTATTATTTTACACCCTGTTTTTATAAATTAAGTGTGAATGCCATTAAGCCTTAACTTAAATTGTAACCATAAAATAAAAGGTGTAATCCCCCAAATTATTACAAAAGGTAATTATAGACTTTTTAAAATCTGTTTTTGCAAATGCTTAATGGTCTTGAATGTTAAATTACTCTTAATTCTATGTAAAAAATATAATTCATGTGTATCTGTATCTTAAAAAAACAAACAATACTCTGAATAACGAGTGTTTGAATCCACAAAACAATTTTGTGTTGAGTTTCAGGGGTAAACAGCGTTGCAGCCAAATCCAATACACTTGAAATAAATAATAACGTAAAAAAAACCACAACATGTCTCCATACTGTTCCTGTGGTGTCATCCAAGTGTCTGTAAGCCCCGACATTCAAATTCGACTCAAAAGGGCGACATTTACACAATCTTGCAAGATCATTGAAGCTCACACCATAACGTTTATGCATAAATAAGTCAATAACACACGTTGCAATTCATTTTTACTTAGCAGTTATTTTGATGCTATTATATTGGCATCAAAATAAAGTAGAACGAGTAGTTTTTGAGTTTATATACTCAAAAACTTTCCAAAGGGCGATAAAGTCCATCCTTCAATTCATCCCACTACAGTGATTAACGAAGCCAGCTCTCAGCCACAGCTATTAAATAGAAGTACCTCATATTGATTGACAATAATGCACTGTGAGATTTGATGTAAATATGGATCCTGCTGAAGTGAGGCCTTGATGCAGGAAACAGATGGTGTAAAAGCTGCTCATATGCTCACCTGTCAAAGCACAGCTGTACAGCGTCTCTGCTGCTGTATCCTGCAGCCTAATGAACACTGCAGGCTCCACACAGGATTTGCTGGAGAAGGGATTGACACGAGCTGGCTTTTGTGTTCTGTGTGTGTGTGTGTGTGTGTGTGTGTGTGTGTGTGTGTGTGTGTGTGTGTGTGTGTGTGTGTGTGTGTGTGTGTGTGTGTGTGTGTGTGTGTGTGTGTGTGTGTGTGTGTATGCAGGTGCATAAAAACACTCAAGGATCTCGTATTTCAAGGCTCCAGTCCAAGAGTGTCTGGAAAAGATCAATTTAATCATGAATAAACAATGAAAGATCCACAACCGCAATATATGGCCTCTCAGAATTTCATGCGCACTTGACTCGCACATCAATCTAAGTGGAGATGTATCACACAAGATGTGCAGTTCAAGATAACTCCACTAGTCAATCTTCAGGACACATTAGAAAAACGGAGATTTGTGCTTGACAATCACTCAATTTTTTAACCAAAATTCTTCTGCAAAAATCTGATTTACTACCTAAACTGCAACTAGTACACAAATAGGACAAACTGAATTTGAATGCCGTTTTATTTTGGAGGATCGGACGCATTTATTGCTCCATAGTTTGTAGGCAGCAGTCGTGCAAACGCCATGAGCCTATGTTGGCAAGAACCCACGCTACTGACGTGTCCCTGAGCAAAATGCTGCATCACCACCTGCTCCAGGGACACTGATGGCATGTTTATGTTCGTATGACAAAGATTACTGTAGAGATACCACAGAAATATCAGTTTCTAATCTTTATCTTCACTTTTAGCTTACATCCCATTTGCTGCAACAGCTCAAGAGTTAAGTGTCTGCTATACATCGCTGTAGCAATCTGTCAGTGGTGTTCATCTAGTAGCCTGTCTAACTCTCAACATGCTGTGATGAAGATGTTTTACCAGATGAGACACTTGGCAGCTCTGCTTGTTGCCAGTCATCTGATGTGTCATGCAGGTGTCGTTTTAATGAATCCAGTGTATCAATTCAGTCATTACTTAGTCGACTATAGTCAAACTGAGCCAAGAGGGTTTTGAGTGAGTGTCAAAGGACTTGTAAACTGTCACTTCATTTTTATAAGGGACAGACTGAAGGGTTTTTTCACACATTTGAAATTACAAGAAAGAAGAGAGGAATACAGAAGATGAAAAGTAAATTCCAGTATACTGCAATAGAAAACATGTTTTTGCTGACTGAATCATTAATTAAACTAGAATTACCACCCTGCAGTTGTATGCCTCCAACATCCAAAGCAGTTTCAGTCCACACAATTTTTTCCTCCAGACTCCTTTGACCTTTGACACAGTGATAAAAATGATATTGAAAACCTTTTCAACATGCAGTAAGACTTTGACTTGGCAATGTTTTTTAGTTTTTTTTTTACCATTTCTAAGATCAAATAGTAATTTCTGTGTTTGTCCCTTGTTTGTGACGTCAGAAGAGGGAGCCACGGGTGAGTAAAGGTGGAACATAATAAAGTGGTTATTTACGACCAGCGTGCCGTTTAGAAGGATTAACACTCTAATTGGGTATAAAGGTCGGCCGCAGCCTCACAAACAGATGCATGCTGCTTTCCTCCGAACTCCACTTTCTGAAATACGAGATGTGGTCTGCAACTTTTGGGCGGGTTATTCCGTCTCACGCCTGTGAGGACATTTCTAAAAATAGAAAGTTGGTTGGTTTACGATAGAAAAATGTAAGCGAGTGTAGATGATGGATTCAGTTCCACCATTTTATCCTCCTTCCACCTAAAGGCATCCTCTTCCTCACCTTTTCTCCCTCTTTTCTCGCTGTCCTTCCAGGCCAGATTTAGAGGAGAATACAAAAACCAATGGCCTTCAAATTTTAATGATAGATTGCAGATGTGAAGCAGAGTGGTGAGTTAAGGAGGGAGAGAACCTTGAGGCACACTGTGTATATCCAGTGATGCTGTAAATACCCTGTCAATAAGAACCACAATAATGTTGAGACATCACAAAAAATCTAATGACACCATCACTCTGAAGACTGAGGCCTCACCAGCCTCAGCCTAGGATGGATTAAACTGTAGAAACCAGCTAAAGCATATTGTCAAGACCAGGGGAAGCTAATGCAAGACAGCTTTGTGTGTAGATATTAAAAGTGAAAGAAAAGCTAACATGGTTGTCTTGTTCAGTATAACACAATATACAAATATAACTACTGTGCTGCAGTTGTTGGCCTCCACCAACTGGTAAAGTTTAAGTTTTTTCAAAAAGATTTTCCAGACTCATATGAGGTCACAGTGACCTTTGAACACTGAGATTTAATCAGTTCATCTCTGAATCCAAGTGACAACTGGTCAAATCTTGAAGAAATTCCGTATAATCCCAATTGAAATATCATGTATTGAAATATCATGTTCAAAATGATTTTTGTGAGGCCACCGTGACCTTGACCCTTGACCCTTGACCATCCACATCTATTCAGTCAATCCATGAGTCTAAGGGAACATCTGTGCCAATTCTCTCAAGGCGTTCTTTAGATGACATGTTCACAAGACAATAAAGGGTTTTGTGAGGTCACAATGACTTTGACCTTTAACCACCGAATTTTATAACTTCATCTTTAAATCCAAGTGAACGATTGTATGAAATTTGAAGAAATTCTCTCGGGGCGTTCTTGAGATATCGTGTTCACAAGTCAAAAAATGTGCATGGTGATGTCACAGCAGCATCTAATAAGTTATTTTGTGAGTCCAACTGAATATTTGTACCGAATATGAAGAAATTCCCTCAAGGCTGGAATCATATCTCTATCAAAAAAAGAAATATAGATGAAAAATTTCCTGTAACAAAAAATAAAACGAATACAATAGGAATTCTCATAAAAATGTCAGCACTATGAGACACATGTAAAATGCATGGGTCTTATATGAACTTACTAAAAATTATGAGATAGTAAATTATATTTCTGAACTCGAGACTTGACATTTATATTGCAACATTAATAATTTTGATTTAATCAGAATTTTCATGAATCTTTTCTTCTTTCAGATGTAGGGAGGATTAATCCTGCCTGGAATCTCATATCAGCATATTAAGATCATTTCATATTGAGATAACACACGTTATCATGTTTTATGTACAAGCTCCTTGTTTTGTCTTCGCTGACCGGAGTCCTGTCTCCTCTTTGTTTAACCTTCTTGTTGCTCTCCCGCCTCCATGTGATCCGTGTGGAGGGAACTCAAAGTGCCATCCAAATGACAAACAAAGATATTGTCATTTGTGGAAAAACGGAATAAATGATATCGCAATAATATGAAATTATGATAATGTCACACTATATCGTCACAACATAATGAATGAAGTTCTGTTTTGTCACATGATAAATCCACTGTCATATTGCACAGCCTTACTTTCAACTGTGAAACTCTTAAAAAGACCACAGAAGAATAAATAATTCCGTTTTTCATTCCATTTTGACAATTTATAATGAAAACTGCTTTATTTTAACATAATTTTACAATAACAGTGAACTAAAAATATCACTGGATGTCTATCCAGGCTGTTATTTATGTGTGTGATGCTCAAACTGTGTGTGTTATGTTACCTTGGATGGGTCCACACATGGTTCTAAGATCCAACATCTATCACGTCTCTCTGCTATTTGTAATGTTTGTTTCATGACCAGGTCTTGACCTGCAAACACACACACACACACACACGCACACACACACACACACACACACACACACACACACACACACACACACACACACACACACACACACACACACATGCGCACACACACACACACACACACACTCAGAGGTAGCAACATGTCTCCTCCCTCTCTTTTCTGTTCTGTGCTTGAGAAGAGACGGTGACCAAAGCCTCCCTCGTGGCTGCTCGTTCCACTTCCCAGCAGGCAGATGGAGATAATGGGTGTCAGGATCATCCGCAAAGAACAAAACCATAATAAAAGAGAGAGAGAGGGAGAGAGAATGCATGAATGTGCAGCTGGTTCCATGGTGGAGGACAAGGGCAGGACAGGGTAAATCATAGATGACTAAATACTATTTAGTCATCTATGATACAAAGTGTTTGAAATGTGTCAGTATTTACTAAATACTTTACTAAATACTGACACATTTCAAACACTTTGTATAAAACACAGTTAAGAATGCAGATTATACAGCAGTAATATGTGTCAGTCCAATATATATTTTTAATATTTGTTTTTATAATTACACTTTACTTGACATGTATAGGCCTCTATCAATATGTGGAATGTTTGAGAAAGTTTCTACAGCCCTTTCATCCACACCTACTTATAATAATCTGTCTCCCACTCTACTTCTCATCTTTATATTGTTGCTCTCAAGAGGGGCTCCACATATGTAAAGAATTGACTGGAGGATTTTGTTCTCTGGCTCCTTTTGTCAGATTAAACACAAATCACCTCCAAAGACCTTCATGGCCTGGCCCTTTCCATCAAATAAATCACAACGCAGAGATCACTAGAGTGGGTTACAGCTGCACTTTGAATTAAGCCATATTAGTTGAAGTCCCAAACAGTTTTCCTTCAATGTAGTGTTGCAGTCACATCCCTGAACAGTATTTAACATGATTTATTTACCAGCTTAGATTTGTAATGCCTCACTGCTGCACAGGAGAAATTGCACCACTTCCACTTCCTGCAGAGATGATTGGGTCTACAAGAATTATATATATATATATATATATATATATATATATATGTATATGTGAAAAGGTGAGGTGCAATGTGATTCCTGTGATAGTAGAGCATATATACATATACTGTATATATGTATATACACATAAAATAAATTAAATCAATATCTTGCTATTCCTATAAATCCCATGAAAAAAGACAATCCAAAAAGAATGACACTCACCGTATTTGTCATTAAGATCCAGCCCTATCTCACAATGTTAAAGAAAATTAAAATAAAATGCCTGGATCCACCCGTGGATCGGGTTCTGCACCAAAATGTAATGGGTTCTTCCCTGACCCATGCCTCATCCTTCAACCAAGTTTCAGGGAAATCTGTTTAGCTATTTATATATTATCTTACAAGCAACATGTTCAGTGCACTGTCTCTTTAACTTGAATGACCATAGTGGTTGATTGTCCCTCTGATACAACCCATAGGCAGGATATTTGCCACAGATTGTGTTATGATAATTATGTTGTGACAAAGTTGAAGTAAAGCTCTTGCTTGGTTTAGTCACGAAAACGGCCCAGTTAGTGATCCATAGGGAAGGATCAAGGTCTAATATAAGTCTATGACAAGTTGGGTTATAATAAGTTCCTATAATAATAACACTAACTAATAGAACTGATATACCCATGGTTAAGGTAATAGGATGATCATGATCGTGGTTAAAAGAAGCCAGTTTTTCAAAGCAACACTGGATTGGACACATAAAGGATCACAATATAGGCTATTGGCTGTATTAAGATAGAATTGCCAGCATGAGGCTACTTTAAGTGTTTATTTGCAGAGACAGAAAACAGCACAATGGAACGGTCAGACCTCTCATCTGACCTTTTCTGCAGCAAACAAACCTGAGCAGGCACGCTTCAGCGCCGCTCTCTGCAAAACAAGATGTGCAATTGAGCCCTTAAATTGAGTTCTGAAGAGGTGCTTTGCGCGCCTTTACGACTCGCCAGTGGAACCACAGCAAGTGGGAAGCATAATGCTCGCCTGTATCGTCCTTCATGACATCACTGTACCAGACGCAATGACCCTCTCTGTAATGACATATCGGATGCATCTGAGCCTTGAGAATGTCCTCTGTTCTCTCCCAGAATGAGGCTCTGATTCATCCGTGATGATTGTGTTTTTTATATACTATTTATGTTTGATATTGACGGATTGAGAAAATGATCTTCTATCTGGACTGAAAGACTTAACGTGTGGCCTAATATCTACTTTATACACTCCATTACTGTCACAGTTACACAAAATACAAAATACAATCTAGAAACCAGGGGCTGATCCATGGGCAGGGTCAGGGGGGGCACTGGCCACAGCTGAAATCTGATTGGTCTGTAAAGTAAAAAAAAAAAAATAGTCGCTTTCTAACAATACCAGCAATAAATATGACAATTGGCTAAGAATAAAATTTCTACGCTTTTTTGCAGAACAAATGTGCTTGAACTATTTTAAAAATCAAGTCGATGTGTGGCTTTGCCCAAAGCTATAAAGTCAACAGTCAACAAGGAATGACTTAAATATACGCATATACATCAAAATCCTAGATTTCAATTCAAGTAACAAAGAGCTTTACAACAAACAATATGAAATCCACAAACCGTTTTTTTATTTGGATCTGCACGCAAATTGCACACACTCTTAAATATCCGTCCCTAAACATGTCTATCTTTGCAACAGAAGTACCATGAACTATTTTCTCAGAAATCAACCAAAGAATTCTGGAACACCCAATCTCGCAATGTTAAAGAAACTTTTATGGGTTCTTCCATGACCCATCCTTCCACCAAGTTTTTGTGGAAGTCTGTCCAGTCATTTCTGCATAATCCTGCAAACTGACAGAAAAACAATCAAACGCAGAAAATCACAAAACGTCCTTGGCGGAGGGGAAAATGTCTGCATACAACATGATGTCGATTTGATCCAGATCCAAACCACGAACCCAGTTTCAAGACTTAATCCAATCTGACAGGAGAAATCAATTCAGATTACACTTGAATTACTGGGCCCACAGTTTTAAGAATGAAGAGAATGCAGATCAAATGTAAACACAAACTGTTCAAAATAAGGCAGAAAGCTTTATGCGACTTCATATTGTGTTGCATCTTTTTTTAAACCAAATAAATAAATACTATACTATACTATATAGCATTTCTAAAATAAGTATTTTTTGAATATTTCAACCTCTTCTCTGTCTCACCTTTCTTTACCCTTATCTCCCTCCCTGCCTTCATTACTCACCTCCATCATTCTGGATTTCTTTCAATCTATTTCATCAATTTCTGTCCATTACCACGCTCCTTTTTCATCCCTTCCACCCTTGACCTCACTTCCCCTGAGCGTCACTCTTCCTGTTCTTTTGAATTGTCCTCTCTTTCACTCTGCCCTCCTCTGCCTCTTCCTCCTCTTTCATCCTCTACCTCACTCTGATTCGCTTAACTCTGCAATTTCTTTTCCCCTGTTTCTTTTTTTCACACCTACAAAATTACCTTCCCTCATTTTCTCACTTATCACCTTTCTCTTCTGTTTCACCTCTCTTTACATTCCCATTAATCTCCTTTCTTTCGTTTGTTTTCCTTCTTATTGTTTCCACATTCTACTGATTCTGCATCTACCCCAATTTCATTCAATCCCTTCACAATTTAAATTTTTCCCTCCACTCTTCCGTCCTCTGTCCCTCCCTCCTCTTCTTTCTCGGTTCTTAACCCTCGTCTTTCCTCCCTTCTTCTTTCCCTGGCGCAGAGGTGTCGTTCGTGTGGACGTGAACCTGCAGGACGTGGACATCGACCAGTGCTCCAACAGTGGCTGGTTTGCTGGGACTCACCGCTGTAATCTCACCAGTATGGAAGTGAGTCTATCACAATTAGTAATAACTGGAAGTTTCTGTCAATTGGATGTATTGCAAAGGAAGTGAATCTCTTTCTGTCTTTCTGTTCCATTCAGATATTTGTTCAGCAATACATCTTTCAGTCCCTATTAAGTAGATAAATCCACTTTAAAGTCCACTCAAACAAATAGCCCTGAAATTAAGATTGTGATAATATCCAACAGTAGTGGCTTAGAGGCTTAACTGGTGGATATAATCACTGTTTTTTATAATGTTCTTAATTAAAGTGTCCTGGAGCTGCTCACTCTCTCTAAGAACGTTTCTACACCTGAAAGTCCAAACCAAGGTTCATGACTTTGTTATGTTGGTTGATCCGGTTAGTGTTGGTGTCACTTAAGACTTTGTTTTGTCCTGGCTTACGTGGGTTGCATCTATACTTGACATTGATTGGTTTGTGAGTCTGACGTTGATATCTTGTCAACCTGTAATATGGTTATGGTGTTAATACCAACAAAGTTATTGTTCTCAAACCTTTGAACCCTCCGATGTTAGAAGGTTTTTAACATCGGAGGTGAAGAGCCGATCCCGTTTGTTTTACGTCTTCTATTGTTTAATGTTGTCTCAAATTATCTTAATTGGTCAGACAGTCAGGAAATATATTTAAAAAAGGGTTTCCACTCTGCGCACGATCCAAACCTCTGGTTTGATCCACACAGAGGCCACTTCTTATGGTTAGACTAAATTTGTGTCCGTTGGTCTGGACCATGTTTCAAAGGCACCTTTCACACCTGTAATTTTGATTCTGACGAAACTGAACAGTCTGAAGGTCCCGACCAAACACGGTTGGTGTGAAAGAGGCCTGAGAACAACGGTACAGAGCATAAGCTGATTGACACTGAACCTAAAGAAGCACATAGGTCTAAAACAATTTGATGTTGTCCAAGTATGTTTTTACACACATTTACCCCACAGCACCCAGGCTGCAGTTAGACGGTTAATGCCCCTTTTGACTCTTTTGAACATTCAGAGGCCTTTCATTTTTATGGTTAATGAATAATGAACATGTGGTTAAGTTTACGGAATGGTCACAGTATTAAAAGGTTGTGGCTTGGGTTAAAATAAGTGCTGTAAGGACTGTCGTCATGGTTACAGTGATAAAAACATGGTTAAGGTTGTGGAACGTCCACTTTAATCAAAGGTCAGACGTCTAGTTCACTTGGACCTGACGTTCATTCCTTTCTCAGGAACACAATATCTCAGGAACGCCTGGGGGGGGATTCATTACATCTGGCACAAATGTCCACGTGGACTGAAGGGTGAACTGATCACATCTTAGTGGTCAAAGGTCCCTGTGACTTCACAAAACATGTGTTTGACCATAACTTTTTAATTAATATGCTAATTATGATTAATGGGACAAAATAATGAAGTGGTGACATTTTATACCAAAAGGGTGAGGGTCAAATTCCTTGGGATATCATAATGTTCAGCACTTTTCTCGCCATCAACTCAAGGGGGGGTTGTGACCATATTTCCTGCAATGTGACTGGTTAGATGAGGAATAGACCCGCAAGGCGATAATTCTCGTTACCTCTGCGACCACTGTGATGGAACCAGCAGCAGCTCCTCATCATGTCCTTGTCACTTTACAGGAAGAGGAAGAGACAGAGAGCAAGGCGATAGTTCTGCATTTGTGTTTGCATGTGTGTGTGTGTGCGCCTCCATCAGTGTATGGGCTTGCCTGTGTGTTCATGTCGCCCATGTCAGTGCCACTGCGCTGGTTTTATGTGACTCCAGCAGATGAGAGGAGCTGCTCAGGCTTGCATGGCATGTCGCTGGCCATATGATGTATAATAAATGCAGTATAATGGATTGCAGCAAGATGTGGTGAATAATTGACTATGCTCTTTGTCTGTGTGACCCCCCCCCCCCCCCCCCCCCCCTCCTGGTGGGTCATGATGGCGACGGGGGCGGGGGGGTGGGACTTCAGAAGGAGACACAGGAGGTTTCCCGTGTTCGTTTTGATCTGTTGTGTTGCTTCTTCTGCTTTGTCCTATTTTCATGAGCATCTTATTAAAATGGGCTTTCTGGTAAAAAAAAGCTGGTGCCACGGTCCTGTCCTGTGGTTCAGATCTTTATTAGTATATGAGTGTGCAAATGGTGTCTGTTATCTTTCATTTATCCTCACAGCTGCAAATAGAATAAGTGGTGGCTTTGAATTATCTTCAGTGGGTGATCTGTGTGTATGTACACATATTAAGGTTGTTTCTTTTAAAATGTTTGTATGCTGCAAATTACCTTGGACTAGAACCATATTTGGCCAAGTGATATTCAATGATTCCTTGTATAGATTCACTGCAAATGTTTTGCTAGAGGGAACAAGAATGGACCATGAAACTGTATGAATTTGTAGCAGTGTCATTAATCTTGTCCTTCTATAGATTAATTCATAATGACATCGTCAATTGGAAGAGGCCGCCTGCAGTGTTAATTTTGACATTTTGCAGCATAGACATTTTATTGTATTTCAAAATAATCAAGGTTACATGCTCGTGTTTGGATGCAGAGGTGCCATGTTTTAGTTTATGCTTTATAAAGCTTTACACAAGACAGAAATGCGAAATGCTAACCTCAAAATGCTGATTTCCTCACAACGGCGATGCTCGTTTTTGGGATGCATGAAGCTTGACATCTTTGATTAGTGTGTTAGCCTGCATACATTTGCTAATTGGTGCGAAGCTGAGGCTATAGAAAAAAACGGACTGTTCCAGATTTCACAGAAATACATCAAGTCGTTTTAGAGATATTTCCCTCTGAACTAAAGTGGTGGAACAAATAACTGACTAATTAATCTCTGTAAACACATTCTGCATCTGAATATGCAGAATTCGAAGGTGAGGGACGGGATTTTGTTGCTGGTAGTCGTCTGCTCTCAGTTTCTAGTTTGGCCGATCACGTATGAGCCGGCTTTGGTTGCCTCCATGTAAACAGTGTATGTGGAGAGCAAAAGAGGCTGGACACCTTGATCGAAATGCATTGGTTATCATTTTTTTTTTAAATTGTATATGCATTTATATGCATATTAGCACAACTTTTGTGTGGCCCTAAAACCCCCCAAAAAGTACCACTGTTACTGTTTTGTGTGGAGAAACATGTGGATAACTGCCTTCTACACTGGAAGCCTTTAAATATTGACCATTTGCCCCCAGAGGCTAATTTGTTGTTCGAGGACGGTTGATGGGCTCTCTCTGCTGATGGACCAACAGACTGATATCTGGCTAACATCCATGAAAATCACTTGAAAACATTGTATACAGTATAAGGGCATGTTGCTGAAGGTGTTTTGAGTATTTGTAAAATCACTGTCATACGAATAGAGAAGCACTGTATCACATTAGATGACAAAGAGTCTTAGAAAGGAAAGTGAATCTACAGCAAATGATATCAATAAACAGCAGCTTTAAAACATGGCTTAAATGTTAGCCTACTAAAAAGGAGGTTCAAATATGTGGAAATGCAAGCACCTTTGAGTTAAAATTATAAAGTAGTCTGAAGTATATTATCTTTTTAAGCATATAACATTGCTGTATACAATTTAAAAAAGCACATCACTCGTTGAATTTCTTTTCCCAGCTTGTTGCTTATTGCTGGTGTTCAGCCAGCCCATTATCCTTTTTATTATTTCTGGCAATACCTCCGATTTTTTTTTCAATTCAATGTCTAAAAATCCTTCCAGGAAAAAATATTTGATCCGTCCATACACCACACACATCTTTTTCCATTTAAGACTTTATTAAAAAAATATATATATATTTATATATATATATATATATATGAAACTTGTTAAACCAGATCAAGTAGAATATTTTTTTGTTCCAATATCCACATTAAAAACCAGCTTCTTTCTGAATCTCACGAAATACAATTTTTGGTAAATGGGCTGTAGAAATGGGCTGTCATTGTAAGGCTTATTGCTTTTCCCATCGAGTACAAACACACCCCGAGGCTCTGTCTGAGAGGGAAAGATCATAACAAGACTGGCTGTAGTAATGTGATGGAACATGGTGTGTTCTGCAGAGTGTGCAGGGAGTATTACAACCTGATCTCTAAATGCTGAATTATGTGCCGGCACAATGACAAGATTGCAAATTAGTCAATTAAGATACTGAGTATTATGGTAAAATCTTCTCCACACAGTTTTTCAAACGTCTTGGACCTTACAGGGCCAATGCAGGTAAACTGTTTGAGACCTCTCTACATCATTACATGGGAAACACACAAACACACACACACACACACCATTGGGACCGCTGGCTGAGACGGGACCAGCACGCTCCTCATGGGTTAGCCCTGGCTGTTTCCGCACTGTGCCAGTGGTTCAAACGGCTCAGGATGACTGTGGACTAGATCGTCAGGGGGGTGGGGGTGTCTTAGCCCTGCCTCCCAGCACTGCGTTCTAAAGGCAATCTTCCAGGGAGACACATCTCAGACACTGACAGTTCCATAATGTTGAGAACATTTTGTCCAAAATCCTGATAAATGGGCAGATCCAGGAATTATTCTCTTTTCACTTTTGTTAACATGGTGAGATATGAGGATGAGGATGTGCTCTCTGAACACCCTTCTTGTTTGAAATAGGATTCATGAAGCATAACATAATTCTCAGCTTGTTAGCTCGCATAATATTGGCTGGTGATGTTGAACTAATCTAATCTTGGTGAGTTCATTAAACCATTTGTTAGCGTTAATTACCCAGTTTTATTAATCGCTGTTTGTCCTGCTTTTAGTGAGAGCTCAGAAATGACAGCTGCTGCATTAAGACTTGTAGCAAACATCTACATTATTGGATTTCTAAAAATTGGTCCAAAGGTAGAAATTAGTCTTTAGGCAACTGAGAAAGTTGAGAGTGGTCTCATTTTTAACTTGTGCTACAATCTGTTGACATGCATGGGCAATAAAAAAGCAGTTATTTCATATAAAGTGCTTCACATTCTACCATAGAACCCTTGAGTGCACTGTAAAAAAAAAATTGGTTTTAGTGAGGACAAAACTCCTATGTAGCCTTTTATTTATAAGCTGTGGGTTGAATGTTGCTGTAGACAGTTGAGCATTGTTCTGCTCAGATAGAGCTTCTTCTTCCTCTCTTTTCTTCTGCTTCTTCTTCGTCATTTTCTTTTTTCTGCTCTGCCCAGAAACAGCAAGGCTGTGGAGGAAGGCGGAATGTGTCACCATGAACCAAATACAAGACTTCATGCATTATGGATAGTCAGTCGTAGGGAAAGTATCTTACATAAGGAGCCACTGCTTATATAATTAGACAAGGATTTGAGAGTGATTAGTGTGGGTGATTTGTTAGTAGATGCATCTAAGTAGGATTTACTTTTTTGTGCTTTTCAAATGTAAGTAGACAGTAATGTGAATGTGAGGTATGTTTGCGTATGCATGTATGCATGTGTGCTTTTTCTCCGTCCTGTGAAACGTGCCGCTGGAGATAAAGGGCTTCAAAGGCACAGCTCTGCTAATGAGTGTAAACTGCTGTGACAGCCAAGTAGGGTTACCCCCTCTGTCTCTCCTCTCACTCCCTCTGCTCAATCAGCCACACATCCTCTTCTCTTTTATCCTGCTCTTTTCCACTCTCTGTTACCATGGCTATTCACGCCCTCCCAAATTTATGTTCTTACCTTCTGGTAATTTTTTTGGGAGACAATTAAAGGGATAGCTCACCCAAAAATGAAAATGTACTCATTATCTACTGCTGCAGTTCTCAGGAGAACGTGTGAGTTTCACCAGAACCCAGGTATCATGAGTATTGTGAGAGCTCGCGATAGCTGCAGTTACTGCAGCAGTAACTCGAAGGAGAACAACAGGATAAAAACATGGTGTAAATGACGCTGCTTTGAGTCGAATTTGAATGTCAGAGTTTGCGGACAGAACAGGAGCAGTATGGGGGTTTTTTTCAGTTGTTTTTTAAATTTGAATTTGTAAGTGGTCGCCATTTACTTCAATTGTATTGGATTTGGCTGCAACATTGTTTACCCCTGGAACTCCAAAAGTGTTTTGTGGACTCATACACTGTACCCACCCCTCCATCAGCATAATAGTGAGTAGATAATGAGTGCATTTGTTATTTTTAGGTGAACCTATCCCTTTATCACCTCAGAGGAAAGACAATCCAGAAATGATCCCTCCATCTGTCCACATGTCATTCCCTGTTTTCTGCCAACACATTAAATCATCATATGAAGTGGCCAAGTCATTAATGAGAAAAACTTGTCACCTTCTTCTGCTGCTTTCTTTTCTGCAGCAACATCCCTCACTGCACAAATTGGTGTCCACGCTTGTGCTTGTTGCAGCTTCTTCCAGGGGACACAGGTAATTTGTAGATTCACCTTTATGAAGACACGGACAGCACCGTCTGACTCAGAAAAGGCAGCAATGTCCTTATTTCTGCCTGCAGCTTGGCTGCTATTTTACAGTCCCTCTCATCTGAAAAATTAATTACCTGGACACACATGGCCCGCCTCTGGTCTGCTGCAGGAAAAATAGCTGTGTGGGGGAAAAGGGACAAATGTAAATATTTATTTCCTGACTGTGTCTTTTGTCGTCCTTATCGTCTCTGGCACATTGTGGTGGAAGAAGAGGATTTAGGCTTCACAAGTCTAAAGTCAGTAGACATAGTCCAATACCCAGCTGAATAAGACACTATGTAGAGTGCTAGCAGTCAACGCGGAAGGAATATCATGGATTCTGGACTTTCTGTGTCAAACTGAATTTGTCTGGAAAGCAGAAAGTCACTAGATTGGTTATAGCTGCCGTATCTTGAGCAGGTAAAAAAGGTGACTTGAGGAGCAGCGGAGACAGAAAATAACCTGTCTTTTCCAGTTTCATTCTCCAGTTTCTGTTTTGTTCTGCCAGAGGCTCTCTGTCTCTCCTCAGGGGAATTTGAAGTTCTACAGCGAGCGCCGGGCTGAAGTGCTTTAAGACTCAGAGCATCTGCACACCAGTTGTCGATGCATATGTGGGTTTGAGTACATGTGTTTTCTTTTTTTTTTACATCAGAGGAACCATTAGTGTTTGTATTGGAAGCCATGTGTCACACCAAGTTCAAATCAAGGTAAATAAAGTGTCACTTAAATGAAGCATGCTTTTTTTTAGCACGTTTATTCATCTCTATAATCACCTGTCTCTGCAGGGAGGAACATAACAGAACATGAATTCACAGGCATGTCCAATAGCCTGACCTCAACATCAAGGCCTACGCTGTAACTCCAAGGTCTATCTTACAAAGCCAATATAACATCTGCTTGGTGCTTGTTGTGTGCAGACTGTGACAACAGTATTTCTATAAGAGAGGGATACATATTTGTACGATACAGTTCTAATAAAAATTGATTAGCAGCTTTTGTCATATCACCATACAAATGTTAAGACAGGGCGATTATCAATATAACAATCACATCAAATGTCCCACACTCATAGATATCAGCTCCCTAAATGTGCCTGATATTTCTTTTCATTAAGGTCCATTAATTATTCCCTGGTAAAACAGGAGGAAATATAAAAAAAACACCCCATGATAATGAAAAGAAAATCCTGTATCCGCACACTGATTTGCCTCTGTGCAAAGTTTTGCGGTAATTGGCATTCCAGGTTTTCTTTTACTTTGAGAAGTCCATGTCATTGCAACCTTTTGGATGTGATCTATTTCCCCCCCTCCCCTATTTTGGTGATAATGTTCTTATCTTTGTTTTTTATGTGTAATTTCAATGAGTTGATCTCGTTATGGCCAGGCGATGCATGGATCCGTTGTCGGATGCCTCAGTCCTGTTCATATCAGCTTTGGTTTCCTGTCAGGATTAACCACACCACAGGACAGACTTGACGTGGCTGTAGATGGACCTTAGTTTAAGGCTGTACTGCTTAGACTTCCAAATGATGCAGAGTGCAGAACACACACTCTTAGCTTCCCCCAAATCGTCCCTATGTTCCTCCGTGTCCCACTGTCCTCGTTGATAAGGCTGTTAACACCATTTATTATCTCCGTCAAGGAGGTAATGTTTTCGTCTGTGTTAGTAGTCAGCAGGATTACACAAACACTACCCAAGGGATTACCATGAAACCTTGTGGAAGGATGCGATGTGGGTCAGGAAAGGCGCCATTAAATTTTGGTGTTGATCCAGATCAGGGGCGTATTAATGTAGTTTTGGAGCTTGACCCAGACCAAGAACTAAAACATAGAATATCTGCTGGCTCAATTTCGACCACTTTATTAAACTTGTCTCATGCAAGACCTAGAGTTATGAGTTACTACTAAACGGCAACAAAAATCTATAAATATCTCATATGAATAGGGTCCCTATAAAGTCTGCTTTCTGGAAAGTGCTTTACACTGTGATTCACATACTACTGCACATATTACCAAGAAAAGCAATGTTTGTACAGAAAACTGTAGGTAGCATTATTCTCAGCAGTATATTCTGGCAAGTCCAGCATATTTCTTTGAGCTGTAATTAGGCTCATGAAACATGCATGATAGGATGTAGAGTGGAAGGAGAGTGGAAGGACATGGATGCGTATAGGATGGAGAGGAGGACGAGCTGGGGAAGGAGGGCGGGAGGAAGAGAGGGAGGGAGGGATGAGTAGTGACACAGGAGAGGGACAGTCGTCAGGGAGGACTCATCCTCCACAGTGAAACACCATTCACTCTCTAATCTGTTGCCTGCAGCTCAGTAGCTGCCACGGCAAAATGTAAGAGCCTGTCAAGTCGGCAGCAGCAGTTGGATCTTAATTGAGCGAGGCCTCCCGTGAGTCCACGTAGGGAGCTGCGGCCCACCCACCCAGATGTCTGTGTGGGCAAACTGAGGGGTTCCAGTTTTAAAATGCCAAGTGAGACTTTCATTTCATTTTTGACACATTTCCTGAGGCTGCACAGCCAATCCCAATGGTAACATTTTTACCATCTCACAGGGAGGAATTTATGACTCTACAATTTAATCACCTCTGTTCCTTACGCTAAAGTCCTTTAAAGATGCAGGGGGACTAATGGCAACACTCAGCTCACCCCCTCGTGGTGAAACCCTCTCTGGTCACTGTTCCCGCGGCAATTCGCCAATCGATAACCAGCTATATCTATCTGGTTTTTGCCTCAAACATTGATGGTGAAATTCCAAATAGGCTTAAGTCCAAGGTATCGACTCCGCAGAAATCAACTGTTAGCGGCTGGTTGTCTTGTGAAACAGCAGCAGGCAGATTCCCCACCCAAGAGACAGAGTGATTGTAATGCTTTTAGGGGTTTAATGCTTTCAGTGTATTTATAGATCTCCGAGGGACGCAGAGTGCTCTCTCTCTTTCTCTGCCTCTTTTTCTCTCTTTGCCAACTCCTATCTCGGTGTCGTGTTCACAGCTTTTTCATCAAATTACACGGTGAGAAAACAGGTACCACAGGCTGCAGTCCAAACATGAGGGGCCTCCATTTGAAAGTTACAGATAATTCGATTTGAGGTTGAAGGCATTTCTGTGGAGAAATTGTTTTCATGTGTATGTGAGGTACTGTGTGATGGCGTTATGTGATATTGTTACCTGGTTTTCTGCTGGAGGTTGTGCTGTGATTGTGTGATCGCTGGGCAGACGAACAGTTTAGGTTTAATTGCCTTGTTGTGTTGTTTTTCTGGGATTTGTGAAGTTTAAAGGGATGCTTCACAGATTTTTACACATCAATTGGTCCCAGGTAGTACTCCTGTTGTTAGTCTGAGTGTGAATATCTGATAAACGTCCTTAAGTCATGTCAGTTCAGGCAGTTGAAGCGTAGGACAATGTAAATTTGTGAATGAAAAAAGTGTGGAGTTAAAGGCTGACAAATACACACGAAAGATTGGCGGTGTACAGGGAACTTTAGAATTCAAAGTCACCCCATTATTGCTGTGGTGGTATAGCGCTGGTCATCGACGCACAGCTTATACTGTTTCCTCTGTTGCAGTATCCATCAACCCCAAATCTCCTTTTAATGGCTTTTCTCCTCTTCAATCAAAAAATAATCTGCTTGAATCCATATTTTCCCTGCATTATTTACATTTGAGCGCCTGTTGCACACGCAGCCCAGCTCCTCCTATGTTAGTGGATGAGACATGGACCAAAAATTTTCTCAGATATTGTTTCTGACATATGAGACAGTTTATACGTCTTCACTTTCCTGGTAAGATTGGTTTGAGTTGGCAATTAGATTTAGTTATTAGTTACTTATTAAATGCTATAACAATGTTGACAGCTGAGACTGACCAGTGATTGGCAGGACCTCGATGCTGCTGCTTCATCCACCAATACTACTCACCAAATCCTTGGCGCAAGATGGCAGCGTTCGTATCCAGAATATTTTGGCTTCATTCATAGTGGGAGGAAGTGGAGACACACTGTTTCACTCAAATCTGATGTAATGTTAGCTTGAAACACAGTTTGTCGACCTCGAGTCTTATATTTTGTGCTGCCATAAATCCAGCAAATGTAGTTTTCACCTAGGTTTGCAAATATCGCTAGAAAAATGGTGCAGTTGTTCAGGCTGTGAAGAATGGTAGCAAACTTTACTACGACACATATGGTGATCAGCTGTGGGGAAAGACGAAACAAAATGTTTTTAAGGCTAAAGGGATACAATTGTTCTGATTGCTTATTTTTCTTCTATTAAAGTTGTAAAATTATAGTTGCGCGAATATCATAAGAGCACTGCTGTAACCGGTTATTCACTACAAAATGATCGACAGAGTTGTTTCATATTCCAGGCCATCTAAAATGTATGCAAGGATCAGTTCTCAGCTCTGTAATAAAACCCCAGGGTGCCCTTCTTTAAAGATAAGTCTATCCATGATTGACAAGGCAACCTTGAACCCTGTTAGCCAAGTGGAATTAAATGTCCCCAGTCGGCATTCAGAGCAAGGAGCAATTATAAAATACTTTCTCACTTTCAGCCTGCGGTGTGATGAAGGTGATCCATCAAACGGGGACACGTCAAACGGCCGTTTCATAGCTCTTTCATGGGGCCATGCCTCGTGAGTGTTGTTGTAAAAAGCAGCAGTGGTGATAGATGACATATGGAGCAGAGTTGGTAAGGTAGTTCAGAGGTGCTGGGTGACATATTAATCCAGTGTTGATGGCTCATGTCAATCTCCTGTGTGACATACATGTTTCCTGCGATCTGCAGGACTCCTACCGTGCTGTCTTTCCAGTGTTGCAGCTTGCATGACACAGAGACATTTTCTGTTGCTGTTGCCTATTGTTCCCTAGATGTAACAATAGGCACACAAAACGTACAATGGCTATTTATGAGCCAAAGCCAGAAGTTCAGTGTGTGTCACAACGTTACATCCGCAAAGGTGCAGAGGCAGCATCCAGACTGCAAAATAAGAGAAGAAGAAGAAATTAATGCATTCACCTGGGTGCTATGTTTCCATCAATGCCAATTGGAGCCAATTAAAATCCTGTGTCTACTGCAGAGTCATTTTACCTGTGAGTGAATGCCAATTGTTTCTATTTCCATTGCAGACAAAAGCGAGATTTATGTGTCTGTTAGTGGTGTTTACACCAGTGGAGAAATGCCTTTATTTGTGCTGTATTCTGAACTGAATTGTTAAAGGTGTTATATTTTGTTTTCCCTCTCCAAAAACGATATTACCCCTTAAATATTCAGGCAACACACTCAGGTGTTTATTCTACTCACTTATTTGCTGTGCTTTAAAATGCACTGGGGAACCAAGTAAGTGCTTGTGCTGTGATAACACAAGGCAGCTTTAATAGAGGCAAGCAATTCAGATTCACGGAGCCCAAAAAACAAGCATCATGTTTTATCCTTGTCTTATCTTAATGAGTCTCTGCTCCTTTTAGAGTAAGCAGAAAAGAAGTTCATAACAAATGCTGCAGCTGATTGGTTGTGGTCTGGTGGTTTTTCAATTGCCATATTTGGGTGCTATTATCTGCCTGTCCATCCATCCATCCATCCATCCATCCATCCATCCATTCCTTCATCCATCCATCCATCCATCCCATCCCTTCCCATCTCATCCCTCATCTGCTCAGTGGTTGTTGAAAGTTTCAAAGTTGGACTCTAACTGTAACGGGAGGCCCGAGGGAGGCTGAGTTCTCCACTCGCCACCTGCTCCTCCAGTAGATACATTCTGGCCAAGCCCCAAGTTCCTTTTTGTTTTGGAGGAACAAAAAAGTAAAAAAGAAAAAAGAGGAAGATTTAGTTCAAACCAGTGCCTCTGTGTTTTGTAGACTTTCCTTTCACAGGTATGAACAGATCGAGACACAACTAATGAAACACATTCACAGATTTGTAGTCGTAGAACTGGGTGTTGAAAAAACTTCGACAAAATGACACTTACGTGGCACGAAACTGTGTGGAAACGAGGTGTTAATCTGGTTTTACTGACTAACGTCCTTTTTAAAGATTTATGTGGAATTCAGGGGATAAAAAGAATATAGTCAAAAATGATGGAATCACATTTGATCAGATGTAGCTGCTGGCCGGTGTGGTTTGTTTCAGGTCCTGTAACAGTCATGAAAATGCACCAAATAACTCAAAGCCTCTTTCTCTGGGGTTCTTTATGGTTCACATAACTAATTTCTTGCAAAAAGACTGCCCAGGGTTGCACAATGGCTGCAAATGAATGTAAAACCTTATCAGGGACAATAAATCCTGAAGGTCGCTGGTGATATTTATTCAGGTAAAGGCCATTATCATTGGATTCAGTTGATGCTTGTATTGTTGATCCTGGTCTTTGGTTGTTCATTTTCTTTCATAGGTAAACCCAAAATAGATTTAAGGATCCCCACCTGACACAGATCACATTTCAGAGTAGTACCTGCAAACCTCAGTCAATCAATACTGCATAAAGAAAAAGAAAAAAGAGAGACATGGAGTCTCAAAGGTCTTATGCTCACATTCTCTTTTCCAAAAAGTGGAAGCATGTTTTAATAACTCCCAGTCCTGCTCGTCTTCACTGGTGCAACACTGAGGTCATTATTTAGTGTATCTGTTTATTCAGTGAAGACATTTCTACCCTCGGCAGGCCACCCCTCCGGCTGCTCCTTCTCAGTTAAGAGATTTGGGGCCGTTTGTCAGCTTTGAAAATCAACTATCTGTGCAGAAGTTAAGCCGGCAGCTGTAGCTTCCTGAATTCTGCCAATTTAGAAGAACATATTAAGACAGACAGAAAAAAGCTATCCAAAATGATAGGATAGGACCCATGAAATATCTGACTCAGAAATCTTTTACTGTACATTGGATTTATGCTTCTTGTTCACAATCATTATCTGCTATAAGCTGAAATAAAGTTTATATCTAAGCCTGCCTCTGCAGCAAATGAATTGCCAAACAAAACCTTCATATGGCAGAAGCGGAGATCAGACAGACACAATGAGGTGGGGTCATTGCGTGGTCAAGATGAGATTGCAAACGTTTTCTTCCGTTGCAGCAGAAAAAAACATTTATAAAAAGCAATCTCATTCTACATTTAAAGGAATACTTTGACAATGCCGTTAACGCTCCATTCCATTCCAGTTTAGAATTGTGGGACTTTCCAAAACCAACAATTCAACGTTTTCACCCGCTGCCCATCAGTGCAGAGCTGTGGTAGGACAAAAGGTTATATAAACCATTTATTTTCTATTAAAATCTGGGACTGGACTAAAATAACTTAATTACCTACTGGTTCTACTGGTTTACCTTGCTCGCAAACATAAGAGAGCTTAGTAATTAAAACACTGTATTTCACTGGTTTAATCCCTCCACAAATAGAAATGTAAAATTGACAAGACATATTTGTTTGACAGAGGATCAACAGTACAGATAGTCTTGAACCATGGACTATATATAAAGATCGATGACACATCTCCACTTATATACAAAACTAGGAGGTCACTCTGAGAGCCCATAGCTCTGACTATAGGTCACCATGTCAAAGAAGTGTTTCCCATTAATTACCTAGTTTGTTACTGTCTGCTATATTCCAAGTATGAACCCAAAACATGTTTTACACTTCTCATAATAACACAAGGGATCTCTAACTTGGTGTTCTGCTCCTTTGCAAAAAGCGCAAAAAACAAACCTTTACATTGCAGCAGTGTGCTCCACCAGGGGGCAATCTAGATTATTTGGCTTCACTATTCGGGAGCTGTCATGTCATTCATCTTTATATGGTCTTTATTTTGAACTGCTGGAGGGGGCAGGCGAGCTGTTTCCACCCTGCTACTCTTTATGCCAAGCTAAGCTATCACCTTGCTCTTTTGCCAAACACAGTCATGAGAGTCGTATCAGTTTTTCTCATTGAACTCTTAATAGGAAGCAAAACAAGAATCTTTCGATAAATATGGGCTTGTTTCCAAAACATGGGTTGTATTCTGAATAACATTATACAAAAAATCTAAAATCATTGATTCATGAAGTATAAATATGGCTGCGGTGTTCTCCCCTGCAGCCGTCCCAGAGGATATATAATGTTTTTACTGTAAGCATGCAATATAATGCACTATTTATGCACGTTCATGTCAAATTTATTACAGCTGTATTTTAGTCTATTTTCTGTTCACATGAGTGTGTCGATACTGGTGCCTGTGTGCGTGTGTCATTCAGTGTGTTTTCACTCCAGATGGTCTGTAAGCCCACATCGCTCCCACAGTTATTGATGCGAGCTGGATTTATTCAGACGCGCTTAAATTCTGCAAACAACCCTTAATTCTTAATTTAGATATTAATTAGTTTCCCTGTTACTTGGCAAAGCCCTGTGATTTCCCCCGACACCAGGCTTGTTTATAACTGGGGCGTCTGCTGCCTCACGCTGCAGAGGAGCATGTAGACAGCATATAGGAGGCTCAATAACATGATTGAAACAAGTTCATTAACTGAGACCAAACACTGCAGTGGCACTGAGAAGGTGCGTAATCATCAGCCGGCAGGGAAAACTCATAGGAACTGTGTTTTATTCAGTTTGTGATTCTGTTTTAACTGCTGGGCCCGTGGATAATATTTTGATTCAGTAAAAGATGAAGAGCACAGTGCAGCCTCTGTGTCTTTTGCATTATACATGTTATACTGGTTCTCTATTGGTTAGCTGTACTAATCCCAGTGTGAGGTGCCATGAATCCGCGAGTTCCTTCAAAATACAAATATTTGGAAACTCCAATATTGATATTACTCAAAATGCATGCTTAAGCATATTGTTGAGCCAGATGTGTTTACTTGACAACTATTCTAATTGAGTTGCATTTTTGAAGGATATGTTTGGCTATCTTTATTACTGCTGCCCAATAAATGTATTCTTTATTTATTAATCAAAATATTTTTTCCATGATGAATTGCCTATTTTGAAGCCTTAACTGTAAAAAGAAACTCAATTTAATTAAGTTTTTCTCAAATTAAATTTTGAATTGTGCTCATATCACATACAACTTTGAATTGAACAAACTTAATCAATTTGTTTCACCAATTGAAGTAATTATTTTATATTGGTCCAACTGGTTTTTTTTGTGTCAGGTGAACTGTTCAGATATTTGATTTACTATAATAAAAACTGGGAACCATTGACTTTGTCACATTTGTTTAAAAACATACTTTAAGCCACAACATTTCAGTCAGCTCCTCCTCCTCTCCTTCCACCTACCCCTTCATCTGAATCACAAAAAAAACATTATATAATCCACATGTTACTTTGACAACCCTTCTTCACCTGCAGACTTGCTATGTTTAGCTGATGCAGGACTCTGGAGATCGCTCACCTGTGATTCAGCCGTCGCAACATTTTACAGAAGCTTTAATTGACTTCAGGTCTTGGCGTGAGAAGAGTATGTTCACTTGTTGATTGACAGCTGTGAGCTCCCGCCCCTGACTTTGGCCTTCCCTGATTGGTTAGAAGGACGAGGGGGGGGGGGAAATCTCAGTAGTGCTGTTGGGCTTTGGTTCACATTTCTACATTAACATATGTTTGGAAGCCTGTTTCTGTTCCAAATGAGAACATAACTAACAGGACTATTTTAATAGTAACCTCCCAGGTGGGGAACCTCTGGGTCATGTACCACGTGTGAGACTGTTCCTAAATACTGGAAAGAAGCTGTGAAATGCAAAGACATGCAGGCATCATATAATTTCACTTTTGCTAAAAGAAAATAACACACATAATAGTACAAACTACCATATGCTTCCGTGTGGTCCCTTCTGGCTGTAAGGTCAGGATGAGGAAACATGCTGTTATGTTTCATCACTAAAACACATCACAGCGACTCTGAAGAAAAGAAGAAGTGGATGTGGATTGGGCCACACTCCGAGAGAAACGCTCAGTCTGCGGGGATGTGCTCGCACTGATGAACCTGGCATCGCTAAAGAGAAGCAGTTCCAGCCTTCACACGAGAAAGGATAGCGTGATGTATGGTAACGATGATGATACTAAGTTGTCAGACTAGTCTGACATTTTACTTTCATCACAGCAGCTCCTCCACTTTAAATTCTGTCCAGTGAGATAATATGTAGGTGTTCAATAATTTGGTATGGCCCTTTGTTATGACTGTGGTTATATTGCATATGGATGAATGTTCCTTCTCCAGTGGCCTGAATGTTGGCATGACGTATGTAGATGTGTGTGCGCATGCAATCTGGTCTGTGTCTGGATGGTGAGGTGATTGGACGACTACATCAAATCCTGCAGCTGATTGACTCCTGCTTTTTTCGAATATAAGGACCCAAGATAGCGCCGTGAGCCACAAACGAAATTGTCTCCCGCCTGTCCCAACGCCCACTTCACCGTTCCTTTATTGGGACTTGTGTTTGAGAGTCAGAACGGGTGCCTGCCATTTTCTTTTGATCACGTTTTCTTATGTTTATGTGAGTCAGGAAGGTTAGTGATTGTAACTGAGCCTTGATGCATGGAGGACTGCTCTAGTAGTAAGCACTTTGTTAATAATAACATCAGTTATCGACTAGAAAATAATTTCCTGTGGCTTGGGGAAGATGGGGAGTTAATTTTTTGTCTTTGTCTGTATATTTATAGAATTAAAAACGGCCCTTACTTAGAAAATGTGTTCCCCATCCTTCTTTAATTGAATGAACTCTTGTCAAAGTTGTTGCTTATTAATTTATGTTGATAAACGCATCGATTAAATGATCATTTCCATTCTAAATGTATGTCTGTGATTCTTTCTACAATAGTATCGCTTGGTCTGCTGTTGGTTGGCTAAATTAAATAATACTTGCGAATGTGTTGCTGTGTAAAACGACAGCTGATGTTATTTCTGTCTGATGTTGTTGTCGCTGTGCCCTGTAACTGTATTTTCAATTTCACTCCCACTTGCTGTTGGATTGAAGCAGGGAGCCACGTTGGCTGAATCACCGAGTTGGTTGATCATCCTCCTTCATGCTGTTGTTTAACTTTCACGTCATTTTCTCCACAGCTTCTCACTATTGCCTCAACGCAACTGTGATCGTCTTGTAGTTTACAGCCAAAATAGGTAAATAATCAAACACTCTGTCTCTGCCTTTCTGTCTCCCAGTGCATGCCCATCGGTGGCCATGGATTCGTGTTGGACAAGTACAAGTGCCAGTGCAGGAGAGGATTCTACCACCCGCGCAGAGTGGCCCTCAATGGTTTTAAAAGTAGGTTACAAATCCCTGTGTGACATAGAAATACATCTTGCAGCGAGTGCTTGGATGAAAAGTTTGAATCTTTCAAATCTTTTTTTCTTTTTTCAGTTTTAAGTGCAGCCACACATTTTGTTCGAAATTCTTGTCATGTCTTTGAGCAGGCGTACTGGGGCTTGTGAGGTCATGAAAAACTAAAGCTGCCGTCAAAGGATTTCTCAGTTTGGAAATATCGACTGTGTTTCTATCCAGAGCTCTAGTGGGAGCTACTGGTGGCATCTGGATCACAGATATGTTAAATCCATCCATCCATCCATTATCTCTACCACTTATCATTCGGTCAATCACAGCTGACATTGTGCAAGATGCCAGGGTTACATTCATATTGGTAGAATAAACCAGAATAGGTTTATTCACACATTAGATATTCAAAAGTACAGAGTGTTAGGGCCATGCTGAATTTTAAATGGTCCACTCAATGAGGCACTCAAAGTTCTTACCAGTACAGTTTTGCCATTCACTCATTCACACAAGTCATATGTCCAGCTATCATCACTGTCAGAAGAGCCATTAGGGGCAATTTGGGTTGAAGAATCTTGAGACAGGGATCAGACCACCAACTTTGTGATTAGTGGACGACCCGCTCTTTCTCCTGAGACACCAACCCCCCCACAAAAAAAATGTAAATTGGAGAATAAAGTCGCAATTGAGAAGAATTAAGAATTTTACGAGAATAAAGTTATAGTTTAATTAGGAACGGAAATCATAATATTGTGGAATAAGCAACCATGAGAACCCAATCTTCCACATCTAACATGACATGTAGCCTTACCTTACGACGGTTTTACTTGTATATGATATAGTAAGACATTATTCTCGTAATATTATGACTTTATTTTCATAATATTATAACTTTTTCTTGAACTGTTATAATTAGAGGATAAAACCCCTTGAGATGTACCACCTCTTTTTCAAGGGAGTCAACTACTGTTGGCAGATTAGTAAACTAGTTAGTGGGGCATGTTAATGATTCCAGCTTATGTAGGAGAAGAGAAAACGCATGTTGACATCCAATCAATTCACTTCACTTTTGTTTTTCACTTTTGCAAAGACAAGATCTGCCTGATGACGGGTTCAATGAGCAGCTGATTGATGTTATCTGCCGCTCTCATATATTTCCATTAGCTCTTATTTTTCAGACAGTTTTCATGAATTATAACTTGAATTAACATCTACACGTGTACACACAACTTCGCTTTGGACCTTTTCTCCACCGATTTTCTTCCTTTCACCCTTGTGAATTGAACTTGTACCCATGACGTTACCTCCCTGCTGGTGCTTTGGATTTGAATGTGTGTATCCTGACACCGTCACTGAAAGCGCTGCAGTGTCCTCGGGCAGAAATCTTGGCCCTGATGAGGGAGATAATCAGGCAACTGTGCTTGTTTTCATCCCTGACTCCAACAATACTGCACCTCCGGGGGATGATATGCTAAGCTGGAGCTTTATTGTAATGCAGTGTGATGAGGCCTGTAGTGAAATGGCTCAGTCTGTGAAGAGGCTCATCTTCCAAACCCCATGCAGACCCCGTCATTAAAAACCACTGCAGCTCAGATTGGGTCGCAGTAGCAGTCAAGCCTGTCTCTTATTCCTCATGCATCGCCCCTAAAAAAGAGACCAGACTGGAGACAGTTTCTATTGTTCCCTAGCAACAGGCCAAGGGACAGATATCAAAGGGGAGAGAAGATGGAGAAAGAAAAATAAATAAATTGATTATTTGGATATATGGAGTCATATCCTTATGAAACATGACATTTCATTTGAATGTCTCAATGACAGACAGATAGATATATGGAGATAGATAGATAGATAGATAGATAGATAGAT
This sequence comes from Verasper variegatus, assembly GCA_026259375.1. NCBI lineage: Eukaryota > Metazoa > Chordata > Actinopteri > Pleuronectiformes > Pleuronectidae > Verasper > Verasper variegatus. The sequence continues at coordinate 16,139,449 of CM048053.1, read as the reverse complement.
AGATAGATAGATAGATAGATAGATACTCTCTAGCAGACCTCTTTTGACCCACCTATAATCACACACATAGCTCACAACAACCTGACACCAATTGAACTCACACTGTGATTGTGAGTTGATTGCATGAGTAGAGAAGATGAACAGACCAGATAAACAATGATCTGTATAATATTCCTCCTCCGAATTCACAGGGATTTAGAACAAAAAGACAAAAGACAGTGAGAGGGGGAATCACAAGTTGTTTTGTTGGAAAAAAGATAAAAACACTGTGAGTTCTTCCATCAGCCTGATTGCTTGATACATTCATAAACATGTGTGTAAATGTAGCACTCTATTCATACTTGACTTATTTAACCATTAATCCCAACACTTCCTGTATTCTCTTGCAATAATCCTCTACTGAGGCACTTTAACACAGTGTTTTCATGCTCTGTGAAGTCTACTGATATTTATCAAGCATCATGTACCAGTGGAGCTGCACAGTGTGTGTGTGCTGGAGGAGTTAGATCCAGAAGGATTCTAAATACAACCACACTGGACACATTGTAGAATCAGTGGCGGATCTCAGATTGTTCTACATCAGGGGCCATAAAGGGGCCACAATTTACTCAGATGGGCCGATTACATGTCCAAGATCCATACCCAATTCCTTATTCAGCATACCACCGTTTTAGTTTGAAAATGCCACTTTCAAACTAAAACGATCTCTGTCCACTCAAGCGTTTTGGCTCTGCTCATACAAACAGGCCTGAAAATGCATATTACGTGACTGCTCATCTACACACGTGCCAGTGTACACAGTACTTGTTGCAGATTTCTTGAGTAACAGTTCTTCTCCTACGAATGTATTGTATCATTGTAAAATGCAGAATTTAGCTGAACAACAGCAAAGACGTCAGGGTCAGAGACGCTTGAAATAGATTATCCATGTTGCCTTCTACACTGGTAGCCGAGGTTAATGCTGTTTTGTTGGAGGTTATGTGTTAGGAGCCTGACGAATCCGTGAAGTCTACGTCATTACTCCAAAGACCCAATCAGCAAAGGGTTGTGAGTGTCATCGTTTCCAGGACGGGCCACTTCAGTGACCAAGAGGATTTCAGCCAGTGCCCTCCTGGCCCCACCCCTGTACCTGTCCCTGTGTAGAATGAAGACACTGGCATTGTCTGTTTCTTTCCATTTAGTTGCTTAAATCTTCTATAGGAAGAAACACATCCAGACCACCCTACATGCAAACACTTTAAAGTGATGTCGGAGGAAAATAAATCCTCTGCTGATATAAAACCGACACAGACTGTAGTGATAAAGTGAGCAGTGTCACAGATTTATCCGCCTTTCCCTCATTATTCCCTCATCTGCTTAATTAAAGTCTGTATTTTCGTAATTATCACTCAAGGCTGTGGGATTTATTGGTTTGATGATTTTTACCCCTTCAATTTGATTAACTGAGCAGTTGTTAAGAAGTCAGTGTGTGACAGTTAAACACAAATTAATTTCAGCGATAATCCTTGAAAACACGACAGTAAATCACTTCTGTGTTCTGACTTGGGATCAGATACAAAGTCGTCAGTTTGATTTCTGTCATCGGACCATCAGTTACATATCTGATCATCATCCTGGTGTTCCCACTTCCTCAGGTAAGGAGCTGGGCTCTCACAGAGATGAGACCTCTGACGTGTCCAACAAGTGCCTGCCGTGCCGCAAGGGTTGCCCCTACTGCCGGGACGACACGCCCTGTCTGGTGCTGGAGGACGGGGCTCTGCGGCTCGCTGTGGCCTCCTTCCAGGGTCTGTGCATGGTGCTGGACCTGGCCAGCATGGTGGTGGTCTACCACTTCAGGAGGAACAAGGTAAGGATGGTCAGGGGTCACTGTTGGGGGGGGGGGGGGGGTAGTAAGAACAATCTTGTCTGTGGCTCTTGGGAGCTTCTTGTCAAGTGTAGCGATGTCATCAGAGCTTATGCCGAGGGGGCATAAGCTCAAAGAACCTAGGGGGCTCTACATCAAACCCACCCCTTCCCAAAATAAACTTCACTTGATTTTACTAATATATTTATATCCCATGTTATAAGGAGCCAATATCTAGTCTTATTGTGCGAGTTGTAGGATCCAGTATTTTTTGGAGCACTAAGAAGTACAAAGTCACAAAACCTCAGACTTTGATTCTTCAGGTTTAACTATAGTTTTATTTATTTTTTAAACCTGTCTCTCAAGAGTCTCCCGCTTGATGGACGTGAAGCAGCAACCCCCCAGAGAGATCTTTGAATTGCACAGCTACCAGTATCTGGAAATGTCAGCGTCTCAACAGAATGTGTCCCACTTATGAATGGAATGGAAAAGGACTTTTCTAAACTCACATTGCCACGAGTCCTTATAGAGAATCCAAAATCCAACCAAACATTATTAGAGATGGAGGCAATCGATGACACTGGCTCAAGAGGAAATAGGAATATATACTTAGATAATAACTTAGATAAAGAAGACTCTGTACTACATGCATTTTACAGAGGATTCCTTTATTTATATATCTTAAGATAATTCAATTTACTTTTTTATCGATGGTCTTATATTAAATGATCACCTACCACACCTGAACCCTCCTTGAATCCTCGCCACACGTTATAACAGCGTTGTTGCATAACACACACTCGCGCTAATAGAATAAAGTGAAATAAAAATGAGATCCTTGCGGTGTATGATAATTACAACCAGTCCTCAGGCAAAGTTGACTTGAATCGTTCCCTGTGTGCTATTTATATACGTTTGTGCTGTTGCCACAGAATCTCCCACATTTTCTCTGTTCACAAGAAATGTCCCCGGAGCATTTTGAATCTACATAAGAGACAAAAAAAATGCATCTTCTTGGAGGAAATGCAGCTAATTAAACCCAATGCAGAAATATGCTGTTGTCTCTCTTTTATATGTTTGGGGTAAAGCATTATAAAAATATACTGTATAATAAACTCCTCTTTGTGTTTGTTTGGTTTTGAAAGAGGCATGAATTTGCATATATTAACATGCGTCATGTGTTGCATTACAACCCATGAATAAAAAAACTTCTGCCATTGATTCATTGATTGTTTATTCTTGCTCTTTCCTCATCGACAGAGCATCCGCACATCTGGTCTCATCCTGCTGGAAGCCATCTTGTTTGGGGCGTTACTGCTCTACTTCCCAGTAAGTCTCCTTTGTGATGTTACGTATCCTTTCACTCAGGCTGTCTTGTTCTTCAAGTTTTACATTTTTCACATTAACCATACTTGTTAGTATAAGAGATCATTGCATCACAACTATTTCTCACACAAGATTCATGTCTCTTTTCCATTGCACTGACTCTGCATCTTGGACATCACCTTTGAACTCAATAGAAAGTGTCAGTGCCAACAGCGGAATTTAATCTTAATGTGTCCTTCTCTTCAAATGCGTCACATCTGTTAAATATGTAAAACCTAAGCTAAAAGGTTATGCATTTCATTAAACCATAATAAAGGCTAAAAGTACTAAAAATGTGCCTTATACATAACAAAATATTTTGTGACACTCCAGAAGTATTCTAGTATTTGAGACATGCTCACTGTCCTCTGCTCCCCTCCCACCTCTCTATGGTCATTCTTCTTGCTTTAGTCTTTTAGTCCATGCTCCATCTGAGCCATTATCTCCAAACTCCCTGAATGCCTGAGAATGTCACTATCAGATCTATACAGTCCTTGTGTCATTGCAGACTTCATTCCGTGAATGTTACCCTCCCCAACCAACACACCTCAGGTTATAGTGATACATTTACATTCACATTTAATATTGAGAACATTTTGGAATCTTAACTGACATTTTCTCATTTCTGGGTTGTCAAAGCAGAGGTATTACTGATCCTCGCTCTCCATGGCTGTGTTAATACGAGTCTGACACATTAGGACAATTTTCTTTCAGCTATATAGTTGAGTTATACATATAATTATATATGTATGTTGTCCATATAGAGTGAATTGGAGTGTCCCACTGTCGGCAGTGAGCGTTTTCCTTGATTATTTTCCATTTGGAATGTAATTTCACCCAAGCCACTACAAGATGAAAGGGATATGAGGGATGTGCGTCCATTCACCACAACCACTTCAATCTATTTTCTGTATCATTATTTGGGACAGTGTAATACCTTGAGACACACTCTGACTTTCTGTATTATAGATTTCAGTTGTAAATGCTGCAGAAAACACACAGAATCATTCAGTTAAAAATTTGTTTCGAGCTTGTTAGATCTAACTATTCTTTACGGTTTTACTCACGTTATGACTTTATGATCCACTCCCTGTTATAAGAGTGAATACTGGGGTATATGATAATGGACATGATGACATCAATAGTCCATTGATGGCACATTTCTTTTGGATAATTTTAGCAATTTCACATTTGAAAATGTGCTCAGATGTGCTGGATAAGTCCTGCTCACTTCACTCTTAGTCCATTTGACCTTATTTTCCTAATTCATATAGACTATGTAACAATTCTTCATTAAATGTCTAAAAACAACTAGACTATATTTTAAATATTTTGTTGAATTCTGTACTTACATTATTGAAAATGTTTCCAACAATGTTAAAAACTAGAGAAATCCTCAATTATATTCAAGGTCCGTTTCAGTTCGGTTGCCTTTTAATTGCATCAAAACTGCTTTTCCAGTGGCTTTGCTCGTCTCTGCTCTAACTTCTGGAAAAAATGACGTATGTTTAAGGAAAAGAACAGCGAGCCAGTCAGTTGTTTTTTCCCTCTACTCGTCGTATTGGTCACTCAGTGCGATAGACAACAACCCCCATGATCCCACATTGCTTCACAACATCATCAAACTAGATCTTTTATTATTGATTTATGTTTACAGTGTTTAAGAGGCCTTTCTTCTCTCTATAATTGTAAAGGGGGGTTTCACCTCAGCGCCCTGCGTGAGCCAACCACCATTGTTGTTAAATAACAGCAAACTGTCCAGACTGGAGGAACCTCTGAGGCAACGTTCTCTTCTGTTTGACTTTGTTCACTGTCGTCTCTCTCTACCGCTGTTTGTCTTTAAGCGATGACGCTTCCTCTCGTTTCTCAGTGCATAAATGATTCTTCTCAGATTGGTGTTGTGCCATAAAATTACTGGGTAATTTACAGGGGCAAATATTCAGGGCTGTGAATGCAAAGAGCTTCAGCATCCCATCCTATCACACCACCACCCCTTTGAGTAAGTAACAAATGAAAAGTAAACACAGTTTAGTGGATGTGAAGCAGCAGCATAGGAAATGTTAGATTTTTATTTGCAGTGATGTAATGCAGCTCTAATAAACATTGAGAAAATGACAATAGAAATTATGCAAATTAAACTGAACAGTAATTTTAGATTACACACATGCCTCTTCTATTTTATCTTTGCACCTTATGTGTTTTTTTTGCATCTTATGTTGTCTGCCTTGTTTAAACTCTTTAGATGTTAAATGTAACACGGTTGGTTTGTTGTCTTTGCTGATCACAGAAAAATGTATGATGTAAATAAGACAACAAACCCTGCCTACTACTTTCTCAGTTGTAGCTTGATGTAGTGGTAATAACGTACGTCTGATAATTTTTGGGATAATAAGTGAGAGTTGGACGGATTTACAGTACGAGTTTGTCTTTTAAAGTGTGTGTGTGTGTGTGTGTGTGTGTGTGTGTGTGTGTGTGTGTGTGTGTGTGTGTGTGTGTGTGCTTCTGCCAGCCTTTGTGTTGTCTCATACTTGCGAGTGGGTCCATGTGGGTGGATGCCAGCACAGTATACGCGTGTGCTTACACTTGTGCACAAAGCCCACAGTGCACCTGGAGTGCGACGTCAGAGAGCCCATCTTTAGCAGGGACACAGATGGAAGAAACCTGAGTGTCGTGTAGCAGGAAGATCTGATGTAGCTGGGGGAATTCACTCCCTTCAAATACTCACAGAGGCTGCCAACAGTGGGCCACTGCTCCCCTCACACAACACAGAGTCTGGTGGCTGGACGTTAGCCATGGTGAGACAGAAAAAAAAAACAAGCGTCAGAGCCTTCGTCTGACTCTTAGAACAAAGGTTTTGTTCTTCTTTTTAGTTTCTTGTTACCTTAAGAGGGACATTTGCACTAGAATAAAAATCCTGGTAGTTTTGTTGCAGCAGGAATAGAGCTCAACAGCGTGGTTCCGAAAAGTGCAAAAACCCATTTATTTTTTTAATAGAGATTTTGATGATCATCCATAATATTGTAAGCATCCAAGTTAGACTTACCACAAGCTACGAGACTGTGAAACAGTGCTATAAGCTCAATCCTGTAGAAGCCACAAATACATACAACGTCAAAACGTGTTTTATTCGCAAATCAAGGAGAGGAACTATACTACCCACAATCCCTTGGGTATAATAGTGACAGCTGTAATTGGTGGAGCTCGCTCTTATTCTGACCTCAACCGCGAAAATCATGTCAGCTACAATACATTTACTACAGAGCTGCCATGATTTCCCTTTCTAACGTGCTGCTATTTTTAGAGGTGATGAAAAGAAAGTCAGAGAAGCTGAAAATCAAAACAACAAGCTGGAAGTCGTTGGAAAGGAATCATTTGCAATGGTTTATGGGCTGCGTAGCTCCTTCACTCCTAAAATAACTGCCACACTGTCATCCGGCCCACATACCATGTGGAATGATTGATATGTGCTCCCGTTTACCAGATCTAAGCCAAAGAAATACAGCATGTCAATCAAAGGTGCCAAAGATGGCCTTAATTAGTTTTGTGCTATATGGGCCATATTCACCATTTACCACACGGGCCACTTTAGGTTCACATCCAGATTACACCTTGCCAAGAGCACTGCATGTTTGCTACAAAAGGCCCACATTTGCTCGAGGACATTTGCTATTTGACAAGTGGGCCACTGCAGGCTCATATCCATTTAGTCCAGGCCACATGAAGGCCAGAAGTGCTGCATCATTGCCTGTTTGCCATTACTTTTTTTTTTTTCTTCAAATCATATGTTTAGTGGTCACGATTAACCTTGTAGCTGGTTGCTCTGGTTCCAGGCTTCATACGCTTTTTTTTAATCAAAGGATTTTATGAAACATCAATTGATAAAATTAATGGGAAATTTAGCTGTTCTAAAAGTGGGTGTTCACTATTACGCTCTATAGATCTCCAGGCGCTGTAGGCTTCCCTTTATGTGAACACACCTTGTGTATTTCTGCTGTGATGCTCAAAATAAGTTTGATGTTGCATCTGTCCATCCACTCTCTCCTTCATTCACCCTGAGCAGAACTCAAGTACCAAAAATAGCTCCCCAAAAATATCCTGCCACTGTCCTATGCTCACACACACACTTGAATACATTCATGTGTCTCTTTTCCCTTTGCTGAGCTGTTTCTCAGCACTTTTTTCGAGTGCATTTCTCAGCACCTTTGCTGTCTGTCTCCACCTTCCTCCTGCCCCTTCCTTCCACCATGTTGTCCTTTCATTAGCACCCTCTCTTTGTGTCCGGCTCCTCTCCTGCAGTCCTAACATTTGTTTCTGCCGTTTCCTTTCTGCTGCCACCGCGAACCCTCCTCAGCCACTGCAAGCTCGCTGCAGCTGCTCTTCTCTGGTGCCCAATGCATTTTTAAACACTCCATCAAGTTCTAGCACAACTTGTTTTAAAAATACATCTGCTGATTAATTGATGGAGGCGGCATGGGAGGTTGGATGCGAACCAGGAGGGCTACCTTCTACTCTGAGCGTTATAAACATGTAGCTTTCCTTATTGTGCCGTCCCCTGTGACTTAATAGTCCACATGGGTAGCACTGCAGAGAGGGTGTGACGCTGATTGTGTCGGCCCATCTCTGGGTATATGTTGCTATGTGTGTACACAGGCAAAATGGAGGATGGATTATGAGTGCGCTTGAGCGGATTTGTAGCTTTGCATTTTCCCACGATTGCGTGCATGTGCATTTGTGCATGTTTTTTTCATTTCTGCGTTAGTGTCTGCGGATGTAACAAACAGCGTGGCCTACTTATACCTCTTTACATTTGCTGAGGTGATGTATTATTTTTGGTCCGTCATGTAAAGACCAGAGAGCTGGAAGGCTGGATGCTCGCTCAGGGGGCAAAGAGATGAAGGAAGAAGCCAGGCGGGATGCTAATCCTAACCATGGGATACCATGGAAGTGAGACATGAGAGGAGAGAGGACAAAAGGAGGAGAGATGCTGGAACAGGGATTGTTTGAAAGGACAAAAACAAGTGTCTGGTGATTTGTCTACATTTGGTTGGTCTTTTGTTTCTCTCTTGTCTCTCTCCATCTGGGATCTACAGTCTCATTTAATTTAACACTCTGAGCTGCAGAGTGAATAGTATTGTACAAAAAAAAAGACAATTGTGTTAAACAGAATAATCTTATTGCAGTGAGCTCAGGATCAAACCATTGTCCTTTTTATTTTCTGAAAGTTAGTTAAGAACGACAAAAAACAGAACATCCATCCATAACCTATCCTTACTGCTTCTTGGGAAGCTGGAGCCAATCCCAGCTGACCTGGGAAAGAGGCTGGGCACATATCACAGTGCCAACATAAAGAGACAAACCACCATTCACTCTCACATTCACACCTACAGTTAATTTAGAGTCTCAAATTGACCTAACCCCAATCTTAGCAGTCAGAGTACCTGGATAATACCCACACCGAAAGACCCCATGTCACCCTCACAAACATAACAACAACAAAATATATAAGGTTAAAGCTGCACTAATCAGTAGTTCTATACCTATCATCAACTGTTTAATGTTAAAGAAGCTGGTTGTAGTAACAAACCCACAAAGACACACAAAGGTAACGACAGCCTGGTGCACATAGTGGAACTTTTGAGCTGGATTTTTCCATCAGAGCTGAAATCAAGTGAATATTGGATTTGCATTAGTCAGGTGGCCTGAAACACAAATTTAGCCCCAAGTCTCCTCCTTCATATCAACTTAACAACTCATTTTCATTGTTTTGTAGTTTTTAGCTTGTTCTCCTGCAAGCCTTGCAGTTAAAAAGGGAACAGTGACATGTGTTGGGAAATGCTCTTATTCACTTTCTTTACCAGTACTCTTCAGTTACACTCTGGATCATCAAGTACAGTCTGTGAGTTCAGGTGTTGGCACAGGTCTCAAGGCAACAACCAAAATTCAGAAGCTGCAGTAAATATTGATGATAATACAACAAACAGTCAGTGTTTCACTAAAGTTATTGTTATTAAAGCAACACCATGTAACTCTTACTGAGCAACAGCGCCCTCTACAGCTACACATAGAAGAAGTGCCACCTTAACAAATGCATCAAACTCTGTTTATAATTGTTTCCTCGCTGAATATGATAAAAGGAAACGGTTTATAATGACTTCTAAGTCTTTTTAACTGATCTGCAGTTTGACAATACTCTTGCTGGGCCTGATTCTAACAATTGACAATACCAGTCAGGTAAACACTTCTTCTCACAGGAGATCGTACCTGATCACCAAAGTTACTCAATGCAAGATCGGGTGTTTGGGGTGAGAAGTGGAAATGAAAGTAGCAACACTCTCCCTATTTCAATGAAATATCGAACAACTTTGAACAACTATTTCTGCAATGTTGAAAATGTGTCTGTTGAAAATATGGAGGGATTAACTTTTGGTTGCAAATTCTTTTTAAAATGGAGCCATAAAATGGCATACCTGTCTGTCTTCCATATAGCAACTGATTTATCAGATCCTGAGCTGCACCAGCGACTCAGAGGCAGTGGTGGAGCATTAAAAAGTAACTGCTATAATTCCTGTTCTTGGGTATAAAATGGACTCCCTGCCCGCTCTCTCATGACCAGCATACCAATGACAGACTTTGGCTCTGCAAGGTTTTGATGGGGATTGTGGATGGAGGGAAAGTGATGCTGCTGCTGTGCTCTGACAAATGTGTGTCATGTTGTTACATGTCCAGACTGAAAGGGTGACATACATCTGGTCAACTTTGAGGCTGTTTTAGATCATCTGTGTAATAATTCCACAGATGCCTGTCTGTCTGTCTGTCTGTCTTGGTGTTGAGCACATCTTGCAATCATTCAACTTATTGGCTTCACACTTGAAATGTGTATTGTTAATAATAGGTGCGATTTGGACACACAATGTATTAATTATTAATAAAGATTAAATAGACAGGCAGTGCTCTTTGGCCCTCAGTGGGAGTGGGGTGGCGTGCTGCCAGTCTCTGGACCATGTTGAACATGTTTTCATCTACATTCTCAGTAAACCACAGATGTGGTCAGCAGCTTGCAGCCTTCGACCAATAATATCTGTCCTGCCATATCATTTAGATACTTCAATTTTTTTTTTTTTCACCAAATCGGACTGACAGCCTCACTAGAGTCACTGGTGTTCATCTCCGTCATGGCAACAACTTTCACAGCATCACTTTCTCTATGGCAAATTGTCTTCAAAGTAAAAGCAAAACATTTGTTTTGTTGCTATAATGTTTTATATTGAGCTGAATTACAGAGCTTTTATTTTGAAAAGTTGTGAACTTGGGTTTGAAGATTGTTGGGTTGCTTAACAGATCTCTGCAATAGCCAACATGCAGTGTATGAAAAATACAATTCAATAAATCATTTAAACTTGAACACATGTGAACAGTAATAAAGCAAATTCTGTTTCATTTTATGAAAAGCATTGGTTATAAAATCTTTATTATAGTTAAACCAGGTAGGATGAACACAAAGTTTTCTAACTTCACTGTTTGCACTATAGACTGTTTAACACAGGCCAAGAAAACAGCTCACTTCAAACTGGCAGGTTTACAACAGGCACTGCATTGGCAGCACACACATTGATGAAAGAGGATTAAAAGCAACTCAAAGTTGTAGGTTAGTTCACTGGTTAGGTTCCTGTGATATTTTTCAGAGCATCTACACTCATGCCATCTTGAAACTATTTTACTGGTAACTTCCTGATTCACTGTGGAAGATGGTTTTAGTTTTTTTCCCCTGTAATTTCATCATTCCGTCTTTGTACCGTTCTCAGAGTGAATTGTCCTTTTTTGTACCTAAATTTCACAGCCAGACTCTTGCAGCCTCAGGTCTGGCTGGTTGAGTTGCTGACTTTGACACTCAGCTTCGTTTTCTGCTGGAAAAGAGGTTACAGGTGCTGTTGTTTTTTTAAGATTAATTACACTGTCGCTTGAATGCCAAGACATCGTAAGAGCGAGTATAAATCACCAGTCTTCGCTCCTCAGGGAGGCGCTTCTTCTTCTACATCTGTAACTATCTCACTACCCCCCACAGCTGGACATTGTTCAGTGTGATATACAGTGTAGTATGGATAAGAGTCAAGATGACACTTAAGAGATTTATTTAATGCTACACAGGTCATGGAGAGTTTGATCCTGGACTAGTACACATTAAGTAAGGTGTTAGCTACACTCTGGACAGCAGTGTATCACTGGGTTGACACATACAGAGCCTATATAACACACAGTGTTATACACATAGTGAAGGTGTAGCAATCCCACAATTTTACTGTTATTTATATTAATATATACACACTGTTATACTCAGGTAGCTACTCTCAGGTACAGATTGCAGGTGGTGGTAATATGAAATGTAATATATAATGTATAATATATACTATTCTATACCATTTCTGTGAATTCTATTTTAAAAATGATGTTTGTTTTAGCAAACTTCACTTCATCACCTTCTGATAAACTCTTAATACACGTAATAAACTTACAGAGCCACATGTATATAAAAAGAGTTAATGGTGGCTGTAATTATTCCTCCTGTCCACACTGGCTGTGAAGAGATTCATATTTAAGTGGACATGATTAGGGAGAAAAAAATCCACTGTCATCACTCTGTGAAAAAAAATTAATTCTAAAGTTCAAGCTGAAGTTAATATGCGATTTCAGCAGTCTGAGTTTGTCCGATCAAAGTGAGGAAATTTCATACTGTAAAGACTAATTTTGGAAAGTGACTGGTCTAACTCAAGCCGCTGAGGCCTCAGTCTCACTTCAGATATTTTTTTGTAACAAAATGGGGACTTTGGAGGTTATCACAACTTTTATATTGCATGATGAAGATGTCCTATATTCTTCACCAAGACCCCATTTAACCCAAACCTTAACTTTTTCCTAAATCTGACTCTTTGTGCATACAACGAATAAATTGCATTTCTGAGAGTAAAGGACAAATCGGTGTGGCTGTTGAGGTTGAAGGACCTTTTGACTCAATCACATCTCTGACCGAATGCTAGTGTTGCTCTGTGTATCTGTTTATCAGTGTAAATGAGCCATGTCCTCTTTATAAGGTAATAATAATTAAAAGATGTGTTTACAGCATAGACTGTAAATAAAGATGGATGACATCTTCCCGAAAGTGAAGCTAAAGTGCCTTGATCGCTGCCTGGTGGCTGGCTGCAATATAGTTCAAAATCCCGCCTCCTCCATGTTAGTGGATGGGAAATGGGCCAAGTACTGCCAAGCACTGTACACGTCAATTACATTTTTCTCAAATGTGATTTCTGTAATTTTCTGTTATGTTGGTGCAGTTGTTAATTTTTCCTATAAGTTTGGTTTTATTTAGTAATTTGACGTTATTAAAAACATCATGATTGACAGCTGAGACCGACTTCCGATTTGTCGAGTACATGTATCAGTGGGACCTCGCTACTCCAGCTCCATCCCCTGATCACTACTGTGAAACCTCGACATTATTACTGAAGTAAATGACTGAATGTTCTTGGGATTCTTTTTTCTTTGCAATATTCCTAGATCAGCTTCTTCTTCTTCTTCTTATTTCCTCAAATGGTCCCGGACATCAAAGTTCTGGATGAGGAGTTGTGCTCGTCTCCTCTGCTTCTGTCTCCTCCTCTTTTTCTGGCTGTGGCGGTTGTAAACACAGACAGAAATAACAGTCACCTTGTGTAGTTCATGGACAGAAGACAAAAATAATCCTCTCAAAAGGTGAAATTAATTTAAGAAGAGGACAGGGAGTTGCTCATTAGGACCATTGTTCTGTAGTGACGAACTGCAGCCTAACCAAGAGTCAATTGCGACATTTCCCCTCCCTCCTCGCAATTCTGCTGGTCACCCGGTTAATTCCACATTTCACATTCCACTTTGGCTTCAAATGCAGGATATTTTAGCTCCATTTCTGGATAGTAGGAGGAAGTGGATACGCATTGTCCATCTTTATATAGTTTATGGTTTACAGCTTGATGTGCTGCCCCCAAGTGGCCAAATCAATCAAATAGTGCAGACAGTGACTTGGTAAAGGCAGTGACAGACAAATGACCACCTCTCGAGAAAGACATGCATCTTTTTTGTCTGTATATTTTGAATAACAGTTCTGATTAAGACAATTGGACCTCTTGCATTATTCATTATCTCTGTTGTGATACTCAACATTCATCATTATTCATCAGGTGACCTCTGGGTTCAACAATCATGTAGCTTAAATGAGGCTTTCAACAGGCTGTAGTCACAGAGTGAAAACCTGAGTGCCTCCTGTGTGTTTTGAATTAATGCAGATAGTAAGGCTGGGCGATATGGAAAAAAATCTTATCACAATCATTTATTTCACTTCAGTCGATATCGATATATATCAAGATATTAATCAAATCACTTTTTCTGTCATTTCTGCTTCAGATGGTAAAAGAGTGAAGTGGTATTACCTGTCTATGTGGGAACTTTCAACACAATTTGCAGTGCACGTTACTACACGCTGCTTCTTGTCAGACTTGAAATAGGCAAAATATCTTCACACTATAACGAATTCCTCTGACCCTTATTTTCCACAATGCCCTCGTCTGTGAGCTTCGTCTCTGTCGCAGCCTCGTCTTTACCAGTAATACGTTCAAATAAACCTCACACCAAGCAGAAAATGAAAGGCTGACATTTTACCAACCACGGGCAACTTCCCTTCAAATCAGGCAGGGAGTCAGAAAAGACAAATACACATACATGTGCAGAGAAACACTTGTTTATGTCAATGCATGAATAAAACACGAATCCACACAAGTCACACATATGCTCATAAGGCACGGCAAGGCACTTTTATTCATGAAACACATTTCATACACAGAGGCAGATTCGAGGTGCTGTTAGAAAATAACACAGAAATGAAAAGAAATCGATGTAATATCAGGGAGCACAGTTCAAAGCTAATTTCAAGCTAAATAAAAGAGATTTAAAAAAGAGGTAAAGAGATTAATAGAGATAAAATAAATATAAGGGATAGAATCTGTCTTTTAATTAAATGTCATTAACAAGTTGAACGTGTAAAACAATACAAATAAAATTCATAGAAATGTGTAAATGGCACAAATAGAAAAACTAATGGAAACAAACCCTTCAAACCCTTTTATCTATAGTGCGCCGGTAGCTGACATATGAGCAACATACAGTTCAGAGATGTCAGCGGGGGCGGTGGAGGTGGGAGATGTGTACATGTTAAAACCTGCTCCCAGCTCTGGTTCTCACACGCTGCAGACTCACTCCATTTTCATTTCTGATTCCTTCTGTGTGACCACGAGGAATATGACAGGGAGGGGATGTGTGTGATTTACAGCTTACAAGACAAATAATGAAGTTATAACATGATTAGTGTGTCCCAGAGTGTGTGTGTGTGTGTGTGTGTGTGTGTGTGTGTGTGTGTGTGAACACTGACGCTGCTGTGCCTCGCTGCAGGTGATGATCCTGTACTTCCACCCCAGTGTGTTTCGATGTATCCTCCTGAGGTGGGTCCGCCTCCTGGGTTTCGCCATCATGTACGGCACCATCATCCTCAAGCTGTACAGGTACTGGAACCATCCCCACATGAATCCTTCTTCTCTCTAAAATAGAGAACTAAAGATAAAGCCTTTCCCTCTCTCATTTATCTCCTTATTTGTTTCCTCATATCTCCAATCCTCTGTCTCATTTCCTTTCATTGTTTCCTTTTCTTCTCTCCTCCTTTTTCCTCCCCTTGTCTCTCCTTTCCTCTTCTCCTCTCCTCTCCTCTTGTCTCCTCTCAATAATTCAGCTCCCTCTCAGACCGCAAACCCCCGTGTGCACACACTCATGCATGCAGTTTTGCCAATAAGCACATTTGAATTTCACATCAGGTCCAGTCTATCTGTGTCTACCTGCTGAAGTATCTATTCAGACAAAAAACACACACACACACACACACACACACACACACACACACACACACACACATACTTCCAGCTCTGAGCAGGTGTTGCTGAGATTGGAGAAGGGGGTCAAAGGCCCACCAAAGAGTTCTCTGGGCAAAATTACAAATTAGTTGATATTTTTCTCGAGCTTGCTGGGCGTGAAGTGAGCCCCAGGGCCAAGCTCTTACAGCCTGGTCCCACTGAATATATGAGAGATACGATATTAGTCATGTCTGGTTGAGGCAGCTGAGCAGAGAAAACAGAGAACTGACTGCTTTTCTGTCTAGAGTACGTGAATCTTTCTCCCCAAACAGTTATACTTCTCTAGCTTCAGATCATCTTGAGCTGCTACCATGGGCGGATCCAGGGGCATGGCCCAAAGTGAAATCTGATTAGCTGCCTGTCTTGTGTCAGTGGTCTTAAAAAAATAACTAGTCACTTACTAGCAATACTAACAATGAATCTGACAATTTGTTAAGAATTTGTATTCTTTGGAAAACACAATGTGCTTGAACAAGGAACAATTATCAAAATATGTTCAATGATGTGTGGCTCAAAGCCTATAGAGCTAACCTGTAAATAAGGAATGAACTAAATGTGAACCATACTAAATGAATGTTGGACATTTAATTGGCCCCTCTGTGTAAGTTGTAGCCCTTTTATGGCCTTTGATTTAGAAAATTCCTAGATCCGCCACTGGCTATTGCAACTGTTCTGGCTGAAGTGTTGCATTTTAAATTCCCTTTTCCCTTGTCATGTTGTCATGTGTGCAGTGGTAACCATAACTGTGCAACCTATAAATAAACTGTTCTGCGTGCACTTCAAGGTTTATGTCAATAATCAGCTGTGTCCATGCACCTCCGGAAAAAAACCTACAAACTGACACCCACGAGAAATTTACCCAGGGGTTAAATTTCATGTGTTGCCCTGTGTTGCTCTGATGTTACTCTATTTCACCCTGCAGCAAAAGAGAAGATATATTAGCATGAATTAAACTGAACATACTCGACAAACAGGAATGGATTAAAATATCATCATCTTCTCTCCCTGCTGCTTTTAATTCAAGTGGGCATGTTAATGAGGTGTCGGTGTCGGAGAGAGCATCTCTTATTAACCTGTGCTGCTCATCATGATTTCCTGCAGCAGTCTCTCATGTTCATGCTGCTGTTGTCGCCTTCTCTCACCTTCTCCCAGGGTGTTAAAGGTGTTCCTGTCCCGCACAGCCCAGAGGACACCGTACATGACCAGCTGGCGCGTCGTGCGGCTGCTGGCGGTGATTCTTCTGGTGGTGCTGTGGTTCCTGGTGGCCTGGACCTCAGCCGTGTGCCAGAACCCCGAGCTGAGTCGGGCCCTGATCGCTGCAGGCCTCACCCCTGAGGGACTCCAGTTCAGCATGTGTCTGCTGGACCGATGGGACTACATGATGGCCGTGGGTGAGTGTGTGTTGTGTTTGCACGTGGCCGCTGTTGACGTCTACAGGACAAGAAATCATCCAGAGTGAGGAAATGTTGGTGCCACTTAACTGTAAGAAGCTTTTGGGCTTATAGCTCGGGTCTATGCTGCCTGGGTGAGGATTAAGATTAAATTTAACTTGGAAACTTTTTGACTTGTGGTCAGGGTGAGGGGGGGAAATGAAGAATAGTGGTGGAATGTTTGGGCTGTAAATGCTTGTGGTACTATAAACTTGATATCAACTTATTTAGGCTAGTTTCATTTTAGATTTTGACATTTAGGCTTATTTTTATTTAGTGTTCTAGATGCTGTGAACTGAACTTGAGCTTTAATGGATGATGTTTGATTACATTTTTCCTGCACAAACAGTTTAAAGAATGTTAGTATATGTTAGAGAGGAAGACTCTAATAAAAGAGATGGAGTGTCGCTGGCTCTTTTTGGACCCTGGGCTGCCACAAGCATGAAAGCAGAATATCTGCAGAGGGCAGAGGGTATCCTTAAAACTCTCATTTATTTATACAGGCCTTTAACACAGGGAAGGCCCAAAGGATGTTCCAGAGGATGAGCCTGCCACCTATTAACCATAGGCAATAATCTATTGCTCAATAAAATGCTGAAATGTTGTACAGAACATCATAAAACATATGGAAGCAAACAGTATAGTCACAGTCTATTCACCACATGTATTGGATTTGTTATTGGAACTAAAGGGAAATAAAATGCTTCACTGAAATATTTTTAGTGTTAATCTGTCTTGTAGTTACTGTTGAGAATAAGTTCTAAGCCACACATAAAATGTAAATGAGCCAGACTCTGAGAAATTCTTTTTTATTGAGTTGTCCCAACAGCCTATTACCAATTTTGACCTTTAGCCTAATTATAGCCTCTTAGGGACTGCACACAAATGACTGGGATGGGTAGGGGGCTGAACCTTGTTTGTGATTTGACACTGACAGGTTTTTATTATTTGCTTTGAAACCTTGACCTTGAAAAGAACTGCATCAGATTATCTCCTAGTATCTTAAACCAACCCCAATTTCAAGCTTAATGCTTATGTGCATCTAAAGCAACATGATATATGACATACGACGTCTGCCTACCTATTGTGTGAGACGAGCCAATCAACACTGTGCTCACCCAATCAACACTGTGCTCACATCCCATGCCTCTAGATATGTTAAAATTATGTCATTATTCAGGCCCCATTTATCTCAATCTCTCTAACATTTAGCGGAAGTAAAGTGACACTTCTACTCAAACAGTATTATTTAATTTTTCACAGTTATTTCAAATGTATCACGCAATTTCCATACATTTTGTGGGTGATGATGCTCTTTTTGTTGACTGACATTATGGTTCCAGCAGGTTCTTGTAAATTGACGATCAGTTTGAAGAGGCAACAGAGAGACGTGATTGTTGTCCTCTAAATCTGGTGAAACACATCATTATCAAGACGGCCTGATGTGATTAGGACACATACCACTTGGGAATATATGCTCTGAGCTGTGAGTCCCTGGTTTGATTCCCAGCTGGCTGGACTGAGTGTGTCATTCCCACACATAGTCATTATAATGTAAGAATTTATTGCACTGATCAGCTAACACATATAAAGAGTGGGTTGATTCTTTAGAAGTTGGAGGAAGTATCATTCAAGTGTCTCTAAACTCAGATGGCCTTGTGTGTGAGTAACTTCCTAATGACAGATTCCTGAAGCAGGAGGCAGTGATGGGCACCTCACTGAAGCCAGTCTGACAGCAGGGGACACTAATCCAGTTTGGAGAGAGGAAAAGGATGGATCCCTGAGAAATGCTTGGTCTGCCACTGAAAACTGATAGACAGACAGAGAGCGAGAGTGGCAGGGGAAAAGACGAGAGGAGTCTGTGAAGTATAAAGCTTGTAGGGATGTGGGCAGTGATGCAAGGAGAGTTTTCCAGCAGCTGAGGAGGAGCAGGAACGTTAGAGGAAGAGAGCTGCTGATGGAAGGACAACTAAGGACACTCTGGAGACGGGAAAGAGGAACAGAAACATCTTCAGAGACACGGCCTTTAAATGGAATGAAAGACGAAGCATGCAACAGTCCCTCTGTCTGTTTCCTGCATCTGAGTGTTTGTGTGCATCAGCGTGCATTTGTGTGTGTGCACTCTAGTCCAGATAGTAGATGAGGGAGCCCCACTGTTTCCTCTGACAGCCATTGAGGACACCCTGGTGTTGTCTATGAAGGGCAGGAAGCAACCTGCAAAAGACGGCACATGACATGTTTGCGATAATTAATCTAATTGCTGTTTATGCTTGTTTTGTCTTGGTACCAACAAGAAAACACGTCTGATAAAAAAATGAATATATCATCCTATTTTGTCCTGAAACTGATGCGACACAGCATTGATAATGTCAGCAATGAACAATTCATATGAATCAACAATTCATCTTCATTAGTGGGATTGTTATCCTTTCCTTCTTGCAAACAGCTCTCTGTGCCTCCCATTCAGAGGCTAAGTAGCATGTAATTAGTGATGATTTATAGACTGGGCCTATTCATAAATATTAATGTCTGTAATCACTGTAAAGACTTTATGGCCTTGTCTGCCAAAGCAGTTCTTGGCACAGTTCTTAGTGCTGTTTGCTGTCTGGAAACAAAACAACAAGTTTGTGAACATGGTACCAGGAGAAAACCTTTGACTTTGCTGTTCTCATTTTCATAAACAGCACATCCACCTACGAATTCCACAAACGAATGTCTGTCTGTGGAACGCATATCCTGCAAACCCCCTGTCTTATCGGCTTCAGACTGTAATGTTAATGGCCCCGGGAAGTGCAGTGTTGAGTTTGTTGTGATTTGGACACACAATACATCTATATATTCTAAATATAATATAAAAATGTTGTATTCTGTAGCAGTCATTGGGGCGGGGGGCAGTGAACTTGGGTCTGAAGATTGTGTCGGCAGCTTAACTGACCTGTGAAATAAGTGAAATGCAATTTCTGAAAAAATAACAACAACTATAAGTAACTAATTCAAACACATATATAGTAGCCAGACATGAACAGTAAATACAGCAAGTTAAGTTTCATTTTATGAAAAACATTGACTATAAAATCTAATTGAGAATAAACCAGGTAGGATGAACACAGTTTTCAACTTCCCTCTGCACCGACCTGTTTATAAAAAGCTCTGCACACAAACAATAAAAGTAACAGTATATTGTAGAACTGTTTGAGGAGGACTCACTAATGACAAGGAATAATTCTGAAGTAGCTCCAGAGCTTTTAACACAGGCCAAGAGGACAGCCCATTCAGAACAGACATGTTTATAACGGGCACTGCAGTAAAAGCATCATCTATTTGTTCTACACCAGAGAGCAGCAAGTACAAAATGTATTACACACGTCCAAGACATATTTTCATGCCTCTGAAATGCTGAAATGAATCATCTTCATCACATCCAAAATAATGACTATTGATTTTAGAAAATGATGTTCTGTAGACTTCCATTACACTGACTGATTGTAGGTGATTATGAGTTGTCTGTGCACACACACACAGTGCTGAATATTCTGAAATATCTTGATAAGTAACTGTAGAGACGCCTGCGTTTTTAAAATACACATTCTCTGTAAATTGGAGTCAGGGCTGTGTGACCTTGGTGAGATCAGACGATAGGTGGGATGAGTCAACAAGCTGTCGAGGAAGCAGATGCCTCGTTTGGAGGAAACACTTCAAACACGGGGCGAATCTCGCTAAGTTAGGAACTGCTAAATTTGAAACTTCATTATTGCAGTCAGCACTGTCAGCGTCTTGTGCCAAAGCAGGTTTAACGTGCAGTGAATTCCAGTACAAGAGTTGTCCAGTTAAAAAGACTGTAAATCAGTACTAGGATTTATTTTTCCACCAAGAGTGAGACAAGGTGAGTGGTACCACTTTCAAGTCTGTCCAGGAGGTGATTAGCCTAGCCTAGCATAGACAATGGAAAAATGAAAGAACAGTTAGCTTGGATGTGTCCAGAGGTTTAAACATTTTAAAGCTAACAGTGTAACATGTTGCGTTTTCATTTGTTTAATCCATAAAAATTCGGAGAAGTCAAAATTCCAACATGTCTTTATTACAGTCTGGTTGCTCGGTGTCTCTAGAGACCAACAGTAAACTAAAACCTTTGCTTGTGGATAGACTCTAACTCCCTTAAAACCAAAATTTTTAGTTTTTTACATTTGCGTTTATGATTCAATTACTCGAAAAAAGCTTTGGAGATGGTGGAGAGGGCTTTTTTTTTTACACTTCAGAAAGCCAGGCTAGCTTGATCACCCCCTGGTGGCTGGCTGCAGTATAGGTTATAAACCCTGCCTCCTCCATGGACCAAGCTAAGTCAAAGTATATGTTATGTTAATACATTTGTTTCAAAGATGGTTTCTGTCATTTTAGGTAGTTCTTATCTGATGTATATCTAAGTCTTTATTTTTTCCAGTAAATTAGGTTTTAATTTGTCATTTGATGCAATACAATGAACAGTGAATGGGCACCTCAGCTCCACACCACGATCACTAATGTGCAGGCTATGGCTCCAAATGAAGTCAAAATCACAAGATGGTTGCACCTATATCTGGGATATGTAAGCTTCATTTTTGACCCATTAATCTTTAAATACTAAGGTCAAGACACAAATGCTAGCTACACAGGAGGTATTTTATGCATGTAATAATTTTTAAGTGTTGAAAAACACTCACTTTAAGACAATTAAAATAATTGTTTAAAAAATGAGCGTAAGAGAATCACAACTATAAATCACATATTTCCTCTAACCATCTCTGCTATCTTTTGTTTCCCAGCGGAGTTCCTGTTCCTGCTGTGGGGCGTGTACCTCTGCTACGCTGTCCGCACCGTGCCCTCGGCTTTCCACGAACCACGTTACATGGCTGTGGCCATCTACAATGAGCTCCTCATATCGGCCATCTTCCACATCATCAGGTGAATAATGAAATGCGAGCGGAAACAGGCATGAGTGGGCATGAACAGTGAGTGAGAGAAAGCAATTTGTGGCCAGGAGTGCAGTCTGTCTTCTTACATGATCACTGCGAGAGAGAAAAAGAAAAGAGGAAGTTGTAGAGAGGGACATGAAAGAGGCATGAAACAGAGCCAAGACTGTGGAACGATGAAGTATCACACTTTGACTTGATGAATGTCTCTGACAGCGGCACGAATAGTGGCGGGGGGCTTAGATGACTTTACCCCTTCTTGCAGTACAAGCTGCTGTTTAATCATAATTATATTTTCCTGTTAGCTTGGGCATTACAAGTGTTGATCGTGTCAGATGAAAGGCAGAGGCTTCATCCGCCTCCCTTCATCAGGGAAACGAACAGTGTCAGCTGAGTGCATGGTAAGCCAGTTGAAAGGAGGTGAATAAAAAATGTCTTCCCAGATGCACAGCATAGATCTAGTGTGCCAGAGACCAAAATAAACTCTCAGTTCTGTGTAACTGTCTGTCTGTCTCGCATAGAGCTTTAATGCAACTGCTCTAGTTACGGAATTGTGCTCAATTCGTCAACTTTTAGGTTATCATAACATTCTTTTAAATTTAGTAACTGTCATTTATTTTCTTAAAAATACCCAGAACTAAAATAAAGTGAGAGAAACCAAAGGCTTTCATAGAGTTATTTACCTGCTAAAGAGCCAAATTTGTCCCTCAGGAGTTAATAGAGACCAGCTAAAAATAGATTGAATATTGGACTCCATTTACTCGTAAAAGGTGGTTTGAAGAATGTTTTTTGTGTTTCCAGGCAGCTCTTTGTTTTAATTTGTGCATGTGCTAAATATTTTTTGGGAATCATTCTATTATTCATCTAAAGGCTCACCTATATGCTGCCTCTATGTTCAAAAAGAGGTACATCCATTTCAAACAATGTAACCGTCATTGCCCACATACTTCCACGAGTCCTTTACGTTGGCGTGGTTGTCAAGCATCCAATACTGTGCCCAGGTGAAGTAGCCTGTAGTTTTTTTTTACCAAATCCCTTCTCAAAGGTTCCGCCATCGTTGAAAGTCAAATCTTGTGTGCCTCCTTTTAGCTTACACTGTGTTTAACACAGTTGTTATTAATGTGGCTGTTTAAACATATCGGAATATCTGTGTAAAAGAGAAAAATACAGTTTAAAAAAAGGTTGCAAATAGTAATAGTCAAACTTTATCATGATTCTTAAACCACGGAACATTTTCTCAGTCAGGTTACAGTGGGAACAAATGGTCATGTGATCACAGAGTGCCTGCTGGAGCCCCGGGCAAAGCAATTCCATTTGTCACACTTCCTCCGATAAAACTGCTCCTGATTGAATATTCTTTCATTTAGGCAGCAGTCTATTGTGCTCAGTGGGACAAAAAAAAAAACAACATTCTTTTAATCTGTTAAAAAATTGAAAAGTCCAGTGGGTACACCTTTGTCAGTGCTGTGAAACAGTTATAAATCAAGCTGTTCTTTGCTTTTGGGGAATAAAAACATTAGAGTGTTTCTTTTTTTTCTTGGTGAGCTGACAGCAGTCTCCTGCTGCAGTCCAAAGATAACGCTGGACTTGTGTTTGTGTAGCACACATACACACACACACACACACACTATGCTTTTAGATGTCTAATATAAATTATGAATGTGAATTTGCTTATTGGGAATAAAGGGCCAACGATCTCTGAGTCACCTTGGTGGATCTTTGATGAATGAAGGGGAAACTCACGCTATCTCTCGTCCCAGTCTCATCAAGAAGTCTTGGTCCTGGCGAGATATATTTTCACACACTTAACAGAATATGCACAATAATTATAGCTTGTGTTGCTTCATCTGTCATTATGTGTGGCTTTAACTGGCTGCGGAAAATTGGTGTTGAAATACAACCATTCATTAGAGCCAATTTAGGTTTTTGTGTATTTCTTTACATGTTCCACTAATAATAGGTGCAATTAGCGGCTCTGGTGCTCATGAATACAAGATCAACTCTGCTTTAATGCACCGGCGATAAGAGTAATCATGGCATGAAATGTTAAACACAAACCACAAGCAACCAGCATCACTGCTGTGAGCTTTGACATAGATTCTGCACCCGTCTGGATTGAGGCAGTGGTGACAGAAATAGGACAAGATTTGTTTGAGCGAAAATGTTTGAGCTGCTTCTGTTGCTTCAGCCCTCCTCTGTTCTATAAACTTTTATAAAATAACTTAACATCTAATTGATGTGAAAATCTCCAACCATGATCAGGCTGAAGGGCTGATCATGTACATAAACACAAAAAATAAGCTGCAAGTCTGAGCACGGCGACTTTAAAGAAAGTAGTAAGATGCTGTAAAATCAATTTTAAAGTCATTAGGAAGGGCAGACAGTTAAAGGCAGCAAGGATTTATAAAATTACATCAGTCTACATTCCACATAAAGTCTGCATGTGGCGTATAGGGAATCGTCTGCGATGCTCTTTGCCAATCAAGTGCAAGTCTATTAGGTTACTCT
This sequence comes from Verasper variegatus, assembly GCA_026259375.1. Classification (NCBI taxonomy): domain Eukaryota; kingdom Metazoa; phylum Chordata; class Actinopteri; order Pleuronectiformes; family Pleuronectidae; genus Verasper; species Verasper variegatus. The sequence continues at coordinate 16,115,379 of CM048053.1, read as the reverse complement.
ATCCGTATTACACTTTCATTGTCTGGGGTAGCGGTCCATTTACCTGCATGCCATTACACAGCCAAGAGACCTGACATTTTTATTCTCAGCCACACCTGTTGAGATGATAGGGAAGTAGAAGAGCGTTACGGGAAATCTTAGCAACAGGATACATTTGACAAGCTATCAAGCCAGAAGACACAGGAATAGATTATAGTATCATTTGAAATGGTGAAACCAGCTGTGAAAAGATGTACAATGAAGCTGAAAACATATAGGGCTCCTATTTTAATGATGGAAGGGCATGGTCCAAAGCACATGGCTTTAGGTTGTCTTCAAAATCCACTTTTTCTTTAATGGCAGAAAAAACATTGTTATACCAGGCACAGTCAAAAGAGTTTTACCTGGTCTCTTAATCATGGCTGTGCTTTGGGCAAACATGCAATAAATCAATCAGAGTGCCATCTCCGATTCCCTAAAGCCCGGTGAGCTTGCCCCTTAGTGGATTGCTTTTAAAGCCACGGTTCGTAATTCTCGAAAAGCTAGCAAGAGCAAGCTACACTTTGAAATATGCACCCCATGATCTCACCCCCTACCATTGGCCCTTTCTTCAAAGCTATATGGACGTGCACTGCCCAACTACTGCTCACGAACCATTGACTATTGTCTCTGCTTCGGCGATGTGTGCTTATCTGGCTGAAGACTCCAGTCATGAACAGTGAGAACGCAGGATTTGTGCAGTAAGGCAGGTCGGTTAGTGACAGACAGGTACACTACCTAATTATCTAATTCGATTCAAATGAAATGATTGGTTTTGTATATTACAGTCCTGCCATGGCCACAATGTCTTTTTTTCAGACAACTTTATTTAGTGATATGTATTAGGACGTGAAGAGATTTTCAACAAATTGTACAAATGTGTTTCAGAAACAACTTACCAACCCTAACCTTTAATAGAGAAGGATCCTCTGCAGAGGACATTATCTCTGTGTGCTGTTCAAAGGCTCTGGGCAAATGCTGATATCGCTGGCAGCACAACCAGGTGCTCAAAAGCTGATTTGTAGCACTGTCACCAGCTGCAGGACGTCAAACTCCTTAAAGCAGACCATCAGCTTCACCAGAGCCAAGCCAAGAGCAACACCTACAGCCACAACATGGTTTATCACTGTACAGGACTGGCAGCTGACAGCGGATATGGGAAGGCAACTCAAGTTTGCTCAGCATAGCACTTATCGCCCTCAGACTTGAGAGACTTGACATCATTCTGTTATCAGACAGTGAAGAATGCTGTCATGCTGGAGCTGACCATGCCATGGGAGGACTGTGTGGGGAGGCTTTTAAACCTTGTCAATGACTGCTATAGACATGGCAAGGTGCTTACCTGCAGGAAGGGAGCAGAGTCTTTGTGGGACAATCCCCCTGCAGGGCTGACACTGCACTCTGCATCACAGGCTGAGGAGGAGGAGGAGGAGGAGGAGAAGAAGGAGGAGGAGGGCCACCCACAAACTATAACAACATGGATTCTGCTGAGTAAGCCTCCAGGTGGCTCTGGATCAAGAGTGGATCTGTGGAGTGCAGTTAGACCAGAAGCTGAGGCTTGTTCAACATCAGCTGGGTCACCCGCCTCTTTTACATTTTATATCAGTGACGCAGAGAAACACTAGAGAATAATAGAAAACGAGACTGAAGAGTCTACGTCATGCCAGCTGTTCTCTGAGGCTGTATTATGAAACCAATGGGTTTAAGCTAAATGCTAACCTCAGCATGCTAGAACCTTCACAGCTCAGACTTTATATGATAAAAAGTAAAGCCTCTTGATCACCCCCTGGTGGCTGGGTGAAATCTAGGTCAGAAACCCCACCTCCTCCATGTTAGTGGATGGACCAGATCTAAATTAAATCACATGTCATTTTAGGCAGTTCTTATAACACAGATGTATTCTTGAAGCTTTAATTTTTCATGATCGGTCAAGCGCATATATCGACAGGACCTTGATTCTGCGGCTTGACTCCACAATCACAACTGCGTGGATTCTAGGCTCCAAATGGTGTCAAAGGTGCAACATGGCAGTGCCCATATCCAGGATATGTTAGCTTCATTTTTGTACTACCTGAGGAAATGGTGGTGATCTTTTTCAGGGACATTGCTAACATGCTAATGCTTAGCAGGTATAATGTACATTTTAGTTTGGTGTAATATCCTTTCTCTTATGTTTTGTCTGAGACTCTCAGAAAATATGAAGCATTCAAAACGAATAATACCTGAGCAGAACATTTTCAGAACCTCTCAAAAGGAGGCCAATAAATGCTACTTTTATACTTTTCAAACAGTTTTGCTTTAACGCCTCTGTTTACACTGGAGTCGAGATTACCTCAGGGTTTGTGGAACATTTCATTCTGTTCTCGTCCAGAGATTCAATAAAAGCTGCTTTTTTGTCTGTGTGTGTACTTGAGAATGAGTATTCAGTTCAACTTGCTTTCAAATATACTTCAAATATGCTTTTGAAAAAGTGCTGGTGAATGAACAGAATCTCTCCTGCATGTGTGTGTTCTTCCCGCAGGTTCTCTCTGGTGCCAGGACTACACCCTGACTGGATGCTCATGCTGTTCTTTGCTCACACTCATCTGACTGTGACTGTGACTCTGGGTCTGCTGCTCATTCCAAAGGTAACACATTGTACCTGGAGCTCGCGAACCATGTCAGTTATTACTCTACTTCTGCTCCATTACATTTATCTTACAGCTACTTTACAGATGAAGATTTTTCATAAGAACAAGATAATGATATGAGCATAAACTGGTGGTTTCCAGCCTTCAGTACTTTTGAGCTCTATATGAATCGAATGTGTTGCAGGGCTCTTGTCATGTGTCAGGTGTCCATGAGCAGCAAAAGAGATTTCTCTTGTAAATTGTCACATATTTTTGTAAACTGTTTATGTTATAAAAAATGTCACTAAGCAGCAAAGAAAGGCTCAAAAAAATATAAAACTTTTGTAGCAGATCTCTAGCTTTTTGTTTATTTCTTCTGGCATGATATCTCAACAATGCTCTGGGGGATTTCTTCAAACTCACAGATTCAATGGTGGTTAAAGGTCAAGGTCACAGATCTTTAAAAAACATATTTTTCGCCTCTTGGATAGGATCTCTCAAGATTTGGACCAGTTTTCACTTGGGCTCAAAGATTAATTGATTCGATTTTAGTTGTCAAATGTCACAATGACTGCATATGAGTCTGGACATTTTTTTATGTAAACTTAATTGGCCGAGGCTTAGTTTTATTGATATGTTCCTTGTTTAATTAGGATTTTTATTGCAGGACTTTTTCTAAAATTTCCCATTATAATGTTCGTATTTTTTCTCAGACTATGCACCGTGCTGTTGCTGAAGGCTCCACCAAATTCCTTGTTAAAAAACAACAAATTGATAAATGACCTCATGTTTTTGTGTATATACTGTATATTAGAGCCTGAATTCTAAATCATCAATGATATATTGTTTACAACTGCATAAATTAATGTTGTGTTAATGTTTGAAAACAAAAATCTATTTTGTGCTCAATACATTAATTTAGAATCACATTTGCATTCTTGGCATCATCCATAGGCTCAGTGTGTGGGAGAGTCTATCAGTCAGAGCACAGAGAGGTAGGGTTTAGAGCAGGCAAAGGACGAAAAGGGACTGACAGAGGTTGTTATTGCTTGTAATATAATATTAAAACTGTCAATACATTCACTGAGCAACATATTTTAGTCTCTCAAATGCTACTTTCATGCTCCAAATGTGTCATTGTTTGCTCAGAATTTAGCTCCAGCTATGATGTTTAGGTATCTACAATAACTAGTCAATAGAAGAGCAGCTTATACAGAAGTGCAGCAGAGATGAAATCCATGTAGAAGTCTTACCTTTCTTTCCTGTAAGAGTTTTTATTTGAAAGTCCTTCCTTTGTAGTAGAAGTTCTTTTCAGCACAGAGAGATTTCCATAATGGCCACTTCTGTACAGAAGCTTGCACAACAGTTCATTCATCATCTTAACTTCATTTGATATTAGCAGTGTGAAACCCACACAGACTTACAGCTACCATTTGCTACCATTAGCTTAAACTCATTCAAACTGCGTTAGTGGTTATTTTAATTTAGCTGAGCACTCCCGCGGGTGTCTTCATGTGCAGTCTCTAAGTCTGATGGAAAACATTAAATTCTCCTGCTGCGTGAGCAACGCAATACACCATCAGTGCTCTCTGTTCTTTCATTCTTTCTTAATTAGGCACCTCACAAGTGCAAGTCAGTTGAGTGTGCTGGGATAATTAAGCATAATAGGCGGATGCAAATCTCACACAGCGTCTGTTCCTGCAGATCTCTATGCTCCTGCGTTTGTTATTCCAGCAAAGCTAAACAGTTTGGCCACGGACGTCGAGTCAAAACCAAACTGCTCTTTAAGGATCAGCCTTTCTCCTTAATGTGCTGCGTTGTTGTAATAATCTAACCTCATCTCGCCTTTCCTCTCTGCACATGGGAGTCCAAGTGAGGAGGAGATTAGTGCCTGCAAACATAAATTAGAATTTGTTATACACAGCTTGTGATGTTGCATAATAAAAAGAAGAGAAATTTAGCAGTGTAACTAAGCAGAATAACTTTCAGTTTCAATGAGTTATTTCTATTAGTTTTGCACATTTACCTGTTGTCAATCACATAAGTCATGTGGATAGATAGAGATCATCCTAATTTTGTGAAATTATTACATGAAATTGGAGTTAAAATCAATGTAGTGGTGATCATTGAATCCCAGTCCACCTTACATGGACCCTGTGGCCGACATATTCATTCTGTCAGTTCACCAAATCAAATCAGAGGCTTCCTACTTTCATCAGTCTCCATGGAGTGTCAGTGATGCCTCCCTCTAACCTTGCTCTCCATTCGTCTCAGTTCCTGACCAAAGGGACGCAGGCCAGGGATGATATTGCCACAGAGGCGTATGAGGAGGAGTTGGACATGGGAAGATCTGGCTCTTACCTGAACAACAGCATCACCTCTGCCTGGAGCGAGCACAGTCTGGACCCGGAGGATATACGGGTGAAATAGCTTTTAGACGATATTAACTGTGGTTTAGTCTGAATTTATATTTAATGATTAAATGATACAAAGCCACAAAATGTTTGTTTAGTGGATTTTAGTGGTTCCTCATAATGACAGAATGATTTATGAATAGCAATGATTTTCTTTTTTAAGCTGTTACATGATTTGTAAATTATTCTAAATTGCTTAGTTACCATAAAAAACCTCCAAAACTTGAACATCAAATGTATGAATCAAACAGTTTTGAAGTAGTAACCTAATTACTCAGTAGCTGCCCAGCATTTATAGTTTCCTTTGTTTTCCAGGATGAGTTGAAGAAGCTCTATGCTCAGCTGGAGGTCTATAAATGCAAGAAGATGCTTGCAAACAACCCTCATCTCCAGAAGAAACGCAGCTCCAAGAAAGGCCTGGGCCGTTCGCTGATGAAACGTATCACAGAGATCCCAGAGACCATGCACATGCACCGCCAGTGTAGCCGCGAGGACGGCAGCGAGCACGGCAGCAACCGTAGCACCTTGAAGAGGAACCCGTTTGAACCGAGTCATCACGGTACATCTCTCGTTCCACCTATTAAATTGAGGCTGGGTGATATTACTGAGTTTGACCCTTACTATTAGGTACCGGAATTAGTTTTCAGATGAGTGAGAGGGGTTTTAAATTGTCTGCTTGTTTAAAAATCACCTTTAAATATTAAAAAGTCTTTTTTCGATTTTCTGAATTTTGCTGCTTTAAGGCATTTTGAGTATTAAAGTTACAAATTATTAAGAAACAGAAACCAACTTAGAGAACCTTGTCCATGAAAGGGAAGTCTTGTGCCAATATGTGATTTGTATATGTAAATATAGAGATTTATACCATAAGTCTTTAAGTGAATATTTGACCATTGGTGGCACTAAGATGAAATTTAGGCGATTATATCATGAGGATTTCTCCTCTGGGGGACTTCAATGTCTGTACAAACTGTCATCCATAATTGTTTGGGATGATATTTCAGTTTGGACTAGCTCCATCACTTGAATTGCTAACACCTAAATACATACATTTATTAATTTACATAAACATGTATTTTAAAATGAGATGTCAGTCATGTTAGTAAATCTACCCACTTCATACAGGTCTGGTGATTATTCTTCCCTCAGGAAAAGCTCGGGATGACTCCCTGAAGAACAAAGTCATGGGCTTGAAGAAATCTCTCAGCTATGATCACGTTTGTGACCAGGATGAAGAAACTGGAAGCCAAACTGGCTCTACAGCAGGAGACAAAATGACTCCTGTCGGAGGCGGCGGGGAGGGATCCCTTCTGGGCTCCCTCATTGGCCGCAGACACACCAAGAAGCAGCTGGAACCCGCCCTGACCCCACCGAAACTGGAACCGGCCGAGTCCACCGAGTCTGTGCCACTGTTCTGGAAGTCAGCCAGCGCTCACAACTTGACGCACGAGAAGAAACCCGTCCACCTGCGCACCTCCATCATGCAGAAGTCTCTGAGCGTAATCGCCAGCGCCAAGGAGAAGATGCCGGGGCTCACCAACAAGACGCAGAGTGTGGAGGACGCCAGTAAGAAGGGCCTGAAGGGACAAGAAGGCAGGATGCTCTCTGAGGTGGACGAGACGCCAGAGCATTATCCAAAAATGATCATCAGCCAGTCGGTGGAGTACTCCAAGACACCCATGAAGATGGGCATCATGAAACAACAGGTGATTTTTACAAATATGATACAAATTGATAGACGCATATTAACTCTATAGTGCTGTTGTTTCCAACTCTTCAAATCTGACTTCAGGTTTTTTTTGTGTTGTGATCATATGACACACACCTTCTGAGCAGAAAATACTTTCTCCACCTTCAAAATAGTAACTCAAACTTATCTTTGGATTGCATCTCAGTGGATGAAGACCCTGTAACACAGAGCAGAATATCTTATTAGTGTGGAGGAGGATAAATGGAGGTGAAGCTTGTTTGTTTTGTTTGTCTCTCTGGACCAGTGAAAACGAGGAGTGGATAATAAGAATCCTGCCCAGACTTTAGACCGGGATAAACCACCTCAAGTATCCCAGTGGGGCTCCTTTATGTGGCTGTAGAACGTCTGACCTGTCTTTAAATCTGCAATATTGGATTTTGTGTCCACTAAACAAGCTGTAAACACAACATCTATATATTATCAACCTTTGAGTTGAAATGGAAAGGTTGGTTTATTTCAGGCATTGCAGTGTTAGCCTTTGTTTATAAAATGTACGGTGACTCCAATCGTCACTTTTAGCTCTGTAGTAGGCAAACGACACTACAGTATATCAGGGGGCTCATTATGACAAGTGACCCACTCACACGCATGTAGTCATCAGATCTACTGATGATGTCATAGGAACATGACGACCATGAAAGGTCAAATTGAAGCTGCTAAATGAACCAGGACAGAACTTAAGATATTTTAATATGTCAGACATTTTATTTATTATTTGTATTATATTTTGTAGAGTGAACAGTTAGGGGTTGGTAATTTGTTTTTGAAACACATGTTATCTTATTTGTTGAAATTCGCTGAACGTCCTGACAACATCAATAAATAAAGCAGTTATATTCAGGCAATGCACAGTCACATGTTTTGAGGGCGTAGCTTTGACGAGTGGGAGGGGCTGGTATGTCCTGATTGTATTTTTTGGATGTGTAGCCTACTCTTGCTATCACAATTACCAACCCTAGCTTTAAATGATCATTCTTAGGATATTTGATAATGAAAATTACTGTTTAAATAACATATACAATGACTGAGTAGGTTATTTAATGATGAATAACTGTCTTTTTCCTGTTTGTAACAGGTGAGCGGCAGCCAGCCGTCCATTTGCTCTGAGATCGGGAAGAACCTTTATGACGTGTCCGAGGTTTGTCCCTGGGAAATGGAGGAACCAGAGACGCCCTCTGAAGGAAAAACACAGAAACATGTTTCTATCGCTCCCGGAGAAACCACCGGAGAAACCCGCCGGAGAGGCAGCAGCAGCAGCTCTGGAATCTCTAAAGGTAGCCGGTCCCAGCAGAGGCAGAAAGCAGGGCAGTCGCCTTCCAACAGACGTCGCTCCAAAGATAAAGGAGGAGAAAAAGAAGAAGGAAGGGAAATGCGGAAAGCTCGGCCACCCAGGTCACCTCTGCCCCTCAAGCCGGATGTGTGCCCCTGGGAATTTGATGACCAGCCCATGCTGGGAGGAGATTCAGATTCCATCTCCCCAGACAGGATCAGGCGGAAGAAAAGCGTCACACCCACAGATGGAAAACCCAAAGGCCTCCACTCAGACTACTCCAAGTCCACAGGAAGCCTTTTACAGCCTCCTTCCCTGATGGTAGAGATCTGCCCTTGGGATTACAACAGCCCGCCGTCCCCTAAACAGGAGAAGACCTGCAACAGCCCCACGACGCACAAGAAGAAGCGGAAAGGCTCCTGCTCGTCCAACCACAAAGCAGAGAAGGGGAGGGAGAAAAGCAGAGAAAGGCGGAGCTCCTCCAGCAAGCCGCCATCAGAGAGGAGACGGGTCAGCCAGTCGTCTGAGTGCAGCGGGCCGGCGTCTGAGCGGCGAAGGAGCTCCACCAGAGACCCAGAGATGATGGAGGTCAGGAGGGTGGAGGTTTTCTCCCAGGAGAGCGAGCCCAGGAACACCAGCTTTGCTCAGAAAACTAAACCCTCACCAGAGAGGAAGAAGGAGAGCTCAAGTTACAAACCTGCAGTCATCAGCGGAGCCCAAATGGCTGATGTTTGCCCGTGGGACTTTGAGGAGCAAGACTCTGGGGAGAGGGCATGATGACTGGTGCGACGATTGTATTTTTTTTTTTACTCACAGACTGACAACACACGACAAAGCAAAGAAAATGAATGATAAAGATCCAACATTGTATTTGATATGAACGTTTTTTTTCTGAGTCACCTTAGTGTAAAAGATCCTGCGAGGAAAAGAACATCCCTCCTGCTGTGCAATGATGCAATCCAAACACAACAGTTTGCTCTACATTGTCAAATCACAGTGAATGCAACTTCAAAGTCACTTTAAAGGAATGTTTAGTCTGCACTTTTGCTTGCCCATTTGTCACAAAATTGTGTGTATGTTTTTATCACACTGACTACATGGAGGTGACTGTGTAAAATCAATCATATTTATCAGCAGATCAGACAATCTTTTGTACACAAACAAAGTCAATGCTTCACCTAATGAGCTTTTTGTTTGCCACTACGCTGACGATACTCTACTTTACATGGTAAACCAGCGGAGGCTTCATCCATCAGCTGCTGATGAGGAAAACCATCAGACCGGGGAAAAAGACTGTATGTTTAGAGATGCTGGACCAAAGCCCCAGACAGAGATTTGATGCTTTACCTTTAGGTCAAATCCATAATTCATGACACAACGATGATCTGTTTGATTAGAGAAACGTGGGATCGCAGTGCAGCTCAATGAAGATGCCTGTATGTTTCGGAAAACACTCTCAATATAAATTATGTATTTTTGTCACAAAAGCCATCGCATGTGGCAAACTATCAAGCATCCAAATAACTAAATGTTTATTGGTTAACTTGTTCTCAGAAACAACAGCAGAACTTTTGGTGTTATGGTTATTTGTCTCACTCTGATGCTTCTGAAATGATGTGCATTGCTATCAATAATGTACACGCGTATCTCAAATGGCTTTCAAATACAGTTGAGTAGTACTGAAATATCTATGAGGTGCTCCCTTCTGTTTATTTACTATTTACTGCTCTATATTTTTTCCCTGAATGTCCCATCTTAAAAAGGGGGAAAAGAAACCAAAACCCACTCTTGCATTACAGGCTGTAGAATCCACACACACAGAGAAAATGTTGTCTTTCAAGGACTAAAACACAACCCTGACTACATTGGTGGATGATGTGAATAATGCATTCTTTTCTGTCGCTTAGTTTCCCATTTTGCATTTACTTGAATGCACCTTCCTCCAAATCTATTTACGTATCCAAAACCACGACTATGCATGACCAAAGATTATGTTTTTGCCACTTTCTCGAAGACATAAAAATGACAAATTTACCATTTCAACACAAGTAACGACAAGAACAACAGGAGTCGGCCTTTCTGTTCTGTGATCAGCCACCCACCACTGACACCTATGATGCAACACAATCACACACAGTAATCAGCTCTGTGTCATTATGGTATAGTGTGTGCATGACAGTGAAAATACATGGGGCCATGATACACTAAGATTCACCAGAAGGCATAAAAGAACCATCGCACATGGAGCACACAGGATATTTTCAAATATAGATGTCAGATGTCATCATATATCTATCAAGTGTTTTTCAGAAAGAGCTTCCCAAGTTAGACCGAGACGTGTTTTGCTGTCTCTCATCAGGCATTCAGGAACAGCATCCACAATGTGAAAGGCTCGATAAATAAACATGACCCACCGATGAAATTCTCACAAGCTGTTTTTCCATAAGACGGTTTTAAGGATGTTTGAAAGGAAACGTTGCAACTTGCCCACTTCGTGTACTTCATGCTTGTTATACTGTATTTAAAGTGTTACTCGGAAACGTTACAAACTGTTGTAGCATCCACATGGGAGTATTTCTACTGTACATTCGTAATGTGCTGCATGTACATACAGTAAATACCCTGTTCTCAACTCTGAATTAAATATTTCTATAAAACCCAAACGACACTGACTCGACTCTCAGTTTGCTTCTGGACCGTAAAGTTAAGTGTGACAGTAGTAATTTGCATATATTGATCACTTACCAGTGTCTATCTGAATGGAAACACGGTGCACTGCTCCTCTTATGCATATACTTACTCTGATTAGATACAACATTTTAAATACATAAAAATCATACACCATCACAAATATTAACTCATCACAACCCATCAGAGGGTTTAAGACATTACCTAATTTTACAACCTCAAATGTGTCTCACACAATGTAAATCCTACTTACAGGTACTTGATGTCAAAGCAGCTTGTACAACACTGCCACCATGTGGAGGAGGAGAATCACTACTGTGCATAAATTTGCCTGAAAAAATGTCCTCGACTATAAAACTGGATAAATGTGTAAACCAAAACAATTCAAACTCTGAATGGCATCTTTGTATCTAACAGTCATGGAATGTAGCTCCAATACTTGTGTTTAAGTATAATTTATAGGTACTTTACTAGATAATCTTATTTAGACGTCTACTTTACCAGGTCAGAGCGATATATTGGACACTTTTTATATTACTCCATTTAATTTTGTAACTATATGTACTTTGTATTCAAGCTCATCCTGTCTGTGTCCCCAAGGCACAAGCAGTACAACTGGTGGAGGAATACTGAGGTAATTTTACCAAAACAAAAATATTACTACATTTTAAAAATATGTTGTTACTGCAGGCTCCCTTTTGATTATTCTATTCGGGTGGGAGGATACAAGTATTAGTAGAAAGGTGTACTCCAACATACTTTGATGTGTCAAGCTGTAAGCAGCATTTTATTTTTTCATCTCATGGAGGTAAAGCTTATTTTAGAATATACTGTTGCAAAGCTTTACATTTAATGAGCTGCTCGTTTTCCAGGCAATTTTGTGTTAGTAATGTAAGTACTTAGAAATTAACACAATCAAAAAGTAATGTTTACACATGAAATGTAGTCGAGTAGAATAGTATGTCAATTAAACTACTTAAATAAATTAAAAGTACCTTAAAATTGTAATCTAATCAAGTTGTAAACCAATGAAGTTCAGTGCTTGATTGAACCACAGGTCACATGTACTGTATACTAACAACTAATGATATCATCAGTAGCACAGCGGCTAGTGAAGACAGCTATACAGCCCCGCCTCCTCCAGCTCCCAGCTCCATCCTGCTCGGGTAATGGGAAGCAGTGACGTCATCGCTGCAGCACCGGACAGGGCTGAGTCCTAGCACGAGAGGAACACATTAGCTGCAGACACAGCACAGCACGGCACGGCATCAAAACACTCAACACTCAGCGTTCATCTGTCTCACCTCACAACTCTGAAGTCTGCAACATCATGGGCAACGTGCAGGTGAGGAAACTTTATCGTGTATTTATTTATTCATTACAACTTCTACTGTTCAATCAACATTTCATTCTGAATGAGTATAATTGTATTGCAAGGGTGGGGTGGGTGCGACACTTCCCACGTACTGTAACAGTGCTGCAAGTGTTCATGCAACATCAGAAATGTCATAATCAACAGGGGCAATGTCACTAAAAGTCCACATGCACCACACACAGTGTAAACTAACACTCTACATAAAATCAGTCAGTGTGTGATCTGTTTGTACAGGGGACAGAAGTGGCGCAGTTAACTCGAGCTGAGGGAGGGATCCCTCATGTCAGGCCGATGAGGCAGCAGCAGCAGCAGCAGAGAGGAATTTCCCAGAAGTGCTGATCAATAAGGCCGCATTGTGTTAAATGAAGGGTGGGTGAGGAGGAGAGGAGGAGGAGGCTGCTGCTGCTGCTGCTGCTGCTGCTGCCCCTGCTGCCCCATGACTCAGCAGACACTCGGGCTGCACCCTTTTCCTACAGGAGAATATATAAACAAAAACCCTTCCAGTCCCCAGTCGCAAACTTGTAGCTTTATACATATGTATATTTTACATCAGTTTTATTCTGCATTACTTTGAGTAGTTAAGATTTTGCTGCTTTGAATTATACGTATTTTCTCACATTATATGAATGATCCTGTCACTTTTTATTCCCCCAGCCCACCATCGTCCCCTTTGAGGACTTTGATGTCACAGCTGATATCAAGGCGATCAGACAAGCATGTAAAGGTTTAGGTAGGTGCATGTTTGACTCATTCCTCTGTCAGTCATTGTGAAATATGCTCTTTTTCTTCATTCACATCATCTTTCTCCTCTTTTTCCATTCACTTAAAGGCTACCAGTTGCCCCCCAATCACAATGAGTGGTGACTATTAATGCAGTCGTTCATATTTTCTTAATAAAGAAGCATCTCACCTAAAACAATGTTTATTTGTCTTAGTGCTGCAGTCGACCAAAATTGATCATCGGAATTGAACACATTTTGATCAGAGAGTGAAAATTTCCACTGATATGAGAAGATAAATGTTGATTCTCCGGAGCAGCTCACAGACTGAGTTAGCCTCCAGATTGAAAGGATAAGGCTTTATCATATTACTGCCTGTAACACTATCATACTCCATCAAGTGGTTTTATTGTTGGGCGGTGGTTAGCACTGTCCCTTCACAGCAAGAACATTCCCTGGGTTTGAATCTTGGTTTGAATCCCAGTACGGCCGGGGTCTTTCTGTGTGGAGTTTGCATGTTCTCCCCGTGTCTGCGTGGGTTTCCACCAGGTGCTCCGGCTTCCCCCCCCCTCAGTCCAAAGACCATGTAGATTCAGGTTTGGGTAACTGAAGAGTCTAAATTGACCCTATAGGTGGGAATGTGAGAGTGGTTGTTTGTCTCTATATGTCAGTCCTGCAATACACTGGTGACCTGTCCAGGGTGCTCACCCTCAGCCATTTTAATAAAAGCCCTGTGTCGGTTTAGTCACAGGATTTGTAGAATGCTCTTTAGGTGTCTGGTACTAGTGTGATATTAATATAATGGTTGAGCATTCTTATTGTGTTTGAATGATTCTGATGTCCACCCTCATGGTGTCTCCTCTCCAGGCACTGATGAAGAAGCCATCATCCAAATCCTGGCAAATCGTTCTGCAGCTCAGCGTGTGGAGATCAAACAGGCCTACTTTGAAAAGTATGATGACGTAAGTAGCTACCTCTCTCTCCTACCTGCACACGTGGCAGCGTGCGGCATGTTGTCTTAGTGTCCACCTCTGTGTTTGCTCAGGAGCTGGAGGAGGTGCTGAAGAAGGAGCTGACAGGCAGTTTTGAGAACGCCATCGTCGCAATGTTGGAGCCTCCTCACATTTACTTCGCCAGGGAGCTGAGGAAGGCCATGAAGGGGGCGGGTACGGATGAAGCCGTGTTGGTAGAGATCCTGTGCACGGCCACCAATGAGGTTTGTCAGTATGTGGTACTGTTGGCTGTGCAATGTGTTGCTATTTTCATCAGTTTAACTGTGATAAACTCATCCAAGCCCCCTACACACCCACAGGCCTCCCACTCAGGTGGTTTCACTTCTGTTGCCTCCATCAGCTGAGGGACGTGAAAACACCTGTGTGGGTGTGCACCGGCTTTAAAAAGATCAGATACACCACTTCCTTATTATAGAACCTGTTTTCATTCCTGTGTGATGACTTCCCCTGTCGCACCTCTTTTATAGCACCTTTGTTCATGTTCCTGATGTTAAACAGATGTTAATCCTGCATTAATGGGAATGTTTTACTGGCTGCCTCATAAAGGAGGAGAAGCAGCATTTAGCTCCTGAGCTGCTTCAGTATTTTCACCAGCTTTGTCTGTCACAGTTGATCATCAGAGGTTTAACCACAGAAAATGAAGATAATAGATAAGATCAGTGAGGCCGAGCCAAAACAACGAAATGTTGGGCCATCGAAACCAAACATTGAGCTAAAAGGTGTTTAACTTTACTGGGAGTAGCTGAGTCTCATCTTCCTTTTCCCCACAGGACATTGTGAGCTACAAGGAGGCGTATGCCCAGGGTGAGTTTTAATCCACGCTGACGCATGCTTGAATATCATTAAGATGTTCCTCTCACATTGGAAACTGTGGTTATTGAACCCATGGAACTGGGACTATTTTTCTTTTATGTTTGGGCGTATCCCTTTTGGGAATACTATTGAAAGGCTGCAGCACTCCCTTGTGGCAAGATGTTTTAACTGCAAAGCAAAAAAGGTTTACTGAATTAATCAATAAAAAAAAACAAGTTTCATCTGGTATCATTTTGTAGATAGTTGGCCTAAAATCTGACCATTTTAATAGTTTTTTTTATATTCAGTGTATATTCTGTGGGGCCTATCTGATGAACAAATGTAGAACATGGTATATATAATGTTAAGCTTGACCTATCAATTGTTTAAGATTCAAGCTTTGAGTTTGTGTTTTCTTTTTCTGGCCACAAATAAGGTTTTTCCTTTTTCAGACTCAAATTTCATTTGGTGCAAAACATTGCAGATGACTTTAACCGTATTTCTGGTTGTACTGCACAGTGCAAGAGCGGGACCTGGAGGCAGACATCGAGGATGATACCAGTGGAGATGTGAGGAACCTGTTGATCTCACTGCTGCAGGTAAACAGCTCCTTTTTAATTTAAACAAGAAACATACTTATAGCATGTCTATGGATTGTTACAAGAGAACAGTTGTAGCTCTACAGTACTTCTCATCGTTTTCATGGTGGGATTCGCCCACTGGGACATTCAATACACATCACATCATTGTTTGGCGTTGCTTTGGCCCATGTGCTATCCAGTGCTCCCACCCTTCTCTGCTTCCCCTCTCTTTTCCTTCCTGCTGGAAGAAAAGAAAAACACAGCGTGACTCATGTTGTACAGCGACGATCATCCTTTAACGGCCTGCAAATACTTCCCATTAATGTGGAGCAGATGATTGTTATCCCATTTAATGCCTGCAATTATTTTTGTAATCTATCTCTTTGACCTTGACTTCACTCACTGAAGGTTTTCCCTCTCATTCTCTCTACGTGCACTTCCATCCTCTTCCTCACTCCCTCCCTCCCTCCCAATGTCTCCCCCTCTTCTCCTATGTCCTTGTTTGTCTGCGCAGGCGAGCAGGGATGAAGGCTATGAGGTGGACGAGGATTTAGCCGAACAGGACGCCACATCTTTGATCGAGGTAAAGTTCTCTGGTGAAATCCGTGCTGACAAATTAAAGCCCATGTTCACCGCTTGCCTTTTAAATCACACCGGCGTTTGCAAGGTAATGCGATCCTGGATTTAAATGCACGTGAGCCCAGGGTGACTTGTAAGTCTTGAGGCGTGAATGAATCAAAGCTCGTTCTTGTGGTAATGTGGCTTATATTACTGCGCAGGGCTGTGCGGATATGTAGGGCAGTAATATGTGTAGAGATAATACCACATGGTGTGCTCCTCTCTAAGTGGGTCATTCACACTGTTAAACTGACATGATTAACAAATATTTTTAGCCGCAACAGTTATAGAAGTCAAAGTGTTTTTTTCTGGTCAGCCCACCTGCCTCTTGTGAAACGTTAAAAAAAAAGAAGAATTTAACAGAACATTTAATAGCTGGAGACGTTTTTCACGGCAGCCATTTTGACATGAACTAAACACAGGTGTTACTAATCACATGGAACCCTGATTACTGTCATCACTAACACCTGTGTTTACCTCTGTCAAAATGGCTGCCCTGAAAAAGGTCTACAGCCATTCTACAGAGGCTGTGGCCGAAATCACTCATCACTATATACTCCTCTGTATCGGGGGTTTGCCATTTCGTTGTGGTTACGGAATGTTTAGTGAAGTTAATTATACCTTACCTTTTGCACTCATTGTTTCCCATAATGCATCACGAAAAATAGTGTCCAATGGCCACTAACCGAGCTCTGTATATACCATCGTGTGTTTTGCCTGTGGCGGACATACTTGGAGAATGAGAGGAGCGAGGGCAGCAGGGACTCCTCTTATAATGGCTGCTGCACACTAGAGGATTTTCAACACTTTTACACACAAAAAAACGTGGCAGACCACAGATATAATGATGGATTTAACATATTATCTTCAGAACACACACACTGGACAATTTGGCCAGATCGTCAGGCAACACAATTGCCGTTTGTGGGCGATTCCAGAGACTCGAAATCTCACTGAAACTCGCCATATCTTCTTCTTCAGATTTTTATGGTGGTTGGCAAACAACTTTTTAAGTGCATTACCACCACCTCCTGAACTGGAGTGTTGAACACTCGCAGGATTAAATGTGACTTCAGAACTTCAAGACCAATATACATTTAAAAATGTGTATCTTTTATTCCTTGCTCTTTTAATATTTTAAAGAGTGATTTTCAAAACTATTTTCAAGGGCTACATAGGTGAATGATTTTTTTGGTGTATCTGGAGGGAAGCTTAATTTGAATATTTTTTGTTGTTTAATACATTTATTTGTCTATGTTGTTTATACTTGATGTACAGTGTGTGATAACAACTGAATACATTAAATCCATCAATCAGTTTAGCTCAAAGAAACACTGTTTGTATGACTTTGGACTCATTAGTAAGGTTTTATAGTGTAATTTGTTAGTTTTGCTGTGATAACTACTCACTGTGTACTAAATGTATGAAAAAATTGATATAATGAGAGAATTATCCTTTAACGAATAATCTTATAATCTTATCTTATTGAGGAAGTTAAAGTAGCATAGGTTTAACTGGTAATATTAAAGATGTAAATTAATGTGACACATCGAACATTAAGAACATATAGATTCATTAATATTCCTGTTTGTGTTCACGACAGGCTGGAGAAGGAAGGTTTGGCACAGACGAGTCTACTTTTACCTTCATCCTGACACACAGGAACTACATTCAGCTTCAGGCCACATTTAAGTTCTATGAGTCTGTGAGTATTGACCTCTTTCAAGAAAAGGCTGCTTTTGTACTATCTTTTCTTAGTTTTTTTTTAAATAATGTTTTTTATACGATATATTTTCATTGTTTCAGCTTTCAGGGACAGACATTTTGGACACCATTGACTCTGAGGCCACAGGGACCCTCAAGGACTGCTACATCACATTGGGTATGTTTTGGACAGAATCACACGCCAAAGAAAAAACAATTATTAATTCTTGTCATAACACAATCTGCCTCTGTGTGTGTGGTTGACAGTGAGGTGTGCCAAGAACCCACAGCTGTATTTTGCCCGACGCCTTAATGCTGCCATGAAGGGACTCGGCACTGATGAGGACACACTCATTCGCCTCATTGTCGGCCGTTCTGAGGCAAGTGTTGTACTGCTGTGTCGCCGAATGTCTAATCGAACTGAGGAACCGTTCAGTATTCATAATGTTTCCAAATAATGTATTAATGTTACAGCATGAAAGTGACCTAGCTGGTAGTCACAGATTGTACATGTCCCACTGATGGAGTTCCACACAACTCCACTCCTCCGTTATATAGTTAGAAGAAAACAACATTTATTCCACAAGTGTCACAAGCAGGTAAATTCTCTGAATCTTCTAGGTTATGTTACTAAACATGGCAGGATACGGTATGAAAAATATGTTGAGGGAGTTTTATCAGTCAGCAGTTGCTTAAATGTTTGGTCATTGTGGGAACTGTTGGGGTTCTCTATAATGTCAAGTGCTTGACATAGTGTATGTCATGATTTGGCATTTTACATATGAAATTGAACTGAATCGAACATGAGCCAGGGTGCACCGTCTTAAAGGTTCAGTGTGTTGAGTTCAAGGGGATTTATTGGCAGAGATGTGATATATTCATAAATATGTATTTTCTTTTTTATGCAATCACCTGAAACTAAGAATCGCTGTGTTTTTGTTACCTCAGAATGAGCCCCTTATATCTAAATGAGAAGTGTGTTCTCTCACGGAGTCTGCCATGTTGCTGCACCATGTTTCTACCTTAGGCCAGAATTGACATGAAAAACACTTGTTCGAGAGAGGGCTTTTACCGTTTCACGCTACCTCAACGCCACCATATTGCTTCTACGCGCAGGGAAAGGGAGGGTGAGGCAAGGGGCGTTCCATTGGGTACAATATGCAACTTGAGCACTAGATGCCACTAAATCCCACACACAGTATCTTCTTACCAAATACAATTGCTAGAATAAACTGTTCTACACATAAAGTATAATTTAAAGTCAAACTCAATAAAACCGAAACAATCATCATGATTAGTCTACTTTTAATATCTACAAGGTACAGCCATAGACTGGGTACAACTCAAAATGATGAGAATTTTATATATATATATATATGAAGCGATATCTTGTTTCCTACAATTCATTTTAAAAGAATATGTGCTCTGAAACTGAAAGTAATGGTGGACCATAAAAAGTCCACTGTAAAGACATAAATGGACAAAGACAGGGTGTTTGTGGTGACATTCGTGTTGTGTAACCCACAGATCGACCTGGAGACCATAAAGGACATGTACCTGGAGAAGTACGACGAGACCCTGAAAGACGCCCTGGATTCAGAGTGTGGTGGAGATTTCAAACGCCTCCTCATTGAGATCCTGCACTAAACTCCTCTCACTGACCCCCGACAGGCCTTGTTTAACCTCTGTATCTACTTACACTTTCTTCTCACTCCTCTTTCTTCCACTCGATTCACTCAATCACGTTGTGGACATCTTTCTTTCTATCTATCATCTCACGGCTGTTTTCTTCTCTCTCTTCACTCTTAGAGTCAGTTGTCTTTGCAGCATTATACAGTGTTGGACACAGTTTTGCTAAGACCACCACACTCTGTGAAATTCCTTACTGATATAATCCAGTATACAATTGAAGTGCAATGAATGTTTGTGTAATTTATATATAACTTGTGCAGCCGAAAATCACATTATTGTATTTATTAAAATCAATGTCATTTATTCACATTTAGCAGCTTTACGCTCTTTGTATATCAGCGTTGATTTCAGCATTTGAAGCTTACCAAACATAAGGGCCGGTGCTGCAGCCTCTTACTTTGTCACTTTACTTATGTCTGCCATCCTTATTGTCCACTTCACTTCTATTTGCCTCAAAGATGCCCTTTATAGCCATGCAATTTCCTTTCTGCTGCAACACTCAACACTCAAGTGCCGAATTATCACATTTGATCTCTGACATCTGAAAACACAAGACGATAATACATGACGTTACCCGAAGCCTGAATGCTTTCAGTATATAGTGAGTTTTTTGTAGTCACATCCCCAAAGGCTTTGTGGGGTTTTAACCATTTGTAGTCTTATTTTTAATCACAGCTCACAAACTGCCTTCTTCTCACTTTTGTACACATTATTAAATTGCCATTTTCCTGTTGCCATTAAATTCACTATAAGTTATATACTAGTAAACTCTTATGAGATCATTGTGCATTTAAAATTATTTAACAAGATATGAATTAACCCTTTAAGTATACAATCACAGTACTCGCGCTGTCTGTATCCATGTAGTCTATCTGAATTAATGTCATTTGCTGTAATATAAAATGACTGATATACTATTGTGTTATCATATGAATAAATTAATGCATTGACGTATGAGAAGGTATCAATTATTAACCTGTTGTAATGGCAAACAAATGTGTGTGTGTGTAGTAATAATACATTTTAGCTTCACCAAATGTTAGTGTTCTCTTTATTTCTTGTAGGGGGCAGTGTTGTACCACCTGTAATATTGTTTTCTGCCTTTTAGGAGAAAAAAACGGTATTTGATCAGAGTCATACTGAAATCGAAGTTCGGAGGTACAGTCAAATTATATATATATATATATATATATCATGTGACAAAAAACAGCAGTTGTATATTAAATCTGCCTCAAAACATTTTGAGCTTTCTACCGTGCACAGAAAGCGAGCAATGCCTCTGGGTGACTTGAAGACAGATACAGGGAAAGAAAAGTGAGAACTGCTTCCAGATGCACAAGCAGACACTTTCTCACTTTCCTTCTAACTCCTACTCTCCTTCCTTTCTTCCTCTCCATCCTCCATCTACATCTTTCTCTCTTTCTGCGACCCTGATTGTGAGGTAGCCCAGCTCCATGAACAAGGCCAATGGTCTCCTGCACATTCCTGCTACCTGTATATGCAGTCTGTGCACCATCTGTAGCCCAGTTCACCATCCACCTCGCGCTTCACTCAAGACTGGCAACATGTCTGCCTCTCTGTCATGCCTCTTAATACACCTATAAGCTGCAACATGAGCTTGTTTTAAATGCTGTGGATGATCAGTGTATATCTGTGGCCTATTTTGAAAGATATTACCCCAAACCATCCACAGTTTGATTTAAAACTCTTCAATTACCTTGGACAAGGACCTATATGTTTCGTAAAAACTACTGGATGGATTACCATGAAACTTGGTGGAGGATGTGGTTTGGGTCAGGCAAGAACCAATGACATTTTAGTGTGGATCTGGTGCAGGAGGTGAATCAAGGAATTTGTTTTTCACTTTCTTTAATAAAACGAAACAGGGCGTTTTAAAAATTATGTTGATTCTCAGTGAATAATAATTCATGGATTTTAATCAAATAAATCAGACATTGTTTAGGGGGCTGTATTGTATATATATTTAGATTCTTGTAAAGAATCCAGATCTAGTGAATATGAATGTGCTTTCTCTCGTCCACTGTTGGGCCTTAGAGGTTTGCACTCTACTGTGATTCTAGTTGTCCATGGCTTCATAGCTTGACTAGTTAAAATGTACACATATCAGCCACTACAACCAGTTAACCTACCTGTTTTAATGTTGTGGCTGATCGGTGAACTGTATAAGACAAAGGTGGATGTTCAGGTTTCATTCAGTGTTTGAACACACACGTGTGACAGGGTGAGAGACACATCTGAGAAACATTTGTCTGAACATATTGTAGCTTTTGGAAAAGAAAACACTCCCTGCCCTCCGAAAGAATTCAGACTACCTATAACCTTTCCCCTTTTCTGACCCTCCTCCCTCACTGAAAAGTTTTGCTGGGTCCCCAAATCAACGACTTCACTGACTTGTGAATTAAATTGTCATTCTTCATTTAAAAGACAGCAGAGGATTTTTTTTTTTAAAAACTTTGACAGCATTAAATTTCAGTTCTTTTCACTTTTCAGGGGGGCCCAGGCCCTGGACCCTGCTTCTGTTGTACTTTAGAGGCTGTGGAAATTGACAGTGAATACTAAATTAAATTTCTAAAAGCCACAGAATGATGTCTCTAATCAAAGGACATGTCTTCATATTCAACATACAAACACCCATACATACCAACTCGGCATATTCATGCAGTGTGTTTGTCTCCCCCTCCATCTGTACTCTATTACCCACATGTAGATGTGGTGGGCCAGACAGATGGAGCTCCTCTTTCTATACTGTGGGGCTTGGACCTTTTCCTTAAGCATTTATCATCCACCATAACTCAGCCAGCCACACAGCCGTCAACCTGGAGGTGGTTTCAGTTTGTTTCAAGATCAGATTTCTCTCTGTTCTCTCCTGTCAACTCAGGTAGGGTTTTGTCTTTGGTCTTCTGTCTAGTTCTGTCTAGTTTTTGATACAGATCGTACAAAAGATTAAGGCTTAAGACATAAATTCTGCTGCAAGTTCTTTATTCGTAGCAAAAGTCTGAACTGAAGGGAGTTAGTTGACTGAAGTGGGAAACTGTCATGTCGGCACTCTTTTGATCCCTGACACTCCATGCAAGCCCCTTCAAGACACGAACCTGCATATTAATGGCACTAATCTGCTAAAAGTCAGGATTTATTGAATAATATATCGCACACACTAACCTGGAGGTCATGACTTCAAAGGCTGAAATAATAACATTAGCTGGTCTACTGGTTTTCATAGAACATATGCCGAAACTCGCAGTTTGCTTTTTGATCTTGCGCCAGCACTCAGAATGAGAGGGATTCTGGTGGAAGTGCGTAGGAAGGCCATCAGGAGGTTAACTACCCAGCTAATATAATTTTGACTGTTTAAATTCATGATAGAGGACCTCTGTTCTTTTCCATGTAATGGGAAACACCTGGCAGCTTCTGCCAAGGGCAAACATCAGTTGAGGATCCACATCTGAGTGAAGCATATAGGGAAAAGCTCATTAAAGGATTATTGCACACAAGATTACCAATTTCCTCAGACTTTCAGGTGAAACATGTTAATGGCTGCCACTACTAAAACACACATGTGAGTAGTAGCTTCGTCCTAATAACTATTTTAAATGCTTAGCTACGTGAGGTTGTACATATACTTGCTTTTAAACTACGGACTCGCCTAGACATCCCATGGTGTAGGAAATGTAAATTTTCCGATGTATACATTACTGAAGGATACCTCTGGAGGGCGCACCAGGGGGCTCAAACCATATAAAACTTCCAGAGTAGCATGATGTACACAATAAGCATAGCGTAACTCCAGGAGTTATTTGATGCTATAAAAACAGGGTAAAAAGACATGATTGACAGCTGAGACTAACTTGTGTATCAGCAGGACATGGCTAGCACACCACTATCACCCAATCGCTATAGTGCACGGACTCCAAATGCGCAAGATGGCGGGATTTATATTCAATATTTTTGCTTCATTTCTGAATAGTGGGAGCGAGTGGACACATGTTGTTCATCTTTATTTACAGTCAACGCTGCTGACACACCTCTGTCTACTCTGTCATATCTCCATACTGCCTCTACACTGCCCCCTCTGTTCTTGAGCATATTACATCTCGGATGGTATTGATTTCTGAGGATGTGCACAACGAACGCTTCAAATGGACACAAGATACTCAAGGCAGCCAGTATGTGCAGGCAAATCTGTAGTTGAAAGCATGTGTTTTCCTGACTGAAGACTCATAAAAAGTATTAAAGACACTCAAGTATCTCAGGAATGTCACTTCAACAGCAATCTCAAACAGTTATTACTGTTACTAACAATAGCCACCATACAATAAACTACAACCAGACCCAGGAAAGCAGTAGGAGGTAAAAACCCTGATAGTAGTAAAATAATTATTGTTTTGTTACTGAGAAGTTCAATTTATTTGTAAGACCTTACCAGAAGTAAGTTGGGATTTAACTGACCACATCAAGCTGAGTCCTCAGATACAGTAAAACAAATTTAAAAAATGGTAAAACAAATGCATTTTTATTGGCTTTACTCTAAAACATAAAATATACACTTTGTTGCAGTTTAGTTTGAGTAAACAGTAACTATACCCTAATGTATTAATAGCTCAAATATCCTGTTGTCTCTGCGGGACAGTTTAGTGTCAGCAATGGCCTCAGTGATACACATGACTCTCTTTAAGTCCATAATATGCAGAGAGATGTCATTAAACAAGGCATGCAGTGGATATTCACATCAGAAAATGGCGGCTAACATGAAACACATGCACTTAAAGAACAGTCCTGACTGAAACCAGCACCAGCCGACCACTTTTGGTGACAGCACAAAATGCGGCAGTCACAGTGAGAAGGATCTGAAGGTCCTCTGGCGTCAACAGGCTAACTGAATTACATAAATAAAAGACAGACAATACAACACGTGGAATTCCTGAACATGAAAAAAAAATATCCGAGAGCTGCATGAGAGGAATCAAAGCTGTGTCCTACATAATATGTACTTAAAGCCATTATTTATACTTCTGTAGAGATCATTACACAGTACTATGCTCACATTATATAAATACAAGGAATTATGCCTAATGCTACATTTTTTAAATAAAGGTCTGCAAGTTTTTTAAACACCAATTTAAAAAAAAACTGTAAATTTAGCTGCTGTCTACTACTACAAAATAATAAAGCTCAAAGAAGTAGTACGAAGTTTGGGGAATAATCTTATTAAGAGTTTTGCAAAGTTAGATGAGTATATGTAACTTAAGTTGTCCTTTAAGGAGACAATTAGCTTATCTCATCTTAGCTGAGAACGATGAGTGGATCATTAATCATCAGTTAGCCTAACCTGGAAGATTGGAAGTCGCCTTGGATAAAAGTAAGCATCAGCTAAATGACAAGTAATGTAATGTAACTGCCTGTTCATTGTAGCTTTGTATTTAATAGAGGGAAATAGGAATCTTCTCTTACTCTTGGCAAGAAAACAAATAATTATATTAGACTGAGAAATCATATACAATAAACAACACAGCAGAGCTTTGTCTTTCTTTTATCAAGCTTTCACCCAGAGGATTGATACTCCACTTCCTGTCTGGTGACTGATCTGGTTGACCCGTCCACGCAAACAGTCCAGAGTGAAGAACACCGCTGTGCCGTTATAGACCTGGAAGGACGCCCGCAGGCTCACCCCGGCCCACTGGCTTCCCTCTGCCATCTGGCCCTCCACCTGCTGGGCCAGAGTGATAGGTCGTGCTGCCTCTGCCTCCCTGCCTCCTCCTGACCCCTTCGGAACACTTCGCCTGAGCAGAGTTACTTTAACCAAGTTGCAGGAGTGAATGAGTTTGAGATCTAGAGCTAAGCTGGCCGTGCCGCTTTCCCTGAAGACAAAATCTTGTTTCTGTTCTGTGGAACCCTTCCCCAGCAGCCCCATCTGGGACACCCGAGCACTGGTCTGACGGAAGAACAGCGGCTTGTTTCGGACAGCTCCTGAGGGAAGGCCGGTTTGAGCCACAGAGGCAGACAGAGAGGAGGAAATGGCTGCAGGGACCCAAACCAAACTGAGGGTGCTGATGCCCGTCTCGTCGCCAAAGAAACGAACGTTGCACTGAGCAGGAGAGAGGATCTCAAAGCCCAGTGTGTCCCCGGGACCGACAATGGCCGCTCCAGACATAGATATAGATGTATCCCGGTAGTGGACACCTGGTTTGAAGCTACGGCACAGCTCTGTACCGGTTCCATTACGGCTGAGGTACGCCAACAGCTGGAAGCCTTCGCTCACACAGGCCTGACCCATGGAGTACAAAGCCTGCTGGAAGACAAATCGCACTGTGCCACCTTCAGTAAAACGGATCCCGCGGCCGTCATGTGTCAGCCCCACTACATAGGCATCTGACGTGGAGGAAGTGCGGAAGACTGGGCGATAGTTGGTGTGATAGTGTGCGGACACCACTGCCTGTGCTGTCATGGCAACTGCCCCGGTGTCGTGGGAGAGCCACAGGAGGCTGAGTGGAGCTGCTGAGTGGTCGTAGAGCTGCAAACCCTCTCTGCTTTCGTTGCAGTGCTGGCTGGCACTCCGGAGGAAGAGGGAGATGATGTGACCCGGGGCGACCTCTGCTACCCCACTGATGCTTATGCTCTGGAGTGACCTCGTGTCCCGCTGCTCCAGCCTGATGCCACTGAGGTCCTTACTTTCAGAGCCATCAGTGTTATTCAAACGCAAGCACACCTGGATGAAGCTTCGGCAGCCATGGCTCACAGAGAGATTCTCATCCAGCCAGACCAGACCGTGCTGCCTGAGCACCAGACGCCCGTCCTCGGCGGACACCAGACCTGCGTCACCTCGTCCTTGAATGTGGAGCTGCACACCGTGGAAGGCATGAGCCAGGATGTGGCCCTTCGGCCCCTGCAGGCTCACCTCTCCGCTCCAGGACATAGAGAGGGCGCTGTCACTGACGGCGGGACCAGAGCAGATTGCGTCTGTGACGAAGGTACAGGGTGTTGTTACAGGTTCTCCATCACACTCGTTACAGGCTTGACATTCATCCATGTCCGAGTTGAAGAAGTAGCCGTGGCCACACATTCCTGAGTTGGCTTCTCGCTCTGTCATGCCGTGGCACCTGAATCCACCTGGTGATAAAACAGCAGAGAAAACATACATGTTGGTTTAAAGCTTCCTCCAATGTTTAGCATTACCTCTTCATATGAGTCATCAACAAGTGGAGTGGCTTTGGTATTTTACAGTTACCTGGTGTGTTGAGACACTTCTGTTGATTGCCACACAGATCGGATATTTCAAGGCATTCGTCTCTGTCCTGTAATGATTAATAACTTTTTTATTTATTGAGTATGAAAGGGGTCAGTTGAAAAACAGAGCTTTGTTAGGTCTATACGACTATAGTGTCTTTCAGCTCTTTGTTTTGGTTTTCTGGCCCTCTAAAAAGACAGTATAGGGCTAACCTGACAGATTCTGTCTGCGTGGACTGAACACTGAGCGACCAGGAAGAAGCCGGCAGGACAGATGGTGCACTTCTCACAGCGAGGATGACCGCTGCTGAACCCGCAGTACTCCTCAGGGCCGCATCTGCCACAGTCCAACGTAGAACGACCAACCTTATGGCATCAAACATGTGTTCACGTCCATGTGATGATCAGAGATAAACTGAACATCAACAGTCATGTCCGTGCATCATATAAATGAAGGTTAAGTCGAAGTTAACGGAATGTTACATTTAGATCTGATTTACTGGTAGCATCCATACAATATATGCAAGATGAGACAAAGTTTACATTAAATTAGATTAGATTCAGTTAAACTGTGATGAAACAGGTCAGAAAATGTTATCTGTTTGTCGTATATGTCTATGTAGATTGAATGTAAAATCATATTTAGCTCATTCGGTTGTTATTGTTTTTGTCCCCCTGATTAAACCTCAACTCACCTCCATCACGCTAGCCTCCATGTCCACCTTGTGAAAAGAGAGAGCCTGCTGTGCTTGGTGGGCTCCAGCCTGCCCATTCAACTTTTCCGTGGGATTGTCCACGTCCCCCTGCAGGTTCTGGAAAGATGTTTGTTTGATGCCGTCCATCAATATGTTGTACTGGGCTTTCACCTGGATGTAGAGAAGTGAATATGGACGATTATAATCCGTAACCCAGGAATATTTAAACTAAACGAGCCAATGAGTGATTTTTCTGCTCCTTGTGTTCTCATTTCAACTTCATCATGGCACAGAACATTCACAAACTCCACAGGGAAGTATGTGTTTCATCTGACAAAATATTGTTTTGCATTCGCCTCAATTAAACTTGTTCATCTCACCACCGTCCACAAACATCAGAATGAACATCTCCCTGGTCATCAGTCCCAGCAGCCTTACTTGTTCCATCTGTTCGTACATCCTCCTCTGTTGATCCAGTATCTCTCTCTGCTGGTTGACCAGCGCCCCCTGCTGCTCAGTCATGAGCCTCTGCAGCTCCCTGACCTCGTCCTGCTGGCCCCTGAGAGCCTCAACCAGCTTATCCTGGCTCTTCGACAACTGCAGCTGCAGCACAAGAGCGTCCTCTGAGGGAACCTCGTTCGTTCCTTCAGCAAAGAAAGAAAACTGTTACATAGCATTTCAATTGATTATATTTCCCCACAAATTGTATTTTGTGGGGAATGACTCAGGCTGAAACTGACCTGGTTTCATGTCGCATGACAGCTGTATCCACGCTCCACGCTCCGACCCAAGGTCTGGAAGCTCATCCAGAAACTGTGCAGCTCTGTCCGTCACATGAACCGGAGAGGAGCCCCCTCTCCCGTCGTCTCCTCCGAAGGAACTGCAACCGTCTCCAGCGCAAGCCTTGGGTTTCTGGCGCATCCGGAGCGGCAGCTTACATCCGATCCCTTTGCACTCCCGCGTTGCGCTGTCGTCGTTGGTTTGACGATGAGAGACAGTGGTGGGACAGGACCCGCCGGCGCAACCAGGGTGAAACACCTCGGCTGTGAGGGTCCTCGGGTTAGTCCTCCTGGTGCCATCCGTGCCCGTCTGATGCGCAAAGCCTCCCTGCTGCGGGTGGATGATGTACGGCGCTAAGGGCGCGCTCTGAGCCTGGTGGTGGCTGAAATGAGCGTCCCGCTGGTAACTCGGGTAGACTTGTCCTTGTGTGGATTGTGCAGAGTGATGGAACTGCCGTCGGGGCGCAGAAGCCTCCGTGCGCCCCTGGCAGTGCGCTCCGACGCACGATCTGCTCCAGTCCTGCCCCGAGAAACAGTGCGTCCCTCTGCAGATCTCAGCAACACTCCCTGGGCCGACTATGGCTGTGACAAAGAGCACAAATATGGTCGAGATACGTGCCATGATGCGATGCTGAAAGGTAACACTGGAGACAGAGTAGATGATGGCACTGTTGCGCATCAGCCCTGCAGACTTTGTTTGATCATCTCTTCAAGATAAAATTATCCTCAATTGATTTGCCCATACGCGTGAATCTGTGGTGAACCTGAAGAAGTGGATGCACAGACTTTCAGCTTGTCTCCATTGCGCGCTCCGTGGTTTCTGCCTCCTTTGCCCCTCTGGAGATAGCTCCGTCTATAGCCCACATATGGCGCTCACTGTTCCTAATTGGCAACAGGTTT
Organism: Verasper variegatus; assembly: GCA_026259375.1. Lineage (NCBI taxonomy): Eukaryota > Metazoa > Chordata > Actinopteri > Pleuronectiformes > Pleuronectidae > Verasper > Verasper variegatus. Next base: position 16,086,520 of record CM048053.1, on the reverse strand, counting down.
TCCTCCTAGTCTTAAATTAACCCGTAGCTTTCCCGGCCGGACATACCACTCTGTGGAGTCACTCCATTCCTACTGAAGTTGCGCTCATGATGGATATTTGGACCTTTACTGTTATTTTCATTCTCACACTCCAACAGGTCACACACAAACTCATGACGTGCTCCACATGTCAAAATGGAATTTTAGAGATTTAGTTTAAAGGGGTAAAGGTTGCTTTATATCCAACTCTATTTTCTTTTGCCATCCATTTGGGTGACAGGATCAGCCCTGAGGCTTTTTATCAAGCCCTGCAGAATTTAAATCTTGGCTTTAAATGGCATCAAAGCTTGGGCCTCTTCAGTAGTGGTATAGGACTCTTAAAACACAAACTCTGTAATATTCGGAAAATTGGAGCCAAAACGGCCTTCCCCTGTAAAAACGTAAACTTTTTAACAGTTTATTACCACTCTCATTTCCCCTCTCTGATCCCACATGGCTCTAATTAAAGCTGCACCCCACATTAGAAGCATTTAAAATGTTTGCCCCCCTCTTCTCATGGCAAACTCTACCTCACACACACTAAATATATGCAAGGAGCTGCATAAATCATCCTGCCTCTGGCAGTAGTTTGTTATAAATCACTCAGAAATGCTTACAAACAGTCAACGTGGTGGATATATTGATTTGCAAAAGGCTGAACCAGTGATGTGCACACACATGCACACACACAATGATACTGTGTGTAGCTACTGTTATTAACTGTGTGCTTAGAAAGGAAGTGGACAAACAGTCCAGAGGCACAAAGTCTAAAGTCAGGACTTCATGGAGCCATCAATGTCAATCTCAACTTTTCATAGTGATGGTTATCATCAGTACCTGCGACCACATTGATTTCATTATGTTTTTTTAAACATATTTTATATGATTTACTTTTATATATTCTATTTACTTACGACTTCATTTGTTGTTACAAAATAAATCTCTGTCCCCACTTAATTCTTATTGTTGCTTTTCGAATGCATTTTCTACACTTGGCGGAAGATTATTGTCCATATAAGTTTATAGTGTGTGTGTGTGTGTGTGTGTGTGTGTGGGTGGTCCAGGTATTACTTATGTTGTGGGGACTTAAATCTGTTTACACAGTCACATTATGGGAACTTGTCTTTGTTATGGGGACAAAAATCAAAGTTAAAGTACATCTTAAAGTTGTGTTAAGTTAAGGTTAGGTTTATTATAGTGAAAGGGTTAGTTTAAGGTCAAAGTTAGGTTTATTTTAGGTTTGTTTTTCTCTCTGTGAGTGTGTGTGAGCACTGTATGTGAACATATATGGTTGCAGTACAATGGTCCTTTGTCTGCGTCCTAGATTAGTCTGAGTTTGCTTTTGCTTCACATGCTGTTGTGCTTGAAGTAAACGCATGTGGCTGGAGTCTTGACAGGTAATCAGTCACATCCATCTCGAGCCCTCTGACATCAGGGCAAAGCTACAACATGTGTCTGAGCGTGTTGACCTCACCACAGCCACGCACAGACACTTTTGATTTACATGCTGTTGGTTCATCTCTGAAAAAAACATACAGCACTGAAAGTTAAAGAAGTTTATTCAGGGCAACGTTACCTTCAAAAACCATCAGAGAATATATCAAAATAGAAAAAACATTGTTACTTATTTGCTCATTCACTTTTTCACAGTAGACCTTTTGAATATTAACGGCAACACAAGCACTGAGCACAAATAATAGCAAAATGAAATGTTGTCATCTTTCATATCATAAATTAGCTTTTCTTTTGCTATTCCATTAAATGTCTGCTGCAACAAAGGACTATTATGTGTATATTTATTTCAACCCTAACTTTGTACTCTTTTGAACTTCACCTGTCTGTTGTTGAGATTTTTCTTCTCGGCCACCGTGAAGTTTATCACATGAAGTGTACACAAATACTGTACCTTCCTTCTTTTCCCACACACTCTGTTATTTACCTACTCGCTCCATATGCTCCATTACCTGAAGCAAACTATTTGTTTTGAGGTAGTGGGGACTCCAACAGGCTGCAGTATCTGTGCCTTTCAACAACATGACAATTAAAAGCTCTACTTATTAGACAAGACTAGTGCAGTGGAGCTACTTCAGGATTATTTAACTATTTATTAATTATTTCAGACAGACAGAAAGACAAATATATAACCCTGCGTCTAACCCTATATTTGATTTCCTCAACTGCTGTGGCTCTCTTGTCAGGAGTGTTGAACTGAGTTCTGAGCCACTTTTTACTCACTGATCCACTGTGGCTTGGATTGTTTGTACACTTGGGACAAAAGCATCTGACAAAATGGAAGATAGAAATCAGATAGAATTGAATTATACAGGATTGTACAGGGGGGGGTGGGGGGGGGGTGAGTGTGGTTACAGTGGAGTGCAACATATGAATGCGTTGCTGCAAATTTAATAACAAAAGTTTTCCAGATACTGTAGGCCCCGGCTGTGCATGGAAAATAAATGCTTCTCCTCAATGTTTTGTTTTGACTCTGGGATCAGTGAAGAGACTGTTCGTAAAGTAGCTGCAGATCAGAGCTGTATCTGGCCATATAGTGCTTGGTAAACAACAATAGAGATGTTTATTTAAATCCATTCTGACAGACAATGTAAAGACCTGAGAGTCGTGTGTCACTTTCTTGTTCTCAGTGAGGACTCCCAATCAGCTGCTGCTGTCTGATTGACTTTTTAAAAGTTAAGGGTTGACGTTGAGTGTGAAAATGACACAGAGAGAATGAACAGATCTCAGCCGACGTGCAACTAAACTAAGAAGAAGAGTAGGAACCTAATGTAAATCAGTTATGATGCGTCCGTGCACACAAGTGCTGAAGATAAGTGAAGACACCTGTGTGACGGCACCATGAGGAGCGGGGCTGTGTGAAGTGCATTGTGGACAGTGGCTGCAGCAGAGAACCACAAACCCTCTGGTTTACAAGAGATACAGTTAGATGTAGTTTCTGATTTCACAGGAAGTTCAGCTATGATCTTCAGAGGCAGTGCAGGCACAGTAGTTACAGACTGACCCCTGAGTGTTGCAGCACTGACACACGCCTCATGGTGCTGCCATGTGTGAAAGACACAGAGAAGGTAAGAAAAAATTGGTGCTTTAAGAGCAATTGCTGCAACCGTGTATTGAATAAATGAAAGATGCATTTCTCTGTTCAGTTGCCCCGTTAAAGAGTTAAATACTTGAGCCGTCACATCAGCTTTGTTTAGGACAAACACATGTCCTCTCACAGCAGCCAGTGGACGCTTGTGCAACTAATTAGAAAACAGTAAGAAGCTCTCGACCACAAGAGAAGAGAAAGCATGTTGGTTTACTGTCAGCAGGCAACGCTCCCTGGTGCCTTTCATGCATTTAAGTCTCATTAAATTGCTTTATATGCGCTCAGGCTCTGGCTCGTCCGCCGGCCTGGACGTCCCCCTCCTCGCTGTCCCTCGTCCTGTTGATGTGTGAGACCACAGTGGGAGACGGCAGCACCACTCTGACATGCCTGATGAGAGCATGGAAATCCATAAACAAATGTGGTTTTGTAATGCGTGCCCTGATCAGCACATGCTCGGGGCAAATATAGTATCACTGTCGAGTTCCAGTGATTACTATCGAGAATAGATTTACTATTGAGAGTAGATGTGTATGACTTTCTTTAAATATGAGCAACAGAAGTCAGGATTGACTTTCACATGTGGGAGGCAGAAGGTCTGAGAGGCCGCAAAGGTAACGTTCACGTTCTGGATCCACAAATTTCACTTTCATATGGAAACAATAGTTCGACCTCTACCATCCTTTTCACTGCTCCCCTTTTAGCTCATTACAGTTTAATGGATGCCCTGTTTACTGTTCAGCATAAACACAGAATGAGGCCGGACAGCACAGCAGAGGCAGGCCTGTGTAAATTACGTCTTACCATTCGTGTGTATTCACATTAGTGTGGGTGAAGGAGAAGTGGTGCAGAGCAATGAAGAGCGAGACCTAGACACTGTACATATATGAACGTTTCTAACACCATGTATGAGTGACTGTACCTCCAACTGCAGCTTTACTGTATAGTATTTCAGTTTATAGACAAATATATTCAAATGGTTTGCTGTACTCTTCAGCTATTTACACTGACTGAGATATTTATATAGTGTATCTCAGATAATAAGTCATGATGATCCAGGTGATCCAGCTCTGGTTGAGAGAAGAGCAACAGTCTTTTCTTGCTTATTCATAAATAAGCAGGATTGCTTTTCACCTCCCAAATAAAACCCTTGCTTCCTGTGGCGAGGCAAATCACAGCGTGGCTTTGTGTGGAGTTGAACTTGGGTGAACTTTGACCTGTGATATTCACTTCACATTTGCCTATGTGTGACTGTGCCGTCAAAGAGCCAGTGTTTGTGATGTCACAAATTAAATAAACCAATCGTGTCTTGTGGGTGGGGCCAAATAGCATATTCAGAGATCCCAGTCACGAACTGAGGACAGGTGATGGAGGGTTACATTTTGAGGCCATGATAAACCTTTTGAATACTTAATTTTGACTGAGTTTTGTGGGTGTGATAAGCTGCTGGAGTGAGACTTTAAAACCATATAAAACATCAGTGTTGTGTTTCGATCTTGTTGTTGACGCCTCAAAGAGATTAATTTGTATTTAAGGTCACAGGGTTTCTCCTATCATCCACTGAGCAGAAGGCAAAATAAAGACTACATATGTGAAGTGGAACATGGTTAACGATTTACAGCATTAAGCTTCGCAACATAACAATAGCACAACTTAATTGCCTACAGAGAAGAATCAAAGAGAGCACAATACAAAATATGATTTCAGGAAAAATAATCAACAGCAGAGACAAGACGTTGTTAGTGCACAAAGAGACACAGCATGCGTGACGGGCATCACATCAACAGTTTAGCTAGGGGTGGTTGTACAGTGCAAACACAAAACATATTGTACATGGAAATGTTTGTGTGTTTATGTGCATTGATTTAAATGTCAGTGGCTGACTGTGTCACAGTGGGTTTGTAGTGTGTTGTGTTTACAGTCATATATGCGTGTCACCAGGTATTCTACATGTCCCAGGACTTTTCCACCATGTCCGTGGTTTTATAAACACTTCACTGCCTCTCATACCACAAAAAAGTTCTACTTCAAAATTATGAAGAGATAAATTAACATGCAGTCAAACAAGTAGCAAATCACAGAAAAAAACCACTTCAAATAACACCTCTCCTTTTGCTGTTTCCTGTGTTTGGATATATTGTTCCCAGTTTTTGAGTTGTAATTGATAACCGCACAAAGCAGCAGACTCAAAGAGTTGGCAAGAAACCGAGAGTTCATTCTTCACTTTGCTTTTTTAAGCTGCTCCACATGCACCATGTATTTTTGACCCTAAAGCTGGCGAGATGCCGCCTCCATATGGACAAACCCAGATGCAAAGTTGCGCTCGATGAAACTGTTTGGGCTTAAGTCTCTTTTTGAAATCATGTATTAATTACTAATCCAAAGACTGTTAGCTGGGGTACGTTTTCTTGTGCGTATGCAGTGATACAACGACAGAATTCAAAAATAAAACCTATCATCACCAGTTCATAACAAACACATTAATACTGCGTAGTTTGATGATGTTTTAAGGAGACTTATCTCTGCTCTCCATCATCTCGAGTGGGGACTGTCAGCAAAGTACAAGGATTTACCAGTGAGTCCCTTTTTACTGCAGCTCATGTGCAATTGTGTCTGCGTGGTAGACTGGACGTGCTGTCTGATAAAACGGGGACACAAAAATCCAGAGCAGATCCCAGATGACCACTTGAATCAGTTGATTGAAGATGAGGTTTGCTCTAGGGCGATAAAAACAACTCGTGTGACTTCACAGCCAGAGCCACGTGGAAGCCATTTTAACATGTCGCACAATCGTGGAAATGACATTGTTTTCAAGTGTTTGTGACTTCGAACGTTTTTTTTGAAAAAACACAGAACACATTTCTGGTTCTTTGGCTGAAGCTTTGAATATGATGTCTGTCATTACAGCTATGACAGACACAGCCACACTGTTGTGTATGTGCACGCATGTGTCCAAGAGTTCTTGTGTCTCCGTACCACGAGACTGATGATTGTTATGTCGAGCCGTCAGTGCAGTTTATTTCCACTTGCTGCATGATGAGCTGTTCAGGAAATGACTTTAAATGGTATCAACTAAAACTGAACTCAATTTAAACTGAGCTAAGATTCTCTCATGGCTTTATTTCCTGATACCCCTGCTGTGTTTCTCTCTTTACATTTTTCTTCATTCCCTGCACCGTTGCAGAAATCTAAATCTGTTGTTTTACCATTCTCAGATGGAGGACATATATGTTCAGTCAACTTCTCAGAGAAATAGATCATCTCACTCAGGTGAGTTGGATTTCAATCAATCACATTTTATTTCTCTAGCCCATATTCACAAATCAAAATGTATCTCATGGGGCTTAACAAGGTGTGACATTGTCTGTTGTTAAGCCTCAACAAGAGTGGGGGAAAAAACCTAATAACAGGGGGAAAAATGTAGAAACCTCGGAGAGAGCCACATGTGAGGGATCCCTCTTCCAGGACGGACAGAAGTGCAACAGATGCTGCGTGTAACTGAACACATCAACAAAAAAAACAATATTTACCACACTGATTAGAAGAAACTGTTTTTAACATAATGGAAAGTGTGTCAATGATTAAAGTATTTGTACATAGGGAAATGTCTGATGAAGGTAAAGGGAGATGCAATGAAAAATTAAATAAGGAGTTATTGTCAGTAATAGCAGAATATGTGAGTCGGCTCATTGTTTCTTTCTTTAAAAAAAGCAAAAAGCATGCAAACTGTGCTGTGTGCTAAATGCTTATGTCAACATGCATGGCCACCGTGCAACACATTTAGCAGGAGGCACGTTTACCAGTTAACATGGTAACATTTGGTAATTAGTACAAAAGACAGTGCAGCTAAGGCTGGTGGGAATGTTTCTAGTTTAATGTGAACTGGATAAAATACATTGTTTTACCTGATGAACCTGCAATGAAAAGTCAGAGGAACGTTCATTTATCCAACAATTTAACCTGAGTAGGAAGATGATGAATGTACGATGTATTTTTTTATTTTTATTTTAGGCAAAACCCCAAACTGTTGAGTTTCTGGTGCCAAACAAAAATCCAGGGGATCACCAAAGTCATTAGGATTCTTCGTCGATGATGAACCTAGTGACAAACATAAGGGAACTCTGTCTATGTTGAGGTTTCACTGCCCCTGTTGTTGTTTCTAACAGCTTTTGTACAGTTTCCTTACATGCGTAAAGGAGACAAGCTATTATTTGACCATTTATATATCGGCAGTGTTCAAGTGATATGTTTTTTCCAGTGTGTGAGTATGGAGTATAGTATGTGGATTAAAACTGATATGGATTCATTTCAGTTTGAAAACGCTGTATAGATGTAGCCACAGTCTGTGGCCCAGACCAACTGACCAGCTCTGTCTTTACTAGAGCCACACCTAAACATGGATTGGATAACAGGTCCCATGATGCATCATTGAATTGAATCTGTAAATGTGAAAAACACAACAACAGTGTGATATCAAATATCATCAGACGCATTCTTTCTTAAAAACGTGACCAGATAAGAATCTCAAAGTTCCCATCAGTGCTTTTGAAGTTAGGAGCCTTTACAAGAAACGAATCAGACCAATCACTTGATGTTTACCTCGCTAATCTGGACATTATCTGGTTACCCATGGCAGTCTTTGTTTTGAAACCAAGCATCAGACAGAAATATGTGAAGCGACACTTAAATGTGAAGTCACCACATCTGGATCAGGCTGTGAGCTATACTGAAAGCACACATAAGCTGCTCATCATATAACTGCAGCTCCGAAAGCAAAACATTACACATCTCAAACTGATGCAAACTCGGCCTGAGGCACAGATCAGTATTGCCCATTTCAAATCTCTCCATGTAAGCTGAACGAGCGCAGCCCTACGAACGGGATCCACAGGAACATTACATCAGACATACCAGAAGAAAAAGACTCTATATGTCACTTTGGCATGCGTCCTCTTGGAAAGCCATCACAGTGACAAACACCACTCCACAGACTATTACCAAAGCTGGAGAGGAAAAGCATTTGATTTACGCTCCGATCCTCTGAGATTCTGAGAAACAAAAGGATTTAATGTAATTCTTCTTATTGTCTCGACTGGGTCTGTTCGCTCTGCTTCGCTGTCTTGGATCCAGAAGACACAGACCAGTGTTTTTTGTTGATGACCTCAGGAGCTTGGAGGCGTCGTTTGAGCAGCAGCGCCAGCGTGATGACGTGTTTTCAGCAGCTCTCATCAGGGTTTCAAGTACATGGCCTGCAGGCATCATTTAATCTACAGGATGGCTGTGTGCCCAGCTCGTTTATAGACTATGACTCAGCCGGTGGAGTCTTGTGTTAATGATTTAAGATATTAAGAGTTTAGATATAAATCATTTATTCCTTCATGGCATTGAAATTCTTTAAAGGTTCAGTGTGTAGAATGTAGTGACATCTAGTGGTGAAGTTGCATGTTGCAGCTGAACACCCCTCACCTCACCCTCCCCTTCCAAACATGAGAGAGAAGCTGTGGTGGCCTTCAGTTGTTATAAAAACTCAAAAGATGTTTAGTTTGTCCAGTTTAGGTTACTGTAAAACACATGGTGGCCTCCGTAGACAGGACCCACTCCCGGTGTAGGCAAATATAAAGTTTATAAATATAAAGGCCCATTATAGCGTAAAGAAAACAACATTTCATACAATTTAGATGAATACACACTCCTGAAAACATCACTAGGATTATTTTATAATTTCAATCGAATCAATTTCGGCCAATAGATCCCTTTCACATCTTACACACTGAACCTTTAATGGGGGACACAGGTTTACCAGGGATGTTTAAATTAGGGCATATATCTGCCAAGCTCCATCAATCCCTCTCAACCCCTGTGTTCAAAATCACTCACTCATTCAGTAACAACCACTTTACTATATGGGGTCTTCTATAAAGAGAATTGTACAGTGAGCTCATCAGAAAAAAAAAAAATGCTTTCGGACACTACTCTGAGATTTCTCTGTGTCATTGTCACCTTTGGGGGTGAGAGCAAAATTCTTGTACCTTCTGAAAGTTGGTGTTATTCCATTGTGCATTTTGGTTGAAGGTGTCCTTTTGGTTCGTGGAGTTTTCTCTTCTCCAGGTTTTGTTGGTAATCTAAGTGAAGTTATTCAGATTCTCTCCAAGTGGCAGTGGGTAGAGCTGGTAGAGTTATATGCTCGGATCACATTCAAGGCCTTCTGGGGGTAACGGCATAGAAGGGACTTTCTGGATCCACTGGTTTCCAGTGAATAAATACCCCCCATCAGTAGCTGCCTGAAGACCAGAGTTGAGATTAGGTTGGGGAGACTTCCTTTTGGTTTTGTTTGTATCAGATTTGTTTGGTTGGGGGGGGGGGGGGGTTGCCTCCCTGTTGGTGTCATGTGATCAGGGAGTTGGCCTTGACACACACTTGTCTTATGCATTGTCTCATTGTTTTTTTTTTTACCTCTGTTTACAGCCACTAAACAATCTGGATTGTCTCCCTTCATTATTAAATATGCTTCCTTTGGGGGGATTTCACATTTGCTGTGAGCCAATGGCGGTGCTTCAGGTGTTGAGTGCTTGCAGGTGTGTCTGAGTGTGTCTCCTCTGCTCCACTTGAGCCACATGCAGCAAACACTGCTCTCGTTCTCCTGTGTGTTTCTGTCTGTGCCGAACGAGGTCACGCCAGACTTTGGCTTTTCTGTATAGTTGTATATGACATAATAAACTAAACCTTTAAACTATCCTGTCATGTGGTCTTTTGCCCTTCTATTGGAACTGTTTGCTCAAGTTCATGTTGTGTAGGCCCACTGCAGTCGGTGTTTTGCATTGTTCCTTTCATATTTTAAGTAGAGACTTAACTCTTTCCATGATCTCATGCTGACTGTCAGCAGGAGTTTGAGGAGTTACCAGCTAATCACGTTTTAAAGTTGCAGCATATGTGATATAAACCTGCATTCTGTCAGTCTGAAATGTATTTTAGAACATTACATGTCATTACATTGGATTTTCTTCCTGTTATTATTAATGTGCTGTCACATCATTTGCCCACAGAGTTCATCTCCTCCAGTCGACTCGGTGGCTCCTGATTCACTCAGAGAAAGAGCAGCTTCTCCATCGGCCTCGCAGACCTGAGTGGTGAGTTCTCATTCACATGATGACGCTCTCATCCAAAACAAGTAGAGGAAGATCAGCAAAGAGCCCCACTGCTCTGAGAAGGAGTGATGTAGGAACCATGCAGGGGAAGATGTGCTGTCTCTTAAGAGATAAGATTTCTATTTGAAGTTGGGGAGTGACTGTTTTTTTCTTGTGCCAGATGGTCACTCCAACCTCTAGAAATCAGGAATCATCCTCCTTTTTCTAAAAGCTGGATGGAAGGGGCCAAGCATCCTGTAACTAGAATGGAAGTCAGTAGAGCACACACCAACTTCAAAAAAATCAAAATTAGAATTTTTCTCAAATCAAACAATGCTTACAAGTGTCATGTTTTCACACAGATTATATCAACATCTAGTGGAAAACCTGGTTAGTGTTGTATTTCTGCAGCACTTAACCGACGCGATATGAGATCCTCCCCTCAAAAACTCTATGATGTTTAATGCAAGAGGGAGGACTGCAGAAATGAAGATGGGACAGTGTGAATTGAGGCCTCCGCTCTGTTAAAGAGAAACATGTCGTTCTGTCGCTGCGACAGAGCAGAAAAACTCAAAAAAGAAAAATCATCCGAGCGGCAGAAATGGATGGAGGGGGGAGTAGTGCAAGGCAGATGTGCAAATCGCAAACATGAGCGAGCTGCGGGAATCATCTGAGGCCAAGGACATGAAGCAGCAGGGGATCTGGAGAGGATAGTTCATTAGGCAGGGAAAAGAGAGATGCCTAAAATCAGACAGATAGCTGAGTTTGTGTTTCAGCATCCTGACATCCACCCACATGTAAATACAAGAAATCTGACTAACGGCGCTGCGGTCCTCAACCAGGAAATTAAACAAAGAGTGAACCGCAATCTTCCTCCTTGGGACACTTCTGTTTCCTGGAATCTTCACTTTTGTAGTCTCCAGTGAACACCAACATTGTTGTGAGTGCTGTTGAATGTGTGAACACAATGTGCCTCTGCTTAAAATAAAAAATGGAAGGAATGTCAAAACGCTTTAGAGAGAAAAACAAACTCCTCTCCCTGCCACGGAGCTTGATCATTGGACTTTCTTTGAAAATGAAATGAAGACAAATGGCCTTTCTTTGACTTGATGTCTTTTACGTATCTTCATGTTAAAGACCTCCCAAACAAGGAGGCCGAGAGAAATTAACCTCTCTACACAACGTGCTAAAAACAAAGCCTCGGGACGAAATAATAGACGAGCTGCCTCGCTCTTTAAAAGAAATGGCCTGATAATTGAAAGGCATGTTTTTGTGCATAAATTCATTCCATTATCGAAACTACACCCTTATCATTTGAGGGCTGTGGCTCGTATACATTACATACATGCACAAACGTTTTTGATGTAGCTGTGATGCCAATATGTGGACAACACATGTGCAGAATAACCTGAGACTCATTACTGTGTTAGCGTACGACAGCAATTATGGTTGTTCCAAACAAGTTCTCAGCGACGTATATATGTTCCACATTTGACTCTGTCACAGCGTGATAACATCAGGTTACGGTGTTCTGCTCTGTTCCAGGCTTCAAGTCGTCTCGCCTTTGTTTTGAAAAGGTCACGACAACATCTACACCGCCAACAACTACAGGCGGAAATACAGAGCTCCCACCAACTTCTGCTTCACGCTAAAGGTGATCTCAACTGATGGAGTCAAAGTTTCTCCACAACATGGGAAGAGATGTCCTCTGTTCTTCACATGCACATTGAAATGAAGCTTTTCACCACACTACAGGGGCTCCTGCAGTGTGCGAGGTGTGTGTTGAAACAAGTGCTCCTCTTGCTGTGAGAATCCTGCAAAGATTTCTTTTCTCACAGAACTACAGTCACATCAAAGATTTGTTTTTGTCTAATAACTTGAATGAATCAAGAGACGGACACATTTGCAGTGAGTGTTTTTACAGTACAACCAATGTTATCCATGCTTCTTGGTAAGGTGCAGTAACAGTTTGGTACAGTGTGCCCCCTGCTGGCTCCTGTGGTCACATAAACTAAATGTAGAGATGCAGCATCTGTATTTAAAGGGGAAGTCAGTTAACATTAACAGGGGAGCGTGACAGTGATGACCCACAAGTAAATTTCCCATTGATGTTTCTGAAAATCTGTAACCCCGCTGTTGAGCTCTATGAGAAGCCTGTTAAAATGGAGTATGAAGGCTGGGACTACAAAAAGACGTTGCATCATGGGAAATGTACGAAGCAGTGTTTCTGAATCTTCATATCAGGTCAGAAACCTGACTATAGCACGCAGACTACATCTGTTGCATTGGTTTGGATTAATCCTTTTTTAAATCTCTCATGATTCATTTACTTTTATGCAAGTGCATTGACTAAATCACTTCAATGTCCCTGCAGCATAACCGTCACCCCTGCATGTACCGTTTACCCAGCATCCCTGCATCCAGGAAGAGTCTCCCTACATCAAGTTTCTGTGTCGTGACCTTGAAGACACACTGTTGCTGTGGGTCAACTCCATCAGAAAAGCCAAGGTCTGATTTCACAGTCAGTCATTAACACACATCTCTGCACTGTCAGCAGTGAAATAAGTTATTTAAATTTAATTTTATTTAAATTGCGGTTCAGCTTCTGCTCACATGGCTACAGAGCATAGAGCGATAACATTGTCAATAACAGACAATTCAAATGCATCACTGACAGAGTGTAACAGCTGCGTTGTTTGTATCTTAGTTTGTGTCATGTGGATTGTCTGTAGGTGTCTGTGGCAGTTTATAGAGCAGACGTGTCATGGAGAAAGCTGTATATCGGAAGTGGTTAAAACAGAGGATTAGGGGAAACAACTACTTTGTTTGTTTTTCAGTCGCTAACTGCTTTCAAATAGGGTGAAATCTGGAATTTTGTGGGATCTCTTCAACGAAATAGTCAACAGGACTTTTATTACAGGTTAGCATGGACATCATGTGATTTCAGTAACATGATGTCCATGCTAACCTGTAATAAAAGTCCTACGATTGATGTCACAGAAAGCCTAACACAAGCGTCCCAGATTACAAACTAAGTGACCTGTCCCAGATTATCAACTTCAGGCCGAATTTTCTTTTTTGGCATAAAGGACACTGAGAGCTGTGTCATGTCTCCTCTGAGTATGACATCTCCATTCTTTCTTCTGGTGTAGTAAGAAAACATCTTAAGGAAAGAGAAAGGTACAATATGTTGATCGGAATTAGTCACAGAAGTCAATGGAAGCAAACATGATTGGCTGCTTGAGGCAAAATCTGATTGGATTACTGTAACCAATCGACAGTCATGTGATGAGAAGAGGCAGGGAGAGTGTGAATGAATGAGACATGAGAGAAATTCTCCCTGATACAAATGACACTAAGTTTCATTAGTCTGGATGTAAACTGGACACATTTATAAAGTAATTTACTTCCAAATCTATAACAACTTTTATTTGTGTTTTGTTTCGGACAAATATATTAACATACATGACAGTTAATTGCATATTTTACTACAGCTTTAAAGAAACAACAATAGCGGTTGTGTCCATTGTTTCAATGAGCTGTTTATTACAAAAAGACTGTACATAAATTTGAATGAACACATTCTATGTACAAACTGAGAAGACAAATATTGAATTATGTTCCCATGAACATTGAACTTGTGGATCCCCCCCCCCCCCCCCCCCCACCCACACTTTTGATCATAAGAAAACACATATCAAAGAAAGGCGCCTTGACCTGTGATGCCCTGAAATGCAAGACGTTAAGTGGTAAACATTACAAAGTTCTGCACATCAGTGGTTGTCTCATGATTTCTCTATGAAAAAAGTATAAATAAATCCTTCACATACGAACTGCTAACGGGCCTTCCTCAGCAGCCTCAGACATAAGAACAAGTTGAATGCAAAGCTAGAAAGACAGTAAGTAGAAAAATGTTGTTTTTCTCACAAACAAATTGACCTCATGGTGGAAAGAATACAATCAACGATGGGATGTAGTGGCAAATCATTCACTGTAATGACGTTTAGATACTTTCATGCACGGAGGCTCAATGAATTACTGTGGATTTGACCGAGCTGTCGTCTTTTCTCGTGTGCAGAAACCTGAAAATGTTTCCTCTGAATCCATTTCAGAATAAAAGTTCATGTCCAAGGCTCATTAAGTACATATGATTATGTTTAGCTGTTAGAAACATGTACAGTATTCTGAGATGAGCATTAGCTTTGATGATATTTGACAGTGAGTTTTACTTGCACCGACAATCACTTTTGCAAAAGCAGTAGAAAAGAAAAGAAAACAGGTCATCACATCAGCACTGTTTTTAAGCCCTCGGGATTCACTTTTCGTTCCTTTACCGCAGATAACAGGTGTCATTCACGTGTAGTACACACTCTGGACATGAGAACATTAGTAGCAGACTGATTATAGCTGTAGTACATTACTGCTGAGTCACCTACATTCAGTGTAGAAGTGATAGGAAATCAGTATGTTCACCTTCTGGAACAAAATAAGGACACTGAAACCCTCTGTTACATTTCTATGTAGAGCGGCTGTGTTTTGAGGTTGTCTGTAATGGTGATTGTGGTTATTGAGCACCGATGTGAAGCACCACACCATCAACCGCAAACCAGCAGAGAACGACAACACGTGTAAAAATACTCCTCAGAGAGCAACTGTTATGTTGCAACAAGAGCCAAGTCCTCACAGTCGTCGATAACTAATCAGTGCAGCTATTCCAACACAATGGAAAACATGAAAACATACGAGTTGGTCCTTCTTTCTCTGCTTCTCGTTCTGAAGCATGAAACATGTCGGAGCTCTGCTACAGTAGCTGGACAGCATCGGCAAAAAAAGTGCCAGTGGTCGAAAAGATAAAACTGTGACTTCAAATAAATGTTTGTACACAGCCACTCCGCCTGGGTGAAGTTAAAACGGCACTGTGAGTGATGAATGAAATTAATATTTGATGAAAAAAATAAAAAAAACTATCTTGGCACCACCTCCACTGATGCTGATGGCAACTCACAGGTGAAACACACCGACAAATGTACTGTACTGGCAGCTTCTCACATTAGTCTATATACACGTTACCATTAGAGAACGGAAAGAAACTCCAAAAGAAGAAAGGTTTCTTTCTTTTTTTTTTTGTAATGCATTTTATACACTCACTTCACCCTTATAACAGCGTCCTCACCGACACAGAGCATAGTAGATACACAACGCCAGGTTGCTTTGTTCAACCCACATCTTAAACATCTTGTGATTTGGACATCGACAGCATGGGACATTCAGTCGTGTCCTAATGCACTTGTTGATGTTTGTGTCTGTTTAGTCTTTTTTTTTTGTTGATGAGGAGAAGAAGAGATGGATGTTCTTGAAAGGAGGGAGGAGTTGGTCTGCTGGTCTACAGTCTGTGGAGCATTTTGTCATAACCATGCTACACTGCCTCATCTGTTCAAAGTGTGGTAATATTTCACTGTCGGATCGACTGCTACTACAATTAAAAAAGGTGTTTTTCCTTGAAATATTATCTCGAAATCTCCGATTTGTTTTGTTTCTTCCATGTGGCTTTAAATATCAGTTGTATACTGTGTGCAATAAATACTGGAAGCATTGGTTGCACATACCCAAAGCAACACTACATCCATATTTGTATGGTGTTCTCTGAAACGATTTTCATTCATTGTAATTTATTGTGAGGCAAAATGTGACCTGGTTTGAAGAGTCCAACCGACCGCCACAGACGTGACAGCAGTAGAAACGAAGGGGTTTATCTTCTGATCGTCATCCACAGTGTAAACGAACAGACCACAGTCATCCAAAGCTTCACCACCCTCCTTGATTCAGACTTTTTTTCTTTTGGAACAAAACCGTGGAAGCACGAGCTCCCCTCAAAGAAAAGCATTTAGTATATTCCAAAGACTTCACCATGGCACTTCAATGAAAACAGGAGTTGAATGAATGCTATTGCTGCACTGCATACATCTGTACATCTTCAGGGTTTGATCTGTGCTCCAAACTGCAGTACTGCTTTTGTTTCCTGCTCTTTTTAGTCAGCATAGTGCATGATGGACTCCACATAGTTTCCTGGGAAGAGTCCGGTGACGCCGTTGGAGACGCCTTCGAACCAGCCGTCATCGTTCTTCTTGATTATGTAGATGATGGCTCCCTCCATGAAGGACAGCTCATCCTCCTTGTCCTTGCTGTAGTCGTAGATGGCCACAACTGGAAAGAGGCACAAAAGAAAACAGTTTGAGTGAAAATAATCTGTTTGCTCAAGAGTGAAGAACAAAAGAATAAATAAAACTGTGTCCCCATGTCACTTTTTTTCACTAACCTTTCTCTAAATAAATCTTGGGGGCCCATTGGGGGTCTCCGTCAGCGTAGGGGTCACTGTATTGGACCACTGATGCATCCTCTTCTTCATAGTCCACAGGTGGGGGAGGAGGAGGAGGAGAGGGTTCCTCAAACACTCCCATGTCCTCGGGTGGAGGAGGGGGAGGCGGGGCGGGGCTGTCTGTTACTGAAGGAGAAAAAGAGTTTGAGAGGTTAAAAAGAAAAATGAAAAAAGCCCAAGAGAGAAACAACATTGATCTAATCAGGTGCAGCAGGGAATTGCTTTTTCCAAAGATAATTTTTTGGCGACATCAAACCTGGAAAAATAAACAGTATTTGATGATTTAACTATATTTGGCAACAACAAATGTTACTGTGTGGAGGAAGCATGTACAATATTCTAGACTGTAATTTTTACAATAGAAGATCATCATCTTAACCAATAAGGTTGAACCTTGTTATAATGATGAACGCTTCAGATGCTTCAGTTTTACATGTTTACATGTTTACAAATGTCCTCTTAAACGTGCAGTAATCTAATTTTGCACTAGAGGGCAGCTTAGTGTCTTATCAAAGTTTTAGTCAGGCAGTTATCCCACAGCATCTACGTGGTTATCAGTTCCCTAAACTATGACACATATTGAGATCATGAGTCATAATCACTCAACAGTCAATATTTATTAGTTCCATTACATTTTCTGTAAATTCAAACAGTAGACAAAAGTATATTTCAACACTGACAGGAAGTAGCACTATAGGGACTTTGAGAGAGGAATATTATATTAAATTATTAGTGCAATTACTGTAAGATACAGTTATTAGCGTTTTTTATATATGTGTTTTTTATAATATATTGAAAGCCCCAAATGTCCTATGTGAGTCAGTTTAAACAGATCTAAAGGGTTCAGCAGAAAGGACACATTCTTTCTCTCTGTTGTTGACACATACGCGTTGTGGTTAAATGGGTGGATTGGGTTTGTACAGAAAATGTGGTTTTAAAAGCTTAACTCGGCTCTGACCTGCTCCCACTGGTCCTTCAGTCTTTGAGCTACGTGTGTGCTTGTGATACGAGGGTCCCCTAAGAGCAAGTCTCCCTGCAGCATCAACTTCAGTGATTAAAGAAACTTGCACATTTTTATCTCACTCATTTATTAGCCTGCTTTTCCAATTAAGAACTAGTGATAAAGGAGCAGAGGACTGAATTTATTGCATGACTTCAGTTCCTATGTGCTAACATACCTGTTTTTCCACTAGTCTAACAAATTACTTTATCCGTTTCAGCGGATTGTATCGGTGTTATCCATTTTCCCTTTAAAGGTCTGTGTAAACACATCTTGTATTATATATTAAGTCATGGTGAAAGAATCTAGTTGGCGAGGATCATATCTGACTGAATTCCCTGTGTGATGACAGTAATTACAAATACAAGAAAAGGCATGAAAATCTCTATTAAAAACAGTAAAATGCACTGTTATTAAGGAGGTGATCTATAAGATCAGATCAGAGTAGACATTGCTGTTCTTATGAACTTGACAGGTCCTCTTCTACTTACATAGAATTCCCTGGAAATGTAAACACAGTGAAGACAGTCAAGACTTCTCAGAGATAAGTTAAGTGTTAAACTTAAGTGTTAAACTTTAATAAAAACTGATTTACGATTATTGTTCATATTATAAAAATGTCTTAATAGACTATTTAAAGCCTGCTTAAGGGCTATGTTTGTTCAAATAATTACAATAACAAGATATTAGAACAATCTGTCCCTTATCTGTCTCCAAGACTCGTGTTCAGTAAAGTGCTTTGGTTTAGTGTGATGTCAGAATTCCTCACGTTTGAGCAGACGGGTACAAACAGTCCCACATCTCCGCACAGCTGCATCTCTGCAGACAGGCGGCTGGAGAATCAGGACACAGCATCAGGTCACATTTTCTCTCCTCAGCGGACAGAGAGTACAGGTCGCACACTTTCAGTGACCCATTCATCACCATGGCGACAGACAGAAAGACGTCCGAGGGGCGAGTGCTCTCCCTCAACCCCACATAGAGTGCAAGAGAAGGTGCACAGTGTAGCAAGCCACGGAGCAGGGTGTAAATGTGAGGCGGTTTGTGGACGCAGACACCATTTAAGAAGAATTAAAAGAGATGTGATGAAAGTTATTTTCATATATGTATATTTACATGTTTCTAGAATATTAGCAAATGACCAAAAATCTGTTCAAAAGTAAAATTTGACCATGATGACAACATACTGTTTGTATAAATAACCTTTTTCATATATGAGTGCAAGTATTTCCATAGACTGTATATAAAGAGAGACAATATGATGGCTCCAAAAAGTGAAGCCAAAGTATCTCAATTGCCCTCTAGTGGCTGGCTGCAGGGTAGGTTATGAACCCCGCCCATATTAGTGGATGGAATATGGACCAAACTAAAGAATTAAAGCCAATGTTAAATACATTTACGCTTAAGGTAGTTCTTATCACATTTGGTGTATGCTCAAGGTTTCATTTTTCTGATACGTTTGGTAAAAACAGGGGGAAAAATTAAGATTGACAGCCGAAGCTGACTCCTGATTGGTCTGGCATGTGTATTGGACGGGACCTCAACCCCATGATCACTACTGTGCAGACTTTGGTTTCAAATAACCAAGGACATTTTTGCTTGATTTCTAGCTAGTAGGAGGAAGCGGAGATGTGCCGTCAATGTTTATATACAGTTTATGGTATTTCCTTTGCTGTTATAGCCCTGCATCAGCAATTAAAACTACTGAGGTGGTGGTTGGTTGAACTTTTGGTTATATGTCACTGGAGGTTGTTGCTTTATAATACATTCAGTTTTTTGCTGTCTACGTGTGTTTAGTGCAAATGTGTCTATGAGTGAGTGAATGTGAGCAGTTTTGTAGTTTTATCTTTGTAAGTGTATGATTTCATAGTTTGATACTGAGTGAGTTTACACCTGTGGTGTATATTATGTATATTTGTGCATTTAACTACATATAGAGCGGGGCCCACTGTGCGTCTTCATTAATAAGTGTAAGTGCATGTCTATGTATGTGTTGAGTACTTACTGCTTTCCTGCATTCTGGCTACAAAGCCGGTCAGTGGGATCTGTGGGGTCAGCTGGACCATGGGAGGAGGAGGCGGAGGAGCCACAGACACTGGAGCAGCACCACCCAGATAAGCCAGACGAGCAGCAGTGAGACAGAGAGCGACGGAGGCGGTGGACAGAGAGAGAGAGAGTGACGGTACAAGAAAAGAACAAACCACATCATGGATTGGATAAAGCAGTGTGGAGAATGGTGAGGAAAGAATAAGACAAAAAGCTTGTGAGCAAGTGAAACAGTGGAGCAAGCGTCACTCTCGGTGTTCTTTTGTGCTGCGTTTTCCAAGCTGGGCTAAAGCTGCTTTTATCTCAGTCTGAGAATCTACCAAGTCAGCGTCTGTTTTAGGTCCAAAGCAAAGCCTGTAGGCAGTGTTAGCTTCCAGTGGAAGTGGTGCGATGTGCTATAGTGACAAGTGAGAGTGCAGTAGCAGACATTTGTTCACACAACAGCATTGACATGTAGCTGCAGCATCTGGATCTGACCCAATTCAGAATTTCATTAAATGCCCATTAGAGCGGTGTGTGTGGATCAAGAGCAACGTTTACTGAATGAACTTGTACCTGTCTAATGTCTCTCTTTGGCCCCTATAAAGCAGCTTTTTGTTCGGCTGTCTTTAGAGAGGAGATAAATGGATGGACACAAAGAGAAACACTCAAAGACATGATGTCACACACACACACACACAGGCCAGGTCTGACTCATAAATCACATGTAATGGAGGGGCGTCTGTAATCTCACTGGCCAGTAATGTCTTATTGTTCCACCCTGCTCTCGCCGCACTGCCACATCCATCCACAGCTACACCCTGAGAGATCAATGAGCTGCCTCTCGTACCAGAACAAGGCTTTTCATTGTCAAACTTCTATTACAGCTGCCTGAAATCCAAACTTGTCTTTTACTTTAATTAAATTTCAATGGCAGAGATGATGTGATGCCCCAGTTTAAGTCCCTGGCTGATACAGAGTCTGCATCATAGTCTCTCTCCTCCCAGGCAAGACAGACAGCCTCCTCCTCCTCCTCCTGTGTTTTTGTGCACATCCTTTGAGACAGGATCCATCGGAGGAGAATGGCCCGGAGTGATGTCTGCCAAAATAAATTCTACTCCTCCGACAGAAAATATGCATATTTCCTGGGATCCCCCTGCCGATCATCTGATGCAGGGTTTTTTTTTTGCCCTGAAATGCCTCTGTTCTGTCTCTCCTTAACAAGAAGCTGACTTTGGCTGTCTTACGTGATAATGTCATAACTCAATTAGAAATGGTAATGAAACACTCTGCTTCAGTAATTACGGTTCATAATTAATTTTCATTTGCCTGTGCAGGGGCTAGCCCGTGCATATCTCTTAGACCCAGAGGGACAGATTTTAGCAGTTGAGCAGCAGCTATAGGAGAAGCTGAGGCTACATACATACATACTACTAGGTTTTTGTTTCAAAATGGTGTTTTCACCCGTCCATACTCACAAGCCTGAAAACCTTGTACCAATGAATAACATCTCCTACAAATGTAAACTGTTGTATCATTGTAAAATTCAGAATTTAACTGCACAACAGCAGTTAGCAAAGAACAGGGTAAGCAACATTTTGTGATTGATAATCAATGTTGCGTTCTCCACAAGTAGCCAAGAACTAATGTAGGTTGATTTCTACCAGATGGGGGTCGTGTGATAGGACGTTGTGACCAAAAAGACCCACTCAGCAAGCAGTTGTGAGTGTCTCCCCCTTTGTTTCCAGACAAATCTGTTTCTGTCTGTCCAGACTAAAACACAGACCTGCACGTTTCAAACTAAAATGGGACCAGCAGCGTTTCCAAACTTTTTAGAACGTTTCTGCAGCTCTAAAACTCTGGAGTGGTGTGGGCGCCAGGAGTATCTGTACCAGCATTGATGTGTTTTTAAATAAAACCTAGTGGTATCAATATAGCCTGAATTCTACATGTAAGTTTAATTATATTGAGATAAGGCTGCTCTGCATATTTTAAATGCCAGTTAGAATGACATTTAAGATCATACTCCCTTGTTGTTACACACTACATCACACCGACCACACAGTATATAACAAACTCATATAAAGACATTAAATCTGAGTTACTTGAGTTCTGGGTGTAAGCAGGGCCCCCGTTGACGTGAGGCTGCTGGGAGGAGACGGAAGGTGCGCGGCGGTAGGTGCCGGTGGCTGACACCATGGAGGCCGAGGAGGTGGTGGAGGAGTGACGGGAGATCTGGCGGGAGATGGTGCCGAACTGGGACATGGGGATGGGACCCAAGCCGGGGCCCTGGGGTACTGAGACTGAGGACGTCGCTACTGCAGGAGACGGGGAGGAGAGACGTTATTACTCACTGTTAAAACATCTGCCTGATAAATCACTTTTAGTTGCTGCTGGTATAATAAGAGTATTTAAATTCAGTTTATTTTACTCAATGCAATAAGTCAATAAAGCAAAAAATAAATAAAGCTTGATGTTTGAGACTTATACCTTAGTTTAAAGCATTTTATTTGTTAATCCCTTGTAAGGCACTAAAATAAGGCCAGAATAAAAATGCCAAATTCTTTCTGTGAGTGAACAGAAAGAATAACAATAAGTGAACAAGCAGCGCACACACAGATTGTGTGTTAATGTGGTGTCGGAATAATTGGGAAAATTTGTTTGCGACTGGAAGAATTCACATGAGCACCATCTCAAGTCGGAACAACAACTTGGAAAATCAGTGAAAATTGTGAATACACAGAGAGACAGAGAAGAGCCTTCACACCAGTTCATACTGTGGACACTAGAACAGTGACATTACAGATGCTGAGGCTCACCTTGCCCCAAACTGGGAGGGGAAGGGGTGGGAACTGCCAGAGGGAGACTGACTGCACTGCCTCCACTGTTCTCCCTTCCGCCACTGCCCCCACTGCTGCCACTGCAGAGAGAAAGAGACTCTTTAATGGTGATCATATGTGAGAGGAACTCACAGCAGTTGACATCCCATCATTACTCCCTCTTATGTCATTCTGTCAAAGCAATATTAGAGTCACTGTGGCAACAGATTATTTGTGGACAAGCTTTGTTGTGTTTTGGGGGAAATTTCACACATAGATACTGAAACAAAGTAAAAATGTGTTTTACTTGTCGATAATGGCTCCAATTTAAAAAACACCAGCGACTATGGACGGGGTCATCCACAGAAATGATGGTTCGATCCCCAGTTCCTTGTGCATGTCAAAGGTTGCTTGAGCAAGGTAATAAACTCCAAATAGCAGTTTGTGTGTTAAAATTAAGCTACTCACTATTTATTATATCAACCATTACACCTTGCACTTTTAGTAAGGTAGTTAGTATATTTAGTTCATTAAATCAGATGGCCCTGATTTTAAGGAAAGCTTCTTTTCAGTAGCCCTAAATTAAAGATATTTACCTGGTAAGATCTACAGGTCATACATGTTGAGAATGTATCTGAATTCAGAGACACATCCTTCTGAGGCTGCATTTGAAGACCGATTGAATCACAGGCGCATGACTAGGCTCCTTCAAATGCATCCTTCCAGTCCTGCGCAAAACAAAGTATCCACCAGGTGGATCTCTCTTTGGCCAACCTATCTCTCGATTCATTGCACACTAGTGACAAAGCTATTGAGGTAGATATTAGGATGGCTGAAGTGCAGTAAGAAGCTATCGATGCAAATGGTCAGAGCAGGACAAGCTGGTGACGCAAATAGTAAACCCTCCGTAGACAAGACGGTCTACATGGACTATAGAGGGCTTTCTAGTCCAAACAGACCAAGTCCTTTGAAGCATAACACATTATTGGTTCATAACATGAACGATAACTCAGTAAACAATAACAGTGTGACATAGAAGCAGCATAAACAACAGCTAGCACCCTGAAGCGTATTCAGCTGAGGTCCATCAGATTATAAAAGTCTCCAAACAGATTATATATAAGCTTCAGGCATAAGAAGAGATGGTCTATGCTACCTGTGTGTCCTGGGCCTCTGGTTGAGCGAGGCTGTGCGTGCAGGGCTGTGCTGGCTGCCCAGTCGTGCTGGGCTCGTCATGTAGTCGTTAGGCACCACTGGGGGCTTCACAGGCTCCAGTGTCTTATAGGGAGTGTTACGCCTGCACAGAGATAAGGAACTTGCTTATGGAGCTGCTATAGATAACCTCTTGTAAAACTGTGTCAAAACAACAGTATAACAGTGTATATTTCACCAATTTTAACAAATTAAATGCATATTAAAAACTACCACAACTGCTTAAAGTTCTTACCCCAGGGTACCACGACCAGCCATGGGAGGACTTGGGGGCTTCTGTGTCGGGGGGTTGGTCCTAGCGAGTGTCCCTCCTCGCCCTGCTGCATTGTTCCCATGTTGCTAGAGGAGCAAAGATGAGTTTAAATACTGCTTTTGTGTAATCTGAATAGCTGACATCATTGTTCCCTATGCTAATAAATAGTAGGGCTGAAGAGTAAAAGCAACACTTGGATTATTTTCATATTAGTATCTCATCTTTACTTTTATAAAGGCATAATGTTTTGAAGAAAAACTGGCAGAAAGCTATGGAATAGGAAGCGAAGAGAGATGGAAGGTGAAGCACAGAAAGCACCCCTAAATATGTGACTAATTTCTTTACACTAAGAAATAAGTAAAATGGGATGTCACTCACTGGTTATGGGTGTATGGATGAAAAGATACAGGACATGGGAATACATGTTGAAGAATAAATAGTGCAAATATGAAATATAATGTTTATTATCTCCTGTTATCAGTTTTCTTTCATTTACTACAACATACCAAACACATTCAATTTAACCTATCATGGTCCACACATGTCTATACTTGGAATAGTTATAATGGTGTATTAAGGACAACTGGTCACCTTATGACCAGTCAAACACAGTTTACAGGTAACAGGAGATTAAAATAATTCTGCTTTACTGCACAGGGATAAATCAGCTCATGCATGGAATCATATTTGTTCCATGTAAACTAAATTGCATTAAACTAAAATCATGTATATGTTTTGCAACTGAAAGACAAGTGTATGGATACCTTGGTGGTTTTTGAGTTTTATCAATAGGTCATAAAAAGAAGAAAAAGTCAACCATTTCTTACCTTGGCTTTAAGCCACTGAGTGCAAGCAGGCAGAGAGAGAAGACAGAAAACATGCTCATTGGTTAATCGTTAAAAAGTGAGTTGTATTATCATTGCAGTGAGAGCAAGCATGAAAGTTAAGCATCTTGTATAAACTACTCTACGTCAATTCACATTTACATACAGTATGTAGAGTGGAAGGAGTGTCTTGAGGAAAAGAGTAAGAGAGTTGTATAGCACATCAAAGAGGCTAATAAAGAAATATATCAGTGCAAAATAACCAGAAATAAACTCTAATGTGGTTTGTGTATGAAAACCTAATTATTACAGCTCCATAACCATCAGCGTTATTGCACAACATTCACATATCTTATCACATTTAGACCAACAATTTTCATTGTCATAAGAAAATAGCCAAAAGAAATGTGTGAGGCCATTATTGTAGCAAAACTATTGACAAATGTGAGTCTCAATCCATCCATGTGTGATCAGATTTATGAATGTCTAAAAGAATCTCTATAGTATGAGACTTGTGAATGTGTAAATGGCCATATTTGCATATATTGACCTGCATATGTACAAATCCAATAACACACACACATGGATTTGAATACATATTAGATTTATTTTTTACATGCTTTCAAATCTAAGACAGATTTGTCAATAGTTTGTCTTCAATGATGGCCCCATACCAATTCTCATTCATATTTTTCCAGAGCTTAAGTATCATATTTAAATTCTTTGATTTATCTGAAACAAAGAGATTTCAATGTTCAATTGTATAAAACATAGAAAAGCAACAAATTGTAAAAAAAAATTGTAGCTGACACCAGAGAATTTTGGCTCATGGTCATGAGCTTAAATGATTGATTAATTGATGCAATATGTAGTAATGTAGTAAGTAATTGTTTCAGCACTCATCACATTCTCAACTTTATTTGGCAGATTATCTGTTACACTAAACAATGTGCATATCAGCACTAGTATGTCTAGTCTGTGTTCATCAGTGTCTCGACGTGTGTTACAGACTGTAATCACAGTGACAATTACTGCAATCCTCTGACACACACTGCAAATAATTGAGCAGTGGCTTGACTTGACGCAGCTGTGCTGACATTGTAAGTGTTGCTCTGAGAAACGGTGAGGTCATAAATAACAGGAGTGAGGTGCTCAGACTGTCGGCGTGGCTAAAACTATGTCACCCTGGTAACTGCCACTAATGCCAATAAAGCCTATTACGGTGAAAGGTTGAGCACAGTCATCTGTAAATGTGTGAATGGGTCTTTTCCATGCTCTCGTCTGACTTCCCATCTACCCATGGGTGAGTTCCCCTGATTATGTGGATGTGGAGGTGGAAGGGTGGCGGTGATCTCGCCTTCCTTGCTCTGGGGATTCCACCAAGGCAGGAGGAAATAGGCTGAAAGGTTGGAGTGCTAATAAGCTGCTGTTTTCTACACAGCAAGAATACAAATTGGACTTGAAAACAAATACACAAGCAGAACCACATCAATGCATAGGTGTACTACTCCTTCATAACATGCCTATAGGGTCTAACTGCATGGACCGTAACAACGTTATGGACCGTAGCATGAGCGTGCTATACGAGAGCGAGCACGCTGCAAAAGGTGCTGCACACAGCTATACAATGCAGCAATTGAGCAAAACATCAAGTTTGAGATGTCTTATGTTATAATGAGAAGTGTCAAATATTTGTTGGTTTATTATAAAACTGAGGCGGGACTAATTTAATTATGGCAGACCGCCACTCAAGATAATTGAGGGGAAACACCGCACATGCAAGGCCACAGAGGCAAATCAGAGATTTCAAAACAAACCAATAGCCATGATGATGATGATCTAAACCGGATTAAAAACCACAAACTTGATAAAGGTGCTCTCCAAATCTAGAACGTCCCAAAACTGCAATTTTACAGATTTCAAGCTCGTGTTTTTCTTTGTATAATGAAAGAGGAAAAAAGATTGCACATGTTCTGGCATCTACACGGATCTGCACTGATTTCTGCAGTGATCTATAATTTGCAACCTCCATGAATGATGCTTTATTTGCATAGTGGGCCGTGACAAATGTTTCTCAGTGAGCCAGCTCTCACAGGAGGAAACACAAGCTTCTGAATTTGAATTAGCGGATGTTTGAAAAGCAGCCGACAGCCAGTATCTCAACAGACAGACAGGGGGAGAGGGATGAAGAACGCACAGCAGAAATTTATGATACAAACAATCAATGTACATGACTGTGTGTACACACACTCGTCTAATGCACACAAACACAGAATGCAGTGTAAAAGAGGAAAAGAAGAGGGGGGAGGAGAGAGCGGATGGATCATGGGGAGAGAGAATGAAAGATGGAAGAATGAGCCGGAAAAAAGGATGAAGGAACATTTTCCCACGATTCAATAGGGGGTGTGATGGAATGAGTAACACTTGGCTGAAATGTCTCTTTCTTGCTCACACTCTGGATTTGACACACACACGCACACACGCACGCACGCGCACACACACACACACACACACACACACACACACACACACACACACACACACACACACACACACACACACACACACACACACGCACACACACACACACTAATGACTTCCAGCTTTGGCATGAACAAACAAGGACAAACAAAGCTTTTAGCCATGGTCTGCTACCAACGTATTCAAGGGTTGTTACATTTATATGGGTCTCTACACATAATGAACAAAAAAGTCAGTGTATTGATCAACCTGCAGTGTGTAAGTGAGTCATGACATCAGACAATCGGCTTGTTCACATGAAGGTGTGAACTCCACTAAGTATGTGTTTCCTGTCGAATCGACGCTGCAAATCAAGACAATATATCAAAGTAATGAGTCTGGGATTCACAGTAGCTGCAGCAGTCTGGATGTGGAGAAGCGAGAAGATTGTCAAATTGCTTTTTAAAAAGCAGCAGCTAAAAAAAGAACACATATAAGGATGCTACAGCAATATAGGTAAACAACTATATTGTCATTAAATGACCTTTAAGTCTGTTATGACTATAGAGTTGGCTCTGCTTGCAACAGGATTTAATTTAAATTTAAATAACAATCAGAGAAATCTTACTTTGACGCCGTGACCCACATCATCCAGCAGCGTGTAGTCGATGGGCTTTCGGATGTAGCGCACCGGCCGCTCCATGTTGCCCGGGGCGATGATCTTGTGGGTGCGAGAGGTGTTTTTATTGGTGGTCAGGATGCCAATCTCCCGGCGTGCCACCTTCTCTTTATGAATGTCCACTGTCTGCAGGAGAGGGAAGAGAAGGGGGCAATGACTGGTGGGATATAACAGATATTTAATAGTTTAGTTTGCTTCCAGTAAATTCTCCAAAATAAACACCTTAATTTCAGAAAGGTAATCATGCCACGAGAAGTTTATGTTTTCACAAACTGTCCAATGGTTGGTGCATATGTTTTTTTGTCTATCTATGTATCTATGTATCTATATATATATATATATATATATATATATTTCCCTAACTATGACACCTGCTATAATTACAGTAATGCAATTTACAATTCACCCCTTTCAGCACCATATTGTGTGATATTAATTAGCCACAGCAAAAATAGCAAAGATAATAATAATGCATTTATATGTACAGGACAATTGTTTTTAAATATCCTCTAACTGAATCCTCTGTGGAATTAAAATCCCAAGTCCTCCCACTGTTTGGACATACACTCACACTCTGGGTCCATACTATTGAACTCCTACTGACCCACAATTCTGCTCTACTGGCCTACACCCCGGGGCCGTTTACACAAAGCTCTCTTCTCTAACTCCTCACTCGAGGGCCAATTGAAGACACCAGTGACCTCCATCTCCTCCGCAATTTGAGTCGTCATCACTCAAGCGCCTGCATGGACTGCCCTTAAATTTATGAATGATGGATGAAAGAGTAAGAAGTGATAGATGCACCGAACAGCCTACTAAATGAAAAAAAACAAAACACGAGGGAAGATGGAGGGCTTCATCTGTTGAGTATGAGGTCAAACTTGGGAGGAGAGTGCTGATGAGTATATATACACTGCAAAAGACACATTACTGTGCGAGTGTGTATTTGTGATTGCATTTTTTGTAAGTAAACCCACACAGCAATGAGGTGAGACATCAATAACCGCTCATAGTGTCATCCAGCCAAACTGACAGTTGCACTGCTGCAACTGCCTCTCTCTGGGTGCTGGAGGAGCCGCCTGAGAGATTGAAAGTCTGAGAGCTGCTGTGCCGTTGACCCACAACCGCCACTCCCTCCTGCTGTGCAAAAACTCTATTTGTCTGCGTCTCTGTGTCTGCGTCTCTATGAAAACGTAGAGAACATGCTCTTTTAGGAGAGGAAACTGAAGCGATACACCCTGCTTCAGCTGGGAAGTAAGAAAAAAGACCTGCCTACTTCCTGTCAGTGACAGGCGGGTAGAGGCGGAGTGCAGATTACAGAAAGTGATGAAAACTCAAAAGGACAGAGAGACACAGAAAGAGAAAGAGAAGAGATAGAGACAGAACAACAGTAAGAGTAGAAACCTCTGCCACGATCAAATGGAAATAAAGAAGAAAGGAAGGTGGTGATCGGATAGACACTGAAAAATGTACTTTATGGTCTCCAGATTTCGGCCTACACCTTTTAAACTGTACAGCAAAATACAAATGACATAACCATCCATCATCTGATACTGTTTTAAAAGAATGAATGTATCTTGACAATGGAGAAGCACTGAAACATTAGTAGGTAAATGACTGGATCCTCTTCGCTTCGTTTCACTATTTCCAGTACATGCAGGTTGCAGAAATATCGTAATCAAAATGAGGTAATCTTGATAAAACATCAAGATATAATTTACCTAAACAGATTCTACGTATGGATATGCAGAATCTGTAGACGAGGGACAAGATTCTAGGGCCAATTATTGTTAGGAGGAAAATAATGTCAACAGGCGCATGATTTCATACACCATGATCTCATGTAAGGCTTGGCACACAAATTATCTGGAGTTATGGATGAAGCCTTCCAGCTGTTTGGATATGTGTCATTATCCTTGTTTAATTTACACTATTAGATTTTAGCTACTTTTGATCAATTGAAACTGAGCTGAAAAAGGCAGAAGTGGGTCACTGAGCTGATGAACGACAATTTTGAAGAAAAAAGGAGACGAATCAGAAAGCAAACAGGCAGAGGGGAATGCAGGAAATGGAAAAGAGGAGAATAAAGACTCATGGGAAGGTCCTCTATGTTTTCCATGGGAATAGAATCAAAAAGAAGTAGTTCCAATTTGTTCACTGTCGTGCTGGTTTTAGGCTCAGACACAATAACTGAATGCAAACCATTATGTTTAGCTGCTACACACAAAGAAGAGAAATAGACTGCTTCAGCTCTGCTTTGATTAAACATGCTGTTGTTCTGTATTCAGGTATAGCAGCCTGTCTTGTGACAGCCCTCTCTGCTGTGGGCTCTCAAATCCTATAGATAGGGGACTTGGGTTTGGCAGCAATGTTTTTATACCTTCCTCTTTCACCCATGTAACTCTCTCAAGTCAAGACAATTTGCACAAACTAAGCCAGGAAAAAAACCTTGGAACAACCAGGCTAATTCTAATTTAATTTCTTGGCCACATCATGACTAGAATAAATAATATTTGCCCTGCAGAGGTGTATGAGATGAATATCAAATAAAACTCTCTTTTTTCTCTAGATTCAAGCAATTAAAGGCAATTCCAATCAATTTGTGCTGTCACAGTTAGAACAAAAATTATCATTTTGAATCTCCTGTGTCCTCTTCTCACCTTCTCAGATTTTCCTTTAAAGCATTGTTCTACTCTACTGCAGCTCTATCATTTCTCTCCTGAAATAAGGTGTTATTACATATTCATTGATTTTATTACACAGTATACAAAGTGAATTGTTGATCCATTTTTACTGCATAAGTAAAACCTTGTTTGATATTTTTTCCTGCACCACTTTGATGATGGCTTCATTTATTTTGCATCCTGGCTTCACTGGAAGGAATCCATTGTTAATAATATTAGTTTCACCTCTGCTTTCTTGCTATGTCAACTCAGCTGTCAGATGTTAGTTTCTTGCTCGATACTTGGAGACAAATGATCTCAGTCTCACCCACAAATAAGTGACTGAACAGATTCTGCACCAGTTTACTGTCAAGTGTTCACATCAATGTGAGAGAGCCTTAAGTGCTGCAATATCTGAAGAAATATCAGACACATAAAGCACCACTGACCATCTCTTATCCATAGAAGACTCTCATTGTTCATCATTACTGCAACTAACTGTGCTTCATCCAGCAGCCTGTGGAGTAGAGTGGGAGCTGGATACGCCAACCAAGCCAGGGTGCTGGCGTCAGGGTTTCACTTCATTGCTGACAGGCTTAATGAAGCACACAGGGAGAGGACGGGGACATTCACTGTCTGACAGGCAGGGTGGCTGCGCGCACAGAGAGAGGCTTCATGTGTTAGACAGAGAGAGGACTGCTGATGAAGCAAGACTGCAGGCCTGAAGAGGGGCTATGGAGGTCTGGCAGCTCCAGCGTGATCTATGCCCCCTGCCATCTCTGTCTGTCGGTATAATGTTTGAATGTGATATTGTGCACTGTGGAACAAACGTTATGGAACAAAATAATAATTTGTTGTTGTCAAATAAATAATGTGTGGTGTCTGATCGTGACAGCACACAGATTCAGGTGTGTCTGTTTTCCCTCAAACTGCTCATATTGTAGCTGAGCAATCATCAGGAAGACAATAGCTTGAGAGCCATATTTGTTAGGGCGGCACGATGTTAGGAAAACATGCGATAACGTTGCTGAATATTGCGATGACGATATGACTTGCAATAAAGAAACAAATGCTTAAGTATATGATGTTGATTCATTGTGAGTCTTTCTGCTTTGGGTTCACTGCTAAGATAAACCCTATACAGTGAGTGGTCTATGCAGATTAAACATGAAAAAAGCATTATTTCCATTCCAACAGCATGGTTTTATTGGAAAATTTCCAAATGGCTACGGATGCAGGGACCACAGACAGATCCACACCCCAAGGGGGAGGGGGCTCGCAATTATCTATGCAGGAATATCCCTGGGCAGGCCCATCAATGATGTGAATATCTTTAATTTATTATCTAGGGCAGTAGGGCTCCATCCGATTGGCCAAATATATTGACATGCATGGCACATGGAACACCGTTTATCGCAGGTCAAGACGCCTTTTGCGATACGTATATCGCACATGCTGATATTGCAATGACGGTACATTTTAGTTGTATCATGCAGCCCTAATATGATTTTCACATAGTGTGCAGCACAATGCTACATAAACAGCATGCTACCTAAACACATGCAGATGCTGCACAAATTGACCAAAAAAAAATTTGATTATCATCATCGTGATGTTTGTTAGAAGAGAAATCTCATCCACAGTTCAGGTAAAATCTAACTATAAGTCACGGAGAACTGAGGTGCTATAAATGTTTATGCATAACGTTAGCTGCTCCAGCAGCTCAGTGATGTGTGATCTGAGCTGATTCATTAAAACCCCTCTTTTCTCTCTGTACTGATGCACTGGTTATCCTGCTCCCTGCAGAGCCTCTCATCTCTACAGGACAGCTTGATTTGCAAAGCTTTAATAACCTATTATCAAGAGTGGATTTCTTTAAATAAACACATAAGCTGACCCTGTGTGAAACAGCATATTCAAGTAATTAAAAGCACACTGCTGAGAATATCATGAAGCATATGCTGAGAGGTATAAGAGGATTATTGCCTCAGACTGTTTAGAATTAAACACATTTATTGCAAGATGTGAATTTTGTGTAAATGGATCTTAGTCCATGGAGTTACAATGGAACCAAGATCGTCTCAGCCTTAAGATGCTTAAAGAAAATAGGGCATTGGTCTGCAACCAACCACACTTTGAACAGCTACATCCATACTACTACACATCTACTCCAGAGTTTTAGAGCTGCTAGAATGGATTAGTTTGAAAACTCCGGGGCTGCATTTTAGTCTGGGCAGGAAGAAGTGGAGATGTTTGGAAAGGATGACAAAGACACTTAAAAACCGCTTGCTGATTGGGTCTTTTCACTCACGATGCAACCTTGCTGATTCTTCAGGCTCCTATTATATGACCCAGTAGCCTTGGCTACCATTGTAGAATGCAAAATGGATAATCACTTCCAAGCATCGCTGACCCTGTGTTCTTTGATAACATTTTTTACATTTTATTAATGTAAAATACTCTGCATCTTCTGGGGCCGTGGTGTTTGTACCTGGGAGATGTGGTTGATGGAGGACTCCATGCGTCGTAGTTGCGAGGCCTGGATGTCCAGCAGCTGCAGCACATTGTTAGCTAAGGCATTGATCTGGTAGGCCACACTGGCCAGAGACTGGGTGGTGTAGGCCTTGGTCTCCTCCAGGGCCTTCTTCTTGTCTTGGGCCTGGCAAAGACAGAGGAGGAGAAATTCAAATATCAAGATAAAATACTGCTTCATTGTTACTATCCTATTAGTTGAATGAGTGGAGAGTGACAGGACAGTTGTTTTAGCAGGAGCATCAACTCACGTTCGGTAAAAGGGTGATGATCTGTTAATATCTGAATGGACGTGAACAGGAGTTTATGACTGTGTGGGGGGACCACAGTGGAATGCAAAGCAGCCTAGAATCTGACAACAATAACTTCCGAATAACTTAGACGAACGACATGAGACAGGTGCAGGTTGGGAGTTGTGCCGAGTGAGCCGGAATGCCAAGACATTGCACAAATCTGCTCCTGGCAACTTTAAATAGCAATGGGACTGAATGGACATATTTATTTATAGTTTGGAAACACACCAGGGATGCTGGAAGGTCAAACAGAGAACTACTCCAACAGAGGACAGTCAGTCGTTCTCTGAAAGTCGAACTACAACTGTCATTTTCAGTGTAAAATATTGAGCTGATTTTTCTTTTCCATCAATCATAAACTCCTCATTTAGTGTATAAAAAACAAAGACACAAATTAAATGCTGGGAGGAAAGGATTTTTTACTATTTTATATCCTATTGCCTGCAAATAATTTAATTTTATCAGAACTTCCAACATAAACATTTCCTTTGATTAAATTTCAAACTTCAGTTGAATTATTGATATCTGGTAGTATTGCATCTAGTAGATACTTAGTACTTTTGAAAAGAAATGTAATAAATTATAAATAATAATAAATGTGACTCTAAATGAAAATATATCAACTTGAATATACAGTGAAAAATATTTTGGATTTGTTTTTAAAGGAATATTTTGATATTTTGGAAATACATTTATTTCCTCTCTTGCCAAAAATAAGATGATCTATCAATATCACTCTCATTTCTTAAGTAAGACAATAAGCACGGCTTAGCATAAAAACTGGGAGCAGGGGGGAGATTAGGTCAAAGCCTATAGAGGCTAGCTTTTGTCAAAGTGAAAGACTGACAACAGTAATGGAAAACTGTTGTGGACCCACTGTGAACAATGTATATTTAGCAATCTGGCCATCAAAGAGTTATACATGTTGGTTTCTTCCCTTTATCTATTTGCCTTTCTGTTATTTTCTGACCTCACAGAGTATTTTAATACAGCTGTCAGCCAGTTCTGGACATTTGCGTTTCTAGGGCCTCATTGTTGCTACCCAACCAAAAATAGAAAATACATTAAATTTCTCATTTAACTCTCAAGATACCATGCACATTTTCCAAAATGTCAAACTATTCTTTAAACAGCTTACACCAGCTGAGTTGAATCTGTTGCCATTTCTTATACTGTTCAGTCACTAATTATTCTGAGCCTACTTTTAAAGCATTAATCTAACAAATGCCGTTTGAGTTTGACACCAGCTAGAGTTCATTTAGGTTGAGGTTTCCAGCCCATAGTTTGTATTTGTATGTGTGTGGTCTGTATCATGACACCTCTTCACCACAAGACCACCTGCTGCCTTACAAACCACCTGCAGCAACACAATCTATTGCAGATGTCTGATTGGACCTGCAGGTCAGCCCTTGACTGTGAACGCCTCTTACTCACAGTTTGCAAATCACTGGGGCAGCAGAGGAAACATTGCAGGCTTGCTCAGCACGATCCCAGAGATTGGAGACTGAAGCCTGTCCTCGTACCTGAGCTTGGAAAACGCTGACTTGTGTATGTTCCCAGTGACATATTCAGACTAAAACTCCCCGCAGAGTCAAATGTAATCTATGTTAATCACATGAGTCCATTACACACCACGGTTATCAATGGTGTTGAGATGGTTACACATTCATACATATAACTCATCTTTGACACAGTGTAGTATATGCAGTAGAGAGGGGGCTTTAACAGGGAACTGAGGAGAGGTGAAAACTTCAAATAGAACCAAACTAATTAAAATAATCTGAAAATATCTTGCACAGAAAACCCCCTGGATATAATAACCTACATCTCCCTAATACACAATGTTCATTAGGAATCTCTTGCTACTCTATCTGTTCACTTTGCTGCTTTGAGATATTATGTTTCAAATTAATCTTACAAAAGACACTTCCACTCTGAATCCCTTTTTGTTACGCACCACACTGAAACTTAACAATGCATAACAAATACAGCAATTGCCGGGTGTCATAGCAAAGTGAACATGAGGTCTGATACTGGAATACCGTGAACCTTATGAGAAAAAGACATGAGTCAGAGGGGAAACAATAGGATTTTTATGGGATAAACAAAAGAGGAACTATTAAGCAGAGTCACGAGCCGCCATCTAACACAATATTCTTCATGCTTCTTTTGGAACAAAGTTAATTTTTTAAATAATTTTTGGATCATTTGCTTTCAAATGTTAAGGTGTATTTACATACAAATAGAAGCAAAGGTCTCTCTGTGTCCCAAAAACAGCATGATCTCATTGTTCAACATAAACATGTTTAATTCAAAGAGCTGCTATTTTAGTGCACAAAGGTCTTGAGAAAAGTATGAACAAAGCTCAATTCTGCTTTCATGCTAAAAATGTTGTACGTGTCAGTCCGTCACTTTGTTCAGTTGGCCCATTTTAAATACCTCAACTAAGAATAAAAGTTTTCTCCAGCATCACAGAGTGGATTTGCATGTAAGCATTGGATGCATTGTATGGTGTGTAGTTTTAAAGACGATAGTGTGAATATACCGCTGCAGAGGATTCTGCAGATCTGTCCTACATAGAGACAAACAGGAATTATTATACATCTAGGCTTTGACAACTTGAAGCCAAATGTTATATGTAGAGCTTTATTCAGAATCCAGAAAAAAAAAAGTATGATGAAAAATAAAGCTAAGCCTCCTTACTCGATCATTCCCTGTTGTGTTTATCAAGTGTGTTTATATGCAGGCAGGTTCCTGGCAAATGTCCCTGAAGAAATCATTATTCAGGAGAAGCCACATACGAGCATCTTAATATCCCAGGCATGAATATACTGCTACAATAAACAAACATAATCTCCTAAACATTGCAGCAGTATGTGACACAAATGTCTCTGACAATCAGGAGTAAAAGGGGGTTTCCAAAAAATGATCAGAGTGCATTATGATCATTAGTCACATGTGACTCATACATTTCCTAAAGTGTTAGATTCCAGAACGAGGTAATATGATGCACATGTTGTGGCAGTGAGGATGGACAACACGAAAAAACCTAGAACCATAGAAGTTATTTTTCACTAAACTTATTACTTCCATTGTTAATTTCAAATACACAAAAGTTATCTCAATTTTGAATATTTCCATCCTCGCTTCATGGCAGAGCAAAATTTCAATAACACTTACAAGGTTGTTTTTCCTACTCAACTGGTATGTGAAAGCTACATCACAGCCATGAAGCCTGTCTACAGTATCTGCAACACCTCATATGTCTTGTTGGCTTTGACATACTAATATGAATGTTGCAGCATCACAGTCTGAAGAGAAACTCCAGATCAGTGACTAGCATGCAGTAACACATTATTCTGATATTAATAGACTGGATAAGACACTGCCATGTAAACAGCCTTTTCTGATTACCTTAACCTGAATGAGGTCATACTTAGAATAAGCAATAATCAAATTAGTGTATTCTGACTGATTCATCACCACATTTCCTCCCAAATGAATCTACGTAAGTAAACTGGCGACTAAGGGAGATGTACCGGGAGTTTAAATGGGCACAACCTCTGAGCAGAACATTAAACCTCTCAGGTAGCTTTCTGCATAATGATATTGGCATCAGCTGCAGTATAAAGCTGTGCATGCTTGTCAGTATCTAATAAATGTGTATCTAAGCAGTGTCACCTACATTGCATTTCTTGTCTTGTCAACCACACTTAAGTAATCTGACCTGTTATTATGGCATAATGGTCAGTTTCCTCAGCACCACAGACAAAAAAACACACAGTGGGGTTCCTGGCTTGTGCCGGTCTGCCAACAGACGCTGCTGTTCACACCGGACCCTTCTGCCAACTGATGGTCTACAAATGTCAGCTCACACTGCTTAACACTGCATCCCCATGGCAGAGCTCAGGGTGGCGAGGTTAAATGAGTGCAACTCTTCAGGCTTGAAATCCCATATCACATAATCACACCTGAAATCACATAATAATATCCCTGTACTATGATTTTCAATGTTTTGAAGGTGGAGACATGACACTGGCAACAATGAGGCTTCTTTTCAAACAAGCTTCACCAATACACATTCGTAAAATGGTAATAAAAGCCAAACTGAACTGAGGTCCCCATGCCCTGGTATGACCCCACTTGCTTTTCACAAGGGAGTCATCCCATTCCCAACACATATACCTAACACAGTCCAGACATGCGAGAAAAAAACAGGCACACCTTTTATTACCCTACACAATGATCTGATTACAAGAAAATAATCCACGAACATGCTCACGTTTTACATGATATGAGCATCAGGAGTAGCTTCATATTATTTTTCTTTAAAAACTTGGCCTATTAAATCATCACTAATAAGCAACCTGACATAGGAAAGATGTTATTAGCTTTGTGTTAATGGCCAATGATGAAGAATATTAAATGTACATCGTTTTAACAGTCTTAGTGAGTAGGTGTCTTCACTAGTATAGCCCAGTTTAAGTGACTTAATGGTGACTAGGCTGTGTTTATTTCTTGTTTGGGTATAATCACAATCCATTCATATATTACCATCTACTTACAGTATTGCTAGCTTGCTAGTTGCACGCGGATTGCATTCGCTATTTCTTCCTTTATCTCACTGGTGTGTGGCCTGGATGTGAGCAGACCGTTTATTTCCAGTCGTAAAACAGGACCGATAATGTAACAACAGATGTGAACGTGTGTTCTGTCTGTCACAGAATACAGTCAATGACAAACCACTTGGTCATAACAACGACACACCCTCTGAAAGCCCCCAGCAGCAGCCAGCAGAGCTACAGCCCTTCAAATGAGAGCTCGGCCCCGGTACACCGGGCCCACCGGCCAAACCACACAATACCGAAATACAGCCACTTCTTCCCCGGCAGCCGCCAATGAGCCGCCGGAGGAAAGAAGGCCACCGCGGGCTGGTAGCGGTTTGAGAATCCCTTTCGTTCACCACCAGCGCTTCCTGTGGTTTCACTTCACTTCCACCGACACGGCGCCGCGGACACGACGGAGAACAGCGACGAATTCTCCGCGTTTAACCGCCGCTCGTCGCCTCTTACCTGGACATAGTTGTTTTCACAGTACTCCGCCACCCGGGACAGGTTCTGGTAGCTCTCCACAAGCGCTCTCTTGCCGGCGGGGATCTCTTCCTCTAGTAGCATTTGTAGCTCTGCCATCTTACATCCCTTCGCATCGCTCTCCTCTCTGTCCCTGTGAGCTGAGAGAGGGAGAGAGAGAGACACAGAGAGAGAGAGAGAGAGAGAGAGAGAGAGAGAGAGAGAGAGAGAGAGAGAGAGAGAGAGAGAGAGAGAGAGACACACAGAGAGAGAGAGAGGGAGAGAGAGAGAGAGAGAGAGAGAGAGAGAGAGAGAGAGGGAGAGAGAGAGAGAGACACACAGAGAGAGAGGGAGAGAAAGAGACACACACACAGAGAGAGAGAGAGAGAGAGAGTGAGAGACACAGAGAGAGAGAGAGAGAGAGAGAGAGAGAGAGAGAGAGAGAGGTAGAGAGAGAGAGGGAGAGAGAGGGGCTCCCCCGCCCGGCGTAGCGGGGCCTCTGATTCACAAACGCCCGTGACGAATCGCAGCTACGTTCGAGACGGAGTACGCTGATTGGCTGACAGCCCGACAGAGAACTGTTGTATACCAATTAAATTTCCCCGCTATGCTACGACATATAATAGTAATATATTTGTGAGAGCTAAATTATATCAGATAAATATATTTAGTAAGAATGTGGGCGTAAAATCTAAAACTTATTATTATTATTATTTGCATTGCTTTCATAATATAGATACAACATCATTGTAGTAATGTATATTGTATATTCATAGGTTACATTTACAATGAGATAAATGGCTCACATTTGACTCCCTTGTTAATAATTTTCCAAATAATCTTCAAAAAAAGGAGCAAATGACCACACATGGTTCATAGGGGTATTAGTAATATTAGTATTAGAATGGGAATTAGTAGTATGGTTGTTGTCAATATTACTGTAATGACATAAATGGTTCTTCACTATTGTAACTTAATAATTGCAGTATGTTTGTTTCTATTTATGTATTTATACAAAGTGTAATTTATGCAGGTAGGTCGCAAGCATTAATTCCAAGCATTAATGATAAGCAAATAGAGACGAGTCATCCAGAAAGATAAAAATACAAGAAGTTGAAGAAAAACTATTACGAAAATCTTTTCATGTTGAAAACACTCTCAACAAAACACTCTTTAAGCATCAGAGACTGTAACAACCACCTTTTGTAATTTGCATCCAGCCTCCTCTTTAAATAGGCTCGACAAAAAAATCTCAGGACACTACATTTCCCATGCACCCCTGCTGTTTTAATCCCCTCTGAGAATGGTTTGTGGGATTTGTAGGAGAGAGAATGGAGCGTAACACCACCTTACCTTGAGTTTTACGCTACAAAAAAACTACATTTCCCGGATGTGCTAATAATCATCCGCAAAGTGTTTGGCTCATCCTTGACCGGACTCAGGGCTGTGCTGCTGCATATTGCAAATAATATTACACCGGCTAATATGAACTTAATGGTGAGTCTCTAATAAATCAACCATAATGAGAATATTTCTGGTAAATAGTACACAGTGTTATCACTGGACAGACACGAGCTCGCTAAATAGATCGGTTTAATCCCATATGTCTTAGACCGAAGGGGAAACACTCTTCCTCCATGTAGCAATGACAAGTGGCCCAAGTAGTGTTGAAGTGTCCATCACTGAATTATTCATAAATTACGTTTATATTTCCATGAACGTTCTGAAATTCCCGATGAAGATGTGAGGACTCGTGCCTGTCATCCTCCCTGGAGCTCAGCATGGCGCAGGAGGACAAACGCAGCCTGGAGGCGAAATTTGCTGCTGCAGTTAAAGTGATGCGGAGTTTGCCCGGAGAAGGTGAGAACTAATTCCGTTTCGTTCCCCTGTGATTGAAAGTGACTGGACGTGATGGGCTACATGGTGTGTAGACTGTGTGCGTGTAAACACTGCAGGTGACTGACCTACATGCAGGGCGCCGTAAGAGCGGTCAGTGTTGGCTGAGCCTCCATTCATAAAGCTGCTATAAGAGCTGGTCTAATAACAACTGCTGTAGCTCATCTTAACAACTACTCAGTTTATTGTATTTTCAAGCAGTCCTACACCTTAAAAATCATATTAATGTAGAAAATAAAACCAAATTCAATGTAGCATGGTAACAACAGTAATTTGTATTTGTTTACGTTCATATTTGAATAGTGGTTATACATATATTCCCTTGCACTAGTGATCCCTCATTTAACTTGTATCTCTGTGCATGTAACAAATACAAATCCTTGACTCCTTGAATCCTTTATATTCCGCTTCCTTCCTTCCTTCCTTAGGTCCTTTCCAGCCATCTGACGACATGATGCTGATGTTCTATAGTTACTACAAGCAGGCAACCTCTGGGCCCTGCAACATCCCCAGACCCAGCGGCTTCTGGGACACTGGGGGGAAAACTGAATGGCATGTATTTATTGTATGTTTTTTTTCATGCACATGTAATTGTTGTGTTCCACATTGACATTCACAGTTGTGGCTAACTGCAGTGTAGGAAGCAGAAATATCCATGAACGGATGTCAAAATATGCTATTCAATCTATCTACATTCAGATAGTCAAAGTCATGGTCACATAATTCCTGCTATACAATTACAACTAAATATAAATGCTCAACACAGCAGGTATTTCAAATAAGTAAACCTGTATGCTGTAGATTAAGTTTGGTGAGATTACTGCAACATTTACAGCCTCTGTCACTGCATATTTCATTTTATTCATGGTTTTATCATCACTTTCTTCTCAGTGTTTGAATGTTGAACTATGACTTTGTGTTGCCAGGGATGCATGGAGCTCTTTAGGAAACATGACAAAGGAGGAAGCCATGAAGAATTATGTGGAGGACATCCAGCTGGTAAGTTCTTTCTGGGAAAACTAAGGCTGAATAGAAGGAACTTGCATAATAATAAATGCACAGGCTTCAAAGATGTAATAGACCGTGCAATACCAAAGAACTCTCTCTCTTTCTTCAGCGTCAGTTCTACTTTGTGGTTCATGCTAAACTAAGATGGCGAACATAGTGTCTAAGTACAGCTTCACACAACTGCTAGCATGGAGTTTATATATTGTATAGAATCGAGAAATGCAAATATCCTTTT
Source organism: Verasper variegatus (assembly GCA_026259375.1). Classification (NCBI taxonomy): domain Eukaryota; kingdom Metazoa; phylum Chordata; class Actinopteri; order Pleuronectiformes; family Pleuronectidae; genus Verasper; species Verasper variegatus. The sequence continues at coordinate 16,044,937 of CM048053.1, read as the reverse complement.
CAATTTCTCACCTCATAGCATCTATATGGTATTCAGTACCCCCAGTTCCCCTGTGATCCAACACATAAATGTGTCAGCCTAATAATTGAATCTAATTAACTTGTTTTCCTCTTACTTGTTGACAATGTCATTACACCTATTTATACAACAGCATGTGTCATACTCTCGTACTCCGTCCTAACACTTTTGCTGTCAGATTTTGGAGACAATCCCCATCTCAGACGAAGTGTCCGACCTGGTTCAGGAGCTTGGCAACTTCTACATTGAGATAGATGGAGAAGGGGAAGAAGCTGAAGAAAACGAAGTGGACAGGAGAGCCTTCACCAGGCCTTTTGCAAAACACGCAGGTATAATGACATATGATCCGAGACACTTGGAGGCATGTCAAAGGGAAAAAAAAGCACACAATCCAGGGGGGCCACTGCTGCTCGAGATGTGCTTCTGCTCTTCATCTCTCTTTCTCAGCCACAGCTTTTATTTACTGTGCCTGAGCTTGTCTTACATGTCTTTTTGTCACTAGATGAGCTGATCAAACCCTTTAAGAAACCAACAATGGAAGGCAAGTCTTGTGGTTTTTCACTGTAGCTGTAGAGTTGGTAGACCGCTCCTTGTGGCCCCAGACTGAAAAAAGCCTATTTTGAATTAATAGAGCTGCTTTCATTCACATTTTAGTTGGCTGGCCAAGGGCATCGTGATATTTAGGCTGAATTTAGATTAATGCAAATACACTCTAGCTGTTAGTTGGGTGATAGTTGTGTGTACAGTCTGGCTTGTTTCGTGGTTAGTCAGTGTGTTAGCTTGTTGGCTGTGTAATGCTCTTTGTGGTAGATATGTAGTGTGTCGAACCAGTGACTTGTCACATGTATTTGTGTTTGCTTTATGTAGATATATGCATGGTGCAATATATTCCTTGATACAGAGTTAATTGAGCATGTTTCCCTCACTGTTCAGGCTATGGGGATCTGTGGGATGATATACAAAACCTCCAGAATACAGACAGTTATTATGGTGTAAGTGTCAGTAGCACGGAGGAGCAGGGAAGTAAAGAAAACAGTGAAATGGAGAGAAAAGAGGAAAGTAGTGATGGAAAGAGGAGTGAGGACGAGGAGAATGGGGATGAAGAAGACAATACAGAAGATGACACGGAGGAAGAGGAGAAAAGAGGTACCGTCAGTAGTTTTGTGCTGTGAAGTAGTGTGTGTGTGTGTGTGTGTGTGTGTGTGTTATGTTATAGGGGTTACATACACCAAGCCATCAGAGGGCATGAGTATTGTTTTACATCATTTAAAGTGTAAGGTTTCAATATCATATATTTTTCTTAGCTTGAACAAATCTCATGAAAGAAATTAAGCAATCGAAAATAGCAAAATTGTTGTGGCCCAGATTTGGCCCACACTGTCACACTGTTATCCGGCCCACATTCTGCATGGAAGGATGGCACTTGGACGGTCCGCTCCTGTTTGCCAGATCTGGGCTGGAAGTAAACCATATCAATATCTCATGTCAAGCAAAGATGGCCTCCAATTTGTTTTGTGCTATTTGGGCCAATATCACCATTTACCACATGGGTCACTTTAGATTCACATTCAGTTTACACCATTTGTTTTGGGATATTTTTGCCACATTCGCTTTTTTACAAGTCGGACAATTTAGGCTTACTTAAATTGGCCAGAAGCTCCTTGACTTTGCCTGAAGTGACCCACATGCATATGCGATTTGGGACGCCTGATTTACTCTTTTACATCAGTTGTTGTGTTGTTTTGTGTTAAAAAATACAGCAGTGAACCACACTGTTATACTGGACCACATGTGTCTTCATTGTCATGAACATACTGCCATAAAACTTCCCTTGCAAATACTCCCCAGTGCAGCGGTTCTCAAATGGGGTTCTGTGGCACACTGCCTGAGGGTCCAGTTCATCCATTACAATTATCATTATATATTATTCTGTGCTGACATTGTGGAAATATTTGTAATACATATCTAATATCTTTTAATTACATTTTCAGATAACTAAGTAGTGTAAAAAAAGAAAAACAATGTCAAATTATTCCAAGGTACGTGAGGGGGTCCCCTTAATATTTTCTTAGCCAATGTGTGGACTGTTTTATCTTGTAAGGGGTCCTGACAATCTCTGCACTGGTGTCCCAAATGTGTATCAATATGCAGCTGAAAGTAGTCCCTAACAAATACAAATACATATTGCCTACTCCTGTGTGTGTCATGAGTTATGTAGCCTGTAAAAATGTGTGTTTGACCTGTTATCAACCTGAAATGCTCTGCAGTGAATGCTTAGTTCGTGTGGCACAGATGCGCATTCTCATTTCTATGCTGAACTCTTGGGTGTGCAGTACCATCTCTTCATTCTCCTCATGTTTTGCTTGTCTGTTTTTAGTTTAAAGGGGATGAAAAGCAACCGTGTCTTTTTTATCTGTAAAAGTAAATGTTGCACTAGTTTCTACCCTTGGAGTTATTTTTAGGCCGCGAGACATATTTGGTTTCCTTTTAAAGTCACTGAACGTGATGAGGTGATATGTGATGATGACAAGAGAATTTAAAAGAGATTCAGGTTGAGAACACATGACAGCACACTCTTTTGTTATTCTTAACCTCTCTCGCTTTCTCTCTTTCTCGCCTTGTCTCAGTCTGGAATCCTAATCCACGGCTGCTGATGGTGGACGACAAGAGGTGGAGGTCTGACACCAGAGGCTCCAGCAGCAGCATGGAACCCAGCATGTCCCCCTTCACCAACGGGACACACAGCTCGCTCAACAGCGAGGTGGAGGAGGAGGAACTGGCCTGTTCCATCGAGCCCAGTGTGCAGTATAACCCTTATGTGCACTTTAATGGGCATCTGAGTGGTAAGATTGCAAATATAATGCAAAACGTATGTATTTCATTGTATAATGGAAAAGCATCAAATTTGATTGCATGTATTTCAGAATACATAATTTTCAAATAATCTGAAAATCTGACATATGTAAGAGTAAAGTAAAACATTTAATAATGTTTGTAGAAGGAAAAATGAATATTGCAGATTCAAAATAAATATAACATAAGCTTGAGGAAAAAAATTATGTAAAATTGTACTATATATTACCATATAGTCCTATGGTAAAGCAAATAGGTGGGACTTATGAAGCATTACACTCTACTGCCCATCTAAATAGGTATAAGTAAATAATAAAATTAGAGGAAAACTTATGTCCCAAAATAAACGCACGAAGAATCCAGGTCCAGGCACTCAAAGTGACAAACACAAAGACAAAGAGTGATTATTTGCAGTCACTACACCTGAAGTGACTACAAATATTCACTCTTTGTCTCTTTGTGTCAGTACTCCCTGATGAAGGCATAAGCCGATATACGTGTTGGAGTATTTTAATGCTTCAAGCCCATTGAAATAAAGGGCTTTTATATTTTATTTTTAAAACCACTTTGAGTGCCTGGACCTGGATTTTTCATGCCATTATTTTTGGACACAAGTTTTTCTCAAACACGTATTCCCTTCCATGAGCACCAGTGGTTTGAGGGACACCAGTTGCACTCCTGCCAGCTCTTTCTTTCAGCGATAAGTAAATGTTGGATTTCTGTTTTGCACCTTTCAGATCATAGTGATGCTGCTCCTGAGAAGAACCACCGATCCACAGACTCTGATAATGAGGAGTTCTGTGACTCAATGGAGCATTTAGCCATGGAAGAGGTGCTCTATCATCAAAAGTGAACACAAACATGAATTCAAGAAGATTTGTCCAATTGATGGTATTCAATTTTTGGTATGCGGTCATTTTTCTCCAACCAGCGGGTGTTGACATCAAAAGTTCCAACGCCTAGGTCAAGAGCTGCCTCCGTGAAGCAAAACGATCACTGGTTTGAGAGCAACACTACGCTGAATGGAGGAGAAGATCAAGCAGTATCAAGAGATTTCAACTTTGAAGATGGGATTAGGACGAGTCAAAACAGCGGCTCCTTATCAAGAAGAGGGAGAGGTGAGTCTTAACTTATACTCTATCTCAAATTTACCTTTCTGGTGTGTGTACTTAGCTCACTCTCCTAAGCATTTAATAAGATACATGACATTTAATCTGCCCCCAGTTTCCGGTTCTCATTCGTTGAGGGCAACCTGCAGCTGTGTGCGGTGTGTCGGTGCAGATGCTGCCAGTTGTGTGTCACAAAGCAGATTTCCTGTCGGTGCTTTAAGAGGAAACGTCAACGAGCAAATAGCTACAGCTCTTTTGAGGCTGCAGCGCGACATGGCCAATGTGTTGCACCGGCTGCAAGCTCTGGAGATGATCGCTGTGTCACAGGTGAAAGTTCATGGGTTTGGGCCCTTCATTAAGACTCATGGTGATCAAGACATTATCATTTCTTCATCACAGTAGCTGCTGATCTTTTTACCATGATTTTGAACATGAAACAAACTAAATTCATATTGATCTTTATTATTTTCCCTTCAAACACCTCTGTGTAGAAATATATTACAAATATAACAGTCTCCCTGACAATTTATTAGATTTTCTTTCATGAATTTCTGTATTTTCAGTCAAGATCATCGTCACCAAGACAGGGGGACTCCCTAACAGTGGCACGAAAGGTCCTAAAACATCTGTTTTCATTGTGCAATTTTCTGACTAATTACTTACAGGAAATAAACAGTTCTCTGTTTGTATAGGTCCTGAGACCGTCCTGGTGGCCTTTTGACCTCTCTCCACTCACAGTGGTGTTGACTGCAATCTGGCCTCTGATTGCCCACTGGCTTTTCCAGCTTTACTTGATGCGGAAGAGGAGGTGAACAAAAGTCTATCAAAAAAGACACTCCATGTCTATAGTCACTGATTAATTTATTTTTATGACCTCACTCCACAAAACTAAAACTGTTTCACTTTTTCTTCTTGTATAGGCGAATCCCCTGACTGTCTTACCACCACCAGCATCAGAGATATGAACCTGGGATGAAATTGTTTCTTGTCTTGTGGCTTTTTAAAAGTCACCAACAGACAATGTGATGAGACAACAGTGGAGATGAAGAGGCTACCTTAGATAAATGAATGGTCAGAAAGGCGTTGCTCTATGTAGCGTAACTATGGAGACTGTGAGGAATTCTAAAGAAGGGAAGATTAATGCATTATAAATGCAGGCACATTTTCAATGTTATAGTTAGCTTAGCATTACCTGCTCTTAGTTATAACTCACAAAACTGATTCAACTTTGAATTGAAACACTTTGATAATCATATATTGCACTGTTGACCTTAAGTAATAAGAGTGTTGCACCATTGTAAATCACCACTTATTAATGCTAAATGTTTTGTCAAACATTTTCTTTTCCCTGATAATTATTGACTTCAGCTTTTTATATTGATAGACTGAATATGTAGACATATTTCAGGAGAATTTCCTTTGAGACCAAATAGACATTTAAGCTGAAATATATGGTAATTTATGTATAAAAGTAAATGTTGGTTTCACAGCTTCAGTGAAACTGCAGTAAAGGTTGGACAGAGTACAGACAAATCATATACTGTATCAATATATTAGATATTTATTCTTGTTTCTTGTCAGCTGTACAGTGGAAATGAAGGCGGATGGTCAATATAAGCAAGGTTACAGTGCTTTCAAATATACAGTGGTAAAACATCAGTATATGAAGCACATTTGACATGCAATAAATACCATCATGAAGCATATTCAATGTAGTGATTATTTTATTTGTGATGCCCGGAGCCCATAACACAGCTGAAGATGAATTTTAACTGAAAAGCTTCAAGAGCTTTTGAAAAGGGATATGGGCTGTGTGCTAAACCCTCCACCACTGCAGTTTTTTACTCCTGTTTAAATGTAGCTTTCAAATACAAAGAGAAAGTGAGTTTATCACATTTATGTGAATTAGCAAGCAATATTCAATTGGAAAAAATGCTAAGGATTGTAATTTGTAACTTAAATTGTTCTATAAGTTTATGTTGATTAAGGATAAAAATATGGGGATATTTTATTCTATTTTATTAGATATGAAGATAATTGTTGGATGTGTGTGGTAAATGTTTAAAATGTTTGTTCTGTTCCATCCTCTTGTTTATCATACAGGTAATGTAGGTAGTATATATATTTAGAATTTTAAGTGAAATATTTGAAGAAAAACATAAATATTAAAGTATTATTATTATTATAATGATGTAATGACAGAGGCTTGATGGGCGGAACCTCATCCAGTCCTGTGAAGGGGCAACAGATTTCAACAGGGACAGAAGGTTTGTCACAACACCGTTGAGGTCATATCCGGTTTATCCTGCGCTGTCAAGTTGTCACGTCAACTTGCTGCGACCGAAAGTTAAAGCGAAACAAGCACGGACTCGAACTCTCGGGGACAGCGGAGTAAACTCCTTCAGTTTAGCGGCCGTCTGCTCCCGCTGAGAATCAAATCATGTTCTCTCTGTCAATGACGGTCCAACCACAGGTACGACAGCGACGGGCCAAGCTAACGTTAGCTTTGTTGTTGTTTTGGTCCTGTCCCGTTCAGCTAGCATGCTAAGTTAACATTAGCCTTTTTACTTGGGACTGAGATAGCTGTTGACCTTTCGTTCAGGTTTAGTCCTGTGAAGTACATGTAAGTTAACATGCATACTTAGCCCCTGTGTGGGCCGTAGACTTGGCCGGAGCTAACTCGCTATGTAACCTTTAGTTAGTGCTCTGCTGAACGCTCAGTGTCCTTAGTTGCCAAAAGGGAAACTGCGTCAGTGACATGTTAGAGGTCTCATGCATATTCTTATAAATCAGCAGTTTATACAGATTCCCCCGAAGATAAATGATCATCACATGTGTCTACTACCTACTTTGTCTTATTTAGTACATAATAAGAAGCTTGATTTAGATCATGGAGACTAAATGACTCCATCTAGTGTACTTTACCTGTGGCCAGTGTAGATAGAGAGGTAGGGAAAATCTGAATTACAGATGTATGGAGTTGTGCAAGAATACTAAACTATAAAGTAACTACTGCTCGATTTTAAAAAGTACCATATTGAAGTGCACATAACATAACCTAAGCTACAATTTCGGCTCCCTGTGATCTGAGTTAATATGGTAGCACGTATGACAGTGGTCATGTTAATGTCCTTCGCAGGTGACGGTGCCTCTCAGCCACCTCATCAACGTCCTCCACTCCCTGAAGAGCTCAGTGGGAAGCAGTAGCAGCTCCACCTGCAACTCAAGGAAACACAAGGATCATGCCTCCGACTCACCACGACACTGTACAGAGGTACACACCAGCAGGAGAATATCACACTATGTTGTATTGATCCACATGTTTGCTATCACACTTCCATTGGCTGAACTGTGCATGGAGCACAAACAATTCACAAGGTGGCCACTGTACTAGGTTCACCTTCACTGGCTGTTATGATTCATTACAACAGCTTATAACCTCGTTGAAAATGTGTAGATTCAGTAATTTGTTTCTTGATTAGGTCATAGTTAGAGGTGGCTTTGTACTGAACCACATTATGCTGAGAGGTTTTCTAATTTAATTATTTTCTATTTACATAGATGAAGGAGGCAGGATATTAGAAAGACCTCTGACCAAAATGCAGCACAATTTAACACCTCCACCACCAGCCATCACCTCAGTACTAAAATATTGATAGATAGATAGATAGATAGATAGGTGGATGTACTTTATTGATCCCAATTTGGGAATTTTTTTGTATCACAGCAGCATGTCAAGGGCATTGCACATAGAGCAAAGAACTAAAGGCTAAATTGCAGTAGTTGTTTGAACATGACTAAAATAAATAAATATGACTAAAAGATGTGCAGTAAAAAAACAATATAATATGTGCAAACAATAAATTCACAGTTATTGCAGGAGTAATCAGAGAGTTTGGTGTGGACAGAAACTGTAGGGCTCATGGTTTTGAAGGTTCACCTTTTGACAGTGGTGAGAAGTTGTACAGTTTTCCTGTATCTGTCCTTGGAGCTCAACCAGTCAGATGGAGAAAGGGCTCCTCTGTCTGTCCACTAGGTGGTGGAGAGGCTGCTTGTAATTGTCAATGATGTATGACATTGTTCAGTGCCCTCCTCTCCACCACCACTTCAAAAGAGAGCCTGCCAGCCTTCTTAATCAGTTGGTCAAGTCTGTTTGTATTATATATAAATAATACAATTGAAAGCTCTGTGGTAGTGTCACATACGGAACACGAAAGAGAACAAATGTAGTTATTCATTTAGATCGTGCAGGTGTAATTAATGGTGTTCAAGTTTGCAAAGAATCAAACTCACCTTTTTGTCCTGTACTTCTGTTCAGCCTGTGTGGAACCTGCGGGAGCTTGGATTATCCGACCTGGGAACACAGCAGCTGGATGAGCTCGTGAACGGTGTGTTACCACGCTGGAGCATGCTGGAAGCACCGCTTCCACTTGGCAGTCAGATAGCCTGGAGGACGTCTCATCTCTCTTCACACTCCTTTTTCTTCAACAAGCATGGTGAGGATGTTTATTTTTGTTTTAAACACCAGTTACTATGGCCCTGTTCTCTGGAACAAGCTGCCTGCTGACCTGAGGTGTGAACAGTGTCAACTTTCAAAAGCAAAATTAAAACACTCTGTTCTCTCAGGCTTTTGCCTGATCTTCTGTATCTACTCTGTCCATTTGTGATGCAGGTTTCCTGTTAAGCTGCTGTGTAATTATGTCTTTTGACTATGTGAGTTTTGAGTGCTATGTTGTATGTCTAATTGGTTTATGGATGTGTGATGCATTTGTATGTATGCTTTAATTTATAATCATCTTATTAGTATTTGTTATTATAGTATACACCTTTACATCTGTTTTTATATAAATATATATACCACATTCAGATAATACCATAAAACTATATATATATATATTATATTTATTTATGTTCTCTCAATGTGAAGCACTTTTTCTTCCAATGATATTTTCTATATGAATAAAATTGCCATTATTACCCTTGAACCCTCCAATAATACTTGTGACTATTCATGTTCAGTTAACATTTAGTTATCTGTGTATTTATTTCTTATGCATATGTAATAAAAAGCACTTTCCCTCTGTTTCCAGGGTTCTCATGTTAGTCCAATTCCAATGTCAGCCCAAGTTTTATCCAGGCAGCAGCTTCCACCTTTTGAGTCTGTCTTCACAGAGCTACACCACTGGCCAGGTAACTATGGATTAGAAGCATTTATAAGAGGTGTAATAATCTATCACTGATCCGAAGCATTGCATTCAGTGAGTAATAATACTCAAGTTACTTTGTTTGTATGGTATTTGAAAACAATGTAGATTAATCTTGTTAGTGAGATTATGATACATATTCCAGTTTACTGTCGATATTGTCTCTGCTTCCTATTTTTCATTGCAAATTTACCCGTAAAAGTATATACATTTGTAACATTTACGATAATTAAATAAAGTTATATACATTAGAAATATATATATTTTTTAACTACTAATACGTCATATATTTACTTTATATTGAAAGTGTTGGTCCAGAGCAGGGGCTTTAAAACATTAAGGACCCATACCAGACGACTGCAGTCAAACTATGAGCGCCCCCTGGAATCTGAGGGGTTCACACCATCTTTTATGAAGGTAGGTAGGTTCACACGCTTAGTGCTCTTAGGGAAATACTTAATATATTAGACTTTTAAAGGAGGACAAGGTTGAAAATAGTTTTTTTGACTAGTCTGTCACTAAAAGGCCTACAAGGCCCACAACTGAAATAGCTGTGTGGGGTTTTCTTAGTTTACTCTGCAAATGCTGCACAGTTAAACAGGTGAAGGTACTAAAGTTACAGCTGAGGTTACCCTGCAAGAAAAAAAGCTATATCTGCAGAAATTTAAAAATAAAGGCAGAGCAGAGTTTCCATTGCGATTGATTGTGAAGGTGTGATAGAAGTGAAGTAGTATTCTGACTGTGTGAATACTCATGTGTAACCTTGCCTTGTGATGCAGGGTTTCCTTTCACGTGACAAGGGGATTGAAGTGGAAAGTTTAGACAGCCTGACGAAGAACAAGAACGTCCCGGATGGACAACAGGAGTCTTTCAAGAGGGGCTTCGCTGAGGGTTTCCTGAAAGCTCAAGCCTTGACACAACGCACACAAGGCAAATCTTAAATCACCCATGTTAATTTGATCATACAGGTTACATTAGGAAACAGCAATGATGTGAACATTTTCATGTTACTTTTCCAACTGTTCAGACTCTCTGAGGAGGACCCGTCTCATCCTGCTGGTGCTGCTCCTGGTCGGGCTGTATGGTATCTCCAAGACCCCGTTCCTATCGGGTAAAGGCTCCTTTTCTCATCTGAAGCTGCTTTTTAATTCAACTTGGACCTTGAAAAATATTAGCTGTTGTATTGCTCAGAGCAAGTCTGTAGCTGATGTGAAAGCTTGCATCGACTGGATACAGGTTTGAAAAATATTAATAACATGCAAGTTAATTGCATAAAAAATATGTCTGGTGTGCAAAGGCTGTAAAGCACTAATATAGACAATTGGATGTCACTATTTAATAACTCTTAACAGTAGGCTGTGTGTGCGCGTGCTTAAGTGTATGTTCATTAACCAAGCCTTGCAGTGTGATTTTCGAACTTTAATCTAACCATTTTGGACAGTGCGGTTCCGAACCACATCAGGCCTGGACTCTGCTCTGGACCCGGTTCAGATGAAAAATGTGACATTTGAACATGTCAAAGGTGTAGAAGAGGCAAAGAATGAACTGCAGGATGTGGTGGAGTTCCTGAAAAGCCCACAGAAGTTCACCTCTTTGGGAGGAAAGCTGCCAAAAGGTAGAGTTGTCTCTGTGTATTTTAAGTTAAACGAAAAAGCTAAATGAATTACAGCAAGTCTATAATATCTTATCATCTGATATGGTGACAGGACCATACTTTTCAAGGTTCTGATTTCTCCTCATCTCCTCTACTTCCTCTCTTTGTGCTTTAGGTGTTCTACTTGTCGGACCTCCAGGGACTGGTAAGACCCTGCTGGCCAGAGCGGTGGCTGGAGAGGCAGATGTGCCATTCTATTATGCCTCTGGGTCAGAGTTTGATGAGATGTTCGTTGGAGTGGGAGCAAGCCGCATCAGGAACCTTTTCAGTGAGCTTACTTTTAAAATTGATCTTTTCCTTTCGCTTTTTTGTCCTCACAGGCCAATTGAATATTAATGTTTTTCTCCTAACATAAGAGCTGCCGGATTTTGGCAGTAATAGGAATGAATACATAATTGTTCTGAGTATTGTACAACATATTTTTTCTAGGGGAGGGTAAAGCCAATGCTCCCTGTGTGATCTTCATTGACGAGCTGGACAGTGTTGGTGGGAAAAGGATTGAGTCTCCCATGCACCCCTACTCCAGACAGACTATCAACCAACTACTCGCTGAGATGGATGGGTAGGGTGATTGCTTGCATTTCTTATACTTCAGTTATATTATATAATGATTTAGGAATTATAGAGTTTAGATTGTGAATTTAAAAGAAAAATTGCATGTTCTCACTGGCAATGTGTGATGGTTTTGTTATGCGTTTGTGAACAGATAATAAGAGAAGATAAAATCTTCCATGATAATTCGCTGCTTGATTTTTGAGTTGAAGAACCAGTAACTATATGTTAAGTAATGATACTACACTTTCTACTTTATGTACCTTAGTTGTAAGTACTTACTCATATAGCTACTAAATTACTTAACCTTCTTATTTTACTTTGTACTTCATGAGTTTAAGAAAGAAATTAACAGTAATTGTGGGAACTGTGGCAATTAACATAAGATCATGTAAACAATTTTATTATTGTGATAGCAATATTGAGTGATATAACTTTGCTAATTTCAATAAAGAAACCATATAAAGGTAAAAAACTAACCGCATTGGAATGTGATTATGGCAAATCTATTAAATGAATGCATGACAAATCAAAGTACTTCATCACATTGATGCAAACACCTTATTAATCTGACTGATTTACAATGCACTCTGCAATTCAGATAATAATGAACCATCTTTAATCACAAGTACATACAGTACTGTACACTATAGTACATCAAGTGATACAAGAGAAAAGTCTTGAATTACAGACACTAACGTGAATGCATCATGTGACACTTAACAGGTTTAAACCGAATGAAGGTGTGATCATCATTGGCGCAACAAACTTCCCAGAGGCTTTGGATAAGTATGTTCACATCTGTGTCTCTTGAGATAAAATGTCAAAGCTTACACTGCACTTGTGGAAATGTCAAAGTTTACAACTGTCAGAGTCTCACTTTGTCCTTCTCAATAACAAAGAATGAACTACAGCTTTGAGTTATATTCTGGCACAGGATCAGTATTTTTATAAGCTTATCTCCCCTTTCTCAGTGCCCTGGTCCGCCCGGGACGTTTTGACATGCAGGTGACTGTCCCCAAACCAGATGTGAAAGGACGCACAGAGATTCTCAACTGGTACCTGAAGAAGATTAAAGTAGATCCAGGTGTGAAATAAGTAAATAATATAAGACAAAATATATTTTACTCTGTAGTACTATTGACATCATAGGCTGAATATTTAAAGATATTTATTAGATATCTGCTCTGCTTCTGTAAAGCAATAACAAAGTCTGAGTCCCAGACGGAGCTGTTCTCAGATAACTGTGAGGACTGTGTGAGTGTTGTGCTTTTTCTGTACAGCTATCGAGGCCAGTATTATTGCCCGGGGCACGGTCGGCTTCTCGGGTGCTGACCTGGAGAATCTGGTCAACCAGGCGGCCCTGAAGGCAGCAGTGGATGGCAAAGACATGGTCTCTATGAAGGAGTTGGAGTTTGCTAAAGACAAAATCCTCATGGGTGAGAAACACTTTGTCAATTGGTTAAGATGAGCAGCACCACTTGACTTTTTCCTTTTCAGTGTTTTCTTTGCATACAGTTTTTTCTACCTATCCCTATCTTCTATGGAACGACCTCCATGAATAGATTGTGATTGCAAAGAAGTGCCCAAAGTGGAGCTCCTGGAGGAAGCAATCTGCTGCCAACCCATTCTGTTTGTGTTTCTTCTTTGCCTTTTACCAGTGGTGTTGTATATATTTCTCACCTATTGTTTAGGAGAAGCATATGCTCGTCACCGCATCTCAAGCACAATATGTGTCGACTTCAAAGCAACACGCAATGAATCCATCAAGCATAACCACATCTTTAACCCTTCTGTTCTCTCTACGTTAAGGTCCTGAGAGGAGGAGTGCAGAAATAGACCAGAAGAATAAGCGCATCACAGCGTTCCATGAGTCAGGCCATGCAATCGTTGCTTACTACACCAAAGATGCCATGCCAATCAACAAGGCTACTATCATGCCCAGGGGCCCAAGTCTGGGACATGTAAGAAAGCAGGGAGCATTTTAACATTTCGTGTTCAACTTTGAAACCAGTTCTGGTGCAAAAATCTTTTATCCTTTTTCTCTCCAGGTGTCTATGCTTCCAGAGAATGATCGCTGGAGTGAGACTCGCTCTCAGTTACTGGCCCAGATGGACGTCAGTATGGGTGGACGTGTGGCAGAGGAGATTATATTTGGCCAGGAGTACATCACAACAGGTAAGAAATGGATTTTAATCAAATGTTTTGGTTGAGAGGGTAAAATATAGGAAAAACAGTGATCCATTTTTTTGCATAAGAAAATGTGTTCAGCAGTATGAATTTTGAAAAAGGGGAGGATAAGTGGTTTTATAAATGTCATTTCTTCCTATACAGGCGCATCAAGTGACTTTGACAGTGCGACCAAGATCGCTAAGATGATGGTGACCAGATTTGGAATGAGTGAAAAGGTAGGTGAACTAAACAGAAACATAAAAAGGAATATTACAGTTTTTGATAGAATTTAACATTTATTTGTGCATTGACTTACCTCTTTGTCTCCCAGTTGGGTGTGATGACCTACACTGACATGACACAGCAGAGCCCAGAGACACAAGCTGCTGTGGAGCATGAAGTCAGGCTGTTACTAAAGGTCTGTTTAATCCGTCATCGAGTAACTGAATTTGAAAAACCATCTCGGATCCTGTAGGAATATTTCTAAGCGTCTTTTCTCTTGCTTTACTCCAGGAGTCGTACGAGCGTGCTCGAGCCCTGCTGAAGTCTCATGCCAAGGAGCACAAGAACCTGGCGGACGCTCTGCTCATGTATGAGACACTGGATGCCAAAGAGATCCAGCTGGTCCTGGAGGGCAAGAACCTGGATGCGAGATAAAAGCAGCAAGAATAGCAACAATCACAGGGAAGCAACAGGGAAGGGGGTCATATTTTACAAGCTCATGCATTAAGGAGGGAGGAATGGACTCAGTTTTGGAATAATGAACCAGAGAAGTATGAAATCAATTGCTCATGTGGGACGCTGTCATCTCTGCATGCTGTCTGTCACCTTCATTGAATCTTACCAATATTCCCAGACAAGTTGTTTAGTTTGAAATTCAAACATGACTTTCCTGTGTTCAGAGGTAAGCAGATGTGTGAAGCACACGTTCATTGTATGTGGAGAAGGTCAAATGTCCGATTTTAAGGATGTTGCTCAGGTCACTATCAGCTGGTGTGAGGAAATACTACATTGTGTAAATATGCACCTAAAAAAAGTCTATGGATATTTAATTTGGTTAAATTCTGTTCAGCAAGGTCTATTTAGATTCTTATGTCAGTGGGAAATGCTGATCATCAAATACAAGTACCCCAAAGAGCTACTTTAAAGCAACACCATGTAACTTTTACTGAGCAACAGCGCCCTCTACAGCCACATGTGTTAAGTATGAGTATGGGATGTATGAATGAAGGCTCTGTGTCCAAGCGATCAAGTGGTTTTCATGTTGAGGAAAAAACTAAGTCTAACAACTGAATGGTGGATATTCCTCATGATCCTCTGTTTCCTGAACCAGAAGAGCTGCCCTTGTAACAAATGCACCTCACTCTGTTCAGAATTCTTCATATTTTAAAAATGTCCTCGCCTAATATTGGCAATAAATGCAGTTTTTTAATGACCTCCAAGTCTTTTTAACTGATCTACAGTTCGGCATTACTCATGAACTTGTGAGGCCAGGTACACATTCCTCACAGGAGATGGTAGCTGCTCATCAAAGTAAGATAGAGCAAGACCAGACTTTCAGGGAGAGGAGTGGGAATGAAAGTGAAAATTAGAAGCTGATATATAAGGTTATAAGTTACATAGTGTTGCTTTAACTCAGTTGATTAATGTCAGGCTGTATCTCCTATTTTAGCTTGTTTAATTCTCAAGTCAGTATGTAGAACTGTAGTGAGGTTTCCATCAAGTTCATGGTGTCTGGGATGTTTGAGAAGATCCTAAATACATTCTCCTGTCCTGCTCTTTCTGTCGGCCCCCTGTTGCTGAAAGGTGGCCTTTTGGAGGAATGTACTGTTAAGTGTATATTTTTTCCTTTTTGAAGTAGAAAGTGTAAAAAGAGAAAACCACAACGTTGCAGCACTTTGGGTAAGTGAACAAAATCGAAAAACACGCTTGTGCTATCCTCATGTAATTTATTTCATTCATGCTGTGTGTTCAGAACAAAGAAAGTTGCGAGAAATACACACTGCACTTATGTAGACGTAGAGCATCGGGATTGGAATCGTTAGGATTTTATACTTGTGGGGTTGGCCAGTTCTATCAGTCGCAGTATTGTGCATTGCTGTCTTTGAACAATGTGAAACAAACATGAAGCTGTAATGAGTAGAGGCGTCCTTGATTCTAAATGTGACATTTCAACACAGGTTGTGGGTAGAAACTTGCAGTTATATTTCTATTAAAATATTGAATGTCTTCATTTTTAAATAGAATAGTTGAAGCAGCATCAGTGTGTGTCATCCTTCATTTAACATTGCAGAACAGGAAGTATATACAGTTATCTGTAATCACCACCAGCGTATGTCATTTTTATTATTGCACCTGAAATAAATAAAAACAAGCCAAAAGAAATTACGATATTAACTTCAAGTTTTATTACTCTTCCTCGATTCCTCGAATCATAAGAATATGAATTTTCCTCAGTTCAACAACATTTACATGCGCCAAACAGTGTCAGGAACACAGGGATGAACATTAAGCCATGACACACCCCAAATGTAATCACAAGAAACATAACTTTGAAGAATGTCCTGAAGATGTAACTCTTAGAAAAGGACAGTGCCACCACTCCTAAAATAGTGGACAGTGCTCCTTGAACAACAGGATACCCTAATTGGGCCAAGGCATCCATAGCTCTCTTATTGACATCGGACTCGTTACTGGAGACGAAGGCGTAAGAAATATGTGCAGAGAAATCCACAGAGAACCCAATGCTCATGATGAGGTTGATCATGGAAATGGAGTCCAGGCTTACGTCCCACATTGCCATGAATCCTGTCACGCCAACAATGACCGAGCAAATCGCAAACACCACCCAAAGTGAGCATACAGGACTGGGTATCAGGACGAGTGCGATGATGAGCATCACAACCACAGCCACCAGGAGGGTTTGGATGGTGTTGCCCACGATGACAGTGTACTGGTCAAAGTAGATGAAAGCAGGGTGGTAGACCAAGAGATCTATTGGACAATTCTCTGCTGCTGTCCTGAGGCCGGTCATCATGTCGTCCTCTGTGTTTCTGTCTAGCGTCTGAATGAAAAAGCGAGAGGCCTGAATCACACCGTTTGCTGTCCTGTTGATGTCTTCTCTGAATATTGGACTGCCTTTTAAGAAATTGGTCAGATTGCCTTGGTAGGCCTCTTGATAGCTTATGTTGAGATTCATTATACTTGCATACAGTTGATAATAACTAAACCAAGCAAATGTATTATTGACATAGTTCAAACTTTCAAAATCTGCAATGCATTTGTTCAACTCCTTCTGTTTTTCCTTATCCCAGTATGCAAAGGGTTCTTTTATTACCACCATTGCACTGTAGTAATATTCAGAGAAATGCAGCCGTTCATCATCGTAGTATTCAATAATGTAGGAGTCATCCAAAGCCAGATTGCTGATATCCAGTCCCTCCTGTAAGGTCGTACAACCATAGATACTAACGGCCAGATAGGCTACATATATGACACCTACAAGTGATTTAGTCAGTTTGTGGGTTAGAAATGGGCCATAGTTTTTCTCAAAAATGCGGCTCATGAACTCACTTTCCTCCTTTCCAGTGGTTTGATCGTATCTTCCTCCAAAACAGCAGATTTTGGAGGCTTTTGATTTCCCTTCAGGTACGTCTTCTGGGATTTTGGCACAGGTGAACCAGTGCTTGTTCCCCCCCTCCCTCTGACCATTCAAAGCCATACAAGCCCCCAGGAAAGTGATGTTGTACAAATAGCAGAAACATATAGAAATCCCAGCATAGAGGCAGAAGGACCGGACTGAGCCAAAGGAAGTGATGCAGCCCAGGAAAAGAGCCAGAGCATCGGTCAGCGTGGTAATGGTGATGGAGATGGCAGCCTCCTTGTAGGTGTTGGCCAGCCGGTTGGGGACGCTCTCAAGAACTTTGGTCCTCTGCCAGCAGGAGATCATGATGAACATGTCATCAATTCCAATACCTTTTTAAAAAGAAGAGGAGGGATAATTCAAATGGCACATATGACTTCTGACTCTTATTTGTGCGTTTGTTTGTCAGCATTTTGCACCAGTCTTGGAGGGATGGGAAAGGACAGGAAGAACACATCAACTTTGGGCTGCAGATGTTTTTTGTGTAGACCTATGTAAAAGGTTTGGAAATTTAAAAAGCCCAAAGTCTTAGGTAAAGATAGCACCTCTCCAAAGAAAACACTTCTCCTTAAGTTCCTGAAACACAGTAGTTTGACTGATACGTCCGCATCGTCATGCTGCATGCGACAGCCAGAGGCTGACATTTCCTACACACACTGGAAGAGTTTGTCCAATCACAGAGTGGGCCAGCCAGCCAATCAGAGTAGACTGGACTTTATACCTGGGCGAGGTAAATGCTATCCAGATTTCATTCTATTTCCAGTTTTATTACTTTTCCAGGCAGCCATTGGGTTCCATAAAATTCTAAACACTATCACAATAATTCACGTGACTCATGGAATTAGCTTGAGTTCTATAATCTTCCACAGTGAACATAAAAGTAATCTTATAACATAGCATCTCACCTGTAAATGGAAAAAGGAAAATTATGGTTTTAATTCAAAACTACATACAATGAAAACCATGTCAATAAATCTATGAATTAATTTTTTACTTTACTTGGAAGTAATGTTGTTTTGAGAACACAACCCACCTAATATCAGAAAAGGACAGGAGGCCGCTGTCATCACAAAAGGTTCTCCGATCAACAGCAGCATTCCAAAACCACTCAGCACAGCCATACCTGTGGCGATCACCCCACATGTTGCAACCCAAACCTTCGACCGCACATTATCCATCCTGAAGGAATCAGACATTACAAGCAGTCAGTCACTCAATGCAAAACATATGCTCTTTAAAAAGTTTAAGTTTTTCTCTATCTGGCTGAAATTAGTTGACTCTTTTCAATTCACCAACAAACCGGTGTTTCACTAACCTCCAACATGATAGGATTGAAAAGGTGATGACGATGGTATACGTGATGGAGAATAGAGAGATGACGGAATCTGGCGATTCTTCAAATTCCCACTGTCTTGACATCGAGGTGGAGTATGACACCTGAAAAGATTTTAAATAAATTTGAATATAAATCACTTTTATTTAAAGCATATCATTTAAAACACTGCCATGTTAAAAGTCTGCTTACCCGAATAGAAGTCGTTGGTTCTTTTGCAACCAAATTGATGAAACTTTTCAGCCACAGATCTGTTTTTGATTTGTCTTCCTCTCGTAAATAGTAATAAAGCTGAATGGCTTTAGCATTTTCAACAGATGAATTACCCTTGTACACTTTCACACTCCCCAGACTTCGATACAGAGGAACATTTTGATACCATGGATATGTCAAACGGACAGTTTCTATATTGGTGGCATTGTATTTAATAATATCTAGAATATCATTAGAGATGCAGGATCCCATCAAGACAGCACAAACATTTTTAAATGCAATTGACTGGCCGTCAAACTCCACTGTCATATTCCTGATTTTGTGATCCAATTGTAGGATTTCCTGCAGTGACGCCACTGTCAGGATATCTCTGTCGTTCGTGGCTATGAAAGTTGCAAAATTCCCGTCTGTGCTCAGCCTCAAGCTTGTAAACATGGAGTCGTTTCCCGGGAAAGTTTCTTGGACGTATTTCCTCTCCGTCTTGGCTTGTCCGTCAGTAGGTGTGAACTGTTCTTCGAGGTCGTTGGACAACCTGTTGTCGAGAAAGTAAAACCCGCTCCCCAGACCTGCGGAGAGAATGAGGGGGATGATCAGGAACCACAAGGGATGGGACCCGATAAAAAAACCGAGCCTCTCAAAACAGATCACCAGGGGTTTCTCTATGCAATCCGTGTGGCACTTGGCCATAGCTGCAGAAACTTGCTTCTTCAAAAGCTTCAAAGTGGTTCTATACTGCTGCTCCTGTTCTCAGAAACTGAGACCAACATGAGAGAGAGAGCTGTATGCAGAACCACCTGTCTTTATTGCGCTGATTTTTATTTGCCACACATGCAAATATTTGCATAATAGCAGTGTCTGACTTCCCTAGAATTACAGAGCAGATAAGCAGCCTACCAAAGAATGGACCTTTGCACCCCTCTCTGCACATCTCTTATTGTTTATAACTGTTCCCAAGGTGATTTACTCTAATGATTGAGTGGCATCATGTTTATGGCTCTTGCAGATTATTGAAGTGTAGAAGAGCCACAGAAGACATTTTATTTGTACATTTAACATTAGGTTGATTCCAAATAACTTACACTAAATGGTACATATACCAAACGCTTTAGTCACTATCACCAATGGAATGTCCTGTGTAGTGTTTGTTTGGTATTCCTTCATTTTAGATTTAGTCAGCCTTTTCTGTGGATGAGGAAGTTACACTTACACTAACTGGGATTAGTCATTCAAGTCAAACACTACATTCACTGTTAAACTTCATGTACATAGATGATGTATTTAATGTATCCTGAATGTATTCTGCTTAGGAGGTGTATCGTATTTCTTTGACGTATGCTGGGTGAGCTTAAAAAGGTGAATTGATAACAAGAATTTTATATCTCAATATAAAACTTCTTATGACGTTAGCAATGAAAACATATGATATCATATAATATGATTTCATGTTATGTTTTATCACACTTATTTCTGTTTTCTATAATAATAATATTTCTTCAAATAAAATACATTCTAAAATATACAAGATAGAAGCCTAAACACAATGGAAAGTGTGATTAAAAAAAAAAACATGAAATCATATTATATTATATCATATGCTTTTATTGCTAACTTCATTAGAAGTATTATGTTGAGATACAGAATTTTAAAATGACGATACAACTCCTAATCAGGAACATGGTCAATACTGAATGATGTAATCTTCCGCATAAACTGTACATCATAAATTGTATTACCCCTGTTACATTGAGATAAATGTGACAGTAATATTTGACATGAATGACTAATCCAGGTTCTTGATAAGAGACTCAGCAGAGAGAACTTCCTCATCCACAGAATAGGTTGACTAAAATGAAGGAATACCAAACGAACACTACACAGGATATTACATTGGTTAAAGTGGATACACCACCTTCCCCTGGCTGGAATTTGTTCCCCTCTTAGTTAGTTTTAAGTTTTAAGTGCGGTGAGTAAAGCTCATTAAATAAATTGGTTATTTATTAAATGTTAAAAGTTGTTTCCTCATCATAATGTGTCACCCAATGATACATAGAGTATCAAAATCATTAGTTTCCATGACTTGGGGTGACAAAAACAACATAGATGGTGCGTGTTTGCAGGAGGAAAGCAGCAGGTGGTAATAGATGCTCTGTCCACTTCAGTGCTGGCAGGGTCAGACTCGGGGTGAAAATCATCTTCTTCAGTTCTTCATCTTGTTATTAAACTTCCTTCAATCTTGATTAAAATCACTGATCTACAATATTTTGTGCCAATATTTTTCATTTCTTTGCGTTGACTGTGTGCTAAATGAGCCGGTGGGACTTGATGGAACATACTGTATCATACCGTGAAATTGTACAGTAGCTTGCTGTTAAAATGTTTTTCCGCAAAGGCATCAGCATTTACAGTATTCAACTGTATTTACGAAGAACGGTATCTTACTGTAGCAAATTTCCTGTATTTTTACAGTAATTTTGTTACAGTGTATATACAGTCTATTACTTCATTTTTATTTACATACAGCTGTATGAAATAAATTCATGGACTGCAGTCCATGAATTTATTTTACTTTGGTATATACACTCTATCATTTAATTAAATTTTATATACAGTCCATGGTTTTGTTTTAATTTGGTATATTCAGTCTACCATTTTATTTTTATTTTATATACAGTCTATGGTTTTATTTTAATTTGGTATATATTACTTTCTTGTATCTATTATTTTGTGTGGTAGCGTCGTGGCAGTGACTTCACACCGTTGGCGGAAGTGGCGCACACGTCATCTGTCATCTTGGTAGCAGCAGCAGCAGCAGCAGCAGCAGCGACCTGTTTCCACTAAAACTAGTTTGAACCGTCGTCCGGGGAAGTGAAGTCAGCTCCTGTTGAACATGGACGAAGACGTGTTGACGACACTGAAACTGTTGATAATTGGAGAAAGTGGAGTCGGGAAGTCGAGGTCTGTCGCTGGTTGTAGCTGAGCTAACTGTTAGCTTGTTGTGACTGTTGATATTCTTCTCGTGTTGATGAAGCTAATAATGCTAATGTTGTTTTACTGCCTGTTTCTTCACAACAACTGAGGCAAACTGAAGTTTCATTTGTGTGACTGTAAAAGGCCCAGGTTACATAAACAGTTCCAAAACCATGTCCAGGTGTTACTGCTCGCAGTAAGTTAGCTTGGTGTCATGTTGCTGTTCATGGTCAACATCACAACTGTGTAGCTGTTAGCATCTTCACGTGAGAAAATACTTAAACATACACGAAATACACGTAGAGAACACACACACACATATATATATATATATATATATATATAGTCAAAGACAATATAAATACATATATTACAATGCAATACATATGTCGGGGAATATGTCACAGTCAGTGACTAGACAAATATTACAAATGAGTAAGAAAACACACACACACACACACACACACACACACACACTCTAAAAGGTAGGAGCAATTACTTAAATGTCCAGTGTGTATTCAGGGGATTCTACACCACAAAAACACACTTACACAAACCTCCACACACTCCAAAAAGGTGGGAATGAATCTAAATAACAAGAAGTTTAATGTACAGCTTCCTTGCTTTACCACAGTGCATTCTCTAAGTGATGATTTATAAAGCATTCTAAAGAGGGTTTGGGATCTTCACACTCCTGACACCTTTGCCACAGCTGTTAGTCAACTCACCAACATCTAATGAACAGCTCATTGCCATGTTCTCTGTCATTCTCCAACAGTCTCCTTCTGAGGTTCACAGAAGATACGTTTGATCCGGAGCAGTCAGCCACTATAGGTTTTATACACTCACACACAGCCCATATTCTATACATAGACTTATAGGAAGTGGATTAGTCTGAGTCTTTTCTCTGTCTTCTCTCTGGCTGATCAGGTGTGGACTTCAAGGTGAAAACACTCGCTATAGATGGGAACAAAGCAAAACTCGCCATATGGGTAAGACAGGAGGAGTCTTGGAGTGTTGTTTGTGTCAGGAAAGACACGGTGAAGTACAGGGTTTGTCCACAAGATGACGACATTGCTCAGGCATGAAAACAATGTTAAAACGTCACATCAGAGGAAAAATGGAATGGAAGAAAACAACTAACTTTTAGTGTGTGTGCGTGTGCGTGTGCGTGTGCGTGCGTGTGCATGCACACATAGGATGATGCAAGAGCTCAAAAAACTTTAGGAGGAATCAGATGCCACTCAGTAAATTTATCTGAGGCAACAGTCGAAAAGACTAAATCTACAATGTACTTTAACATTGTATAGTGTTCAGTTCAGTTTGTTCTAAGCAAATCAATACAGTTTTGCCTTTTATGTGAAAAAGAACTATATGTGAATTAGATATTGTCAGTAATTCAGTTTTTGTGGCTATTTTTTGAAGGAAATCCCTGATCCCTGTTTTGTTTTTTTAACATAAGAACAATACAAAGTGTCTTGGACATTTTCCCGTTCACAGTGGGACAGCTCTGACACTTTGTAGACTTGTAGGAACACACATCACAGTCACAGTCTGTTGAGCGAGGACGCTGTGACTGGGCTGATGTACCTGTTGGTCCCAAAAGTTTACAGTCATGGAATCTCTTCCTTCCTTCACTTCTGCAGGACACAGCTGGACAGGAAAGGTTTCGCACCCTGACTCCCAGCTATTACCGTGGTGCACAAGGAGTTATTCTGGGTAAGCAATTTGTACTTAAAAGGATATATATTTTATTTTTAATTCCAGACAAAGAGATCTCTTCATACCTCTCTGTTTTTTCTTTTGTATATTGTCATGGTGTTATTCATACTAATCCTACTTGCATCACAGTAATATTGTCAGCCACTATTTGTTTCATGTTTGCTTGTACTTTTGGTGACCTAGAATCTGACTCGAGCTAAATTCTAGAACAGTAGATTTAAAAAAAAAAGAAGAAAATTCACTCATTATCTACTCACCACTATGCCGATGGAGGGGTGGGTGAAGTGTTTGAGTCCACAAAACATGGTCCATGATAAAACAGAAAAAGCAGTACATGCCTCCATACTACTCATATGGTGTCATCCAAATGTCCCCAAGCCTCGACATTCAGATTCGTCTTGAAACAAGGTCATTTACACTGTGTATTTGGCCTAAAAGTCCACCGGAAGTGGCTAAGCTAGCTGACGTTAGTTAATGACCTCGTTTTGAGTTGAATATGAATGTCGGGACTTGTAGACACTTGGATGACACCACACAAGCAGTATGGAGGCGTGATATTTTCTGCTGTTTTATTAAGTCTGAAGAAGGTCTCACCATTGACTTTAATTGCATTGGATTCTGCTGCAACAAAGTTTACCCCTGAAACTCCAGAAGTGTTTTGTGGATTCAAACCCCACCACTTTAACCCTCCATCATCACATGTCCAAATTGAACCAACACTGCTCTTCCCTGGGCCAGTATTGATACATGGTGTAAAGTCCATAAGATGAATGGTACGTGATATTTTGGTCTTTTGTCGAATGAGTAGGTCTAGATTGTCTTAACTAAACATAATAATAATAATCATATGTATACATATATTGACTGTCTTGCCCTTTCTCTTCCTGTTTCACAGTTTATGACGTCACAAAGCGCGACACTTTTACTAAGCTTGAAAACTGGCTGAATGAATTAGAAACCTACACCACACGAAATGACATTGTGAAAATGCTGGTCGGGAACAAAATAGATATGGTGAGTCGCTTTGTTCAGAATACACTTTTCCATTAGCCCATCTCCTTTGGACAACATTTTCAGTGGAAGACTGAAGCGTCAGTTTAATTTCTTTTCAAATGCAGTATTTCTTCAATGTGGTTGAATGGGTTTGAGAATAAAAGAAAGCAGCCATGGTTGCTTAGCATTTTTCAACACTTGTGCAGTGTATTATGTTTAAACATAGTATTTATTTACCATGTGTGTATTGTGGTCCTCATAGAGAAAATGACAGAGAATGTGTGTTTGGTTTTCAGGACGATCATGAAGTGGACAGAAATGAAGGCTTGAAATTTGCGAGGAAACACTCTATGCTTTTTATTGGTAAGTGTCCATGTTAGAGTCAGATCAGACTTGGTCAGACATGGTCATTTAAACTAACAGAGCCATAAAATTTAAGTTAAAGCTATTAAAACTTACTGTACTCTACTTAAAAGTCAGAACTGTAATTGCACATTTGGAACAAGTCGAGACATCACTCAGTGAAAATCGTCTTTTTATTTTGGGTTTGTTGCGTTGTTTATCCCCCGTTGGGATTTCTGTAAGTGCTGCACTGAAAGATGCAGCCACTGCAGAAGAAGTGCATTATGATTAAAATCTAGCGGGCTTTCATTTATCAAATCCATGTCTACACGTGTTTCTGATTCTCATCTCCAATCTGCCCCTCTCCGGGAAATTAGGTTAACATTTCTGTGGAGTTTCCATTTTAGAGCGGCTAAATTGAGGGGTTTTGAAAAGGGCTGGGCAAGAAGATGTCATGGATTTTAATCTGCAGTCAGGATGTCTTCATCCCACTCCTGATTCTCAAATGAAGTCATTTTCATACTTTATATTCTCATCAACACATGGTCATTTCTAAAATCGTAGTCGTTGGTGTTGTGCCATTTTAAATAGGAAGATGTTTTGGAATTACAAGCTAGGCTGTACCTCTGCTGATGTATTTTTATGTAGCATTTTTGAAAGCTCTGCTGTTCTTTCACTAAACTCATAAATCCTGGTGGTTCCTTTGTACAGAGGCTAGTGCAAAGACCAAAGACGGAGTCCAGTGTGCCTTTGAGGAGCTTGTGGAGAAGATCCTCCAGACTCCAGGGCTGTGGGAGAGTGAAGGCCAGGGCCAGAAGGTCCGTCTGGGGGACCAGCAGCAGGGCGGCGGCAGGGCATGTGGAGGATACTGCTCTATACCCTGAAACTGAGAAAAATGAAAACTAAGCACCAGCTTGATAGGAATGACTACGGACTAGAACCAGAGAGGAAAAGAGAAGGAGAGGTGGTGGTGGATAAGTACTTATTATTAAGGTTGGAGTAGTTCTGTTGGTCAAATGGACTTTGCTGTTTGCACACTTCCTTTTCAACCTGTCATCTCTCCCGTCACTACTTTCTCTTTAAAACATGAATGAAAGGATCATTTGAGAATGATATCTTATAGTATTATTAAGCATATTTCAAATGAAGCTCACCATGCCAAGTGTACGTATGTCACACCAGTACATGTCTGGTTAGAATTGATCTCATAGGCAGTGATTCTGTTGTACATCAGGTTAATAGGGTAGTGCCTGTAACATGAACTAAGGTATATAGCCTGTCAAATTTAATTCAAATTGACTAAATATAATCAATATGGAAGTCTGAGAGATCTCATTTACCTCCAAGAAAATGCTTGTCCTGCTTACGCTTTGTGATTTGCAAACGTGCACTTATATGTCGCTGCAAAATGATAAAAGTTTATTAAAAACATATCACATCACCCTGACTGAAGATGGTAGTGGAGGAGACTTCAGTCTCTCATGACGCGGCAGGAAAGTGTGGATGATCCCAAAGATGACATCTCACAATGGATCACTGTTACAGACTCCAGTTTTAATTTTACTAAAATTATTATTCGTTAAATGTAAATTTCCTAAATGCTTAAAAAAAGTAGATGCTTTCAAATTAAATGTTTTCAACTCTAAAATATGCAACACAATCATCTTTATTTAGGCTTTTCTGCAACCAAACCTGTCTGTTGTTTTTTTCCTTTGTCTCTGAAGGCCGATCAAGAAGAAGAACAACAGTATTTCGAGCTCTCAATTCAATTCACTTGAGCTCACTGTTATTCTGCCTGTAGGTGTTGGTATCTTTCTGCATTTATTTTGTGTGTTGTTGTGGTCCATAAAATCTCCCACTGACTTGCTGAAGGCATTTCTCACACATCGTTGTATGAGTATTCCTGAGAGCTTTGTTTTATTTCCTGTCAGTGGTATATATTTGATGTATTCTTTGCTATTTGTTTGACCTATTTTTTTCTTAATTGACCCTTCCCCCCGTCTTTTACCCCATTACTTCTCCCCGCATCTGTTTGAATCATAAGCAGCAATATGTTAAACTGATATCTGCCTTAACATTGAATGACATTCACTACAGTTATGGTCGTAATGTTTGTATCGTTTCAAAATGAAATAAACGACAGCCCCGAGATGCCGCCACTCAAGACTAACGATTGTTTAATTGCCGTTTGAGCTCTGCCATTTAGTTCCGTATTGCGTCAACGTCGGCCTAATCAAAAGCAGGTTCGCAGTGGAAACAGGATTGAGGTGCTCTTTCCATGATACTTTGTTGATGACTAGCCTTGTCATACATGCGAGGATGAAAACATCCTTTGCAGGAAATGTCAGGAAAAAAAAAAGACCAAAGCCAGGACACGAGTGGAAAAATCCTGTTAATCATGTTTTGTAAAATGGTCCCAGAGGGCAGTGTGATTACAAGCTTATGTTTGGTGTCAGGATGTCCCTCGACGGAACAGGACGCTCCCCGCAAAACCTCTCTCCGCTGAGGGAGAGTGTACCAGACATTCTTCTGAGGCTCAGCATGTCCTCCATGTTTCCAGTATTTGAAGTTTTTGGCAGTTGACCCTGTAATGAGGTCAGAGGATTCCTGAGAGCGTATTTGTCATGAAAGTAACAAAAGAGTTGCGTGTTTCACTCATCATAATGATGTTCTCTTGTGAGAAGTGGAAAGACAATAACACTTATATAATATACAATAAGTTGATGTGATGTTTTTATTAGCAAACATCTTAAGCTAAATGCTCCACTATGTTCATGAGCTAGTGGTTTGGTGCTGGGAAGGTGGTTGTTTTTTTGTTTCCTGAAAATGAGATTGACAGTAAGGGGCGAGCCGTACCAGTGTCTGTATTGTCGACGTGTCTCCATTTGCGCAATTCTTTCAAAAATGTGGCTAAATTATGACAACCTCTCCACTCCGTGATCACTTCTACACAGACTGTGGCTCAGGTGGAGCAGGTGGAGATGTGTCGTCCATCTTTATTTACAATCATCAGTGGAGGCAAAACAATGAGTAAAATGATGCTATGAAGCTCAATAGAGCTCAGGCAATAATTACAGTAGGGCTATTGTTTTCTGCACTATGAGCGACCCCTGTTACACCACATTCTATGTGATCAATTCATTATATACAAATATTGATTATATCTGCTGTAGTAATTTGCTAAGTTTGGGACTAGTTAACCTAGAGTTGTTTAGCAGATTACACTGATTATAATATTTGGGCTCATCTCTATAAAAGTGATTCCTTTAACAGTAAACACAGCCGTATGATTTGTAATTAATACAAATACATTGATCATAGAGGTTCACTGTGTTTTTAGCCTTGTCCATTGTTCTCTTTTCTCTAAACCTGCCTCCCTGCTCAGTCCAGTTTGCCACACTTCTGCTCATACTACAACCTTTTAAAAAAGGAGTTCAAAGGGATATATTGAAACTGTGAGACCCACAATTACACATGAAAACTACCACTAAATACAGCTCAGCAAAACAGAACTGCTGCTTAAGCCACTGCAGGGCAATGATTTAAAGCAAACGACTGGTCAAGAGATTTCACATTGGGTTTATTCAAATAGCTGCTGTCAAAATTAAGCATTGGAGGATAATCCAGTCTCATTGAAGTTAATATAACTTACTGCAACAGGAGCCAATAGGAGGGCATTAGGAACACAGCAAAAAATATCCAACTGTGTTAGTTTTTTTTATTGTAAAATGTAAAAAATATTGGAAACGTCAAAGTTTATTAGCTGTACAAAATAACAGGGGCTGTACATTTATTCCAAGGCACTTAAGCATCTGGTATTCCTATATGGAGCAATGTCTTTGGACCAGGCGCTGACGTTTAATGCCTACACGCTGTTTGCCAGGGTCATTTTGACAGTCTGGACCTCCGCGATATGAGAGGACTTCTGGATTATGCGGCTGGTGAGAATGGGCCCTGTGGTGCAGCTCTGCCTCAGAGAAGAGGTGGCGCCTGCAACACATGTCCTGTCCATGATAGTTGTTCTCGCTATGGAGAAGGGCTCTCGGGTGCAGCTCTGCCCTTTGGCAGCGATTGGCCCTGTGACGCTGCCTCGGTCGCCCGCGTGGCTCTGCCCTTGGGCCAAGTTGGTCAGAGCCACAGCAGCGTGGATCTCCCTCCAGCCTTGGTCGTCTCGTCTCTGCTGGCCGCGCTCCTGCTGCTGGTCCCTGTGAAAATATTAGAGAAACAGCTGCATGAGGTGAAACATCACCTCACCTCTTTTGCCTGAGTTAACCTGGGAAAAAAAAACAGCTGGAGTGGTTTTAGAAATCCAGAGCTTGCATGGATATCTCCTCTTGATAAAAAGCCAGAATAATTAAGAATTAGATGTTGCCGTTCAATTTCTAGGAACAACGGCCAAGTGAGATTATAAGTGTTATTTTTCAAGTTAAAAAGTGCACAAAGCTGATTTTGATTGTGGATAGAGAATAATTATACGTACCTGTCACAGTTGGTTGGAGTATAGTCCATTGTATCTGTGACAGAGAAGAAAAACATTCAAGTGAAGATGCCACAAATTTAAGATACTTGATATCATTGAATATTTACAGGTCAATCAGTGTTTGGACGAGGCTTCTGTATGATGATGGATTATATTCATGTGTGAATGGTTTTGATTCACAGCACATGTGTGAGGATTTATGTTTGTATTCATGGGTGCTTGTGCATATGAATGGGTTGATTGTGTTTTTTATGCATCTCTGAATATTAGGGGTCAGGCTGCAAAAACCCTGCTAGCACCTGTAAAAGTTGCTCTACAGTGTGTCATTTCTTTTCCGAGCTCAAGATTAAATCATACTAATGGGCGCGGGAGAACCTCACTTCATCTGTGGAAGATATTGCT
Organism: Verasper variegatus; assembly: GCA_026259375.1. Classification (NCBI taxonomy): domain Eukaryota; kingdom Metazoa; phylum Chordata; class Actinopteri; order Pleuronectiformes; family Pleuronectidae; genus Verasper; species Verasper variegatus. Next base: position 16,015,280 of record CM048053.1, on the reverse strand, counting down.
CACAACAATCTGAAATCAAACCACAGTATATCTGGCTATTTAGGATAAAAATGACTGTGGCGTATATTGCTTGCACAATATCTGTTTGCGGTCCCTGCACAAGTGTGCGTTATACAAAGCTAATATTTTCCATTCCAGTTTTGGACTATTGCCTTTTTTCCATGGAGCAGATAGAAGCTGGTCAAAACCAATTTTTTTCTTCATAGAGCAATAGACAGAGAAATTAGAGGCCCTCTGTGAAACATAGTCTTTCAGTGCTAACGGCTCAAAGGGTCCCGCTCTGATTTCTTCAGCCAGCCTGAGGCCAAGAGCAACTAATTGTTGACAGTAAATCATTTTGCACTTTTATGCTTTTTTTGCTACTGATTGTCCCCACACATTTCTCTCCTCAGCCATAACATGCTTCGCCAAGAACGTGCTTCTGTGCCTCTGTTTTATTTATTACCATGAAAAAACATTGTTTTACCTCTGGTGAGTTTCAGATTTACAGCAGGGATCAGTTACAGAGTTTTTACGATCAGTGATGAAGTTGCTCAGTCTTTTTTTTATATATATATATTACATTGTGCCGCACAAGAGCAGTGTACTGTAATTTCATGATAAATCTTACATCAAACTTTATTTATCAAATAAGGAAATAAGATATATTTTAGGAAATAAAATGTACGATCTAATGTTTTTACAGTAAACATGATGCTATAGGTTGAAGCGGGTTAGCTTGGGTAAACAAAAAGGACTGGAAACAGGGAAAAGCTTGGTTGGTCTCTGTCTGAAGGTAAAAGCATTTGCCTTATAGCACCTTGAAAGCTCACTAATAAAAAATCAATTTCATGAGGTTATTCCCTATAAAAACCAAAGTGTAGAAAGAAGTTCTGTTTTTAGGCTCATTACATGAACAGCAAAAAATTGGAAATTGTTTACCAACTTCAAATAAATGACTTTGATTGAAAGGAATTATCTTTTATCAACTTAAATTTAACAGATTATATTAACATGATTGCCAACTTTAATAAAAAAAAAAAACATTTAACTTAATTTTTTCAAGTCCAGCTCATGTAAAACCACAACATATTGTTTTCTTTATTAGTTTTTTTGTACAAATCAAACAAACAATATACCATGGTAATTATGTAACTTAATTACTTAATTTTGCTGGTAGATTTATATTTTTCATCTTTGGACTGAGCCAACCTATTCCCCGCTTCATTATCCTGGCTCCAGCTCACGGTTATGAAAAGAGGTATTGATCTTCTCAGCTTACCCACAGTATTGAGAGTCAATAAATATATTACAATTTGCATGAAAAGCTTTTTGTTTACAAGACAGGATTTAACTTTATATTGCTGCAATAAATCCTCAATGATATAATGTCTTGGGTGTATTTAGGTCTTGGGTGTTCTCCCACTACCAGTTCAAATCCCCTCGTGCCCCAAAGTCAATGACCTTCAGTCATTCTCACAGGTGTGTCACTGGGATCCACACAGGAAAACAACTGGGCACTGAAAAAATAATGTAACAGTGTTTTCTTATACTGTGGATAAGTAGAGACTCCCCTCTCAGCATGCACGTTTTCATTTGAAACTAAATGGGTGGAAAACGCAGTGAGGCGTTCCTCCAGATATATTTTTGCCACTCTGTGTCTAATAAAACATGATTCTAGTCACATTTATGGCTCTCCAGCCTTTTTAAGGGAAATACTCAACTTGATGTGAGTACCACATTATATGCTGCAAACATACTCACATTCCTGTACAGTAATAACAGCACTTACACAAACTGTTCCCTCAGACTTCACATTAATATGTTTAAAGTGTCCTTGTACGACACCGTGCTGTGGCATCACTCATTAGTCCATCCTGAGGTTTAGCTGTCGCCTTAGCCTTCTCCCAGACGGAGTATACACGTGTTATGGTGTCGGATCCTGTAATGAATCTGGCAGGTCGACTTTCCACGTCACCTCACAGAGGTGCCGCAAACACCCTCAACATGGCCAGCAGGGATTCATTAGAGCTTTACACCAAAATGTCTACAGCGCCGATGACACAGAGAACCCCTCAAATACAAAAGGAATAAAGGAGGATTTCAATCTTTAAAGGAATAGTTGTCCACATTTTCTTTGCTTTCTTGTTGAGTTAGATGAGAAAAGTGATACCACTCTCATGTCTGTGCTGCTAATATCAAGCAAATGCAGCATTATCTTAGCCCAGCACAAGTACTGGAAATTTCCAAAGTAAAACCATAGCTTTTTATATTCCAATTTTTGTGTAGATTAAAAAATAAAAACTAAGTAAAAGACATAACTTCCTGTTTTTTTTATACAGACCATAAAGACTGAAAACAATAAAAAAGAAATCACTAATGTGATTTTGCTCGAAGAAATATTACTCTAGACAATGAATTATAAACAAAGTGTAACATAAAAATAGAGGTTATAAAGGTTTGTAGATGCTGGTCAGTGGATTTTATCACCTGTGGTAAAAGACTGTAACCCTGTTTTCAGTCTTCGCACTGAGCTAACTGGCTTCTAGCTTCATATTTAGCGAAAGAGGACATGGCAGCATCCAGAAAGTGAAGCCAAAGCATCTTGATCGCCACCTGGTGGCCGACTCCAATGTAGGTCATAAATCCCACCTTCGTGTCTGTGGACGGGTCATGGACGTCAAATACATATTTCTCAATAATGCTTTCTATCATTTCAGGCAGTTCTTATCAGTCTGATGTTTTAATTATTTATTGGATTCTTTTAAAAATGAAGTGAACATCATGATAGACAACTGAGACCCAGAATTGGTTGAGCATGTGTATCGGTGTCCATCTTTAGAAATAGTCTATAATAGTGGCCAATAAATAGCTAGCCTTGTGCATGACCTCTTGTAGGCTAACTTTTACAATTAAGTTTTTCATAATTTGGATGATATATGCTTATTAGCTAGGTTTATTGGTGCTGGTAGATGGATTGTCACCTTTAGACAATGCCAGGCTAGTTTAACCTGTTTTCAGACTTTGTACTAAACCAGGTGGCTGCTACCTTCATATTTAGTGCACGTACATGTGCAAGTGTATTGCCTTATCACTGCTTTTAATGAATGAGGTAAATGAGAATCCTTGTATTACCAGTTTTAAATTCCTATAAATACCTATTAAATACTTCATTATTATTTTATTATAAATAAAAACTAAATGCATTTGTTGAGTAAAAGAATATGCATAGATATTGCACTTCAGAAGTTCACTATTCCTGTAAATGCACTCGCCTCTTTAGTTTATGAATTATCCTGGAGTTATTCAAGCTGGGGGCCAGTTTGAGGTTAATCTGAGTTTCCCGGATACAGATTAAGACTTGTCACGGACTATAAAAATATCCATTAAATAACCTGTTTTAGACTCCGACTGTTTTTGCCAGGACAAAAAAGGAACTTTAAACATGTCTGGTTTAATTTTAGAGTGAAACTATGAGATGTGCTAAAGAGAAGAAATGGTTTCAAAAGCTTTCATGTAAATTTAGATGTATTTGGAGTCGGAAAGTGACACTTGGGACAGGAAGGCTGCCAAAGCATTCATGAGTCCAGGAAACCAAGCTACACCCTCAAACACGGATGGGGAAAGCCAAGTATTCTCTCACAGGTGAGCAGCAGCTCTGACAGTCGCTCCACGAGACGTCTTCAGTGCTTTACTGACAAACTGCTCCATTTCTACACGTTGGCTGAGGTTTCCACCCCTCACCCTGGGAAGAATAAAGTCTCAGACATAGTGTAATTGTCCTTGAGACTGGACTGGACATTTCCACCACGGCAACAAGCTGAGGCGGAACAAATGGCACATTCTAGTGTATGGAAATGATATTTGCGGTGCGTAGCGGCAGCCAGCTCAAACTCCATCCAATTTTAAAATGAGCGATTTCAGCATCTGCATGAGTCTTTATTAGTGATGTTTGCAGAGGCTTTGGCTGCAGGTACTTCGGCAGATTTGTGGGTTGTCGGTGTGCCGGGGTCCCTAGAGGTCTGAAAGGGCACCCGGGTGTCAAACTCCTTCCCAGTTTCACTGTAACCTTATAATTGAATCTCGTTGAGCTTCTGGCTGTGGGTGGAATGCCAAACATTTATTAATGTCAGTGAGCTGTGAGGAGCCATGTGGACATTTCTGTTCCTTCTCCTCTTATTTTACTGGACACTGTGGTGTGTTGAAAATGAACGAAGGGGAAGCAGGGTAACGAATAAATTTCATCACATTCACTATAGATCTGCTATTATGAAGGAAGATGGTTTAATAATTTATGTGGACAGGGGATTATATAATTAATTTATTCTTAATCTGGAGTGTATTTTATTGCTTAACGAGTCACGATTATGCACGATAATGCTGGGTTATGATAATATGATGTCACACATACAGTAATACTAATATAATCAGTTTTTACAGATCTATTGAGTGCAGATCTATTTCCACTGCAGGATTAAAATAGTTATTTCTCTCACCCATGTGGTAGACAAAGTTTGTCTCAGTCTCATAGGACGACGCCGGAGACACAACATCTCGATCACATTCGTTGGAGCTGAACGACTCGGAGTGACTCCTCCTCTTGCGGGAAGAGGTGACGGCATCAGCCTTCGCTGCCATCATGTGCCGCAGGGTGTCGTTTAGATACCGGTTCAGTAAACCGCTCTTGTATTTGGATGGGGGCGACGTGCTGTCGTCACTGTTGGCGGAGTCCGCCATAGCGAGGACGCTGCCCTGTTTCTCAAGCACGCTCTTGTGGGAGGACGACCTGCCATAGTTTGACTGGCTGATGGGAGTTTGTAAGGGACACTCTTCATCTGCAGCAAAGGAAACACAACATTCTTGAGATATGAGATGTTACAAACTATCCTGCTTGTTCCAGTGGCACAAGTTTTCGATCTATAGCTCTCACCATCTGAGTCGGTGTCGTCACTGCAGACGCTCAGCCTTTCAGCGTTTCCCTGGATGTATTTATTATAAAGTTTGATCCTCAGGGCCCAGCTCAGGTCTGGCTGTCTCACTGTGTTCTTGAGCCTTCGCCTGGCATTTGCAAACCAGTTGGAAACCTGCACAGACGCACCTTGTTACAAGAAACTGGTTCAACACTCAACTGCCTTAAATCCTTCATCTTCATCGAGCTCATCTCACCTGCACGAGTGTCATGTGTGAACCCAGAGCCAGCAGCACCTTTTCCGTCTTGGTGGGATAAGGGTTGTCGCGGTGTTTGTACAGCCAATGTTTCAGGGGTCGGGCCATGTCCTGCAGCACCTGTCTCTTGTGGCGAACTTTGACCCCACCCAGACGAGACCTGGAGGAGTCAGTAATCACTGAATGGATTCACTAAGTTCGCCTGCAAACCCCTCTCTTTAAACTATGAGACTGATAAAACAACAGAAAGCTTACTAACCCCTCCTGTAAGAGCCCAATAAATACATTCTACATTTAATAATACATTTGCACAATATAATGCACTTGCTATTATAGTAAATGTCATAAGAACTCAGTTACGTCAAGCGAAATAATGGAAAGTAAGCAAATTCTATTCTATATATTATATTATATTAATAATATATTATATTTAAATCCTTACCCACATCTTCTGTATTCGACAGTAGAGCTGGTTTGAGTGGTGTCCTGACATTGCAGCAGGTCTGGGTTCTGTCCGTCTGTGAAACTGCTCTGAGGTAATTCTACACAGTTCAACCTGCTCCTCTCCTCTGCGCGCCTGCTGTCCTCCAAACCAAGCACAGTGTCAGACTTCATCACCGCAACTTTGTCCATTCTTGAGATTTCCTCGATCAACAGGTGCGCCAGTAGAATTCCAGATGTAAATATAAGCAGTAAGTTCCCATCCTTCACACACTCAGTGTAAAAGTAATTTTGAAAAAAGCATAAAAATATGTCCCTTGCTGTTCTGTCTGTGGCCGCGGGGAGCTGTGCCCGAGAAGAAAGTTGATGATGACAGACTCTGATGAGAGAACAATGTTAGAAAAGTCTGCTTTAGCTGAGCTGTGTGAGGAGAGTTCAAATAACCTGCTGCTCGGCTGCCTATTGGCTCTCCCTGCGTCCAATCACTTAGAGCTGTGTGAGGAGCAGCTTGCAGAGCAGCAGTGGCAGTACCACACAATATGAAAAATACTGCACGTGTAAGAATATCAGCGAGTGCGGTCTTTTAGATTTACAAGTCAGATGCAGTGCGGTGTCGACTGCAGCCCGCGATGAGCAGCTCGACGTGCCCTCATATTTTCTACATGAGGCATGTGATTCTCCTGGATCTTGTGGTTTTCCTCAAAGATCGTGTCAGCAAATAATAATACATGTTTTACCAGGGAGATTCTGGAAATTTATGGGTGTAATTGCACAGTTGCAAATAACCAGCAAAACCACCAAACTGTGCCCCGTGTTAGGCAGAGAATCCTGCTGAGTACACACTGGTTCATAATAAGAAAAACAACACAAATGGTGGAAAATGGAATAGATCTCTGCCTGGATAATCCTCAGCCGGTGTTGCATGTGTAATCCACATATTTGTGGTCCTGTAAGTGTGTTAGCATGTGCATTGGAGTGTCAGAATCGTGCTTTTTTTTGTTGTGTGAACAGGGGTAATCCAACAATAATGCTTGTCAATGTGGGTCTCCATTTTGGATACGATGAGCTATTAAGAGAACTGCGTCTGACAGAAGTGTAGCCTGAACAATGTTGAGTCCAGACTGGATGGTTCAGCTTTAGTTGTCATCCACTCATGTTTTTTCCCCCTGACATCTAAACACTCTTATGTAAGACTGTTTGGATATACAGTGATGACTTTGCCATACACAATCATAACTTAATAATCTTTAAGCAAACATTTGTAATAAAACATTTTTTTCTCTGCCTACAGCTTCTGGCTAAAACCCTGAGCAGCACTTGTTCAACCGCTCAACATATTATAGGACTTCATGACTCTCGTCCATGTTCATAATTCAGCAGTATCAGTGCGTGGGGGGGGGGGGGGACGACTCGGTTTCAATGGTTTCAAAGCTGAAAAACACATGGACCAGAAGCATCCCCGCTAGGTGCAGTAAATTCCTCGCACACATTCCACAGCGGCGGTCAGAGAAGGCTACATGCTCGTACACACCATTTACTCCAGTCCCTCTGTGATGTGTTTGCCGACTCGACTGTTGATGTTAGCTGGGAACGCACCTTAGTTCGGCGGCCAGGAGATGTTGAAAAAACGCAGAGGATGGAGATATATCTCTTTTTGTTTTGATAGTTTGGAACGTGTGTGTGTGTGTGTGTGTGTGCTCAACATCCAGCAAAGTGTTTGGGAGAAACTGATTTGAATATCCTGAAGAAGTACAGCCATGTTTAGATATTGCATGAAGTGTAATTTTGTAATTGTAATGCAGCAGATACAAATTAAGGATTAATATCCCACACAATTTCATTAATAGATCCTTCAATTTGTCCTGTTACATGGGCCTGCTGTAGGCTAGATATATACTGTTTTAAAGCTGCACTAATTTATGATTTCATATTAACAATCAATTGATTATGTGTTAAATGGAACGCAATATTATCAATGACATTATTAGTGATTTTTCATTCTCACTCTCCCCTCAGAGTTTTATCGTCTTTATGCTCACTGTTTTGGTTTCACATCCCACTAATGTTTTGGTTCACTCTAACCATTCTCATCAATTTAATTGTAACTGCTGCAACTAGCAGCTGTTTACTGTTAAAAGCCAGGCTAGGATTACCTACTGTATCTAACCAGCACCAGCAGCTGGTGATCATAGCTGAACATTCACAGAACCAGACATCTGCCTCGGGAGTGGGTGGAAAACAAAACAGAGCTGAAAGGAGAGTGATTTGTCATTGTGATCAGCAACGTGGCTCCAAATGCTGCACCATGTCAGCTATAAGAGCTCCATAAGATGATCATATGTCAACATTGCTTTTACAACTTATTGTGTTGCCTTCAAGTGTCAAAAACTTAAAGTCTCCTGTTGAAGTTCTGTATTTCTACATCTTGTTTTAGTTTCGATGAGCTAATATGCAACAGGTTAAACGAGAGTTAAATTCAGAAAACACTTAGTCATGTGTCCCAATACAGGGGCCACATCGTTGGGAGAATGCATTGGAAGATGGGTTGCATCACACAGGCACGACCAGGCTGTCCCATTTCGAGGGCTCCTTCAAATGCGGCTGACAAACGCTTCGTTTCCATTCCTGAGGCAGGAAGGATCCAACATGTGGGCCTTTCTCGGGCCAACCTATTCCAGGATTCATTGTGCAACGATGACTGGGCTGATATGAAGGTGGCTCAATATTTAGCCCCCCCCCCCCCCCCCCAGCAGGGTGGACTGGAATTCTGATTTAAGTTGATCCCCAACCAGTCGACCTCTTCAGGCTGAACTCAACAAAGATGCAGTTTATGTTTCAAATTTTCATTTGTAAGAGGAATTTTGAGTTAAGTTTTCTGTAATGAACTGAAAAATATTTTTCTCTGTAGGTTTGAGTGATTAACAACTTTCATCATGTGCTTTAGCGTGTCAGTTGCCTAAAGGTTCTGAACTATTTCACACAAAGATGATGATATTGTTTAATGTCAGTCGTATTTATTTTTACATACTTCCAATAGACAGATACATGATTGAGCCAAATTATCCAGGACTAATTCACATCATACTTCTGTGCAATGTTTGAGGTGGGAGCTGCAGTGAACATAAAATGCAGAGTTTTCATTGGATCACTCCGGTGTCTTTAATGGCATCGGTATGATCTCAGAGGGTGCCTGCAGATTCTCAGCGGTGGGACGAAAATATACTGCCACGCTTTGGCTGAGGTCGGTCTTCAGGCCTGGCAGAAGGGCGGCTGTTGTCATGACAGCCTGGTTTGTAAGTTTTTGGTGTCCAGGAGACGTGTGGATGCACCAATCAGAGCATCTCCGATCCGGTGCTCCGTTTCTGTCCCTGTCTTCCTTGTTTACCCAGATGTGTTTGACGCTGACAACAGGCCTGCGAAAGTAAAATAAATACCTGAGGCTCGATGGTGTGCTCTTTGTCCCTGCCGTCTAATCCACTATGTCAAGCCTTAGTTTGCTTTTACAGTGAGCTCGGTGCGGTCATAACTTTCTCTACGCACGTCTGCGCTCCCTCGAAAGCCATTACTGTCTCTCCTCATCACGCTGCTCCCTCTTCCTCCCAAACACAACTTGATAGACACATTAACACTCCTTCACACCCAATTGAGCGCAGCGACCAAAGAGAGGAAGGAAACCCTGTGAATGTAGAGGAATGCGGCCATTAAAAGGAATTAGACGGAGCAGCTTCTGTGAAGGAGAACAGTAGAATGTGCGCCCGACAGCTGCAACGCTCAAATACGAGAATTGGAGTGTCACTAACGCTCAATTGCAACCAATTATTTTTAATTGTCTCAGTATGTTTTGTGTAAAAAAAGACGGTTTCATGATTAATGTACCATGACGAAGATTTCCAGCTTAAAAATCCACAATTTCAAGCCTTAAAAATCTACAACAATGATTTTAACTTTAAATTTAATAGTCCTCGTCTTTAAATGTTATACACAATGCCAGCAGAACACCATCTCCACGCCTGCGTTGTCTATGCTTTTTAATTGACTGTTGTGTCTCTATTTTCTACAGCATATTGTTGGCCATAAGGTCTTCCTGACTGTTACTAATAATATTTCTCTGGTGTACATTACAGTTAATTGAAGTGCAGCAGCTGTCAGAATAATTACATGCTGATGTTTGCAACTTGGCAGGGAAGGATTACGTTCAGCCACAAGCTCTGGAGGAGTTTCCTTTTTCCTTTTTTCTTCTTCTTCGACTTGCGAGCCGACGTTATTTCAGCCAAATGCCAACAGACGGAGGGAGAGGGACATGGATTCTGTTTGCCTAATTAGATACATGCTCAGGGACACTGTGGAAAACTGTGGTAATCACAGCAGTTGTTTACAAATGGAAAAATGTGTAAAATATGAAAAAAATGTAATCTGTTGCCCAAGGTTCATTATCCAAGGTGTTGAAATCTAACGTTATATTTAACAAACAGTAAATATTCAAAAATGTTTGCCTACGGGAGAAAAAAATACATGGTTGGCATATTCCTCATCCAAGCAAAGTTCTGTCAATAAGTTCTGAATAATTTCAAAGTAAAACGCATCATTTAACAACAAGAAACTTAATCTTAGGATCTTATGTGATTCCGACTATACCTTGAATAACATTTTTAAACTAACAATTTAGTAGCACTTAAATGGCACTTACTTATAGCACTTTGTAGTTTTGCTTTTTTGAAGAAATTGTCTCGATTCTTGTTGTTCTGGGTTTGTACCCTCATGGTTGAATGCACTTATTGTAAGTCGCTTTGGATAAAAGCGTCAGCTAAATGAAAAATGTATGTATGTAATGTTATGTGTCTAAAGAGCTTAAAGTTCAAATCCAGCCGGTCAAATGACCACAACTTCTCCGTGCCGTTGTTGGCGAGGAGCAGATCCAATCTGCAGGAACCCACTGGACCTCTGTCTCCTCAATCTTCTCCAGGTCTGCCTTCAGCTGCCTGAACGCCACGGCGATATCTCCATTAACCATCACCTTGTTGAACAGGTGACCGTGCTGGTTCTCCATTGTTTCAGCTAAGTTGATCATGTCCTCAAAATCTTCTTCCTGTAAAAAACACTTCTGTCAATGAATGAGGGAACAGGAGGCTACGTTTGGTTTCCTGTAGCTGTACTCAACTGTTTGTGAGTCATTTCATTAACCATCAAGCAACAGAAGAAAATAATCTGCACAGTAAAAGTAATAAAACATCATACTACCAATGTTATTGGAAAAGGATCCCTATTACCATTTACTGCCCCAACGTGTTATGGGCCTCAAATTGTAAAGTGACGCACACTGAAATTGACATTTTAGCTCAAACAATATTCAAATTGAAATTTGATCTTTTGCAAAATTAAATTACAAACTTGCAGATATTGCAGTAATTTTGTAGAAAGTCACTTTTTTCTCTTTTAACTTGCTGGTAAGTTTTGATTTGTTAAAAAAATCATTAACATTGAGTTAAGATTTAATATTTAGATTGAACAAATTGACATAAAAAAAACATCTTTTACCAAAATAACAATTACAGATATTGCTGTAATTCTAGTAAAAAATCCATTCCACTTTTTTACGGTTGTTCACAGTGAGAGTATAATCCACCAGCTGCAGCACAACCCTGTGTCAGATCAGCCTGGACTGTCTGAGGCCTCTGCTGCGTGGCACTGGTCGAACTCCAGCCCATGCAGGTGTGTGACCTTTGGGCTTTAATAAGGGCAGCAAACGCTGAGTGAGGAGCCAGATGGGGATGTTGAGAGAGACCCAGCATCTTCTTGTCTTGCCCGAAACACATGGATCATATACCTTCTCTTGTTTGGAAACCCAACAGCAAAACCAAATGCACACCCTCCGTCATAGGGTTAGGTCATTCTTTCAAACCATTACATATACACACAAGATGAAACCTGTCATCTTCTTGACAAAATCCTCCATTCTTAAATGATGGAACCCTAAAGCCACCCACCGAGCACCATTGTAATTCTCCATGCCTCTTAAATGTCTCTTAAATGCAAGAGTCAGCCATGTGTCAGGCAAGATCTGTGCAGGACTCACTCTGGTTGTGTGTACATGTGCGGGGTTGGGTGGGTGTGTTACGTCCAGGGTGTTTGACCTCACTCCGCCCTGCATGTTACAAGACATGGATCAAGCACCTGACTCCACACGTGTTACCAGGTGGAATGTGACGCACATGTGGTTTTGCTGTTTCTCTTACTGAAAAGATCTTGACTGGGTTTGCGTCGTCCTTATCGCAGATGAATTTCGCTCGCCGCCTGGTGAGACGCAGCTCCTCGATACGTGGCGGCTTCACAAACACCACGTATGGTTTGAATTCAGATGTGTACACGTGCTTTATTTTCTGCGATTGCAAAAAAAAAAAAGAAAGGGAGGGGATCTGATGAAGGCAGTGTTTAAAGTACAATAAACAATGTAAACACGAGTCACAGGAATAAACCCAGGTTTTAGAAGATCCGACCTTTGGCATGAAAACACAGAAAATCTGAATCATTCCATTTTGAGATCCTTGCATAGTGTGAAACTTCTGGCAGTATTTCAAATCTGGCAGAGAGAAAACTTGTTATATGTTGAATTTTGTGTAGAGGATTGCAGCACAGTTGAGCATCCTGGGTTGCAATCATGAGAGATTACTTTTCAGGCAATAATATGCAGCAAATCAACAGCCTGACGGAAGTTAATTAAAATTTTAATATTTATTTTGCCCTTCCTATCTTTCTTTTGTGCATCACAGTGCTTGTAACTGCTAAATCGACCTGGGGATGGAATAGAAAGCTTCTTCTGAATCACCAGTCCCTTAACTAGCACGGCGTAACACATCCTTCCTCACCACACACACCCTGACACACCAGTAGCATGTGATCCCTCACTGGCTTCCCACCATGTCAACACGGCCAATAGGGCCTGGCCAAGCAGGAAGCACCGCTGCCAGGCACTAAACTCTTTAGTGGGGACACTTGGAAACACATTATTATATATATGTATGACATCAACAAGTCATATGATGAAAAACTGGATGATTTAATTCATTGTTTGTGCTAGTATGAAGCACCAGTGTGAATGATTTGAGGACACGTGCGCAGTTTTGGCTCAAAAACGTCCTTCTTGGAAACTGGTCCAAGTTCAGTTGATTGAGTAAACATTTCTGTTGTTTATTGGCATATCATACGTACACTTGGATGTGCATCCAGGAGGCACACCTTGCCCTGGGCCATTACTCTGTGCACAGAGTCTAGACTGGTTCCATAGTAATGACCTTTGTATCGTCCATACTCTATAAACCTAAAGGGAACAGGGACAGAAACCGACAGAAAAGTGAGTTAGACAGAACGAAATGATAAGAAGACAGCAGTGGAAATCACTGTTAATAAAAGGGAGAAAGAGTCAGACAACAAAACTTTTGAGTGGGGGGGGGGGGCTGCATATACGTTACCTGTGATTGAGAATGTCCTCCTCAAACATGTTAATTGACACAAAATGATAATCCACCCCTTCGTTCTCCTGCCGCCTCTTCTCACGTGTGGTGTCTGAAAGAGAATGGGCAGCTAAAGATGACTTCACATGACTTCACATGGCTGAGAGCACCTTTTAGCGTGCAAGAGATAAAAGTGACAGGTATGAAACGTGAAGATGCCTGTCTTACACGGCACAGTGACGCCATAACGGTCAGGGTTTGAGATCAGGAGCCTCTTCTTCAGTTCGCTGACGCCAACGCCGCTGGGCCCTCGAAACAAAGATCAAAACAGTATCATCGTGTGCTAATGTCCAGCATCAAATGGACTCGGTGATCTGGAGACACATCTGTCTTTATCATCAGAGAGGGAGAGAGTCAGACAGACAGAGCTCTGATTTCATCCTGATTTCAGTCTGAAAGTGATTCTCCAAACAGCTTTGCTCTATTCTCTCTGTCTGCGTCTTTCTATCGAACGTTCCCCACCCTCAGGAAAATTTATAGTATCAAAGCCACACAGTATCAGTATCATTACAGTGTAGGATGCATAGGATGGAGCGCACGCACACACACACACACACACACACACACACACACACACACACACACACAGACTGTAGCATCTGGGATTTTCTTCTGTTGCAGCTATGTCCATCCCCAGATTGCATCAGACTCTAATGGAGAACTGTCTGAAAGTAGGATTCTTGACATACCTGCCTTTTCCATCATTGTGTTGCATGAGCTCGATACATTACAAAATATCAAGTTTATTGACCCTCCACTCGTACACTGCTAATGAGCTTCACAGCTGCTCCACAGAACTGAAGAGGAACATCACCAGGCTATGTTCTTTTTTTTTCTCTCCTATCTGTAGAGTGTGACAGATCACTTTCGCCAATTTTCCTGGGGCATAACTGTCTATTGTTTCATTCTTAATGTGCATACAATGCAAACTGAAAGGATATATTTCCAACCTGGTCAAACATTATCCAGCTGGTCCTGTTTTAGCGATGAATGGTTTTGGTTTTCCTGTCTTTAACACTCATTGCCAATAAAGTATATATTCTTAATGATGACCTCTGGTCAATGAAGAGCCTTCGCAGCAGACAGTAAAACGTAATTCAGAGTCGGGGTAAGCTCCAACTCAATTAAATAGGTCTAAATCTAAATCCAAGCTGTCTTGACTGTTCCAGTTTGATGATGGAGCACTTGGCTGACATTATGTGGGATCTTATTCACAATCCGCTCATCCCCTTTTTCTCCATTCATCTATCATTTATCTCTGCTCTGCTTTTTTTGTGCACCCCCTCAGTTCATTGTGTTCTTTCTTGTAGTCCCTTAGTAACAGATGACCTGCAGTTGTATCGTGATATGACATTAAAAAGACCTTCCGCGAGGCTCCATGTGATATTCCCTGGGGAGCGATATAGCTCAGAAATACATAGAGCAGGCCTTCAGGATTGGCAGGCAAGTGAATCTGGGGTGGGCCACAAGGTAACTTAAGAGAACACAATATATTCTGACTGAGAGTTTTCTGACAGTGTTTACGTACTTCTGATGGGAAAGGATTGTTCTTGCACTCAAGAGTCGGAACATAAATCTTCATCAGTGCGTAACTTTTTCGTTTGATCAACAACAGCTTCTATAATACTGTCCTTTTAGCGAATGGGATTGTGTTATTTCGATTTTTTTGTGTGGACAAAAAAAAGGCAGTGGGATAATATAAAACAGAACACAACCACTGGCCACTGTGTATACAGTACTACCACAGTAACTACCATGCTCTAACCTGTGTATATAGCGAAGTTAGACAAATTCACACTGCTGGAACCCATTTTGAAGCATTTGTGCTTTAAAAACAAACCCTCCACACAACATGGCAATCTGCCTTTCAAATGTCTTAATCTTACATACCAGCCAGAACGACCAGGCGGTGTCTGTCCTTGGGGTCTCTGTGATAGGGGGACACCTCTATGTAGGCAGGCGGATGAAATGAGCCATGTACCCCTTCACTCCACCTCCTGGACCGAGCCACCTCTCTGGCCCAACTGCTCTTTCTGCCTAGTCGGAAACTTCTTCTTAAACCAGCTGGAAAAGAGGTAGAGAGGCCTCAGACTTTCTGAGTTTATCAGTGTATGCACAATCTAGCTTGTAATGTTGATATTTGAGTATGTTGGCAGTTTATACACCCGGCAGATACAGGAAAATATTAGCAGACATTTGTCATATACAAGTATATTATTCACTTCCCTTTTGCTCAGTTTTTAGTCTCCACCAATTTCTGAGGAAAATACAGCTCAGTTCACCAGCTAGTTGATAATGGATACTGACAGGTATATGGTAACAGGTAATATGTAGTAACTTATACTATCAGGTATATATGTTATCAGCTATCAACCAAACTGTGGCAAATCCTGTAATATCTTTACAAAAACACCCTTTCACAAGAATAAAAGAGGATAAAGGAGCTTGGTCTGGGCCGACCCTATTTACAGATTCAGCAGCAAGTGATGAAAACAAGCTTAAACCCGGGCTTCTCCCTCTCTTGAGAAACAGACTTGACAAACTGGATATGGTCTAAGTTATGTATTTTATTGCTTCCTCTGTTTGCTGATTCGAAGTGTCGACACAGAGGTACTGGACAACGACGGGGGTGCGAGACCTACAACATCTCTTTGAAAAATGCAAACGTCATGAAAGTTGCCACAGTCATTTAGACAACACAATGAGGCCGCATTTTTGCGGCAGGCTTAGCATTGCTCAGCAGCTCGATGAAGGCTTCGGGATTAGCATATTGTGTGTTGTGTTGTTTTTGTTGAGTCTGGCATCAGTTTGTTTGCGACACCTCAAACAATTTTAACACCAGCCACAACTAGTATCAGAGTCTGGTGGCGAATTCCTTTGGATTCATCACTATGAGCGACCCCAGTCATATTACATAGTCATTTCATCCACTCGTCAGAGCAGCTTTCAGAACACAGACAGACTGAATACATTTTTTTGTCTTGACACAGAAATGCTAAATGCGTGTTTTCTTTCAATCGTAATTTTGAGGTAAATTGATAGGCTTAATTTCTTCAGAGCTTTGGAATTTGGAGTTTCCTTCCATGAGTCACCATCCATTTAACAGTGCTTCCCTTGGCGTACCATACGGACATCACTTTACTTCGAATAAAAGTTAAAACACAAGAACTATTAAAGGATCAGCTTTGACAACAGAAAACACGTCAGAAGGGAGAGCCACGGCTGAAATGTGAGGCAGAACTGAGTACGACATCATTTAAGGAATCATCAACACTGCCACCCAAAGTCTGGAGTCAAGCACAGAACTGCAACAACATCCTGAACAGTACATATTACAGTCTAGAATCAACAACTTTGTCATGTGTGGCTTGTAGGCCGTCTGGCATGCAGTGTCTGCCATGCGACTGTGGTCTGGCCTGGCTTGGCAGGCCCGCTGTCTTTCATGATGTTAACTGCAGTTAAGTGATGGTGCCAGGCTTTCTTTGACGTCAGCTGTAATTTTACTTTGTAAGCATATCTGTCCATTTCCTCTCTGGGCTTCACTTTAAGACACATAGCTCTATGGGTAGAGATTTCAGACAATTGTTTACATGGGATTTAAATGGATGACTTCACTCATAAATGTGAAAGGGTAATACATACAGTGTACAACCAATGCTGTACAGCAAATGAAAAATCACATTTCCTTGAATGAAATAAGGTCTAGAGGAAAAACATATTGTAATGGCTGAATTCATTCTGGCAGAGAATTTCTCTTCCGTTACTGAAAATGCTCTGTTACTGAAAACCAGAATGTCATTATTCCTGGTTATGAGACACTCGAAGTATGTGAGGAGATGAGAGGTCACTTACTGGGCCTGGACCCGTCATGTTAAGATTACATGATATGAACCTTAATGCGCAAAAGTGAAAGCCAAAGTATCTTAATCCCCTCTGGTGGCTGACTGCGGTATTGCTTACAAACCCAACCTACTCCATGTTAGTCGAAGGGACATGGACCAAACTAAAAAGTCAAAGTGCATGTCAAATAATTTTTTCGGACAGATGGTCTGTCATTGCATACATGTTCAATCATTAATCTTTACTGTTAACTTTAGTTTTAATTAGTTATTTGATGCTATTAGAATGAGGTAAATTGTCATGATTGACAGCTAAAACCAACTGTGATTGGTCAAGTGCATGTAATCCTGACTTAAATTTTGCTGCTCCCTCCCCTAATTGCCACTGCACAGACTTGTCCGATAGTGGGAGGAAGTGGAGACGTGTCATCCATCTTATACAGTCTATGACTATATGGCTACTGTGACCCACAAGCTAATTTTCAAATGCAGCTGTTTGTAGTCGGCAGAGTTAGCGAGCTAGTCGATGACTGTAAACTCAAATGCACCTCTAGGTTCATGTGCGTTATCTGACATTTACACAGTCAAAAAAAAAAAAGGAGCGAGTTTGATATTAAAAAACACTCCAAAGAGATGTTTGTTACGTTTGTCATGGAACAACAAATAATGTAGCACTCATCTTTGCATAATGTGGAGCAGCGGTTTATAGCTAGCATGGCTATTTCAGAAGGTTCACAAACTATTATCACTCCAAAGCCATTTCAGACGTTGTTTGTTCAATCTAAAAACCTGCATCTGAAAACCCTTGGGGTTTACAGGGTGTTGTGTGCCTTCCATCTGCTTTTAATCTCGCTGCGCTAATTAAAGCCAACTGGCTGCTGGTGCATTTAGGTTTACATTTAACAGATAGATGTGATAACTTGGCAAGAAAACAAGAACACATACCTCCAAAAATGTCAAGGTATTCTTTAAAGAACAGACAGATCTGTTCAAATCTGTTAGCAAGGGACAAGTGAGTTCAAGCTATTTGCTTGGTTTAACTGTCTTTACCATGTAATAACCTATACATGTATAATGATCGACTATGTCCTGTCTCTCTCACTAACTCTGCCTCTGATTACACTGCATGCAGTCATTCAGTCATGCAGCATCAATACGGTTTTACATGCCAAGCAAAGAGGAAACACAGAGTCTGAACCACGTCCTCAGGTGGAGCCTGGCCTGAGATAGGATGACCTGCACATTATTAAATGCACATGACTCTTAGAAATGATATAATGCAACATCTGTAATTTCCTTACCTTGCATAGACGTCAGGAGCCTTTTTACAATCAGGTCTACGTGCACGCCCCCATATGAACATCCTGCACTGCTCACATGCACACACGGAAATACACACAAGCACATCATGTCCAATCCATGAGATCAAGACAAATGGGATAAATGGGAAGGTTAGAACCACATTTGCTGGTCTAGTCCTTCCCCCCTAAATCTCTATACCACAAAACGACATCATCATATGAACGGGACTTCTGCAAATATAACTGGGGTCTCCTTTCTGGAAGGTCTTCATAGTTTTTCAACACATATTCAATACACAGTATGTGTGTTGTTGTGAGCTGTCATGTCCACTCGCCCCGAGTTTTATTGTCTTTTATCATACTCATCTCTTCGCCAGTATGACAGTGGAACAAGTTAAACATCTCACCGACGTGGATCCCTGTTATAGCTCCGTAGTCTACATCCTCCGTGACTGGAAAAACAGGAAAAGTGAAGAGGAAAGAGTGAGGAAATCGTGGACACAAACCACAGGAGGATGACATGTGCGTTGCTCTGAAATTTTATACTAAAAGTATTAACATGTGTTCTGACCCAAATGTCCTAATATTGTGCTTTGGAAAGTCTAATAGTAGTTTTATTTAGACATGATATCCTTATATTAGAATTATTAATAACTACCTTACTCTTACAAAGTGATTGCTGGTGAAAAACTAAAGCACATTGTGGGAGGCCAGAGACTTAACCTGCTCGGTTACAACAGAGGAACATTTCTTTCAAACCTCTCCAATTACGTGACTATTATCTTTGGTTAAGAACTCTTTAAATCTTTAAAAACCAAAGCCAAAAATGCTCCTGTGTATTATATCATTTCAATTATTCTGATGGTAAGTTTTGAAAAGCAAATGTAAACAGACAGTACCTTCCCCCTCATCTGTGGAGCATGTGGAGAAAACAAAAGTTGTGAGTGTGACAGCAGGGCAGCAGAGCTCACCCATGACCTTCAGACATGACCTCTCAGCTCTGCACTGAGGGAGCTCCAATGTGTTTATTGTAAAGTGTTGAAAGTTTTTTTTATTATTTTCATGTGCGGTGAGTTTATGGACAAACGTTGGCTCAGCACCTGGTGGTTTGACTTGCCGAGGCTTGAACAGGGCTTTGGGTCGCTGTAGTGCGACTCTCCTGTAGGAGGCCAGATGAAACAAGGACGAATCAAAACAGGGCTTAATCAAAAGGACTGACAGATGTAGGTCTTTTTCCACAGCAGACACTTTCACAAGTCACTTGGAAAGTCACAGGTGTAATTATGCGTTGGTTAGTACTGTGGCCTCATAGCAAGAAAATTCGTGGTTCCAATCGTGGTTCGGCGGAGGTCTTTCTGTGGGGAGTTTGCATGTTCTCCCCGTGGCTGCGTAGGTTTTCTCCAGCGACTCTTTCCCCTTCAGTCCAAAGATATTCAGATTGGGTTTAGGTTCATTGGGAACTCTACATTGGCAATAGGTGTGAATGTGAGCTTGAATGGTTATCTCTGTATGTTGGCCCTACACTACCCTGCCTCTTGCCCAATGTCATCTGAGATTGGGGCCCGCTCCCTCTGTGACCCTCAAAGGGTAAACTGTACATATTATGAATGGACGGATGGATGGAGTCATTGTTCGTGTTATCAGGAACACCTTTCTGTGACAGTCAAAATATCTGCTGTTAAAAAAGAACGTATTTGACAGTTTTGTTGTTAAAAGTGGATGAATCAAAAGCAAAAGAGCACCTCTCATGGAGCTGGGGTGAGGGGATCAGCCCTGCCCGACTGTCGCTGTCGCCGAGGTGACAAGCCTGCCACCAGGTGTCCTCCTCCATGTTGACAATCTGCAGGATGTCGCCTCTTTTAAAGGAAACCGCCGCGTCTTTGCACGGGACAGTGGGATCCTCGTTTGGATCATAATCAAACAGAGCCCGTACAAAGAGCTTGAGAGAGATAATCATTAAATATTGTTAGCATTCAAACAGATTGATGACAAAGAAAAATACCCATATTTATTTGTTTATTTGTTTCTATATTTATTTGTATTTGTCTTTTTCTACAGCAACTTCATGAACCTCTATATCCTGGCAGCAGATGTCTTTGTCTGCTTCTCTTTCGCATGTACGTGTCATTTTTGAGAAATGACCACAATCACTGAAAATAATTTGTCATAATTCATTGCAAATGTTTGCTGCTCCGAGAGTTTCCAACTTGGACATCCTGTATGGTGTGGTGTGAGCAACAATTCTTTCTAAACAGAGAGATTGGTGGAATGTGACATTTTCCACATAAGGTGTTTAGATTTATGGTTAATGTTAAATTGAGTAGATACAGCTCAGCAGATGGGATGTCTATAAAATTATAAATCATGTGTTTTAATGATAAAAATTGTGATGAGGCCTTATCCTTGACTGTCTGATCTGAGTTTAGTTCTTGACAACCGGACTACTGCTGTGACAGCACTGTGGCAAAAACACAAAATATAACCAAACACACAAGACTCCACTGATTTCTCTCTTCTTACCAAAAGCAGGTGGGTAGAGTTCCTGCTGCAGCCAGCTTGAATTCTAACATATTTAAAAACCATATAGCAATAGATTACTGTAGGTTAATGTTTACTGTACCTTCTTCTTCTTTAACAACATTTCTTCCTTGGAGGAGGCCGGGATGATCGTAAATGTGATGTTACCCTGATAACGAGCCTGTGCAAGAACAGCAATATTAAGAAATAGTTTCATACTTTGGGAAGATCAACACCACTGTCACGTGTCAAGTGTCTCTGCCCAGTAGCTTAGAGCATAGAGGCCTGACATGGAGGAAACAGCTAGCCTGTGTGAATGAAAAAGGTTAAGCACATTTCAGGTTCACATATGTTCATAACATGTATTCAGGGGTGGGGCAAGGGGAGCACTGGCCCCAGCTGAATCTGATTGGCCCCCCGAAGTGCCCATGTCCTGTTAGTAGCCTCTAGTCACTTACTTACAATGCTAACAATAAATATGAGAAATTGTTAAGACATTTTATTTCTAAGCTTTTTGAAGAACACAATGAGCTTAAACAAGGAACAAATGTGTTCAATAATGTGTGGCTTTGCTCAAAGCTATAGAGCTAAAAGTAAACATGGAATTAATTAAATGTGCAACTAACTGGATCAAGAATTGTGATGGGTGTTGGACATTAAAACCCTCTGTGTAAACAGTGGTCCCTTTATAGCCGCTGATTTAGAAAGTCCTAGCTCTGCCTCTGCACATATTTGATACACTGTCCACTAGCTAGAGAAGAGGACTGGATAGTTCATAATTGTCACTGTCATTGAAGCCAATGAAATAAAACAGAGCAGCAATGAATTGATTCTACTGACAAGCACTGCCTGTGAAACCAACTCCTCATAGAGCTCTGTGTCACAGAACTCCATTGTTGTCAATGAGCCCCACTGTTGCACTGGGTAACTTGTCCCTGCATCATCATAAACATGGTCACAATACACTTTAATCTGAAGCAGTCTACACATTGTAAATAATAGCACGAATCATCTACACCAGGAAAAAGCCTTAAAGAACTTGCTGTTACTCCTATTTGAGAAAGATTTGCTTAAACTACAGCATCTTAAGAAATTGGAGATACTTTTTTAAAAGATGAAATATATTTCATTTAAGTTTTAAATCTTAATTTGAAACATAGAGGGTTGGAGCCACATACATGGTGTAGATGATTATTTTTATATGGTATTTGTCTTTTCATGAGATTTGATGACAATGACAAAAATAAAAAAAAATAACACCGGTGAAGCAAACAAACCAGCAGTAGAAACACTAACCATTAGAGGAAGGATTTCCTTTGGCTTCCTGTTCTCCAGTGAGACTCCATTCACCTCTTTCAGCTCATCGCCTTCATGGATCAGACCTTCAAAGTGTTGGAGACACAGATGGAAAATTGTACCACATGCTCTTCTCTCTAGGATGCATATGTCATATTATAATCTTACCACACCATATTCTGTATAAAGTTTCATCAGCTTACCACTTTTATCAGCTGCACCTCCTCTCATGATCCTCGCCACCACAATGGCCCCGGTCGCTTTATCCCTCTTAATCGTTGCCCCCTTGAGGATGGTGATGTGGGGGTGAAGGAATGACGGACAAACAGAAGAGTAAATGCACAGAGGCAAAGAGTTTAACTGATTCAGACAGTGAAAATAAAATGTTGATTGTTTTTACAGTCACTTCATTGCAAAATGAAGGTTGTTTGTATCAAGAAGGGGCCGTTTAGCCATCTGCCGTCATGTAACACACAACACGCTGGAAAAGATTATCCAAATCAGCATTATTTTCAACAGATGTTACTGATGTGCAGCAAATCGCAATGGAAAGAGCCTCTTATGTAGCTGACTACAATCAGCTCATAGTCGGGTGTAACCCTGTTGTCTGAAAAACAGGAACATGCTGAATCGATCAGAGACATGTCAGGAAAAGGTCAGACCCCTTCCACTCGAGTTTTAGGATCAATACAAAAATATGTTCCTTATTATTTGACATCATTAAGTTAATTATTCTCATATTTAACCCTTAACCCTATTTTTCCTTTAAAAACAAGATTGAACTCATCGACGCTGTGTTAATTTGGGGTTATTTGTTTGTCTTTTAGTTAGTGTGATCTAAAAAATCCTGGCCACACTTGTCTTTGATATTTGGTAAAAAGTGAAGCCACAGGCTAAGAAACCAAATGATTACTTTTGATGTAGATCCATGAAATCTGTAATGGAATTTTCACTTTGCTTGTGAGGTCATTTGTAAAAATGTCTGCTATTTTCTGATGAACTGGACCTACTTGCATGGAAAACAATCTGGCACAAGTACCACATAGCTGTCCCTCACTGTATGTATTGTTTTCCAGATACAAATTTTAATTTTTTTATTTATTTTTATTGTTCAATAACAAATTTAGAGGATTTTGCGGGCCTTGTCGGAGGTATGTGCTCTTTGTAGCTTCATCTGTTTTCGACCCAGTTTCACTTAATCCAGGAAATTTTCAGAAATAAGTGACAATGGTTTGGAAGAAGGTGGAATGAGGTAGATCATTCCGGGAATATCCAGAAACTGAGCTGTGATTAAAGACCTTGAAACAGGTTGATTTACATGAACGGAAATGATCCCAATCACTTAAAGGACTCCATTAGGAGGCATATTTGTGCCTACACACACACACATACACACTCACTCAACACACACACACACACACACACACACACACACACACACACACACACACAGAGAGAGAGAGAGAGAGAGAGAGAGAGACACAGCAGATATATGGCAACAAAGTTGTGGAAGAATTGACTCTGCAATTTCCAGGTTGAGGAAAGTGAGCAGCAGCCCAGAGGCAGAGGTGATCCAGGCGGCTGCAGGAACTCTTTCTTGTTTCCCATAATCCCGAGACCTTTCGTTCTGCTACACCTGGACATACGTGGCTTTAGCGCCTCGCTACTTAAGTTGACAACACGCAATAACTTCAGTCGCCAACAATTCAGCCTTGACTCTCGTGGATGTTTATGCCTTATGTCCTTCTATCCTGTATGTCTGTTATCATGGCTAGACAAATGCAATTGCTGTGAAACATGGTTATTGTCTTAAGTTAAATTCTTTTGGGTTTTTTGTGCATTTTGAGGCCACGTAGACCAAATTAGTAACAGGTTTACTTGTAGCCAAATACAGCTTTCCTCTCTAAGCCCCCATGCCCATGTGAACAGTGAAAAAGAAAGTGTTTAAAAGTTGTTTCATGTTTGTGATGAGGGCAAACTGCTATTTCTGGGTCATTATTTGTGATAACAGGAAGATTTAATAGATTAATACATTTTTAGTTAGCTTTAGTTGCTTCATAGAATTTAAGGGAACTATTGGGTATTGGCAGAGGTATGTGCTATATTGACTGGCCATTCTAGTTTACATAACAGTCTTGATTTTCTTTAATAAGAGGCTGTACTTCGCTAACACCAATCTGTTCAATTTCTACCTGAGAGTTAGCTGAGAAGATTGAGACCAGTGTCATGTTTATCCCAATATAAACATGCAACTAGAGCCATCGGGCAGTTTAGATTTGAATGAAGACTAGAAAAGGAGGGACTTACCTGCTTTCAAAGGTAAAAACACCTCCAAAGCTAATTTATGAATGTTGAATGAATGTTGAATGTTCAGTAGATCTCTGGATGTAGAAATGTTAGATCCAGATAACCATGCAGGCAAACAGGTAAAAGACTGGCATCAATCTTTTCATTAACTTTAGGCAAGAACGCGTAAATGGATTTCCTAAAATGTTGAACTAATTACGTAAACAAAACAAGAGATAGATTTTGATTTTACCGTCAACATTTAAACACAAAGACACATTTACTGACCAGCGGCTCTTTGGTTTTGACCAGACTGACAATTTTGACTGAATCCTCGTCCTCCTCCAGTACATCGTCAGGTACTGGTGGAAGAGACGGCTCAAAGTCTCTCTGAGCTACAGCGTCATGGACGAGCAGGAGACTCTGTGAGGGAAACAGAAATCCAGTGGATTCAGACTGTAACACTTTGAACTGTAGGTGCTGTAAGTGGATGTGATATGTGAGTGTATTCCCCCCAAAATGTGTATATTGTTCTGTGTTGACTCTAAAGCTACTGTTAAATTCAGTGTGAATAAATGCATGTGTAGTCGCTGCAAATATGTGTTCATTTAATATTATTCACTTTAAATGAAGAAATGCTGTCGAACCACTGTCACCACGGTTTGACCAGCACTCGTTTAGTTAGTTAGTTAGTTAGTTAGTTAGTTAGTTAGTTAGTTAGTCCACTTTGTCCCTTGAGCGGCATGAGGCATCAACGATCTGCCTCCACCGGGGCCTGCCCTTGACTACATGGGCCTCTCCCCATGTCAGATCCATCTCTTTCAGCCACATTTTGCCGCCATGTTGATTTGGGCCGACCTTGTTGATATATTTTCCTGAGGGATCCATTGTGGAAGGCATTGATCTTGTTCATGTCACATTTTACTGCGCGCCAGCATTCCGGGCCAAAAAGGAGAACAGACGTTGACATTGCTTTGCACAGGTTTGAGACAAAGTTAAATGTGGTTGTAAAGTAGAGAAAATGCATTTACTCAAACAAAAGTACAACCAGCCCGAGTTGACTTATTAAAGTCGACTTGGAGGTGAATGAGGGTGTGAAAACATTTAAACAAATTTGGCCGACTGCCTCCACTCGCTACACTGACTGAATCCAAACACAGCACTTTTGGTCGCAGTGTTGCCAGTGTCGACATGAGCCAAACTTGATTTACAGTAGTTTTGAGTAGACTGCCAGCCTGTGGGCCACCTGAGAGCAACCCCCCACATCACTCCCTCCGCCTGCAGTTGCACTGGCTCAACTCATTTTCCAAAGCAGGGCTGTGGATTATTCTATGAGTCATAATTAATTCCCAGACAATTCAGTTTATTTGAATGAGAATGCTGGCAGTGCGCAGCCCCTCTGGTTTGTTTGCAGGGTAAACATTCTGGGTAAACATGAATCTATTGCTGTGATTCTGCCCAGACTACAATTCCAAAACAAGGAGAATTAACTGTAATATAAAATAATAACAAGAGGGGGGAACATCTGCTCATTGACTTAATTTGAACAATCAGCCAATCCGTCTGTCAGTTAGTCTACTTGTTATCCCTGCATCCATCAACAGTTGCTCTGCTCAGAAGCTGCCAACACATTAGCAATGTGTCTCTGGCCACTTTCAGAGACAGGTCTTTCAAAAAAATAAACATTCATTTACACAACATTGTACACGGTGTCTCTCATAAGTATGTGCGAGCTCCCGCGTTGGGGCCAAGAACAAACAGGTCATTAAGTCTGTTTAAACAAACCTGTTAGTTCTCGTCTGACTTCAGCTCCTCATTAGGAATAGCCACAAATTCTGCAGCCCACTGGAAAACCATACGCTGCATGTGTATATGTATGTGTGTGGGTGTGTGTCTGAAATATGACTGTCAGCAGACCTGAAATAAGACAACATGCATTTGAGTAATCTGGGCCTCTAGATGAGCGAACTCTAGAAAACCTAATTAGAGAGCGGGATAGCTGCAAACACCAGAGTGGTTAATAGATGTCAGCACTTCACAGCGAACAGAATGATGAGGTGACATAAATTAAAATAAAATTTACAGTTGGATTAACGTGTCACTGACCCAAATAGGACTGGGGGAAGCAAAATGCTCAGAGTGTTTTGATGTATGAGGGAGCTCCATTGTTCAGTTGCCTGAGCAGCCTCAGAATAGATGCGATGAAGCATGTCTGCATGGAAATGAGGCTCTCAGACTTCAGCTCTAGTGTTATGTTAAGAAAAATGAATGAATGTGTAACTACGCTGCTCATAAGTTAATGATCCTTTCAGATCGGGGCACTGGAGTAGAATCAACATCTTTTTCGATTGGATTATGTACTTCATAAATGATCCATGTGAGTGACAATTACAGGATATGCTTCAATGATACAACTACAGTGTGTGTGTGTGTGTGTGTGTGTGTATGTTGCTTAGGCACTGAAGCTTAAACAATAACACATACTATTAATAGAGATGGACGATGGACTTCCTCTCACTATCCAGAAATGAAGCCAGAATATCCTGGATATGAACGCTGCCATGTGTTGATGGCAGAGTAACTGTCAGAGTAGTAATCAGAAGATGGAGCCGCAGTATCGAGGTCAATCATGACGCCTCACCCCATTTTTGTAGCATCTTTTACAGAAAACTGAACTTACTGGAAAAATAAACACTTAGACAGTCAGTTTGATAATAACTACCTGATATAAGAGAAACCATCTTTGAGAGAAGTATTATCTCGGCCAAGGAGGTTGTGTCTTCACCCCTGTCCTTTTTTAGTTAGTTAGTCCGTTGGCTAGCTAGTTAGTTAGCTAGTTAGATAGTTAGTCAGCAGGATTACACAAAAACAACTGAACCAATTTCCATGAATCAGGGGAGCGAATCCAGGAACCCTAACCCCTTAAGATAGGGCATTTTTTCAACATTATCATTGATTTCTCAGAATTCATCAATCTTGATGAATAAAAGAAATCCCGTTTAGGGAACTTATATTTATGAATGTGTGCAATTTGGTGCAGATCCAAATAAGAATCCAGATCGAGTCAATTTAAATGTAGTTTCACAAGGGGACTGTGAGGTATGAAATCTACTGAGTGCCATTTTAGCTTTGTGTTTTTGACTTTTTAGCTTGACCTATGTCCTACTTTGTGGAGCCATCTTTACATACAGTGGTTTTTAGAAATGATGTTATTTGACAGGACTTGGCTGAGGACGTTTAGGTCAACACACACGTGTGAAGAGCTACAGGTGCACATCTCCATGAAGAAAAAAACTCCTCACCTTAAAGTGCGGTTTGGAAAAGAGAGCGACCAGTTCTTTGACTTCATCTCTCCAGCCTTGGTATATGAGTTCCTCTACCAGCTGGAAGCAGAGGAAATGAGGAAAGGATAAATATATTTTACGATTGCACATTAACGTATATATCATGAGTGAGGTTTGGTACAGTCTACACTGTATTAGCCAGACAAGACAGACCAGCAAGCAGAGACAAAAATCATTAGTGAAATTCAGCTTCTATCAGATTCAGACTGCAGTGACACATCATCAATGCCGTCATTATTACCAGTGAACTGCTCCCTCATATGGACCCAATTACTCCCAACTTACTTATTACTTGATGTTAATTATTTGCCTGTTTCTCTGTTTTTGGTTTTTGTATCTTTCCGCCACTGTTGGAAAAAATCTTTTCTTTCTAAAAAAGTGCTCCTGAAAGTTTAAGGCTACACGACAGCTGCGGTGACAGCTAAAGCAGAGCAGCCTTGACCGTCAGCAGCAAGTGGAGAGGCAGCAAGTGACTGTGTGCAGTCGCCTGTCTTGTCAAGCATATTACTGTAATGACTTCTACTGCTTCAAGATGTTGTGGCGCACTCCAGAGACACAATGCATGAAGGTCATTAGTTTCCACTGTGAGCAAACAGAAGCCTCTCTGAGGGGAAACAGACCCATGGTTTGGCCCTTCCAGTAGGTCCTGATGATTTAAGCCAGGCAGAGAGTGGCTGTCGGACCGAATCTGAGGCAAAGGGAGTGAAGGGAAGGGGAGAGGAGAGGGGTAGATAGACGTATGGAAACATGGCAGGGATTACAGTTTGTATGCTATAAGAAGACGATAAAGGAAAGCAAATGAAGAAAAAGGAGAATTAATGCAGGAAAGGAGGATGGATGGAGGTGTGTGGTATGCTGATGGAGAGGGGGAGGAGGTGGAAGCATGGAGTAAGGGAAAAGTGTAAAAAGTTTGTTGTTTTGTACTTTGTCCATGAACAACAGAGGGAAAACTGAATGTGGGAGGTGATTAAAGCGGAAGAAAGGAGGAAGAGGAATGAGTGAAAATAAAGGAATGATTGGTTGCTGACGGGAATGAGGATGACTAGTGCATGAAATCAGAATCGCATCTGAGGGGAATAGAGACCTGTCGTGCTGTGTTTGAGCCACAGCTGTAGTGGGAGTACTCCCTGTCACTTCATCTTAAATCTGAAATTAATTGTATTCCTCCAGCCTGAAACATTAGACTACACACAGAATGGATTTAGCAGCCTCGTGCTCGCCACTGTCCACAGTGACCTAACTCCTGGCAAACACATAAAAAACAATATCTGCTCTTACACGTTGCCTCTCAGGAGATAACATCTGAGCTGACGGAGATTCGAGACAACATTTCATAATTCAGTACACATATGAGGGGAAAGCACGTTCCTGTTGTGCTTCTGTGCGACAGGAGAGTCAAACTGTCACCGTCTGCAACGTGTCTGTCTGCGAAAGATGTTTGCAGAGAGTCACTTACATCTGATGCCAGACGTGCTGCGTGCTCTTGGACGGGGACGGGGCTTCGCTTCTCAAAACGCTTCAGCCGCTCGTGGATCTGTCAGTTCAGTAAAGTATCATAATAAAGATTCTCCATTCTCCAAGGCCATTTACTGCAGGTTTTACTATTATCCACTCACTTATACAACTGCTAATATTACTAATATCACTACTACTACGGAGATTACTAAATGATATTAAGCAGGAGAAAAAGAAACAGGAAAAAATACCTAGTTGGATAAATCATTTTAGTTTATGATTATAACAGACAGTTACATTAAGGACCTGCTTTGTTACCAGGGCTAGAACACAACAAATATCAATTTAAGAATAAATGTCAATATTAATTGGAAAAAAACAGCTTGATTAAAATTGTATTTGTGTGACCTGTTTTCAAGTTCCTCTTGTTTTTCAATTGATTATTTTAATGTACTGATATTTTCTGTTTTTGCAGTTCAGATTTAGATAATACACACAAACTGCATCATAATCTCCTGAAATACAACTTACTAATGGACAGTATTACTCAGCAGTATATGTATACATTGCAGTATTATTCTGGTATTCACTAGCTGCAACATTTTAGTGTCTCATACATACTAATTCATTCTTTTAACACTTATAGGGTCTAATATACTATACTACACTACACTATTTTAAACTATACTATATTTTAGTATACTATACACTGCTGTATACAACACTATACTATATTACACTATACTATGCTACACTACACTGCACTATATTATACTACTATTCACTATATTATACTACATACAGTATACTATACCATATCAAACTACCATAATACGTGTGTACACATGCAATCAAATTATTACAATTTAATTACATGTAACAATTCAAATGCAGGACTTTGACGAAACAAAGTGGGATTTTAACATGTTGGAAAATAGAAGATGTAAATATACAATCACACATCATTGTAGCGTCTTCACCTTGAAGAGCAAGTGCAGCTTCTTCTCCATCAACATGCTGTGGAGGAACCTGTAGTCCTCCTCTCTGTCTGTGTGAGACTCTGTTCCAGACATCACTGATGATAGCAGCCTGCACACACCTGCAGGAGGAGGAGGACACATCCACATGTGGAAAACGCGCATATACATCAATGAGCAGTACACCTGCATCTCTATTTGATTTAAGGAGCGTGTTTTCAAGGTTAGGAGGTGAGGTCAAGAACTCAAAGAGAGAGGTCAGAGGTTAAATTGGGGGGGTGATGAAAACCTCCCACAGGGGAGCCTCGCTGTCTCATAAGATTGAAAGTTGTGGGGGTTTTACTTCCTTTTCCCCTTATGGAGACATTTGATCCTTAAGGACTCGATATGGAAGGTGAAACAAAACATGAAACTACTTTGCTTAAATGAATTATCTTTAGCCCTTTTAACTTGCAGTCCCTCTGACATACAGTACCTCTGTGTTCTGTTCGGCTCAGCATCTCCCTGACTCTGAAAGAGAAAAGACAGAAAGAATATCTTAATAGATTCATGATCAAAGAATCGTGATCTTAGATTCATGATCAAAGAATTCCCGCTTCATATTTCATTTGTTTCTATGAATCGTGAGGAGACTAGAGTGAAACATGGATGAAAAAGAAATTACATTTTTCTACTTAGTATGTAAAAAATTGTATGTGAGATATTACTGCCCCCTAATGCTCAAACTGAGACATTTCAACATCTCAGTACTTTACTGTTCTGCTATCAATATGGTCATGTTAATAAATTACTGAGTCAGTGAGTGATTGTTCACATACGTTCACATTATTTTTCTTCATGACATTAACAATGTGGTTGGTTGATCAGTATTACTTCACTGAAATTACATTAGACATAAGTTGAATACTTAACTTATACAGGATAAATACTGGATGGCCACTGCTCTGAATGAATTTGTTTTAACCACATACTCACACATTAAGATTCTGATCAGTATATGTAATGTAATCATGAAATGTAAATGCAAATGTTTAAACATGTTAAATTGTTCGTTGCACTTGTTAGATAATATTATCTCCATTTGCAGGTCTGCAGAACAACAACCACACTAATATTCGTTTTTTTTCCTGATTTACTGATTTATATAATGTTTCTGAAGCAGATGAAATAAGAATAAATGATTCATTACAATCTATAACATTTTGGAATAATTATGAACAAGCTTGGATTGAGACATGTTATATCCATTCCAACAAATTTTAAGCAGAACTTCAGAAAAGTTGAACTGCACTCACCAGCGACTGCCCCTTCCATCAGGCCCAGCTCAGGCGGACCAAGCAGCTTAATATCCAGAGAGTGAGAGCTGCATTTGAACATCCACTTGTGCAGAGAGGTTGTTTATAGTTCGAGCGGCCAGATTGTAACAGATTCAGTCGATA
The DNA here is from genome assembly GCA_026259375.1 of Verasper variegatus. NCBI lineage: Eukaryota > Metazoa > Chordata > Actinopteri > Pleuronectiformes > Pleuronectidae > Verasper > Verasper variegatus. The sequence goes on along the minus strand of CM048053.1, from coordinate 15,983,732 downwards.
TGTGCCAGGTCTGACCTAAATCAAGCCAGCAGGAGATCAATAGAGCAATCAGAGAACAGGGGGCACAACATTAAAATTGGCCCACAACCAGTGGTGGAAGAAGTATTCAGATCCTAAAGTAAAGGTATTATTTCTCCACTTTTAAAATACTCCACCAAGTACAATTCCTGTATTCAAAACCTTACTAAAGTAAGAGTATGTGAGTATTATCAGCAAAAAAAGTATTTAAAGTAAAATAACTCTCAGTGGAGTAGAATGTTTGTCCATCAGATATTTTGGGTGTGTGTTGTATTTTACAGGAGTAGATGTTTCTGTAGGTGTTTAAGTTTGAACAACTTTATATATTGTTGTAGTTTAATCTACAACAATGCATCATATTCTATATGATAATCACATGTCAGTGAGAACTATGTATCTCTAAAAAGTCTTAACTTTTCATGAGCTCAGGAAAACGGCCTGTTTTCAGCTCTGTGATGCTGCATTTTACAGTTGATTTAGAATTTTCTCAAGTTCATCTTTCAGTAGAATGACAAAGATTCAACATCAACACATCATGGAGACACATGGTTTACTGTGTTCTCTGAAAAGTAACTAAAGCTGTCAGACAAGTGAACTATTAAAAAAATCCCATGAGATGAAACTACATGATTTGATATTTATGTTTAGAGTCAAATCAAAGTCACTCCCAAGTTGTGTCCAGTGTTATTTTTCAATTCAGGAGAGCGAATATGATTTTAGAGATCTTTGTAAATTTGTGTTACAAAAAGCCAAAAAGGGATCAAAAGGAGATGTGTTTCAATTGTTGATTGTTTGATTGTGGAAAAATGCAAATGTAAAAATGTATCTATGAAGCTATTTTTTAGGGTTACAAGTGTGAATAATTAGTTTTGCTTTGTTCGTTTATATCTGGAGGATGAATTGTCTGGATAGAAATGTAGGACAGACATATATAAGCATCTTGTTTCTGCCTGTGCCTTTCAGTCGCCTAATACAGAGATGGCTGACAGTATGTATTCTATCTATAATGTTTTCACGACTGAATAAAAAGGTACGACATGACACAGAAGTACAATATTTCCTCCTAAGATGTAGCACAGTAGAAGTATAGACAGTTGAAATAAGTACATGCCAGAACTTATGCAAAGTACAAGTACCTCTAATGTGTATTTGAGTACAGTAACCCTAACCCTAACCCTCTTACCATCCACCACTGCCTACAACTGTTCACTTTGTCCATATGACCAGTCTTTGCAGATGATTATTCACAGTGATGTAATTAAAGACTCATTTCCCACCTTGCTGTGTGTTGATGGAGAACATGGACGTCAACGTAATAAGATCAAAATGTCAAGGGCAGCGAATCAACCTCAACAATCACAGGAGGTGAGACGTTGATGCAAATTCATTTTACACTCGAAATCCAATTACCCCTGTTCATTAGATTTTTTTTTTCTTTGAATCAGGGGCATGGCCTCATTCAGGGCGATCATTCAGGACCTCTGACCTCTGCGTGGTTAATAGAGAAGTGCCACTTAGAGAGCAACACATCAGATTATAATGTGCTGTGGATTAATTACAGAAATAAAGGTCATAGTCCTTGTTAACTGCACCACAGACCGAATCACACAAAGATCAGTTGGTGGAGGATACAAGTGGTGATGATGTTGATGTAGGAAGAAGAAACGAGCGGACAGACGGTGGGTGTGTCCCAGGAAAGGTCCAGCCAATGGGAGGACAGGTCGGGGGAGGAGCGACCAGCTTCCTTTTCAGCTGCGTCACGTTATCCAGAGACAGCTAGGCTAATACCGGAAATCAAGCTACTCACTTCAAAATAAAAGCCCCGGCAAAGAGCTAATGTCACATCCATGCTCCACCTTCTAGGCAACAAGGGTAGTTTGATTTACTTATACTTACAAAGGCAGATTGTGTTGTATGTGTAACATAAGAACAGTGAGATATATGTGTGTAATAACTGCTATATAAACCGTCTGTGGACCCACCTGACACATTTAATCAGTTATATATTTTGGCTGTAATCGTGATATATTTACCTTTTATTCTTCTTTGTGGTGCTTTTGTTTACTATTATACTATTAAAACTGACACATTTTTAGCAGTAACTGTGATACTTTTACCTGTTATTCTTCTTTGTGGTACTTTTCTTTACTATTATACTATTACAACTGACACATTTTAGTCGTAATCATGATTTATTTACCTGTTATTCTTCTCTTCTGTGTATTTATTTTCTATACTATTTTGAAAACTGAGACATTTTAGCTGTAATCATGATATACTTACTTTATATTTTTCTTTGTGTTGCTTTTCTTTACTAGTAAACGATAACAATTGATATTTTAACAGCAATCATGATAATTTTTCTTCTTTTTGGTGCTTGTCCTTACTATTAAACTATTTCACTGACACATTTTAGCAGTAATCTTGATACATTTGACTTTTATTCTTCCTTGTGGTGCGTTTCTAAATTGACCCCCTGCAGTACAGACTGACACTTGTATTTTGAAAGGTGAAAGCGGAAGTCGGTGCTCCTAGCTAAACATTAGCGAGCAGCTCGTCTCCTCCACTTCTTCCTGCCTCCGCCGCTTTCTGCTGAGCTACATCGGCTGAGCCAAGCATCGTTCCGCCGCAGCTTGATGCCAGGTGATGCACTGAGGGTGGCTGTTCACAGAGACCACCCGCTATGCACTGCTGGTGCCCGGTGCGCGGCTTCTAGGTTCCCTGTGCTGTGGCAGCAGAGGCCGGTTGCAGACACCAGGAAGCTGAAGAAGAGAGAAGTGAGCGGAGCGGACAGACAGACAGGAGGCCACGGTTTCCCCCTCACACACACACACACACATCACCACGGCCTTGATGGTGATGTATGCAAGGAAACCAGCAAGAGTCAGCGATGGGTAAATCACACACTCACCGGGACATTCTACCCAGATAACGCACGGTTTACTCCTTATTTTAATCCGCAGCTCGATTGCTAATGACTTATTGTAGCTGTTAGCTATTAGTGCTACAAGCTAACAGTTTTGCTGCAGTTAGCTCTGGGCTCCGGATATTTCCTGTAGCTAACGTCAACGTAACGCTAGCTAACTGACAGGCTAATGATAAACCTTCAGCTCATAGGAAAATTATGTCGGATGTATATGAAATATGAACACTTATGTTTTTATTAAAGTGACAACCAGAGCTAACAGCTGTTGCGAACATAGCAAATCCAGCGAATTTAGCTAGCGGTGGCTAATGGGCTAACTAACGTTTAATAGGCACCGGAAAATTCATAAATACTGATGTTTACACTAACGTTTGTTCTGTTTCTTCTCCACAGGTGCAACGACAGAAGGGATTCCCAATCCTATCAGGTACGACATGTTCAACATGAAAGCTGTTACCTGTCATTAATCGAGGTGTCTTAGTATTTTTCTTTTTGAATAATAAAGGTTAATCTTTATATTGTCACGTTGGAGCTGCAGCATAACCATCAAGTCATATAGTCACACAGTAACACAGTGATGTATAGTTAATTTACATGTTAAAAGTGTTTCAGCAGATGTGTGTATGTAATGCTGGGCTAAAATCCATTCATATCACATATTTCACACTGATGCTTTTAATTTACATGAAACAATATAGAGATTACAGTAACCAGGACAACCACGACTTAGGTGTAATGAAATATCTACTTTTCAGCTTATCATTTGACAAAATATCATTACTGCATTTACGTGTGCACCATCTTCACAGTTATGAGTCTTATCCCAGTTTTAATCCTAATCACGTTGTGGTGTTTTACTTGCAGCATTGAGAAATCTGGTTACTCATATCCCTGTGTACATGATACACACAAGTGTCCAGGTTACTTGTAACTATGTGCAGTTTCTGCAGGTGGTCAGAAACAAGTAAAAGATGTACACATGCACCAGCATCCCGGGTTGCTTACGAAGTACTGGAGCGAGTAAAATCGTGTTTCTCGGTATAAAGGATTATCCAGGATTTGGAGATCGGGATATGACATCTAAATGGTTAAAGACAAAAACTGATTAATAATGTGTATGATAATGTTGTCAACAAAAAGAAAACTGGCCTCACTGAAATGTAGACATTTTAAAATATATTATCAGATAAATCAACTACTAATGTGTCTCCTTTTGTAGCAAAATGTTATGACATAATCTAGTGAAATCAAAACATGTCTCCGAGGATGTTATAATCAGCCACTTCCACCCTATGATTGGTTGTTTTCACTGTTAGTCATGGCCTGCTAAATGCACAATATATTCAACATAATTTAATGATGGTATGTACTGCTCCATATGTGAATAAATGATAATAGTGTGTACATGAGCACATCCCCATCAAGTCGTATCTGCGTTCCTTTGTAGACCCATAAATCCCAACCAAAGAGCCAGTCCAGCAACCTACACCGTTACGACAAGGTGCGCGATGGCTCAGCGGATCCCACGCCCCCTTACAAGATGCTGCGACGCTCAGACGAAAGTCCTGTCAGCAGACAAGGAGACAGCACTGGGCATGGCAAGGCAAAAACCTCTCACACAGTTAGAGGAAAAAATGGTAAGCCAAGAGCACAAGGCAAAACAACAACAAAACTATATTGCCTTCACTGCTCAAATGTACATAATATAAACCTAAAACAATAAAAAGCAAAGAAATTGTTTATTATTTTTCATCTGCGGCCGAATCATTGAAGATTTATTCCTCCTGCTGAACACAATTTCTTTTTCAGTTACATGATAAATGACTTTGTTGCAGGGACCAGCAGCTCTCCTCAGGAGAACTCTCACAACAACAGCTCCCACCATGGCTCCGACTCGCATGCGACTCAGAGCAAGCCTGCAGACAGGGTAAGACGCTGTCCAGCGCTATTTGGTGATAAAACCTCAGCATGTCCTGTACAAATTACTGTCACACTGCTTTCGAAGATGGTATGCAGGGCTTTATGTGGAGGCATCTCTCTCTGTCTCTCTGCACATAGTTTGTTACCGAACTCAAATGCAGTGCATGGTTGAGATGTAACAGGCTCCCCCTAAAGAGAAAACGATCTGACCACACTTTAGACCTCCTTGTAAAAAAGATTCTCCATTTCTACACTTGAAGGAGAGACTCACGTTTCAGCAGATGTACTGAGCAAAAAGGCAAAATACTCAATGTGTAGAGTTGTCTGTTTTGACCCTTACTGACTGTTTTATCAGTAAAATATGTGTGGTTAACATGGTATAGTAAAAAGATGGTCAGCACATTGCAGAAAAGATTTATGTTTCATCTTTATTCAATTTCTATATATTAGTTTTTTTATGTTTGGTTTATTTATTGTTATTTATAATAAAGTTCATGCTTGAAAAGTAAAGTATCAAGACTCAGTCACATCCATTACATTTGATATCTTAGGAGTCATGGCTAACTTTTTAATAATATATTGGTATCTTAAATTATCTTACTCCCTAATCTTTATTGTAACACAATTCTCCAGAAAGATCTTGAGTGATTGTAGATGAAGAGGAACAGTATGAGTGGGGCTGTGTCCTTCCTGGAATTGTTGGATTGACCGCAGTTGACAGTATATACAGTACATGATCATTAATATTAAACATTCCAGCTCCCATCCAGACTGGAAACCCTCATCCATTATTGAGGTTGGAAAGAGGGGGACATGTTCCTCTTAAAGGAAAATGATCTATGTGTACTGTATCCGTATGAAGAGACGCATTCACATTCTCAAGTTGTGATATTTTTATATTCAAAAATCACAAAAGCATCCCTACAGGGAGATACCAGTCATTTTGGAATTTTCCATTCACTTTCTTCTATAGCCATATGAAAATATGTTTTGAAAAACGCTTGAGCTGTGTAATCCATCACAGTAAATGTAAAGGCTGCATTTAGTTCACGTTTTTCATTGGTACTCCTCCAGTTAACATCAAAACTTTCCCTAACCTTTCTAACCTCATGTGTTGTCTCTCTGCACCAGGACCCAGCAGATGACTGGACCGAACACATCAGCTCCTCTGGAAAGAAGTATTACTACAACTGTAGAACTGAGGTCTCCCAGTGGGAGAAGCCAAAGGACCTGTTGGAGAGGCAAGTCTGCTTAAACGAAATGACAACATATACCGTCTTATTACTGAAATAGTAATCACTGTGCAGTATCACACTGTGCACCAGTTTTAACATGATATCAAGCCCTCTTCCTGCACGTTTTCACTTTTGCATCGTGTTTAATCTGCTTCAGGGAACAACGACAGAAAGACCCAGTCAAGATGCCGGCGAACAGTTTCCCTCGGGACATGGACTACAGACAAGAGGCCTTGCAGGACAAAGCCACAACAAGTAAGAACGACTCCGATTGTTATGACGAATTTACATCAGTTGGATTTCAGACAGGCCATTTATTCGATCAGTGTAGATGTGAAGGAGAAAAACTAAGATGAGGGGTCTTACACAGAGGCGGTTGGTCCTATACGCTCACTATGTTAATAGTAGTAAGGGTAAAATACATTCAATGAATTTCAATATCCGAACATGAGGGTGACCTCATAGAAAGTCCTCATAGATGGTACATTAGGTCAGTTGATTTCAGTTTGATCAGTCGTTTGCTGTTAACTGAGGTATTGTTGTTTTGTACTGTTTTGGCTTTTATTAGCTTTATAACTGTGGCTGAACAGTTGTGTTGTGCATGGCCGTGTTGAGTAAACCAATGAACTAAACATAATTCTGAAACAAGACAATTATTGTCTTGTCTCTCAGTCAAGGTTTAGTTATAACTGTTGAGTAATGGAAAGCAATAAATCCAAATCTATAATAGATAAAATATTGAATTGTAAACGTTCATTAGCTGAGCATTTTGGACAATATGGATACACATCTGTAAACAACAACCATCAAGTGTTAAGGTGTTGTGCCAACAGATGATGAGCTCTGTTAGTTTCTTGCCTTGTTTCCACATGTATGTATTAAATAATTATTACACACACATACACAAGTAGTAAACCGCAACTCAGACGTCGCTGGTTTTGTGTTGGTTCTTTGTACAGCTCAAAATAAATCAGCCGCTCGGAAAAGGTGGCGCAGCTCCCACCTTTTCTGAAGACAAAAATAAGACAGTGTGTTCATGTCTTCTCTAACTTGCTTTACAAATTGTACATACAGAAAATGACTTGGCCGTGAAAAGATTCAGTCAGATCTTTTGTTTTGCTATTATCTCTAATGTCCTTTTTAAGTTTGTATGTAGCCTCTAACATTTGTTACCGTCTGATGAACACTGTTTGGGTAAACATCAGCGACACAGAGAATGATATTTGATCATACAATATAATATCTTCTGCTCTCTCCGTTTTCAGAGACCACATCAGGGGACCAGTCCACATCATCCAACTCCTCCCATTCCTCCTCTTCCTCTTCTTCTCAGAGCCTGAACTCTGCTCCTGGTGCTTTAGGTTCCACCCCCTCCACCATGTCCTCCTCCTCATCCTCCACCTCTTCCTCCTTGACGGGACAGTTGCTCCAGTGTGTCCAGTCCCCTTCACCGGCGCTGCTGCAGGACCCAGCTCTGCTACATCAGCTCCTCCCTGCTCTGCAGGCGACTCTGCAGATGAATAATGGCAGTATGGACATGGCTAAGCTCAATGAGGGTGAGGGCACAACAGGATGACACTTCTTCTTCTTCCACTCTTTCTTCTGTTTTACTTGGTGTCTTTTTGAACAATCACTATGGCCACCCTCATTTTCGTTTTACTGCCCTGAGCCCAAATACATGTCAAGCAGGCAAATGATGATAAAGAATAATCTGATCAATGTTTAAATGTCAGAAAAAATAAATTATAATAATATAAATTAAAATTGTGCCAAACAGCCTGATAGGAGAGATAATGCAAGGAATCTTGAATTGTGGTTATGGTGAGCTGGGATGACTCCATTGCCATGTTTTTCTGCTGGCCTGTAAAGCCTTGACATTGACCGAGGATGCGACTGACAATCGCTACAAATATTTAAATTTAAATTCTGCTTAAATGGTTTTATTCCATGTTTAACGTTTACAAGCGAAATGCTCCAAGAATGAGGACCGTACTGGAGGACTGAGTCGTGTCTCAGTGAAACTCTCGACAGGATTTGAGCAAAAGTCTGTTGTCTCAAAAAGTAGTTTTCCAAAAACAGGTGTTGAAAAACAGAGTTAATCTCAGAGCAGCAGAGAGAGTGTGTGTGTGTGTGTGTGTGTGTGTGTGTGTGTGTGTGTGTGTGTGTGTGTGTGTGTGTGTGTGTGTGTGTGTGTGTGTGTGTGTGTGTGTGTGTGTGTGTGTGTGTGTGTGTGTGTGTGTGTGTGTGTGTGTGTGTGTGTGAGCCTCACGTACATATGTGCTTGTTGGTAAAATAACATACATGACAGGATTCATCTTTCCCCTGATTGGCTTCTTATCTTAACTTTTTTCTCACTTAGTCGTGTGTGCTTGTGCAATCACCTGTTGTGTTTCCTTGCTCGCTCACCCGTGTGTTTGTGTGTGTGTGTGTTTCCTCTTTCCTCCCTCCAGTCTTGGCCGCTGCTGTCACCCAAGCTTCCTTGCGGTCTGTGCTTCATAAGCTCCTCACTGCTGGACCTGCTTTCAACGTCACTGCTCTGCTCTCAGCTGCTCAGCACTCCAACCAAGGTATGGCTCTTTCGCTGTCTCTCACCATCTGCTACACAAACTCATTTTCTATTTGTTTATCAAGGATCCTGCTGCTCTTCCCATCCCCAAGTGGTGTAACTGTCTAATACCCAATATGCTCCCAGTTGACTTTTCGTCATTTTAATTATGGCTTTTTTTGGTGCAAGTAAACAGTGTAGGCTGTGTGACATTGACCATATCTGTGTGGAAAAAGGGAGCCAGCTCAGCAGTTTCTCCTGCCAGATGATGTCTGCATGAACCCATGTGACATAACGACAAAAGATTCTCCGGCATGTGATCCCCGCAATGGAATTTATACGTTATGTCCTGCCTCTCTATTCTGTGCCACCCATCACCTGAACGCTCTTGAGAATTTTCCTATGTTGTGAACACCTCTGATTGGAGAATCGCCTGTTGCTTTCTTCATATGTGAAAGATGATGTCTGGAGAAAGTCCATACCAAGTTGTCTAGAGATTTTCCAGAGTTCATGTCTGAAAACGGCTATCATCTCATGAATTGCAGTGAGCATCCTAGAATGGAGGCCATTAGTGTGTGTTTGCTTGTGTGTAAGCTGATGATCCCCGGTTCCTTCTCATCAATACCATGTCTTATTTTCTATGTCTTCTGCAGCCCAGCACTCCAGTCAGTCACCTGTCTCTCTAACATCAGATGCGTCATCACCCCGGCCGTACGTGTCACCACGGAACGGCACGCCACAAAACAACCAGAAATCCCTTGGGGGCATGCATCCCGGGAACATCACTTCCTCGCAAACAAGGGTGAGAGCCACAACTGAAAGACCTAAAGAAAAGTGGGCTTTGAGAAGGGGGAGTTCTCTAACAGACACTTGCTGATGCCCTCTCTTGCCGTCCTTCCTTCTCTCTTCAGGGCAGTATGTCTTCGGGTAAGCAAGGATCTGTCTCCCTGTCTCAGAGCGTAGAGAAGCGTCCAGAAGACCCCAGAACTCTCCAGCAGAGAAGGTAAGTTCAAAATCACATCAACACACTTTCTTCTGTGATAGACTGCATGGATATGAATAACAAGTGAATGATGTCATTTTAAATAAGCAGATCCCTCAATGAGAAGTATGGTATCTTTTTTGACATACAATTGTAACTTATAGCAGAGTAGGAGTGATTCTGAGATGTTATTAAATGAGGACAAATGACTGTTATAGACTGAATAATCCACAGTATCCCTGACTGAATGCTCCAAAAGTAAGAACATAGCAGCTGGATTTTATTCACACCATCAACACAGTTAGTAATTTGTCTTGCTCCACCAGCCAGGAGATGCTGTGTGCGGGATCAAACGTATCCGGTGCTGCGTTGTCCCATGCGGGCTCCAGCAGCACCAGCCAATCCCAGTCTGACAACCCCAGCTCCTTCATTCCCTCACTGGCAGCTCATTTCGATGAGAACCTCATCAGACATATCCAAGGATGGCCTTCAGAGAACACGGAGAAACAGGTAGAGTTCAGTGCTTTGTTTGCTTTGCTTTGAATGCTGCTGTAGATTTTCCTGTGTCAGGAGCTCTGGGATTCCGATCACTGGTTTATAGCTGCAGCATTCAGCCAGAAGTGTCTTTTAAAGTTTCCTTTAGCACCACCTTTGTTTCTAGTTTTTAATGAGCGCTACATTGTCATGTTTTAGATAGCACAAACATAGAGTTTGACATTTATATCACAACAATATAATGACAAAGCCATCTCTGTGGAAACAATATATCCATAGTGGAACAAAATGAGTTGTGGTTCAAAGCTTCGTTTTCCAAGGTGAAGAATAAATCTTTGCTCGACTTTGAGTTTAAATCAGCATCTCAAAGTCAGTGTAGTAATGTATTAAGCTGGGATGTTTTCACAGATGAAAGTCTGGACCATGGCCCCAACCATGTTTTGTTTTCACATTGCAATTTAGGGAGCACACTTATGAATATAGTTTGACATATGTACATCATGTCATCACTTTTGGAGCTAGGTCTACATATTCCTTACATTGGTTGGTTTTTAGAAGCGTGTACGTCTGCCATTGGTGTTTTGTTAAATCAGCTATTGTATTTATTAACTTCTTTATCAAAGTTCATCGATAAAAGATAATTACCGGAATATCATTATGGTGTTACTACAAGCAAAGTAAGCAACAATCCTTCTGCTTCCTTCTTCTGTTGTTTAATGCTGTCTCAAAAATCCCTCCTCTTTCCGTCAGGCGGCTCGGTTGCATGAGGACATCCACAACATGGGCAGCTTGTACATGTCTGAGATCTGTACGGAGATGAAAAACCTGCGCTCCCTGGTCAGAGTGTGTGAAATCCAGGCCACACTGAGGGAACAGAGGTGAGGCTGATGTTAAATGATGCATGGACTTGTTCTTCAGTTGATAACAACACACACATTCATTGATACTTTTCTTTCCCCCCTCCCCGTCAACCAAAGAATCCTGTTTCTGAGGCAGCAGAGCAAAGAGCTGGACAAGCTGAAGAACCAGAACTCCTACATGGTGTAGGAGAAGAAAGGACTTGGACGGACGGATTCAAATATTGATAAAAAAGAGGAGTAGACATGGACAGCAAGCTGCTGCAGCCTGTTTATTCTTCCCTGTAAAAGCAGCGGCAGACTTGGTGAAGCTTCACCATCCTGAACGTCATCTTTTCTTTTCATTCTTTTTTATTTTATTTTTTATTTTCCTATGTCCACCTCATGAATTGCTCTTGCTGAAAGGTGAAACTGACAGTTCACTGAGTTGGACACTTTCACCAAGTGGACATAGAGGACCTGAGGCTCTTTTCAAACAGCACCTTTTCGGACTGTGAACGTTGGCTTGTGTGTATTGTATTGGGTTACCTTGTTTTTCTGGTGTGTTTTTTGATGTGTAGTAGTCAGGAAGAGAGTTGCTCTTGGAAAACTGAACTAAAATAAATCATCTCATAATAATAATTGGTGTAACACAATTCTCAGGGGGGGGAGAACAAACGCATTCACTCCCCAAATGTATGAAATGGACTTAGTCATGGATTAAAATGTACGGATTCAATAGCAGTGATGTTACTAATGTTCTTTATTTTTATTCCACCGTAATCGTCGGTGGTTTTACCATCTTTTCTTCAAGCTGGTTTGTCTTACATGTCGTGACATGAGATCAGCGAAGACCCCTGACCAGATCTTGCTTTCAGGAATCTGCACTCCGGTGCTACAAATTCACGGAGAGGCTATGGTTAGTTATATCAAACACATCCAGATGTTTCTAAGCCATTTTTGAAGAAGCCTACATTATTGGACCTAGGTTGGCTGCTAGTACATGAGCTTGTATTCATTTGAAGACTTGCTGGCCATTTTCTTATCCCTTCTTTTTTGTCTCTTTTGTATAATGGTCAGCATTTTGTTTCTCCCCCAAGTCTGATTTGGGGGAAATATTTCATTCCTTTAGTGCAGCTTAGCAAAGATTGTGTAAAACAATAGAGAAGTGACTGAATTTACATGATGTAAAACTAAATTATTGTTGCACAGGATTGATTACGTCCTTGTAGTCATAACGACAAAGATGTTTCATTTTTTTCCACAAGGAATCTCACGTTTCGCCTCTCGCTTTATGTTCAGCTGTCGTGGCTGCTGCCCCTTTTTGTCAACTGACTCTTCAACCTGGCTACTTTTTTTTAAAGGGTTTATTCATTCATGATGAGAGGGTTTCCTTTTTATATGAAGACATCACATTAAACTGCAGTCGTACACTTGAACACCCGTAAAGCAGATTCCTATTGTCTCTTGGCTATTGTTTTTCATTGTCCTTAAAAAATAGTTTCCACCAGATCTGATGTGCACACTTTTTGGGGAGGGCGTGGGGATGGGGGCTTTGTATTCCATAAAATATGAGAATAAAATATTATACCACATATTCTGCTTTACTTTTATTTACTGTAGGATGTGTGTGTGTGTGTGTGTGTGTGTGTGTGTGTGTGTGTGTGTGTGTGTGTGTGTGTGTGTGTGTGTGTGTGTGTGTGTGTGTGTGTGTGTGTGTGTGTGTGTGTGTGTGTGTGTGTGTGTGTGTGTGTGTGTGTGAGAGAGCTGACTGAATATTATGTTGAATTATGCATTTTAAAAATGTCTTAACTGCAATTATGCATCCACAAACGTGAGAATGGAGAGAAATGCAATTTAATCATAACATACCTGAGAGAGTACAGCACCTTCTCTGGCCACAAGATGGTGACACTGAGCTATGTTCCCCTGAATCTGCTCCTGCTCGTGTGTTTATTGTCCTCTTGCGTCCATCAGATTAAAAACCTATTACTTCACATGTAAGAAATGTGGCCTGAACATGAGCAGCCTACTGGATCAAATCAGGTTGACCTGTGTAATGATCCTGGATCAGCCCCTGATACACACTGGGCTGCACAGATGACTGCTGATAATTACACAGAGCTGCTGACTGACGGGGAAAATGGCGAGTTCAAAATGTTAAAGTACTCTACCAGTGTTGTGTATGTTGGATGACATTGAACTTGGCCTTTTATTGGGAACACCTCAGCAGCTTCCCCCTCCCCTCCCTGTGGCTAAACTCAGACTATGTTGCAGAAGAGATATACGTCACCATTCTGGATAAAATACCAGTCTTATTTTTTAACCAATGGCTATGTCAAAATATCCTCATTAAACACCAGAAAGTAAGACAAAACCTGAAGTACTAACTCTGGTAGGAATCCTGCTGCAGCCCAACAGATGCTGAGAAACATGGTGACATTTTGTGGCAAAATCAGTTCTTTGCAATTGCATTAAAGTGTTGTGGGTTTGAATTAGAATTTTGAAACGAAGACAGGTATGTAGAGATAGATGACACTGTTTCTAATTCCTCCAGTGATCCAGAAATGAAGACAAAATGTCCAAAGAACGGAGCCGTCTTGATCGTTTGGAGTCAGAGTCTGTGGATTTGCAATCGAGGGAAGGAGACACGGTATCAAGGCTCCGCCGCTACATCGTGATGTTTCATCCTGTTTTTATAGCATCAAATAACTAATTAGATCTAAACTTACCAAAAAATGAGCACTTGGACAAGATGGAGATGCTTTGGCTTCACTTTCATGTCATGTCGTCCATCTTCATATACAGTCTAAAGTAAAAAAAAATGTTTATAAATTGTTTGCTTCAAATTGAATATGTTTTGGTTCAGTAGCACCACTGATCGTTATTAATCTGAAACATAAAAACATGAGAGAGGAGTTTGGTAACTGACAATAAGCAAACTCTTTATTGTACAGAGTGATGCAAAATATCAAGACCATAATGACATGTTAGTCTGGTGCGTAAAGGAAGAAGTGCAGGAAGCTAAGTGACAAGTTTTTCCAGCTAGTTAGCATGTTGGTGGTTTGCTTGTCTGCTTCAGTAGTTCTTCAGTTACCCTGTGGGTCCATTACTTCACCACATGTTCTGAATGGTCTGTGTACCAGGTATTAATGGTGAAAAAAGCATTTTCATTTAATTTTTATTGGTGTCACACCAATTCACCTGATACATTATCTCCAGGCACTTTACAGAGTAAGCTCGAGTTCCCACAATGAACAAACACTTGGAAATAATGAGAAGAAAAACTGCCTCATAGGCATTCACACAATCTACACAAGCCAACACCGGCTGATATGTCATGACTTATTCACCAGTCCTGCTTTAATAGTTATCAACTAAATAATCTGTGTTTTTATCTGTAAGTCGTATAGACACTGATGTCCTGCACTAACCGAATGAAAATAAATCAAAGGGTATCCCTCTAACCTGCATCTAAATGTATCTATTTATTCACTTTTATTTGTCCAGGTTCTGCCTCTGAGATTTCTGCGCTGGCTTTGAAGTATTTTGTGATAAGTAACATCAACATTGGTTCTGGAAAGAGATGCTGCTCCTGATTTCTTAAGAAGTTCCATTCACCTCACATTACATCATTTTAAATCAGAAATCTCAGACAGGGATGTGTCAATCTGCATGGCTCCTCACCACTACTGAGAAATACAATTGTTCAAATCATTATTAATTGAATTATAATTTCAGTACTGTGCACAAACGTAGCATGTGTTATTCCCTCTTTGGACATAGGCTTATTTGCTGACATGTTTGATATTTTCCATTTCAAATCATTGCAAGAAGGAGCATCAGCAAAGAAGTAACTTTCTTATTTCTTACTAAGTACATCTCACCACATAGACCTGTCTGTACTTTTGCACTGGCCAGCAGTCGCCCCTTTGAGATGTGAAATCATTAAATCTTTTTTTCCTGCACTCCTGGACTGTTTAATGCGTATCACAACATTTCACTCTGGAGCCCGCCCCTGAGACCAGTTTTTTTGTGCAGACATTTCCGAATGTGTCTGGTAGAGCTGCTTCATTTGTCCTCATGTACTGTACAGTATTGTCAGAGGGCACGGGGCCTGCTATAGATTGCAGTGTGCCCCTCTCATTACAAACCAATTTAGAACAGTCTCCACTTCCTATTACACAGCTGCGGCTCTGGCAAAGCAGTAAATACAAATGTAAATCCTCTTCATTTTATGACTTATGACTCCGACTGGACCCATTAGTTCTAAGATTGGTCTGAGCTTAGATAATAACCACTTTAATTATTTCATTTATCTTTATCTGACAAGCAAACAACATTGTTACGTGCCGAACATTTGTAAAAATGTAAAAAAACATTTTACATCTATAGTCATAGACGTCTTTTTGACTGTCCAAATTTTCATTGTAGATTAGAGGCATTTGTAGAGACGGACATATACAGTACACACTAGCTGCCACTTGGTCCTTCAGGCCCAAGCTAACAACAGTCTGTCCATCCATCCATCCCTCCATCATCTGTACCGCTTATCCATGGAGGGTGGCTGGGGGAGCCTGGAGCCGATCCCAGCTAACATTGGGTGAGAGGTGGAGCACACCCTGGACAGGTCGCCACGCTAACAACAGTACGGGATGTCATTTAATGCCGTCTACATCTTCTAGTGCACATCTCTGAGTAGGTCTCTTCGGACTTTATTGGTGCCTGTAAACTTTATTCACACTGGCCCTGTCTCTTCTTCTACTGTTTAGCTTTACAAATATGTGCTCATGTTTGATTTTCTGCCTAACAATTGTACATTTGCACAATATTTGGTGGCCATGCTCTGTGAAAGCTGCTAAACTAAAATAACCTTCATACTGACTGAGCCATCATTACTCTTTGCAAGTTGCATTGTTACATCTGAAAAGAGAGGTCTATTTTACATTTGCCACTTTACATTTCCATTTCCATTTCTACCATCTCTCTTTGGATTCCCCTCTAAACATGGTAAACCCGGCGACCCACTTGTCCATCTGGTACACTGCCTCCTGCCTTGAAAAGTCCTTATTTTGTGAAAGCATAAGTTCACAATCTTTCACATCTTTTTAAAACAAAAGTCACACACCACTATGTACACCCAACTGCCTTTTGCTTGCTGTAATTATTGAAACCGACGGTCTATTAGTAGTTCCTTTTCTAAATAAAGCAATGTCAGTGTCGAGTGATGGGGCCAAACTCCACAGCCCTTGTTCTGTTCAAAGATGTTTTCCAGCCGAGGCTTCAGCAGTCTGACGTGGACAAATAATGGTGTATCTTCAGAAGACATATAAGACATATAAAACCAGACACAATCTAACTCCTCACATTCAGTGATACATAATGCATTTTTAATATCTGCAGATAATTCAACTGGTGAACCATCATGATTGACAGCTGAGAAATGTGACTCGCGATTGGTCGACCAAGGCTACCGACAGGACCTCGTTACCACGGCTACCTCCCCTGATCACTACTGCACAGACTCTGGCTCTAATGTGCAAGATGGAAAGTCTAGCAGTAATGTAAAGCTCTGACAGAAGTCCGCTGGACGAGCTATTCCCCCTTTTGCCCTTGAGGCAGCTCCAGAAACACGGCACTTTATATCATTCCTTAATCCCTGATAGGCTTGATCACTGTCACCTTATATACGAACCACTATTATCTCTCCACCCGGTGATTGATAGATCCCACAGCTGCTGCCTTCGATCCCTCGGCGTCATACGTGTGAGGGCTAAAGGTCATCTTCATCTGCTCTCTCCTCCTCTGCGCTCAGCTCGTTCTCTTGTGGGGACATTTTGTATCGTCTCCTCTCACGCTGAGCCTCATCAGTCAGGGTGCGTGTGCGACACCGGGCTGTCTACGGCCCCTTTAGCCAGCAGTGTCCTTGGGGGACATGGGTAACTGTGCTGATTACCTGTCATACTATATTTATTGCTGTCACACGGTTTATTTATGGCTCCTCCTCCCATTCAGGTGAGCCAGCTGTGGGTTCAGCCATTAGCCCGGTTTCTCCTCCCCTCTGCTCCTCAATTAGCCCCGCTCCCTCTCCACCCCACCTTTGCTCTTTGCTTCCTTCTCTCATTACCCCCTGTCTTTTCTCCTCATCTCACCCCTTTTATCCCTCCTTTTCCTCCATTGCCCACTCCTTTCCCTCTGTCCTTGTCATCCGCCTCACCCGTCCATTGACCATTTTAACCCCACGACATCACTGGCTCCCTACTACTCCTCTCCCATCATCACAGCCAGAGGGGAGACATTAAAGTGACCGATCTCCCCTCAAACTGAAGTTAACATGCGGGCGAGCGGGGGGGGTGGGGGTAACTTAGGTTGACTTTGTAAAACTTTTGATGAATAACAAAGCTGATGGCCGGTGCCTTTTAAAATTCACATCATTAGACTGTCATTGCCACGTGGTGTGAGGCAGCGGCCTGTGATCATCGTTTCTACGTTTGATTTGGTAACACTCGTTGGATTGATGGCTGCAGCGTTGTTACACTAGTGTATGTTGATGAGCTGTTAATCATTTCATTTGAATACCTTAGCTGTGATATATAACAAAGACACTGACAGCAAAACTCCATGAAAGTGTTTCTGTGTTATCATAGTCCCATGTTCGGTTGTCTTTATTAACAACAGTGGGAACAGTGCCATCTTTGAAAGCTTTCTGTTCTAACCTGCTTCCTTCATGAGCAAAACATACACAACAAGTTAGGTGATTTCCCAAAAATCAAGTATATCCTTGGCCAAGGAGGAAATAATAGATTTTTTTGTTTGTAAGCAAGAAGACACATAAACTACTGGACTGATTAACATGAAATTTGGTGGATGGATGTGAAATGGGTCAGTAAGAACATATTCCATTTTTGATTTTATTTTTCTTCAACATTGGGGTTTTCAACATTCATCTCGATAAAAAGAAAAAATCTGCCATGTTTAAGGGACTGATATTTATGAAAGTGTTCAATTTGGTACAGATCCAAATATAAAATTGAATCTAGAAAATTAGGTGGTTTCATCAGGGGACTGAGGTAAACACTTAGTTGAGTGATACTCTCTTTCCTTATTTAATCAGGAATATTTTTCCCTTCGAGAGTAGTACTCAAGATTTTACAGTTATGATAAATTGCATGAACACATGAAAACATCAAGAAATGGGCTCATGTTTCTTTCAGTGTCTTCAGTAAAGCTCAGTGAGCTCAGATCACTGCATGAGGGACGTTTATCATTTACCAACGACAACATATAAACTATTCATATCACAAACATCCTCTCTATAGCAGTGGAGCACCTCACAATTTCAATGGATGCACTCATAGTTGGAATTGTCTCCCTGCGAGCGCCTGTATGCATCTTTTATTTGTTTTTGTTTATTTTCCCAGACTAATCTCTGTTTTGCAGCCCGGGGACTTCTGAAATGTGTCTTTTACAAACACTGATGGCTCTTCTTTCAAATTACTCGCTATGCAGAACGTACAAAATCATCCAGTTACTTTTGAGAATGGATGGTTTTTGCCCCCAAACCACGAAGAAGGTGCATATCCTTGTATAATAGTCTGCTTGGGAATCACAGAGGAAAGCGTTGTCGAGCAATTCCGAACAGATTTCTTCACCTGTCAGTCAGACAAATGTTTCCTGATATAAACCTGCGTATTTATACATTTATCTCAGCGCTGATTGTGTGCAAGATAGAGTACGCAGCATGAAAAAAAATATAAATACACATACCCACATAAAGGCTACAGCTGCACACAGTATATCAGTTTTTTTGTTAGTCTCAGTGTTAGACTGTAATGATACAGACTCACCACAGGGGGGTGCTGTTAGTCAGTGGAGGAACCTAATCATGAAGTTTCATCCAAAAGAAGCTCATTATTGGCTGCTTTCATCTGGGTGTGAATCTGACACAGATCCATGAGCAAATGACTGTCTGGCCCGCATCCAGAGAGGAAATTAGTGCTCGTATTTGGCCTGAGGGAGGATTATGAATCCAAGTGAGGGTTCCTCAATAAGAGATACAAAATACATTTAAAGTGATCAAAGCTTGCTTTTATTAGAATGTTTCATAATCCCTGGTTTATTGCAAATGATCTAGAAGATGATTGTTGCAGTTCAAAGGAGTACGATTTTTATGAAATCAGACAAATCTGAAGAGTGACGTTTAAAAAGTCTGGTACATTTAATGATGTAATCATTTGATCCAGTGTAGCTTCTGTTAACTTGACAGGCCTGCAGCACATGGTGCTTATTGCATGGTGACCAGCTCTTTGCTACACACATGCACACATGTACACACACACACACACACACACACACACACACACACAAGTAGGCCAACCCCTTAAATAAAATTGGCCAATAACATTGTCTCTGACTCTAATGATGTAAATAGGAATTAATACCAACTGAAGATACAGGAGTCTACAATTTAATGGGGTTATATAGAAACAAGAGTAATTACTAAAATTGAATATGGAACTTAATCCCGTATTGTAGCAACTGGGGAGCTTAATGCTGTGTCTTCAGGATAGTTTTATGTTTACTGATAGTGTAGCTACAGAGACTGTTGGTTGTGCTGTGTTTGATAGGCTACAGTCACTGTGCATGTGGATTATCTCAGTGTAGATATTGAATTAACAATCCTGCTGGTTGTGAGCTAGAATGAAGTACTTTACCTTGAGTCAGCCACATGGACTTGTCACTGAAAAGGGCCAGCAGATTGGGGTTACGTTCTTTGGAGACTCTTAATTGAACAACGGATACATGATATGTGTGTTTATACTTTTATGCTGAATATATACATATCGTGTTGTTAAGTATGAGCCAGTAAGATCGTCCTCCATGTGTATTCACAGGTCAGTTTCTACCTGAGGACTGGGGTCTCACCTCTGTCATGAAGGGAGGCCTTGAACACTTCAGTGCAGCTCACTCGGTTTGATTAATTGTAGGTGAGGTTTGTGGCATTTCCCTAACCTTTCAAAGGAGTGTTATAATAAGGTCATGAGTATTATGTTTTTAAATATTGTTCAAAACAGCACTTCCTCTTGCTCCTCGTGGACCGGCTTCTTCGCCGGGTGCCTGACCTGTGTGCTCTTACAGTAGCTACTCCATTTCTCCTCTCCCCCTGTGGTAATGTCATTGTAATTCCTACTCTAGTTCCCTCAGATCTGGGATGGAAACATTAGATGTAGTGTAAGACCTCTTTTCAATAACAACTGTCCCATTCAATACCCAGTGAGGACCGATAAGCTCATTACTCCCCAGAGCCGGAGAACGAATTCAAGTCATTCTGAAAAGCTCTGCGCTGACAGTATTCAGCAGAGGTATGCTAATGGAACTGAAAATGGCACGACACTGTACACCATAGCTGAACTTTAAATGTTAATGCTCAATAACGCTAAATAGCTGAGAAATCCTCGCACAGCTTGGAGGACCATTAGACCGCACCAATTTGGTCTTTTAAGAACAATGGCCAATTAGCTGGCAGATAATTGCAGGGCAAAACTGTTATTGTTGCAAATAGTTACAGGATGTTCGTACAGCTCATGGGCTCAGAGATGCTCAGTGTTACTGGGGAAGGTTTTACTAGAAAAGGGAGCACTGTGGCCACAGGCAGCCGTCACAGGATCACGGCAATCGCTAAAACATAGTGTAACAGCTGAGGTATATGTAAATGTATAAAAGTATAGCAGAGCCAGAAAGTCACAATACTGACTCAGCTTTGAAAGTTTTAATAATATCCAGCTGAAGTTAAGCTACCAGTCATACCCAATGATGTGTTTTAAAAACCTCATATTGTATTCAAAGTATGGCTCCCAGTCACTTGAATTAATCAAAATCAATCAAATCAGATGTTATGTTAGAATTAATGCAACAACAGAGCAATAAAGTAAATAGGATTTATATAATAAAATAAAAATAGAAAACAATTACATGTAAAATGAGATTCATTGTGCTGTACCATGCTACATAGGAAAAACGTAATATCAAATATAATTATAAGATTTTATCAATCATCATAGACCCATGAACTGTGCAGTGTGCCGTCCAATCAGCAGATTCCCTCCCACTGTCCGCTGGTTTGATTTCTAACAGTATACGATGATTGAAGTACAACATCCAGCCTTAAATGTGTGGTTTGTTTCAGCTGCAGCAGAGATTTTACAACTGAAATTCTTCACTTTAAAACTTTATTTCAAGGTCTAATCAATAAAAGGCTTGTTTTTAGCCTCAGAAAAATCTGCCAATGTGACCATACTTCATGGCAACTGAGCAGCTGTGCTTTGCCTTTCTTCCTGTTCTGCTTCCCCATTATTTTGTTATTAGGATTTCCTCTGATCAAACGGCTGATTGCATCCTTCTACTTTGTCTTTCCGCCACTCCTTGTTTGTCCATCCATCCATCGTCCAAAGTCCACCGACAGCTCAACCTTTGGAAGGTCTTGGGGGAGTTGGAGCCAGCATATCACAGGGCCAATATACAGAGACACACAACCATTCAGTCTCCCATTCACAACTACAGTCAATAAAGAGTCTCTAGGATTCACCGCGAGCGAGTGGTGGGGTTGTTCTAACACACAACAGATGCAAAAAGGAAATAAACAAAAAGAAAATAAACATGTCAGGATGAAAAATCGGTGCCACAGGAAGAAGACACCAACGAAGAAGTCAAGACAGTTTGTGGTCATAAGAGCCAACGCTGTTGTTGTCAATGTGTTAATAAACAAAATCACGTGATCTCCGCAGAGGAAAATAATATGCTGC
The DNA here is from genome assembly GCA_026259375.1 of Verasper variegatus. Classification (NCBI taxonomy): domain Eukaryota; kingdom Metazoa; phylum Chordata; class Actinopteri; order Pleuronectiformes; family Pleuronectidae; genus Verasper; species Verasper variegatus. The sequence continues at coordinate 15,961,973 of CM048053.1, read as the reverse complement.
ATTCTGCCTCTTCCTGCTGCACCAGCCCTCACCTGAATGCTGCTGAGAATTTGATGCTGTTGTAACGTGTCCAAGCAGAGAACCCCCTCCTGCGTTGTGCATGTGGAATAGGTGGAGACCCAATTCTCCATAGATCCTTCACAGGACATTTAATCAGCCTAAGCCTAATCTGCATGTCTTTGGACTGTGAGAAGAAGCCCCCTTGTGTCTAAAACTATATTTCATGATCAAAGCAAAAAACTGTTAAGGGAGAATGTGTCTTTAAAAAGTAATGGCAGTTGGCGTGGGTCACCGAGTCAGGAGACAGAGCGGGCTGCATTGATGATACACTGCACTCCACCGTGAGACTCGCTGGCCTCTTGTCTCTTTAGATTAGAACCAGCGTGCTCGTTCACACCAAGGCCATGGGTGGAAGAAATGAGAAAGGAGCTAATAGCATGTGTGTGTGTGTGGTCCAGGTATTACTCATGTTGTGGTGACCTAAATCTGTTTACACCGTTACATTAAAGGGACAAAAAAGCAAGTTCCCATTATGGAAATCATTACATTTTAAGGTATAGACACACACATTTGAATGGTTCATGTTAGGTTATGATTAAGATTAAGTTAACATTAGGGTTAGAGTTAGGCACATAGTAACTATTGTTAGGGTTTAAATAAGTGTAAGGGGAATTTATGTAAGCCAATGTAATGTCCTATAAAGTAATGGAGACACAACTGTGTGTGTGTGTGTGTGTAGTTGTACTTTGTACTTTTTAAAGACCATTTTGAGTATAGGCCATACAGAGTGAGGACATTTTTGCAAAGTGAGAACATTTTGTCCGGTCCTCACGTTTTCAAAGGCTCGTTCGAGGGTTAAGACTTGGTGTTAGGGTTAGAATGAGGTTAAGGTTAGTCATTTAGTTGTGATAGTGAAGGTAGGGTAAGGGGCTAGGGAATGTATTGTCAAGAGTGTCCTCACTAAGAAAGAAGTGCAAGAATGCGTGTGTCTGTGTGTGTGTGGTGCGCTTGCTTTTTGGTCATTTGACAGAACAATAAATGCTGACTCATTGTGATGTGTCTCATTCAGAGTGGGATGGATTAGTATGCAGCCCTGATGCCACATTACAGGCCTGCACAACAATAGACAGATGAATCCAGTTTGATTGAAACACTTAATTGGAACAACAAAACCCTTTTTACTGCGTGGAGCTACTTCTGGGACAGTCCCTGACCTTTGACCCCACTGACATCAGCATGGCTGGACAAAATGAAGCTCCGTGAATGAGAGGGAAGCGTCAAGCTTTGTTTGTTTTACAGCGTCTATTGTTACAGTCTGTGTGACTGGCAGCACTGAGGAGAGATTGTCACATAAACTACTGGTCGGACATGTACAGAATACAAGAACCATACTGTCTCTGCTTTCCTTCTCTCTCTATCCTTTATATTTTCTACACAAAAACACTTGCACTCATCCACATGCACACACACACACACACTGCACCTTTCCTGCTGTTTTCTATTTACAATGAGGCTGAGTCTGAAAGCTATGCAAAGACATGTGAACACACTGACGTACTTGAAACGTGAGTCAAAATATTATCTTTACATTACATTACATTTCATTTAGCCGAACTAGTCACTTTCATCCAACGTGACTTAAAATAAGTGCATTCAACTATGAGGGTACGATCCGCTCGCATCACGGTACGCAAGAACTAGTGTTTTGAAACGGATGCGGGCAGCCACTTGTAACCAGTGAAGGGAGCTGAGTAGTGTGAGTGAATTTAGGTTAAAGACCAGTCGAGCTGCAGCATTCTGGATGAGCTGCAGAGGTCGGATGGCACTAGCAGGTAGACCTGCCAGGATGGAGTTACAATAGTCTAGGCGTGAGATGACCAGGGCCTGGAGCAGAACATGGAAAGAACTTGATTGGGAGACAGGGGGGTGAAAGAGGAAAGCGAAGGGGATGAAGATGAAGTTGTATTTGAAAATGAGGAGCGTATGTCATCTATCTTTTTTGTAAGTAGTTGACAAAGTGGATTGGTAGAAGGGTGGAAGGAGGAGGGGGACTGGGGGGGAGATAAAGACTAAAGAACAAACCTTGAACCTGAGGTAAATAAAACGGTGTTCTTATATATCAGGATTAATTCAGGATGATACAGTTATTATCAAATGAAGTTTGCAATAAGTACGATGGCTGAACTAAATTAAGTATTGATCCCACCTCAGCGCAGAGCCCTGCAGAACAAATGTGCACATGTGAACAGAGGTGAGGAGGAAGAGGAAGGAGGGAGGGGTGCTGATCTTTTCCCCATTTTCCCTTGTTGAGCACATCCCTCTCTGCCGTGCACTACATCACCTCCCTGCATGATGTGGAGGCCGGTTGTCTGTAAACAGCTGAATAGGAATTTCCTTTTTCTGTGTAATTTCACCCCATAACCCATTTTGATGAGGGGATCGAATCATCAATGTCCCTGTCTCTTGAAAAGCCATGGGGGGGGGGGATTTAATGCTGTAAATCTGGCCCGGCAGCCAATGGCAGCCACTGTTAAGTCTGTATTTGTTGCATGTAACAAACACAAACAAACAGAGCCAGGGGCCTCAAGGTAAACCCCTGAATTGATGCCCTTCTAAATCTGCCTTATGGCTTCAGAGAGAAACACATAACGCTCCGGTTGCTAGGCTGCAGCACTTACTCAAGATGCTATCATGCGCTGCCTGCAGATGTGTGTTGTGTGTCCATTCGATAGAAGTATCATAACGACATATGGGAATCAGGGACTGAAGTAGATCCCTCAAACATATGGACTGCAGCACTGCATCTTCCCTGACATAATTTGGTGGCAGCCACACTGACGTAGACATCAACCAGAGAAATTGAATGTCTAAATCCCAGGATTTGTACGACAGAGAAAAAAGGATGACTGTGTTGAACAGCCTCTTCATACACCCCCCCCCCCCCCTCCGTTCCCCCACCTTACCCTCCAAAGACCCTTCATGCTGCACTGACAGCCCTGAGGAAGAAACGCACCTCGTCTGCTCAGCCTCACCACTGTGGTGCTGAATAAATAAAAAGGGCATCGCCGTGAGGAGTGAATTACTCTGTCCACCTCTCTAACTTATTCCTACTGGTCCTCATTATAACTAATCCTGTCAGCGCAGGCCGCCCATGGAAGACAATGCTGGTTCTCCACTGACGCTGCTCCTGTGTCTCTCTGCCTCTTGCACATCATTACATTTAAAAATAAATGCGCATCCACGTATAGTTGTTGAGAAGAACATGTCTGAATAGGGAGTAAGAGTATTTGAACGCATGATTAGACCTCTAGGTAATACAATTTGATATGATCATTGTTGTACTGCTATGTTTGTTTCACAGGCCGAGGACTCTAAACTGACCCCATAGGTGTAAATGTGAGTATCAATAAGCTCTGTGATTGGCTGGCTCTGTACCCCGCCTCTCGTCCCAATGTCAGCTTTTATTGGCTCCGGTCCCCCTGCCACCCTCACAGGACAAGCACTGTTGATAATGGATTGACGCATTAATTGATCTTTTCGGCCACTTGAGGGTGCTGCAGCAAATTGTAAACACTATGTTGATGTAAGTTGTGAACGTGTCAGCAAACAGTGGCTTATGTGGTTTTCGCCCAGCACTGAACTAGATCAGTTTGTGTCCACATGATGAATGTATAGGTTTAATATTCGCTCTCCTCTCAACAACAACGCATGCCAAAACCATCTGGCTCAGTGCTCCACCATATATGTTCACCATGTAGTCACTAAATATGTGTGTTGTTTTCATGCTGAGCAGATTATGTTAAGTCTGTTTAGGTTTTTCCCACTGCGAAAAAATAAAATAATAAAGGGCCAGAACATGATGACCTGAAGGATTATAAAGGAAATCTGCAGTTAGGTCAAAATTCATCTGTAAGTCCATCACTATAAGTGACTCATTTCACATTACATTTACTGAGATGCATTGTACATATAAAATTAGAGCTGTTTTGACGGTGACTGTTATTGATGAATTCTTTAGTGAAAATTATTATATAATGTAGAAAAGACTCAAATGATGCAGTTTAAATGGAACTGAACAAGTAATGTTCAGCAGTTTTCAGACATGAACAACGAAGTCAGAGAATCGAACTCAGAAATGTTTGCCTTTCATACATGAGAGGCAGCAGCAGATGGTTTGGATCAGGCGCGTTCACTATAACGGGAAAATATCCAGAACATTCAGGTGAGTGATGGCGTCTCTTAGAGCAGGAGGCAGGACATGGTGTATAAATTCCACTGCGGACATCACATGTTTTTGTTCATCAAATCAACACTGGCGTCGGCCCTTTCTATCAAAAGCTCTCAAATCTCATTGTCTTTCCAAGTTGACATTTTCCTCTCCTACGTGTATTTATATTCTTCCAGTTTCATGTGTTCTGCCATGTGTCCGGCTGTATCTGACATGAACTTGCTCTTCTAGACACATTGGGCTGGGAGGAAGAATTCCAGAATATGTCTGGAACAACTGACTTGGACATTTGCATTCTCACATTCAGCCCCTCTGGAAAGTTTCTGGAAAATATGTGGAATTCAGTGCTTGCCTGAAAGCAGCTTCGATAACAAGTCTTTGTCAATTCATAAAATATCACCACAGATTTCCCAGGGTTTTTTCTAATGAAGCCGCCTGCAGGGTAATAATAACAGGCAGTTATGCGCTGTGGGCATGTTGATCATCGCACAACATTACAAGAAGAGTTTTTTGATTATATCTACCACTAACCCGGTTTTCCTCCATCTGTTGAACACAATGACCAGATATTGACCAAACTGACAATGCAGCTTCTAAATACACAGCTTTATAACGACTCGACAATTTCTCTACTGCAGGGCATGCTCCAGTATGGGCCCCGGGTTCACAGAGGGATGATACCCATGCAGTTGCCTAGCTCACTGCAATTTGTGAAGTGGTGTACACATCAGATGCTTTTACACAAGTGAAAACACTCCACGTCTTCTCTCTCTGCCAACATGGTCGCCTAATACCTGGCATTGTTTTTAAAATACCACTGCTTGTTTTTAATTACAGCTTATCGTGGCTTGGAGATTGAAACGCGAAAGATCCAGAGAGTGGTTTATTGGAGAAAACTGCCTGTGTAGACTGTTTGTAAAGTGTGAGCAAATCCCACATCGAGCCAATAGAAGCAATCTCTCACTACAGCTGTGTTGTATCCTCGTACCTCATTTAAAATGTAATTTATCCTTGGTGGACACGCTACAATTCCAGTCCTTTCTCAGAGAAATTACATTTATACACAACTAAATTGCAACAACAAATGTAAACGCTGGCGAGATTATGCTCAGATGCAATCTTATTTTGAATGCATGAGTGGAGGCGAAGTCGACAGGAGGTGGATGGGGTGGAACAAAACCATTTCGGTTAGGACAAGATTGTGGATTTGGTTAAATGTAAATAAACATATTAATCTGAAGTTTAAAGTCACTTTTTTGCACTAAACAGGGCCATGATGTACACAGTCTAAACATAACCATACAGTTTGATAGTGCTGTAGCCACTTCAAATGGAGATCCTCACAGAAAACACACGTCCTCTGCAAATGTCTCCAGCATCAACATGCATCTTGCAAAAATTTCACTTTTAATATGTAAGATATCTTCATGTGAATCAAAAAAGCAAAACTGGTCACAATTACCTTTTCTACAAAACCCATTTTCTGTTGCAGTTGTATAGAAAATGTTGCCTCCATAGTTTCCGATGTAGCCTCCATTCTGTGCCTCCCACAACAATCATTTGACACTGTGACAGTGAGGATTACATCGGAGTCACAGTTAAAGTGGCCTGCTGGTGCCAACAGTCCATGTGGAGAGTGCTGGAGATGAAACACAGAAATATGTCAGCTATCGGCTTTTTAATTCATCTGCATTCTCACAGATAGCTGTTAGGTTAGCCAAAATGTTATCTGCCCCTTAAATACATACAAACAATATCGCTGTTTGTGTTTTGTGTGGAGAAACTCTCAACATATGTGCGATAAAAGAAACTGGTCCGACTGGAAACAGTGTGATTGGATTGGTTGGCACCAGTGCTTAGTTATTTGTTTACACACAATTTGATTGGCCTCTGCCTCTGCTGCCATTTGAAAAGTGAAGCTTTTCCTAAGTTCAAACCGCAAAGAACGCGAGCAAAGAGACGGCCAAAGCATGATGTTGAATGGTTTCTTTTAAAGAGCAACTCTTTTGACTGCTCAGATCCCACCAAGACTGAAGTAGCACACTGTCAAATCCCACACATTTTAGACGCCCAGATTTTGGGACCTGATTGTATTTCCATCTGAAACAGTCAAATAATTAATTGTTGCCATTCATTCATTTGTTCTTCACTGCAAATGTGGAAGCCAACTCACTCAGTGGGACTCTGAGCCCTAAAAGCGTCATTTATGGTTAATTATTACCATGCTGATCCACTTTTATTACACCCATACTGCTTGTTCTATGCAGAGATAGACATGCCCCCCCCCCCCCCCCCCCCCGCCCACACACACACACACACACACACACAAACACACACTCACTTGCCAATGCACAGCCTCACTTCCCTTACATCCCTTTTTTTTCTTCCCCCTGCTCCCCCTCTCAGGGTGACACAAGATCTACGCTCACACACGCGAGGAGGAAAAAGAGCTGCGGTTTCCACCTCATTCAATGATCGCTGTAATTACAAAGTGCCACCTTTGACCCCTCTTTATTCAAAGTGCCATATGCTTTTTTTTATGCATTATCTCAAATCACAACAGGTAATAAAAGCAATATATCTTCATTTTGTCTACGCAGGCATTTTTCAACATTGACAGGGAAATAGAAAAGCTTACGTGGAAGCGAGATCTCATTTGTTTGGCTGTCTGGGTAAAGCTTGCACGACAAAATCTCTTCTGTTCTAAACAGACAAATAAGGGTAAGGTTGATTAATTAGCCTTGATTAGTTTCCCTCTTAACCAATTACGTTGGGGATTTAATTACACACGAGTGCATGTCTTGCTCAATAATCAATGGTTTCTCTTGGCAGGATGTAGTCGAGTGACTCGAAAGCTGGTGGGGCGACAATGTGTTAGAAAAGCAATTTTTATCGTGATGAGGACTCAAGAACTAGTTCTTTTTGGAGCAGAATGGAGGCGGCACGTTAAGTCTGCCACTTTGTACCAATGTTTGCGGGTTGTGTTGCCCTCCAGCACAGAGGTTTGACCACTATGCCGCTCGTGTTGTTCTCAGTGGTGAGTATTGGTGTGGAAGGACGAACGACTCCTAACTAATGGGTTGGGGCCTACACCCTGGCAGTGATGAATGGGGCTGTATCCCCTCGCAGTGGTTTTAGTATTATCGCGGTTGTAGCTGGAATTGAAGCTGAGCTGTACTGGAGCATGTTCTCAGCCCGTGAACCCTGTCCATCCCTCCAGACTTTTCCCTCAGCTCTGTGTGACGGGCCGGTGCAAAACGTGGCAACGAGCCAGGTTATCTTTACATGACGTGGAGTAGCGGGACTGCTGGTCCGCATCACCTGAAGGCGATTCATTATCATTGAGGCTCAGGGTGTGTTGTGACGGCAGATCTAGGTGTTACAAAGATAACGTTAAGTGTTTATGAATTGGTAAGACGAGTGGAGTGCTGTGCAGATGAGAGTAGAACAGAGCTGAGGTCAGAAGGTGACGGCGTATCTCTGCCAAGATCCTCTCCTGCCAGTGGCAAGAAGCCTTTCGTCCGCTGCCAAATAATCACGATGTGAATAACGATGCTCTGTCTCTGCTTTGTATTTGGGCTCATTACCCTGACCTGTCCGTCACAAGATTTATGACCCCCGGCAGTCCAATTAGAGAGGAGGCCTTCTCTTTCATTTCTCATAAACGTTTGTTCCCTACAATATTTTTGCACTTATTGCTCCACAGAGGAAGTGAAGAGGATATTATAGATGCCAAGGAAATAAATGTCATGCATAGGGTATCCTTGGTGGTACAGTTTAAATCCTGATATATACGGCTCCTGCTCCAGCAATGGTGGTCATTTCCAATGTCCCAGGAACAATGCTTCAGTGTGGCTGCAACTGGTTCACATTGAGACTGAAAAGACAACGCTGGATGTCAATTTACAGAGTGATGGGATTTTTATTTAATGTTCTGGACATGTCATATACCTTACCTCCCTCCTGAGAACACTGAACTTCTCCCAAGTCCCCAATAGGTTAAACAGTTGAGTCTCTGCAGTTCTGATGCAGTGGAAATGCAAGCAACAACTTTCATTCCAAACAATACATGATAATAAGAAATTCCATCATCTCAGACACGGATCAAGTGGCGCCACTCACGCATCCAGAGGGAGGAGAGCTGTGTGTGTGTTGAATGTCTTGTTAGAGCAGCAACACTGACTGCATGACTCAGCTCTCTTGGGGTCTATTTTCTCCATGTGCGGTAAACAGCAGGATAGAGAGTGAAAATTATCTCTCACCACAGTTTTAATGTCTGTCAAATATGACAAAACCTTTTTTCAAAGTAGAAGCACTCCAGTGTTTCTGTTGACTGAATCCATTCATTTGTTTTAACAAGGTCATTATTGTTATTGCAGGACCAGAAGATGCATGGCTTCATTCTGTAGAGTCCTGACATTTAGTTGAGAACGTGTGTCTACTTTTATTTAAGGAAATACAGACCAGTCATACCAGAAACCTTAAGAAGCAGCACCAGTGTAGAGACGCAGCAGCCAAACTCCTTGTGTGAACAAAGCTTGTGCGATGCAGCAGATCAGTGTGCTGATCATGTACTGCACACACACCCAGTGTGGCCTTGGTATGAGGCCAAACATATGTTTTCTATCTATTTGTTGTTGGGGAAACTAACGTCTCTAGAGCAGGTTCAGAGCGTCTTGACTTTCCCCAACGAGCAAAACCAATGCCTCTTCAAAATATTCCTTCATTTCAGCTTCATCATTGCAGAATCTCCCATAGTTAGGCCAAGACGTGGTGACCTGTCCTGTTTGGTAATACACAAGAGTGGGTTTGGATCATGGGGTAGAGAGGGTCATCCACTAAGCGGAAAGTTGGTGGTTTGATCCCTGGCATCTCAAGTCCGTGGGCAAGATACTAAAATCCCAAAAGCCCTTGACGGGTTAGGGGTATGAATTGTGTGTGATAGAAGAAGCACTGTGTATACAATCACTGGATGAATGTGTGTGTGAATGGGTGAATGCAACTTGTCCTGTAAAGCACTTGTCGATGATGGTGATAGAGGAGTCTTGTTAAGTGCTATTTTACATTTACAAGTATATTTGCTATTGTTGTTCATTCGTTTCCTTCTATTTGTCACCGCACTGGACTTTTTTCAAAGCAATTTGATGTTCTTCATGCTTCATTTCTTAGGAAAATGTTGTGCTTTTCACTCCCCTGCATTTATCTTACAGCTGGAGATACTAGTCTTTTTGCAGAAAAACATTATATATACAAACGTGTGATCAGTTAATAATATATGACGATTTCTTTTGTTGAATAAAACTCCCAAAAGTTTATAATGTGGTTGAAAGCACTTCCACCTTAAACTGCTACAGGATGAAAATGCTGCTCATACAGTACTGCATAATGCAACAATAACCCAATAATATAATACACTAAAGTTTTACTTCTGATGGAGTATTTTTATTCTGTCCTATTGCTACTTCTCTACTTTAGGAAAAGACCTGAATATTTCCTCCACCACTGCATAGCGGTATGTGTAACTGATGCATACTGGTAACACCTTTAGAGGTTTTAGGGGCTTGATTTACTGTTAAATAAAGTACTGCTTTGATAACCTGTGTAGCATTTTAGCTGTCGTCCGCCCTTATCTTCTGAGTGCTTAAGGTCTCTGCACAGCTACATATCTGCTGAGTCACTTTTATGGCCAAAAAACGTGCCTACCTCAGACCCAATGCCCTTAAGTTACCCCAGAGTCTGCATAGAGTGGAATGAATACCATATGGCATATTAACTCTCTGGATCTTTTCTAAAGAATGTATGGGAATGTATGAATGAGCAGCAACATCAGGCACCAGGGTGGAGATCCCAGGGGAAACTGACTGTGGAAAAATGGCAAAAATTACGACAGTCTGAAGTTAGGTCCCCGGTAGTTCATTAAGTAAATGTGACTAGATTTTATTGCATATTACTGTGACACAGCAGAAAGCTACTAATTATGTCCGACTGTTGGATGGATTGCCAATCACCACAATGCTGATGGAGGGGTGGGTCCACAAAACACTTCAGGGAGTCCCCCACTGGAATTTCAGGGGTGAACAGCATTGCAGCCAAATCCAATACAATTGAAGTAAATGGCGACCACACATTTTCACACATAAAAAAAAAACAACTGAAAAAACTAATAAAATGACTTTATTCTGCTCCTGTGTTCTCATCCAAGTGTCCGTAAGGCCCGACATTCAAATTCGAAACAACATCATTTACACCTTGTTTTTAGCCTAAATTCAACACCGCACAAGCTCTCGCATCTATGCTCTCGCCCAAGGGGTGCGAGACGAGATCATCGAGAACTTGCGAGTAACGCATAGTAACAAATAAACAATTGAAAAATTACAACTTGTACCGTGTGACAGCAGATGCATCACCAAACCTGTTTAAATACAGTTGGAAAGGTTCTCAAAGCCAGTAAACGTCATGTGTGACCGCTGAGATACTGGTGTGAGATATACTGTAACTGGATTTGGTGGAAATGGAATCTAGTTTGGACACACTGTCCTCAGGGGTGAATGAGAGAAGGGATGGGCCATTGACCTGGCCAGGCAGAGAGGGACATGTACTGCTGCACATTGCGCTTTTGGAAAGGCCAGAGGTGGTGATGTCAATTCCAGGAGGCACAAAGTAAAGCTAATGAAATATTAGTGAGGGAGTTGCGGAGGCATGACCATTAGCCAGTCTGTGGCACAGGTTCAGATGAGAAAAGATCTTTATCGGCTTTGTGATTCGAAGACAGTCTGCAGAGCTTGGATCCTCTGATGTCTGAGCAGGTCTGCTCAAATTTAAGAACTTTTAGTTAGTTCACACTAAAGAGATATGGAGATATTTTTAATTCATAGACAGATGTAATTTGTTTCCTGGGAACTGGTGACAGCCCCATGCAGAGGACACTATTTTTGTTTCATGAGAGCACAGCAGCAGAGCGCTGCAGCTGCTCCATCTGATATCTAATTTAATCAGGATCATCACCACTCACTGGAGCTACCTGCCGATCTTATCCTCAATAATGAAGTATTGACTTCAAGAAATAATTCATAAATGTGACTTTGCAATGCTTGGGGCAAAGTCATACCCCAGTTTAATGGCAGATGTCCTTACATCACAGTGAATTCACAGGTAGAACAAACCCTCTTACCCTATTATTTGATTTCTGTCAATAACCTTGAATTGATTTGTGGGAAAGTGTGTAGCTGTCCTCTTTTTCATGTCCGGTATCAGGAGATGTTTTAGTGACTGAGTCTGTAGCAGCGAACCAAGTGGTGGCTACCAAAAATGATTTATCACCAGGGTACAAACTGAGATTAGATCATGGACAAGGTTTCATTGGCGTAACATTTATCAGGACAGTAGCGTCCATTACAAGGGAGGACAAAACTGTATAAACATTACCTTATCTCTGACAAAGGAATGGACAAAAGATGATTTAGCACATTCACCAGTGCAAGTTAAATGGAGAATAATACTGATAAAAAAAATAAATACAAGAAACCTGACATCAGAGGTGTCAGGGGGAACCTGGAGAAAGAACGATGGTCCAAATGCCAGAGGTCAGACATGAAGATGAAGACTCTCGTCTAACATCTCTCTTAAAAAATAATGAAATGAGTGATGCACCCATGGATCCATGGCTGATTAAATTTGTTTCATAAAAACAACACGTTGAATACTTTTTTTATTCGATCTCTGCATCTCGTTGTCCGGCTGTCTGATGTGGCGATCCGGTTTGGTGTCCTGAATTAAAACGAGGCAGGGAGTTGAGAACCCAGGGGTTCCTCTGACATGTTGTGTAAGTAGCCAGGGCCTTTGATGGATGACTCTTATTTTCTTGTCAACCTTAGACTACTTTTGTGTTTATCTTGATATCTTCTTGATGGGCTTTCATTTATCCAGTACAGACTGGACATGACGGGAAGGAATGGAGGGAGAGTGAGAGAGTGAGAGAGAGAGAGAGAGAGAGAGAGAGAGAGAGAGAGAGAGAGTCAATCAAAGGGAGAGAGCAAGAGGGTGTGTCGCAAAATAAAGGCAGGTGGACTGTGGGAAATTGACCAGTGAAGACTTGCAGTCACTAGGTTTAACATGAACTGTTGTCGGTCTCAGAAAAGATAAGCTCGAGTTGAATTAAGTGCCATTTTCATCAGCCACCAGATTTGGAATTTAACCCCCCATGACCTTCTTTTGACTCATTTACCTTGATTTTTGCAAATCCTGCAGGCCACAAAGGTGAAAGCGATTAATCAACTTTCTCAGTGTATTCATTACTAGTTCGCATTTGGGCAACAGGCACAGTTGGAGAGGCTCTAATTTATTCCAAGTAATTGGATATTCATTTGGGCCCTGTGGATTTTAGTTATGTGATGAGCAGCATTCCCAGCGCCACCCAGGGGAAATTTAACCACCTCACACTGATTTTCAAGACCTTCCATCTAATGACCTGGAAAAAAAACATCTTGAGCACCTTTGTGAGAGATCCCACAACACACACAATGCATTTTTTCTTCACTAGTTTAGTGTATGCTAGAATTTAACCTGCTGAAAGACTCTGAGTTTGGACTATTAAACTAGAGCCCATTTGTGGGGCCAAATGAGGGGCCACAGAGTTTTTAGTTTTCTATATCAAAATAGGCAATCAAAAACTTGATGGATCTTACCATGTCCAAATGACAAAACTAAATGGCTCTACAAAATCGACTGAAATGTTCAACCTGATCATTGATGTTTTTATTGACTGCAACTAGACAAAAATAGTTAATGGTTATGTTGGACTAAGTTAAGTGTTAAATGCCCAGATGTTGAGTCAAAAAACAAAACTAAAAGAGGCCCAATAGTTCCATTAAATCCAATCAAGCTGCAGCGAATTGCCCACACTAAGAGAAATCAGTCCCCTAAATGTGCCAGATCTTTTTCATCAAAGTCCGTGAATTATTCCCTGAGAAATATGTGAAAATGTTAAAGGAAGTGAAAAATACTCTTGGATCTGCCCTTTGATTCAGATCCGCAGCAAACTTTAATGGGGTCTTCCCTGACTCATACCACATACTTCTTCCAAGTTTCATGGAAATCCGTCCAATTGTTTTTGTGTAATCTTGCTGAAAAACAAATGCACAGGGGTGAAAACATAACCTCCTTAGCCGCGGTAATAAATGTGTCAAAAATTAACTAGGATATTTGCAACACGACGGCGACAATAAAATAACAGCGTATGAAATGAACAGATGACACAATGAGTGTCAGTGACTCATGTAACTGTACTCCTGTGACCCTGATTTAATGGAAAAGATGAAGTCATCAAATGTTTAAGCACATATCGATTACACTGAAATCAGCATGAGCTCAGCTTCACCTGCTCTAATCATCACATGATGTCAATCTGGCATCACATCCAATATTGTCCAGTCAGCTTTTACTGTACAATCCTGAGCACAATGACAAACTCTGGTGTCACGTGTATCCTCTTAACTTTCCTACAGTGAAATACTGCACATGATTCAAATGTTTAAAACTGTGATTTTAAACTATCCATTAACACGTTGTGAAAAAAGTGACAGTGATAAATGGGTCCGCACAATGGATTATAATTTTACATAAAAAAGACTCATGGCCGAAATAAACTTAAAAAGAAATATCACCCATTCTCAAGTTCCCCTCAAAGCTACGGAGATTTGTAGTCATACATTTTATATGTGGTCTTTCAGCTCCTTGTTTTGGTTTTCAGTCTGGTCTGTTGACTTTTTTGTTTCCCTCTCACCGCCTTCATCACTGTGGTGCAGGAGGCAGCTGTTTTCAGTGGAAAGCTACACAAATCAAGTATGTACTCCCTTTCTAGTGTCGAATGGCAGACTAGCAAAGTTGGTTTGCAGCTGGTAAGTGTAGCAGTGCATTTAGAAACTAACAAGACAGATATTTCCCTCAGGAGCTGGTGGAGAGCAAAACGGAGCTAAAAGCAGAATGAATATTGGACTCTAACAGCCTGCTACTGTTGCTTCATGTCTGCTGGGTGTGTAAATTACCAGTTTGCTAAAAAGGCTCAGGGTTTCACTTAACACATGACTATTGAATCAGTTTGAATTAACTATTTTTTCTCATGCATACACAACACTGGTTGTTTAAGCATTCACATCAGGAAAAATATACCTGGACGAAAAGACAGACAGCTTCTTTTTGTTCTGTTATTTATCAAAGATTGAATGAACTGTCTAGAACCAGAGGAATGTCCATTATCTTTTGAGCAAATAAAATGTCAGTGGGTATTTGTGAGACATCAAAGTTCAAGACGTCAAATTCCATCAACCTGGAATGATGCAAGGGAAAAGAAACCAAACACAATTTACTCTCCATTTATTAGAGAACATACAATATATTTCGATGGACTATCATGTGACCTTGTTCTACTACCTCATATGAAATGATTGATGATGTTGACAAAAAAGTTTGGATTGTGTTTGTCACGTAGACACAAGAAATGCATTTGATTGTGATTATTAATATAGAGTTTTGGAGGCAGAGAAAATGGCTGCAAACATCAGAGCTTAATATTTTCCGATGCGTAGGTGCTGCCCGGCAGCAAATCCTCCTCAGACAGACACTATCAGACTTTGAAAAATCACACAGCGACACAATGTATCATGCAGATGTTCTTGTGATTTCCTCTTGTGAGTGTATGTGTCCAAAGGGCTTAACATACAGCAAAGTGTTTTAGAGAATTTTTTAAAAATATCCTGAAGAAGTACAGTCATATTTAGATATTGCATGAATTGTAATTAAGTTATTCGAATGCAGCAGATCCAAATTAACGATTAATATCCTACATTATTTAGAAGATCCTACAATTTACTTTGCCCCTGCTGTAGGTTATATATATATATATATATATATATATTACACCACATTGCTTTAAAGCTTCCCTAATTAATGTTTTCACAATAAAAATCAATTGATCATTCCCTTATTTTTCTTAGTTATATGTTTGAGAATTTACATAATTTAGTTAATGGTAATTACATATATGCAAAAGAAGCCATTCATCATTTATTTCCTTTTACAATTTATTTATCTTCAGGATCATGGTGTTGTCTGTCTGAGAGCACAACGGACAGGAAGCACAATTTACTGCCTGAGCAGGTCACATGTCCATCACAGCGCTGATACAGCTCCACAGACAATCACTCACAGTCACATTCATACCTACAGGCAATTTCAAGGCTGCCTATTCATCTTGGGAAGAAAGCAAAGAAGAGCAAACAGGAATTCTGAACAGGACGTGAACATGCAAACTCCACAGAGCGAGGCAGGAAGCTGAGAACAGACCTCATACTGTGAAGTGACAGCTAATTGCTGTGTCACTGTGCTTTTTATGCTAGTGCAGTGCCAGTTCTACAATAAACTATCACTTTGTATTGTTTGTGTTCTGGATGTTGGGTGCAGAGCTTTTAATAAACACTCTATGGTGCAGAGGGAATTTAGAAACTTTGTGTTCATCCTACCTGATTTATCTGCAGTGAAGCTGTTGTGAGTCCATCAACCTGATACAGTTTTATTTTTTTACATGGATTTTATAGTTAATGTTTTTCATATTATGAAAAGGAATTCGATTTTTCACTTTTCACGCATGTGGCTTGTATAGAAATATGAAAGATTTGCTTTTCTTATGTAATTATTTCATAAATTGCATGTTCTCTTCAAAACAAAAGCTTTCTTAAATCAGCTCGGTACAAAGCATTGCAGCAACAAAACAAACATTGTGCATTTACCTAGTAGACAAATGAGGAAGTGATTCTATGAATGTTCCTGCCACAAAGGAAATCAGCAATCGCAAATGCCGTATTGTGTGTCCACATCGCAACAAATTGGATGCTGCACTCCCTTTGGCAATTTATGATACAAATGCCTAGTGTGAAGCCGATGAGATGAACTGTTCGTGAGATATATGAGCAACATGCAGACAGACAGATGTCTGTGGATTTGGTCGGTCGACAGAATAGACGGAAGGCTTTTCTTCTGTCAGCTGAAGATCAACAACATACGGTGTGTTCTGTACATTTGGTCAGTGCTGCTGGCACCTTTGTCAACCTCTGTTTTCTTCTTCAGTGAAATCTGCTGTAATGCACATTAGCTTACTGTAGTACTCACCTCATGGCTGATTTGTAATTGATTTTCATCTCTGTCATGTAAAAGAACTCTGTGACCTTGAATCTCTCTGCCAATCAACACAGCCCTCAGTGACTCTCTTTGAAAGTAAAAAAGACGCCATTAATCTCCCGTCTCACCTGTCAGAGCCACAGAGGGGAGTTTGTGCAGGCAGGCTGTACGACTGACACACTCCACCCCCCCACCCGTCTCGAAGGACACACACTGTTACTGCTACTGCTCCAACACACTGTCACATCACACTCACACTGTGCTCTGAGGTTTATTTAGAGCGAGACAAGGGACACCTCTCTGTGGGTTTCCTTAATCCTCCAAAGGACCTAGAATTAATATAGGGTTTTTAGAGCAGTATTAACTTTTAAATATTACACTGTCACAGGGATCAGATAGAAAGGACATAAAAGAATAGAAGAGTTTCCAGATAACACCAGTGTCTCGGATCACCTGGCCTGAAACATATAGAGACAGGGACTTCAGGATTACTGACGTTTTGAACACTGGAAATTGTCCAGTCAAGTTTGTAATCACGCTCATAACATCTTGCCTGTTGACTGTACCTGTCTTCTGTTCAACCTGCCTATATGCTACTGTTGCATCGGGCCCATCATCCTGTGCTCTGTATCTAATACTGAGAGGAGCTGGAAGTAACTGCTGCTCACTTGCATCAAAAAGGAGCCAGAGGAGGTGTACCTGATTCCATTATTCCTGGACACCTCCTGTGGAGGTGTAGTGGGCATGTCCAACTGCAGGGAGATGACCAAACCAGATATCACTGGAAGGATTACATACAGTATATGACCTGGGAGCATCTCAAGTTCCCTTGGGAAGAGCTGGAGGATGTGGCTTGGGGGAAAGATGTGTCGGCTATCTACTGTTGCTACTGCAACCTGGACCCATAGAAACAGAGAAACATAGAAAATAACTGGCAGCGGATCTAGTATTTTTCTAAGTCAAGGGCCATAAAGGGGCCACAATTTATACAGATGGTCCAATTAATGTCCAACATACATGCACAATTCCTTATAGCAGTAAGAAGCACATTTAAGTCAGTTGTTTACTATAGCTTTGAGCAAAGCCACCCACCATTGAATGTATTTTGAAAATTGTTCCTTGTTCAAGCATATTGTGTTTTCAAAAAAAGCTTGGAAAAATAAAAACTCTTGAGAAATTGTCATTTTTATTGCCAGTAACGATAGAAAGTCACGAGTTGGTTTCTCAGCCTTAAGGCAAACACATAATTACGCTGCGATGTGTAGCCCGTGTGGAACTCTGATGCGTACTTGAATGTGGATGTGACTACACAGACAATGCATAGGATGAGCATGGGGTCAACACAAGCCTGCTACTCTTTTTTTTGCCTCAGGGCCCCCTGGTGGGGTAATACAGAGTCCACATTAAAAACTGAACACAAACCTCCACTCTTCTTTTCTTCCTACTCTGTGTTCACAGTTTCAGTGTGAGGCCTCAGTCATGAACAGAGGTGTGTATCTCAAAACAAAACATAGACATTTTCCTCTGGTTTTTATAGCAAATATATATTTCTAAGTCAAATATAGTGGGTCTTAAGGTTGTGCTTTTAACATTTTTGGGGCTTTTTTGCTTTATCTGCAAGATTTGTTTCTGAAGGAGCAGCCTGTCACCAGCGCGAAGTACGGGCGAGGAAGGATTACTGTGGAAGCTGCATATCTCGCGAAACACCTGCTCCACGGCGTTCCCTCTAAGAGGTGATATAGGACGAGATGAGCCAGCTTTTCACTGAAGGCCATCATTCTACTCAACCAGCCACACCCTGCAGCTCTACCTCCATTCAATCGCTGCTTCCCGACCCACTGAACCAAACTTCAGAACCTACCCGAAAATCCTGATAGGAATCACAACTTACTTTTTCATTTATGTTTTCATCATCATAACGATTTTGCATTAAAGGCAGTATAAAAGTAACTATAAATGTCTGGTTAATTATCATTATTATTATTATTATCATTACTATTATTATTATTATTATAGAAGAGCCAGCGGCTGTTGTGTACAGAGGTGGATCAGGATATAGATCTGAGCTGCCAATGTTCCATCTTATCCTTCTGAACAGACACCGTTTTCAGTACAATCTCTTTAAAGACCAAACACTGACCACCACACTGTGTTCATGGCTAAAATATAAAAGACGGCCATGTTGCTTAAACCGATTCTAAAATACAGCTTTGCCAATTTATCTAGATAGATAGATAGATAGATAGATAGATAGATAGATAGATAGATTGAAAATGTATCTACACAATGCATTTTATCGATGAAGTCAAATGGGCTATAGTTTGATTTATTCCTAAATGTCCGGCTTCAATCTTGAAATTTCAAGTTTATTCTCCACATTCTGACTTTATTCTCAAAGTGCAAAATGAAATGATGAAAACTTTCTTTTATAGTTTTTGTTCTGTAAATGGCCCTGATACTCGTCTGTATTAAGGTCCAGTAAACATAGTTTTAATACAATTGGAGATCTTGTGTACAAAGCCAACAGGTTTTAGGAAGGGTTTATGCTTTGTTTTTTTAAACAGGGCAATAGACACTGTGACACTTTGTTTCATTGTTTCCTTGCCAAATGGTTAAATAACCGACACAAACATGCAGCACTTGCAACATTGGACTCTATCTTTCGAGATATTTTTCCTTATTTAGGATTCCTTACCTCGGTGGCCGTTTGATTTTAAATTAAGAGTTTACTTATCCCTTTTTCTCAGACAAAGTTATGTGCTGGTGCTTCAGGTTGATCTTACTTAAATATGTGCATTGGTACAACTTCTATAAAACAAATTATATTTATCCATGAAGTAAACAGAGATGATTTGAGGTTCTTTATACTTTGCAGAGTTGTTTTATTTCAAACCTTTGCTTTAAGTACAGGGTCAATGAGGATGTTTCAGGAGCTTAATCGGTTTGATTTCTGAAATGCTCTCAATTAGGGGATTTGTTTGGTAGCAAGTGAGAACATCCTGTGAACATCACATAGGAAAATGTGATGTTGAGTGATTCTAGCCCCAAATTGTGTTAAATGCAAAAGTGATGTAAAGCCACCAACAAATACAATCAAGTGCATTCAAACTGAAGTCATGAAGGACACATCTGCATCAGTAGAAAATCTTTTAACTGAAAACGATGCATCTTCACTGACAGTCTGCGTGTGGCTAACTAGATACAGGTTATATATTGGCTGTTTGAAGCAAATCAAAAGCAGATTGCAAATGCACCCTAGTGATCACGTTTCCACAAAATAAGGCTTTTTGTGTTTTCTCTTGAACACATCAGCTCTTAAGACAAGAGCTGATGCAGTTGCAAATTGGAATTGAGATGAGGCTGATGAAGTGCTTTGATACTGAGTGTCAGCGGTGTTTGAACAATGAAGAATGAATAGGCAGTGCTGAAGAGTGTGGCTCGAGCACTGACAGCTTAAGTAGGCTTTGTTTCTGCGAAGGGCGCAGTGGGAATATGTTGCAGGGAGTGACATATCTCACATGTGAGTGACACAAAACAATGTAAGGTTACAGCTTCTGAGAAAGTTTTTATGTCTTTATTACAGAAAGTAGAAAAAGGACAAGAGAGAAAAAATTGCATTGAGGTTCCCAGCCAGCTAGTTGTGTTTCATGGCAGGCGTTTTCAGTCCTCCGGCCATGACGGCGTCATCGGAAGAATAAACTTGAGGAGAAATAAAGGAAAGGTTCAACAGAGGACAGTAAAGAAGCTCTTTGTTACTTTAGGAGTGACAGCACATAAAATTACTTTAGGGTGCTACAATTAAAAAGTGTTACCAAGGTTGAAACCATTTGTTGCCCTGGTGTAAGGGTGTAGGGTCAACCAAGTCATTCATTTGCTCCATTCAAAGAGAATGACCGATTTTCCCGATGCACTTTATTAAAAGAAGTTAGTTAATATAATAACTGAAATGAAAACATACCGATGGCAGATACACGCCCATCTACAAACCTCTCGAAGTCAGCTACAGGTAGATGCAGCCCAGATGCAGTGATGATGTCAGGACGTGAAACCACATCTAACTGGAACACATGTAAAGGAGTGAAACTGAGGTTGCGACCTTGGTCCGAAGCCTTAATCTGTGAAAACCTCCCTCCCAGAGCAAATCATTTCTTTAAAAAACTCAGGAGAAGACTACAAACCACACAGATTAATAGAAAAGAAAACGATAGAGAGATGGATGCTGAATATAAAGAGAAAGAAGCCCATCTTGTTTGAAAAGACAAACTAGAAGAAATAATTATACCTATGGCAAAACAAAAGGCTACGGCAGGGGGACCAAAACTAAGCAGCTGGATAAACAAAGAAAAACAGGAAACAAAAGACAAAACAGCAGCTGGGAGATCTGCAGTAGAGAAGACATTTATCACCAACAGCATTCACCACCAACGTGAGGAGCGTGTCAACTCATTCACCCAAGAAACCCTGATACAACTGCTACTTGTAGACGGTTTCGCTTCAATACAAACACAACAGATGATCGCTTATTTCATATCCAGCATCTCATGACGACAGCCACGTCCCAGCTGGAGTCTTTTAAGACCTCTTTAAGCGCCTGTGTTTTCATATTTTACAACAATCAATACTTGATTTGTTATTGTCAAAGTGAGGCAACTTTTACAATAACATCAATCAAAGCAGTTCACTCCCCTCTGCTTTATTGATATTTCCTGGCACCAGAGTTGAGTGTTTCACATCTAGAGTGATTATGATTCTGTGTCAGAGCACAGGAATAACCTCCCATTGTTTTACCGAACTGTTCAGCTGGTAACAACTGTTCAGCTGGTAACAAATATTTTTTATAGGGTTGTCAAATAAGATGACAAATTTGTTGTCTGAACTGTTTCCTAGATACTCGCTTTGGCTTTTTTGGTATCTGGCATTTTCCATGTGTCGAATGTAAAAAACAATGAGGAAATGTGTTAAACAGAACTAGAAATTAATTTTTACTTAATTGACAATGTGTCTGCCTTTTCAGCCTTTTCAGGATCAGGGGCTGAAAGGTACAAAAGACTATTATGATCAGAGTAAATAAAAGGGAGTTTTTTTATTTTATTTAGCATTTCGAGACTAAAGTTGAAATGTTGAGCGTAAAATCAACCCTTCTGGTCCATAACATCCACTAAGAGGAGTGAACAGACACAGCTTTTGGCACACTGTCTTCTAACACTGTGGCTCAATGGCTAAAAGAGAAAGAATTTCCTTGTCAACGAAACCCATTCTGAAAAACAGTTCCACCAATTCATCTACACAATGTATTTAGCTGAGGCTGTCAAATGTGCGCTCACTGGATAATCTAAAATGATCAACTTTAATCAAGATTTGAACTTTACCCTCCACATTTGAAAATTAAAATAAAACTTGCTCTTCTCATTTTATCCAGTAAACATAGATTTCCAATTGGAGATCTTGCGTCCTCCTCTTCTACAGTTGGACCTGCACCTCAGTTTATGAACAACATTAAATATTCATCATATGCCATATGTTGTGCTCACAGTATCAGCCAAGAATGTATAGGAAAAAACTTGAGTCCTTAATCGACTTTTAGATACTTTAATGAAAGTTTATTCTTGACCTTAGAAAAGACAGTAATATTATAAATCCTACATTATACACATGGGCTCAGTGGCTGTCAGGATTCCATCAGTAGAGCTTTTAAGAGACTTCTGTTCAGCCCACATCTACTGAACAAAAGCCTTCTGCTCATGAAGACCTTGTGTTTTGGCCTAAGGTTCAGAACAAAGCTACTTAGTATTAGTTAGTATTTTTCGGTTCTCAACACTTTTAGTCTTTTGTGGTAAAGTTAACCCTGTCTCTTAGAACTTACTGTATTCATTCATAGTATATCCAACAAATGTGTTTTCAATAAATGTAATTACATTTTCTATCAATGAACTACAGAGTCACAAAATATATCCTGCTGTTGTTTTTGGATTATAGACACTTGTAGCAATTAAAGTCAGATTTTTAAAAGCAGTGGCTTTGGCTAAATACTGAAAAAGTCGGTATAAAATCATACACGTTGTGTGGCCACCTCCGTACAACTCACATGTTCTGCTTTGGAAAAAAATATCTGTGTTTGAATGTATTTGTCAAAGGAAGTAGGAGTATATAGTATATACTGTATATGAAGTCTCTAAAGCAGATACATCCAGGAACATCATAATGTGTAACTAACATTATGATACAGTGCGATATATATTGAAATATGTATCAACATATGTGTGTAGTCAAATAATGACAATCAAATCAAATATAGTATGATGCAATAACATTTTATCAATTTTTAGTGTCAGTTTTGACATTGTTGGGGGGATTATATTATTAAGTTATCTCATGAAAATGCTCTTTTCTCACGTCAAGTCAAAAATAGAATATATATCAAAAGGTTTTATTAAAAATGTGCATTTAAAAATAAAATACTAAAACATGTTGTTTACAAGTGTAAATGTATAATAGTGCATTCATACTGCAAACAAATTACTTTTTTAACTTCAAAGTAAAGAATGAGAGAGGGAGGTTGTTATCAGCATTAGCGACACTTACATTTATATTATAGCCTTGGAGCCGTTTTCTTTTTTTTTCAAACACAACATGGTAAATATTCACAACAAAGCTGCAAGCTCTGCCACGAAGGCAAATATATTGCCTCAGCCTAGCAGGCAGTAAGTCAAAGAGACATTGTGTGATGGTGTAAATATATACATTGAAATATCTTGCAGTGAAGTGTCAGTTTATTTCAGAAATGTTCCTTGCTTTAGGCCAATCATCACAGATGGAGAACACAATTGAGCTCCCATTTGATTTGATTCGACAGAGAATTTACTGGAGCCTCAGCTGCAGCCTCCCTGTGCTCTTACACTTTATAACGTTCTTCAGCTCGCTTCCTCCCTTAGTCCCAACCCTGCCAGTGTAATGCTGGGTAAGGAAACTCCAAAAGGCTGATGGGATATCTTTAGAGGTTTTATTGGAGTTAGTGCTTGACTGTGTGTAAAAGTTTTTTTCGTACAAACGGGGTAGTGAGGCAGCATCAGAGAGCTGTCACCAATGTGATGGATGGCTTGGTAATGTAAGTCGATCCAGCAGCACTGGCCGGCCATTACTCATTTTTTCTGACCAGTCAATGCAATGTGGAGGGGAACCTGAGGAGGCGAAGCAGGAGCGGGAGAAGGAGAAAGAGGAGGCTGCTGGAAAAGGTGAAATAGCACAGTCCATCCATTTTCCTCACTCACTCCCCAGTGAACCTATCAGTCCACGCTGCAGCACAGACAGCCTCGGAAAAAAGTCAATGGGATGGAGATTTGACTGATGAACAATGGAGTGAAATGCTTAGGTGGTGAGTACCGGAGACCCAAAGTTCAAGATCAGGCTCCTATTGATCATATGAGACCAGGAGTTAACACTGCACACAATTAATCAGGTATCATCCATTACATGTTGATTATGTCAGCAGAAACAAGTCTGCCTGTGCGATTTATCAAAGTGCAGAGCAGAACCCCTTGAATTTGATATTCCTTCAAACCTGCTCCTCAGCAAATCCCTTCATCCACACCACCACAGTCTGCGGTTTTCTCTGACGACTCCAAAGGTCACTTGTGCACGGTCACATCTTTTGAGCTTAATGTGGATTATACTCTGAGGGGAGGAGCCTCTCTAAAGCACGACTTGCACCCTGAGCTCTTTGTATGTGACATTTTCAAAAGTGGCAATCATTTCGCCCTGACCTTCTGTCAGGTACACATGCAAGTCTTTATACCTATTATATGGCAAGACCTTTTCTGGACTGCAAGTCTTTTTGCTCAGTCTATCAAACCGACAAGTTTAAGTATCCATAATGTCTGCTGCAGACTTAGCAACAACACAAAGGGCATCCTGGCTCTTCTTAATATTTTAGTTGTATTTAGAAGTCAGAGGTTAAACTAATAGTTTGAAATGTATTTGTTATTTCTCTCCAGTTTGAGTTGTTTAGGAGTTCATGAGAAAAAAAAGTGAAACAATGGCCAAAGTGACCAGTTCATATTAGAAATGTTTTGCTATTACAACTACATTTTATTTTACCACTAGAGGCAATAGGGCCCATCTCGATAGGGAAAATGTCACCAATCTTCCTGAAGTTACTAGTTAAAGAACTAAAGTTCAAGGAACAAAAACAAAGACTGAAGCTAGTGATGTGCTGATTGCAGTTATACCTGCCGGGCGCGTCATTGAGGCAAGACAAGTCGCTAAATCTTTGCACAGTGGCTGCTATTTTATTATTGGAATGTTCATGCGCGTGTGGGTCTCTAAATGGAGAAAAAAAACTCCTTTGGGTGGGTGATGGGTGGATGAGTCAAGCATGAGTGCAGATTAGGATGACTTTCAGAGTCGATCCACACATCTCTTATTTAATAAAATTCCTTAAATGTGCCATGTTTACCTGAATGTTTTTTTTTTATGTTGTCTAAACAGCAGCAGGGAGTGGACTTGTCTGGACACTAGACATTTGGAATTTATTGATTTCTGATTTCTGTTGACCCATGTGCAAGGTCAATGCTGGTCTTTCTATAAGTTAAATTCAGCACCTGGTGATGGTCGCACGACCCATTCAAATACATGAGATGCACAGATAAGCACAGCGAAAAGGAAATATCAATGTTTTATACCTGCTGGTTGGGTCACATCTTATCTAATGCTAAACCAATGCTGAGTTACATGCTGTTTTCACCTTGAGGCGCATCTGGGCGTCTCCCTGGCCATCTTATCTTGTCCTGTCCTTGGACATTGAGCCGATAAGTTGATGTCTGCGTGTTATACTTCTCACATAAGAAGTGAGGGATAGGTTTGGTCAAAGTTATTTAGCAGAATATAGGATGTAGAAGTTTCCGTTACATTTCAGCTTTTATGTTGGGCTTTTTAGTGTCCCTGTACTCCAAGGAGGGTGAATTCAATACTATCACAATACTTGTGTGCAGATCTGATATTGTGATTCTTAAGTATTGTGAATCAATATTGCTATCTATTGTGATATTGGTTTGTTTTTAAATATTAGACCATGGGAAAAGTTGAATCATACCCTTTTGAAGACTGTATATCATCAGTTATATTTTCACGAACAATGCACATCACATTTCTGTCAGTTTAATTTATATTTAGGCTGCTCATCAAGCTAGTGCCATTAGAAAACAAGTAAATAGGAGGAAAATAAGAAATAAATTAGGACTTCAAAATATCATAAGATTATAACAAAAGATCTTAGCTCTTAATATCTTGTATTCTGCAAATGAAAGAACTCATGTCAGACGCTTTGTCTGTATATCCACCAGATGTTTATTGGCATTCCCCCCTTCTTGTGCTGCATTTTGCAGGAGGTCTGCAGTGCTGGCTCCAGTGAGACTTTTTCGTACTGCTGTTTCCAGAACTGCAGTTGCCAGAACCCCTGAGATAATGTGCTGTTTTCCACAATGCTGTATGTTGTTTGTCGTTTTTCAAATTAAGTGTGGGTTTTATTTACAATTTGGTTATGAGACGAATAACAGCACCACATTGCTGATGTAGAGGTAAGGGCATAGATGGCCTGGGTATTGCACTATATGGTAGAACTTTAGTGCCTTTCAGTCTTTTTTAAAGAAGGGACAAACTTAAAATTGTAATTATTGGAGTGATTAAAGAGTTGTAAACTGTTACTTTTAATTTAGACCAATGGTTTAGTGCATATGATTTTGATTCAGTCTGTTGAAAACTTAGGTCTTTTGAGATGACGTCATATTGTATCACACTCTTGGGCCAAAGTTCGTCATACTCCTGATGCTAGCATAATTAAGACTAACATATTTTTTATATAATCTGAAAATGTCTTGTAGCCGTCTTGAAATAATAAATATGATATCATTATATGTATAATAGTATTCTTCAGTTCTATAAAAGCAATGTGTAGGGGGCAGGCAGGACCTTCCTCTTTCAAAACAGTACAATTGTTTTCTTTGAGGAGGAGGCAGAGTGGAATGAATGATAATCGGTCCTCCCCACTCATAAGCCTGACTCTACCCATCTCCAGTAAATCATTACTGCTGTACCAGCTGGTGACATCCTCATCAGCTGGTTTTCAATAACCTTCATTCTTTCATTCAGATGACACCCAATAATGTCACCCCTGATAGATAGACACATCCTGCACTTTGCATATTCAGCGACTGTGCCTTTTTGTTAACGAACGTAATAAATGAGGTGCTCTGTTTGTGCCGCCTTCTCACACTTTCGCTGAGCTGACATTCCTGTGCTGTGAGGTGAGCGCTCATCATAAACGTCTCCTCCACCCTGCTCTCTACACCTCTTTTTATCCCTTCATGTCCAGTCCCTCCGCACGCTGGATGAGAAATGGGGAAACGGTACATGAGCTGCAGAGGAGGCAAGGAGAGCCTTCCTTCAGTCTGTCACTAATGCTTCGTTAGATACTTGGTGGGGCCATTCATCGCTGTTATCGCCTGGCCACAACGTGCACCAGTGCTACCTACTCCTCACACACACAATCTCAGATGCATGTGTTTTGGCACATTCACTGCAACTAATGCAGTTATTTGCCATACACGTCCACGCATGCAAAAATGTACAGCCACACGATTGCGCCTTTGTTCAATCATTGTCCATTCAGCACTGCTGATAATTCCACCTGCTCCACAAATCTTTCTCTAATTTCACCATCCTCTGCAATCCTTCATGAGAGTAATTATTCAGCCTGCGAACAGTCATGGGTTTGTGGCCACTCGAACATATATTCACTCTCGTGGAGTTAGGCAGTTGAACCACATAGTCACACAAACTCACACATACTATCATTAACCTATCGGGTATCGGTGTTGATTAATCCCTGTACTGGTTGCACTGAGGACTGTTCCATTACCAGATTTCAGTGGTTCTATACATTGATTTAGCCATTTCTCTGATTAGGAGATGGCTTAAGCACACTTTAGCTGCTCCCCTCGACATCCATTTAAATCCTTTGCAGGGCACTGGCCTGTGCTTTAAACCACTGGTTCAGCACATGCTAGCATTTGAAAAGAGGCTTCATTATGTGTTGACACTCTCATTTAAGTTAACATGACAGTTGTTTTTCAAGTTATTTGTTGTAATGGCCATTAGTTCCACATTACTTCTGGTTATTGTCAGATAATTGAGAGCTTTGTCTGTGATTACTTGTTCTTTTTCTCTTTTCATGTTAAATATTTACTGTATTCTAGATTCTTTGGCCTGGTTTGTGGATTCTGTTACCTATGGACAGCTACTTTGTCAATCTTTATATCTTTCTGGTTGTTGGCAGTAGCTTTATATTGATACTTTTTATATAATTGTCACAAAAACAAATAAGTCAATTTCCCCAAAATGTTAAACTTTTCCTATATTTTAAACATAGTAAAACTGTAGCAAAGAAATCTGCAGCTTTTTCTGTAAATGTTTTCTTTCTCTTTAGTTGTTTGGTTTTAGAGGGTTTTGTCAGAAATGTTTTTAAGAAAACTCCAGACTGTTGTTAAAGTTGGCAAAACTTGTTACATTATCGAAATATTTTTAGGGATTTTTCTGTGTGTGTGTGTTTGTGTGCGTGTGTGTGTGTGTAAGTGTGTGTGTAAGTGCCAGTACACAGTGAAGTTTGGGAACAGGAGGAAGTTGAATGTGAGGACATGTAGTTGCAGTGAATAATTGGCAGGTTCAGCTTAGGCTTTCTTTGCTATAGGTGTGCAGCTTATTATATGAACTTTTGAAGAAGTCACCCCTCCAGAGTGCAGGGTTTTGGTGTTTCACCTCCAAGAGTTCACATTTTCCTGTTAATGAAGTTTCTGAAGTGACAGTCTCACCTTTGTGCAGCCATGGTGTTAAAGATACTGTTTTATGCAGACTGGGATAATGGCATAGCTACACCCGGCATGAGGTAGTCTAAACCAATCCCGTCACTTCTCCACCACATCCCCTGGCTGGCTTAATGTGTCCTTTCTCTGCTGCTGTGTGACTCTCCTTGACAGCTCCATATTTCAGCTCCATGGGCATCCTACCCTCCACCCTGCAAGGCTACAGAATGGAGGTATGGCCTCCGCACTTTTTTTATTTTCAATTCCTCTGACCAATCATAACACTCCCAGTGCACGCCATTCAGCATATCCGCAGGAGAATACAGGAGTACTCCATAAAGCCGGATGAGATGGGTGGACAACAGTGTTAACAATAAACCAGCTGTATATTCTGCAACACGGACTAAAAGCTGGATATAAATATTAACATCTATGACTTCATCATACCTTCAAACATGAATGTTAATGATTCATGTTAAAAGAATGACAGTTTGCATTATATAAGGCCCAATTCATTCGTGATATGTGTGAATTAAGCAAGGGAGTGCTATGCTGTATACAGACTAGCTGACTGTGGCAGCATAATGATGGCTCCTTGTGAGGGGGAAATGATTTACAGCAGTGTGCAAGGGACAAATCTGGCCATGTGGATCACTGTTATACATTGATCTGTATGTAGATGGCTTATTGATCCACGTTCACACAGCGTGGCGGCATTTAGGAACTCAGACCACCACATACTTACTTGGCACAGTTGCTTTGTCTAATCAAAAAGACTGATAGTACAGGAGCCCAGTTATGTCATTATGTGACGCGCATTGGCCTCTACTTAATTTTAATGGGCGTAGATTTAATGAGGAGTTTGTGTGAACCTTATAATTCATATTAATTTTATGAGCTTTGTACAGAGAAGGAAGAATTAACTATGTTTGACTATTGAGTGAATAGCAGGGGTCATTTCCCCTAAAAGATGTTTCCCACTGTTTAGATAGTTTTGGTTTTCTTGGCTTAGATCTTTACAAGACTTCTGCCTCCATCACAATACAATGAAGGTGAATGAGATTTGGTTATTTCACAGCATTATTAAAATGCATTAACTGGTTTAGTCAACCTGAAACATGACATGTACACAGTATATGGGACGGCTATCAGATGTGGACTATTTCATTTGCTGGTGACTGGTCTAAATATCTTTTTAGTGCCGAATGAATGATTTATTATTAATTTATATAGCAAGAAACAAGGAAGGAAGAGATGAAACAAAGTTCTCCGAATTTTTGGGGGATCCCAAATTAAAAGAGTGATTATGAAATCACAAGATCAGTGCTTTAATAGTAAACTTTGTCTTAAGCTGTGAAATGGTTTTTTTTTTAAATTAGTTGGCTCCGTCAGCCAGCTGAAGCTATAGTTAATGTTTATTGTGTGGTTTGCTATATTGCATATAAAATGGAGCACTTTTCTGTCGGCTGGTTCGTATGCTCTGTTCAAACCAGTTCTCTATTTATTTGATGGTTTTGTTTCACAAGCGCAACCGAGGAATGAATATATTAAACTGCCAAGGTCTTTTTGTAAAAGCTCATCAGTTTAAATACTCTGAATCAAACTCCAGGATTCATGGTTATTTCATTAGTGCAAGCAGCTGAAACACAGATGTGTCATTTGTATCATTATAGGAGATTGATTTCAAAACATTGTGAATCAACTCTGTGTTTTTCAATCAAAATTACCAACGTTCACTTTTCTCCAACCAGGCAGACGATGCATTTGATAAATTGACAGAAAATTAGGTGGTTGGTATTTTGTCATTATCCAATCAAAATGTCAAACAAATGACACTTTTAGCTTCATTTGAAAAATGGGCTGCTTTTCCATTGTTGACATTATGATTAATTGAATATCTTTTGGGTTTTGAACTGTGCAAAATAAAATTAAAACATCGAACGTGACATTTGATGAAGTCAACTTGGGCTCAAACAATCAATCAGCAGATTGATTCATAATGAAAATAAGCCAAAAAATGTGGACAACTTTGACTGAAACAAATGTAACACTGTGCCTCTCTTTTATAACATAGACGTGCCCTGCAGATGTGAAGCACCATGCAAACCTCACCTGGTCTCTACCTCCTTCCCGCAGTGGCCTTCCCCTGAATTCACAGCTTTTGGCCTCTGGGACCTGGGAAATTAATTAAATGTCTGAAAATGACAAGTGCTCTCTCTCCCACTTGCAGCCTCCTTTTCTCAGGACATCGGAGACAGCACATTGATTTCCCCACAGTCTAATTCTCACAAGCGATGTCTTCCTTGGACAGCTTTTTTTTTGTTTTGGGTGAACTGGGAGGAGTGGAAGTGGAAAAATGAATGAGACAGGGTGGAACAAGGGGCTGCAGAAACACCAGTGGTGATGTGCTGGTCTGCATCTTGTGGATCTGTCAGCTACCACAGCTGTGATTGCGCGTCCATCTATTTACAGCATGTGCATGTGTCTGCTCCTACAAACTGTCCCTGTCAAGGCTGCTCCTTAAATTTCTACTCTGTTCCCATGGCGTCCCCTCCCTTCCTGTTCTCTTTTGAGCTGGATGTATTCAGTTGAGAGAGGAAGGTCACTCAATGCACTGAAGAATTCAAAGATGTCATTAGCACATCATGTGGTTTGGACATATTTTGCAGTCAATCAGAGATGACATGTACGTAAAGAATTCTAGATATTGACAAATTGAATTAATAGCCAATGGATTAAATATTGAAATTAAGTGATT
Source organism: Verasper variegatus (assembly GCA_026259375.1). Classification (NCBI taxonomy): domain Eukaryota; kingdom Metazoa; phylum Chordata; class Actinopteri; order Pleuronectiformes; family Pleuronectidae; genus Verasper; species Verasper variegatus. The sequence goes on along the minus strand of CM048053.1, from coordinate 15,930,964 downwards.
TCAATCTGATAAATCTCAATCTCTTCTAAATAGCACAGAACTGTTCTCTGACCGGTAAATGTCTTTTTTTTTGTTTAACAGCATGCTATTGTATAGATGGATACAACACAATATTAATTACAAAACAAACATTGAATTTAAGCGTTAAATATTAAAAATCCTTCATCACAACTTTTCTCAATTCTGTGAGGAATGTGAGTGGAGACGTCCAATGACCAAGGTCGAAAAATAAAATGTGAACATTTTTTTTCAAAATTAGACTTGATATACAATAGATTATTTCAAGGAGTTTTTCGTCTATAAGAGAAAAATATTTTTTGTGTATTTACCTTGAAATGAATTCAATGAATTCACATTTACTGTGACAGTGACACACACCAGTAGCATATTTTGACCATCAAAGCAACTAACCACACCAGCAGCACGATGATACACATCAGTCCTAGGTGTGTTTAACATTTAGCGATACCAAACCATTTCCTTGCAATAATGCACATCAACTCTCCAGACAAGTGGCGACTGTCAAACTTTCTGCGAGAGTTCTTCTGTTTCTTGATCTTTTTTGAATGTGTTTAAACGTGTGTCTCATAAACTCTAGAGCAGAAGTGTAATTGAGCACTGTTCAGTTCCTAATAACTTGTGATTAATGTTGGTGTTTATTGTTAACGTGTAAAGTGAGCGCTGGCCAGTGGGGGAGAGAGGAGGGAGGACATGCAGCGGGTAATACAGTACAGTACAAGGTACCCGGGCTGCTACTGCAAAATGAACAGAGTGGAAACCCGACAGTTCGTGAACGCACGCATTGGGAAAAGTAACCTAATTAACTGACACGAGCAAGATTAAGTCAGTAAGAGGTTCTAAACATCAATTTCGATACATTTAAGGTTAATTGGCCAGCCCTAATTAAAACATAGTTAAAAGCTTCTCCACAAGATGTTAGAAAAAGACCATAGTTAAGTCAGGCACTTTAATTATGATTAAGGTCAGACAAGTCAATCTCTGTAATGGTAGGGAACAAGCTTACTTCAGTGATTTGACATGTGATGGGAGATCCAGTCTGCAAAATGAAAGCTGGACATGCAACATTCACCTCCACAATACACCTTTTTCATCACTCCATTTTGGGAGTGCTACTTCTGTATTCTGCACTGACAATTGCCAGTGAATCATAGCGTGCATCAGAATTGTCTGATGAAAATGAAAATCCTGGGGGCAAATGGGCTAGACAGTGCAATGATTCTGCACTGCATCACACCATGTCTACACGGGGGACAGCGCATGAGCTGCATATCGGCGGAGCAGCAGCTCTAGCTCCATTCAGGCGCAGTGTCCAATGTACATCGCTTGTGTTTTGTAAAAGCTCACAGCCCAACACACAATCACTGTTATTTGTGTAAAATGCAGGAAAATAGACTTGACGTATAAAAATACACTGGGCTACATTTATGTGCTCCAGGTGTCACATGGTGAATGCACACAGATGGATTGACTTTTTTTCTTCATCAAACCTGTGAGACTGACCGTTTTTTCATCGTGATCCACAGCATTCACAGTCGGCCACATCTCAATATTCACCAATGGTATAGCTGTATTTCCTTCAGAGTTAGAGTCAATCTGTGGTTGTAATCTCAAGGGGTTGGGTGTGTAGGTCAATGAGGCTTTATTGTTGTGATTGCACAGTGAACATCCACTGGGTAACAGAAAGGGAGGGGGGGGGGTGTAACACTGAGGTCTGTCTGGCCACTGAGAACTGCATGACTGCTGCAGGAACGTGCACAATTTAAACATAATTTCCTGGTGTTGTGATGCATTCTGCCTGCCACATATGGTAAAATCTTTATGGATATTTAGATGGACGAAACTAGAGTCACTGGTATAGTATTGTAAAGCAGGTTATATTATGTATGTGTTAGAATAGTGTGTCATATTTCAAGATGGCATCCTCATCCTTTATTTGTGTGTTTGTGGTGAATTAGTGATTTCTTCCCATGACACGATTGAGCAGAGACCCCGTTGCTGCAGCCTGCGCATAGTGCTACCCAAGATGATTGTGATTGTTAACAGCAACACAAACAAGCCAATTGGTTTTATTTTCCCTTTAGCAGAATATGTGCTGTTCGACCGTTTTCCAGTGCTGACACAGCGATGTGTAGACAGGTCTGGTTATGTGAGACTAGATTTACCCTGATAGATTCTGCCAAATTCAATAATAATTGCCACGTTGAGCATTTTATGAGATTTGATTGTCATTCATTCTGCAAGACAGATCACACAGAGAAAATGAAGTGAACAAGCTGCCTTTCTTTTCTGACAGAAATCTCACTAACAGTGTTGGGAATTGCTTTGACTCCCTGAGCAGACAGGACAAAATTAAAACTTTATCCTCACTCACAACAGCTGCTACAGCATCGCTCTTTCTTTCCCCTCTGTAAATGACCCTGACTTGAGTGCAAGCAATCGTACCACTGAATACTTGGCAGCTCTGTCTGAACTGAAGAACATTTCCACAGTCTTTCTCTATGGCCTGTAGTCAAATGAGAGCAGAACTCAGTGTGGAGCTTTAAAGATACATTGATGAATGAGTTTAGGTGCCCTGCAGTTTTGTACAGGCAGAAATGATTCAAGACTGTCAGAAGCAGGTCACCATGCTACTTACTATTTTAATGAATTATTTTCATATCTGTCCCTAAGTGAGGGTTTTACAGCCACTTTCACTTCAAGAATCAGAATCAGAATCAGAATCGGAATTATTTTTATTGCCATGTATGTTTACACAAACAGGAAATTGCCTTGGTGTGGCTGGTGCATAAGAACATCAATAGACATAAAAAAACAATATATATATATATATATATAAGACAATAAGAACAATAAGTTATGGTTAAGTTAAGAATCTATTCAGTGAGCCAAATTGTTATCTAATGGTCCAGCACCTGTTGACGACCGTCCAAGGACATGAGCAGACAGATGAACCGAAACAGGGAGGTGTTTGCCCAGCTTAGATGCACAAAAGATTTATGTTTCTTGAGCGTTTCTCTCTGAACAGCAGTGGAAATACATAACATTTAGCCTGAGTTAATACAAAGGAAACTGAAATTGTAAACACTGCTATACATGATATATGTGCTGACGCGTGATCATGATTTTTCTGCTGTTCGCTGACATTTTATCATCTAAAACTCAAAATGATTTAAACTGGAAAATAACCATAGCTATATATCAAAACTGTACTTGAATGGAAACTCACAAGCATGCCCACACATTTCAGCTGAAACACATTTAATGAATTTTTAATTAATTTGCCTTGTGACAAGTTAATCTTTTCACACTAAAATCTAAATGGCACATTCATCAAAACAATTTGAAATAACTCACTGCAGGCTGTTCATCAACATATCTCACTTCCAGGGGTAAACAGACCATGTGATTAACCATTTGTTTCCTTAATTAACTCACAGCGACCCCGAGAAGACCTTTGAATAATTGCACTAAGCACGTTTCCGTCATCAGTTGTCAGGTTGGAGAGAACATGTCAGTGTGTAATTGATACATTATGGGATCATTGTGAAATCTCTGACCTTGTGTTCTGAGCTCCTCTCTTCTGCTGAGTGGCATTTTGAGTTTGGAGGAGACATTCTACCTCTGCTGCACAGTTCTATCATGTGTAACATACCATGGGTGATTTGGGAAGTGACAACAGAAGACACATGAAAATGTCTGGCTTCACACCTTGGTTCCAAATGAACACAAAAAAACAGCTGGCAGACATTGAACCCTTACCTTGACTAAAAATCCAAATGATTTGAAACTGTTTGAGGATGCCAAGTCAATCTTTTGTTGGAGGAACTCACACATCTCACCTGCATGGCTTGTACTGGCAGAGAGGAGGTACCTTATTTTCTACATTTTTGTACAGGGTAATATCATATTCCCCCTCATTTACTGATTTAATATATCCATATTGATGTAAATCAATTCAATTTGAATCAATTATTGTTATGGAAGTTTATTGAAAGCTGGTGAAAGGAGAACTCAGCAACATCAGCAGCTGATGTCTTATGCAGAAGATTTTCATGTACAATCAATGCCTCAAGGAGACCAGAAGGTGGAACAATATACTAACGGTAACATGAGCAACTGTCACCCCCAAGTCTGAAGATGTCTCCCACAGCATCCCCATATATCTCCCTTTACCATTCTAACAGTTGACTGTTACTTCATTCTGTTCTGTATTGGTCTATTTAATGCAAGTAGAACACTTAGGAAAACTATTGATCAAGTTCTATGCCTACCTGTGCACACATCTACAGCAGCACTGCTGAACGTAATCACTGTAACACAGCAAATGTAATTGTATCCTGGAAAAACATTTCCCACCAGAACATGATTGCTTGTGTAAAATACTTGCGTACTGTATAAACACAGGCAAACTAATTGTGTTCACACATGGGTCTAATCCCAAACGGACAGCACTGGGTACAGGTCTAAGACTCTTTGAGGACACATTGACATCTGGTTGATGACTACACATTCTGAGGTGGACTTTTCTGTACATGGCACCATTCTTTCAACAGTGTGTATGCAAATGTGTCCTGGGCCACACTGAAGGACTACGCACTTGACTGACATCGACTGCGTAAAACAGACGTACTCATGCACTCCGTCGAAGCTGGCATTGTTCACGACATCTGAACATTTAAAAAAGTCCATAGAAGTAAATCACGAGTAGGTCAAACATCCCAGGTGTTTGGATTTGCCTGAAACATGCCAAGGAGCAGGCCCCATCTGTGTTGTTTTCATTTGTTATTCAGGAATTATCTGCAGCTCTGGACAAAAATGATTGTATTGTCCCTAATTTAAAACAATTTTTTTTCCCTTTAACCTGGGTTCAGGGCCAGACAATTTCATGTTAATTACAACAGTTGTTCTTTTTGAAAAGAGAAAGTACCAAAATAACCACAGAATGTTGCATTATGGGTTGTTTCTTGCCTTTTGTTGCTAGGCCCTGATTCTTTCAGAGTGAATGACATTAAAACGTTTCAGTTAGTCCAGTTTAATATGCAGGAGTTTCCGAAAGCTGGTTTAACATGATCTGCTGCCACATCTGTTGAACAAGAATTATCTTTATCACAGATAATGAGCTCAAGACTGAAGTGTGCAAAGCGTTAACTGTCAGAGAACATTTTTTACAAGTGGAATGAGAGCAAGGAAGGAATTGACTCACTACAATAACTTGGCTGACTAGTTGCCACTGGAATGTACAACTGAACAAAAACATTTGTTCAGCAGCCAAACACTGTCTGATGTGAGGAAAGAAAAAATAAATTCAATACAAGTCTTGCTTTACCTGCACCCACTGCAGTCCTTCACAATCCACACAAGTGGGACTAATAACTTCAGAACACACACTTCAGTGAGCATATTTGTTTTGCTTTTCTTATTAACGTATGAGTGATACTGTGAAGAACAACCACCAGTGTTGCCATTTTTATAAATAATATAATGATACTGGTCCACAGCCACCAGAGTGCCCAAGACCTGGAGACATGGGGGGGGGGGAAACCCAATTATTCTACTTTAATTTCCAGCAGATGAGTCATGGGAAGTGCATTGCTTCCTCTCGCCAATTTAAAAACAATGCGTTTGGTGAATGGTCCGTATGTGTTTATTTGCATATAGAGTGAGATATTGTCACTGGAGACGGATGTGGAGATCCATGCTAATGCTTGGTGTGAACTATCTTTCTTACAGCTGTCCGCTTGTACTGAGGTCACTTGAAATGCATGTTACTGACCGGTTAGAACAGGGTGTTTACTACAGCAGCCCATTTATTTGGTGGTGGGTTCATCCCAGGCTATCCTGTCAGTGGCTCCAGCAGAGCAAACCTTATACATTCAGCCATGCAGGGCACATCCCACATAAATAATTTAGAATGGTATAACATGTTTCCAGTCTTGACACTCAGAGTCACCAGGTATTCTAATTTGCACAGACAATATACATGTGGAGGATCTTCTGTCATGATTCTGCCCTGGCTCCTATGAACTTTTGAAGTAGACTGCTTTGGTTCTGGTTTATGGGTATTTACCTTTTTTTTGGTTGTGTTTAGATTTGTGTTCATTCTGAGTTCTGTTGCCTGTTTTATTTTTGAGATAATGCTCCTTGTGTGTCTCCAGATTTATCTCCTGCCTAATGTGTTCCTCCTGTGTTCAATCATTCCTTCCTTCCCTTGTGTATTTTAAGTCTCTATCTTTGTCTTAGTCAGTTTGTCTTGTTCATCTCGGTCCTCGTGTTCCGATCACTCGTGGTTTTCTGCCTTTTCACTGTTGCCTAGTATTTCTTTGCATGTTGAGTTTTTTGGATGTTGTTTCCTTTTGTTTTGATATTGGCATTTATTAAAGTACACCTTTTGTTATTGACCTTCACATGGCTCCTGCATTTGGGTCCTCCTGCTCCTCACAAGGTGACAACATTTGTTTTGTTTATCATGGCCTCACTATCTGGGCTGATTAACTGGGATAACCTTAAGTTACCTATTACAGCCGGTTCCATCTTAGACATGTCACTGTTGCTATCACTTTCAGTTCATCAATTATTATTGATATGGTGTCATATGAGTCATGATAAATTGGAATGGCCTCAATGTTATATTCATTAAGAGCTTCCCAGGATGAATCCATTATGTTTTGTGGCAGGAGGGACAGTCGACCTGCGTTCAACATCAAATAAGTCATTGGCACGGCTGCATTTTGAAAAATCAGATGACAACAAAGTCGACCATATACTTGCAAAGAGCAGTTTTCATATCCAAGCTCAACAACTAACATAGCACATTGTGTGTCCAATGCTTGAGGCTTTATGTTTGGGCTAATGATTACGTTAAATGATTTTAATATGATACAAGTAGTAGCTTTTTATGTTTGTAATTTATTATGGTTAATAAGGTCAACAGTACACTAGATGCATTGTGGCCGATTTTGAAAATCTTGAGATACCATGCTTATATTAATGCCGCCACGCCAGTTACAGTCAGTAGACAGAGGCATTCTTTTTTTCAGGTTGTCCATATTTTACTTTCAAATTTGGTAGCAAATGTTTTGACCCAAGGTGGAACTGACTAGAATTTGGAGGTCAAAAGTTAATGTCACTGACCTTATGAAATAAAGAAAATGTATGTAGCTTGAAATTGCACTGGTTGGTGGAGGAATACAACTGTAGGGTGGCAGTTCTATTTTTTTCCTGTTATTAGTTAATTAATTAGTTAATATCCACGCTTTTATTTGGTTGACTACAGCCCTTGATATAAGCACTACAACAGGGATAAAATGACTACTGTATTGCTTGTCAATCAAAAGAGATGAGCTTGTCAACTTAATAAATTAACTTACGGTTCATTCATTCGTAATAAATGTAGTTAGCTGATACTGATGTTCTATGCACCTTGAGGTTTCCAGGGATGATGGCTGTTTGCTCTTCCTTTCATTGTTTTGTTTCTACTGGAGCTCAGACAGAGAGGAGCAGAGGAGCATTGTATGAGCTGTGGCAGTGAGGTCAAGGACCAACATGTGATGTACAGGCTCATTCATCTGGAGGTGTAGCCACACAACAAGCAAGACAATTAAGAACAGGCAGGACAACCTTTTATTTATATAGCACATTTCATATCTCATCTTTCATATTTCAAAAGGTAAAGCTCAGCAGTCTTCAATTCGATAGCAGTAAACTGGCACAATGAGCAGATGAACCTTTAGCACTATGCATTCCAATATTGCATCTTTGTGCATCAAGTCTGGTTTGATAATGAAACTCTTGAGAACTGATCTTGTAAAACTGCTTGAATGCAAAACTTCAGTCCCTTTGGCTGAGCCTGGTGTTAAACATCAAGCAACCAGTGTTTTGTAGGCGCATTTTGAGGAACAGTCACAGTTCATACTAACTGCAATGACACACATGGCATTTCCAATGCCACTCAGTAAAAACAACACTTTGTCAAACATTTTGATGTGAAGCAAATGACCACTGCCAATTGTTCCTCTTATTATATTCATTTGAAATATTCTTGCTCTATCTGACAGCTCCAAGCTGCTTCAGAGATAAAATACAGACAAAACACCAGATTTGCCCCAATGCACGCTGGATTAAGTCTTTAGTAAAACTCCCACAGTATCTTAATATAGATGCATGAAAGACAACAGATGGTTTACGTTCTACCCTCGAGCTATATCACCATGAATGAGATTGTCAGCAGTGGATTTTAAATCTCATGAGAGTGGCCTCCCAAAGGTGCTTGGTAATCCTTTCTGCTTAATAGGCGTGTAAAATTAATTCAAGTCAGTTTTGTCAGAGAATGAGCTGAGTAATACAGTGTACTGTGTGGCTTATACTCACAGACAGCCCCCATGTCCTCTCCTGTTTCTTTTTCTGTTTCACCTCAGCTTATGAGATGCTCAAATTCTTTCACCCGCTGCTAGTGAGAGTCTGCTCTGCTTAGTGTTGGGTCAGTAGCTAAAGCCATGGCGTGTCTGTGCTTGTTTGTTAAAACAATTAAGCGGAGGACTTGGTGAGCCGTGAGTTTGTGTGTGGGCTGAAAAACAGAAACTATTAGATAACAATTAAAAAGCTGCAACACAGATTCTCACTTGGTTCGGTAATATTAGTGTCATAATTGGTAACCCATTCACATCCCAATCCTCATTATTTGACTGTTCTTCACTCGACCTGGAAACACCCTGTGGTCCTCCTTCTTGGAGGTCCAACAAATCTTAATTCTGGTCTTTGAAGCAGAGTGAACTGAGGAGCTGTGATGATACACAAGATCCTTCACACAAGTCTAGTCACAGACACCGCAGCAAATAAGACTGATTTGAAATAGCATCACAGCTTTACACCATCAAATAAAAAATGGGTCTGCAGGTTTTTTAAAATAAAATAACTGTAATAAGCATATTTCATTCTTTAGAAATACTCTCTGTTATGTCTTCCTTTTTAAAATTTGTATTGTGGAGTCTATATTTAAGAAATTATAACATTTCACTTGTCATTTCCAGAAACTTGCAGATTTACAAACTGAACATGAATATATTTTGACACAAATAATCAATTAATCAAAAACATATTACTCCCAGCAGATTAAAAACCCCTGTTACACTGATAGAAGATCTAAAGCAAAAGAGGGCTAGACCTCTCTGCCGATGTCTAAAATCCAATTTACAGCTGATCTAGTTGTGAAGCTGAGACATTGCCCTCTCCTCGTCTCTTCATGCATTTCAGCTTCTACAGTGGGAGGGACTAAAATGAGATTAAAAGATGCATGTGAAGGAAATGCAGATGCAATAAAAGGACTTGGGGTGTACCCATGAATAACTCAATTCAGACCCTATCTTACATTCTTACTTTGTGCTAAAAATTAAATGTAATGTGGAACTGATTTCAAAGCTTGATACTTTTTAAATCATTCTCAATCTTAACTTATATTCAACAGAAAACCTAAATGTTTCATTTTATGTGTAGTCAAACAGCCAAATTAAATTTCATGAACCTTGAAATTGTTTGGGTTCTGATGTGAGTGTCTTCAGAACGATTTAAATGAAATGCTAAGTGCAGAGATTTGTATCACACTCATCTGAAGTTCTTAAACGTAATATAGAATATTGTCTATCTACACACAAACCACAGGCAAACATCATCCCATCTCCTACTGTCACCTACTCTAGCTGTGAGCTGCCTCCTCTCCCATGCTGTGTGCACTTGTGTACCGTCCACCTGCTGATTTCATAGCAGGTATTTCGATGGATTATGATAACTTTTTAATTTGTGGGGATTTGAATGTACATGTATGCTATAAAACTAAACCTATGCCTAAAGACTTCTTGAATCGTATAAATTCCTTTAATCTCACCCAGGTGGTGTCTGGCCCCACACTTGAAAAGGGGCACACATTCTACCTTGTGTTGTCTCTCGTCCTGTGTTCATGTCAATAAAATGCCTGTTTTGTTCACGATGACAGTCCCTTGCTCTGTGGTCAAGCCTTCTCCTCCTGCAAGCTGCTGCTGTATAATTAACCATCACACTCCTTTGCATTTCTCTGCTGTTTTTAAAGACTCTTTGCTCTATAACTTGGATGGATGTGATGTTCTCATCACTGCTGATGAGTTTAGTTCTCTTTTTAATTCAACCTGCACAAGCACTTTGGACTCTGTTGCTCCTTTTGAGAATGAAATGCATGAAATGCACTACAGCACATTTGGAGCAATGGTCAAACAACTCTACATGTGCTCTCAGACGTGCATGTCAGAAAGCTGAGGGAAGGTGGAAAAGTACAAACTCAGTGTCATATGAAATCTTACAGAACTGTCCTGTCTGATTATCAGAAAGCTGGAAAATCTGCAAAAACCGTAGATTAATATCTTACTTGGTCTCCAATAACTTCCCTTGAATCTTAAAACTAAGACTTCACTGCAGTTTGACTGCCTAAATGACATAAAATCACGGATGAACTTAAACTTCCTCAGACTAAATGAAAACAGGACTGAGGTTATTGTGTTTGGAAACTCTGAACTGCCGGATGTGGGCACCCTTGGCCCTCTAGCCCCTAATATTCAGTCCTCTGTGAAGAGTCTTCATGTTCATTTTGATTACCTACGTTGTTAAATCTAGTTTCTTTCAACTGAGACTCAAAACCTTCCAAATCAACAGATCATAAGGGAACGTTTCGACCGGGGCCGCACTACTCCTCCTGGGGAATGTTTTAAACTCTATTAAAACCATTAAAACAATGTCAGAAATGATAGACCCACAGAGACCTCCTGTAATACAGCCACACACAGGGACCTGCGGCAGAGGACAAAATTCAGACCTGGTTTGTCAGGTGGTATCAGGGAGGACCAGGGGCACTTCCTTGCCTGACGCCCCGGGCCACACTGGCTGCAGGGGGTCCATGGAACGGCTGTTGATCGGCTCACTTTTCATTTCTGTGTACATTTAACAAATCAGTGCCTGTTGTTCACTAATGTGCTTTTAATTTGGACGCTATCCTAATGTAAGTTATTGCGCTAGTGTTTATCCTTTTAATACAATAATTCGAGTTTTGAGAAAATGGCTTTATTAGTCTAGACAGAGGACATTTGGTCAGTGTGTAGGCTGTAGAGGATCTCTCAGCTGAAATGTCCTATTAAATATGTAAAACTTTCAAAACTAAGAATCATGTTTTTTTGTGAGCTTTGTAATAGTCTTTTAGAATGACTGTTACATTTGGTTAGGGTTCTTTTCCATAGTCTGTTGCACTGCCGTGTTTCAACAGTAGGCCACAGTAGACAAACAAACACTGGCTCCAGAGAGGGCCATTCACTCTTTCCTGTGACCTGAAGGTCCCTCTAGGTTTCCTACATGGTTGGAAGAGGACGTTGAGGCGAGGGATGTTCAGTTGGTTACACTATGAAACTTCACTGCTACAAGACACCATAGGTGGCAAAAGTATACATTCTTTACTAAAGTAGAAGCACATGTATTTGTGTCAAATATGACTTGAGTAAGAGTATGCGTATTGATTCAACCTCTTTACTATAGTAAAAGTACAGGCTTTAAAATGTACTCAAAGTTCAATGAAAGTAGGTTTTGCATCATATGCACCAATAGATACAATCGGAATCGTGTTGTTGTCCATTTAGGTTCAAATCTGTCCTGATATTGGGAAGACGGTGCTCGATGATGCAAAATGAAAACAATAAATAATTCCACTCAAACGCATTCACACAAAAGTAACGAGCCTGTTTTGAAAATGTAAGTAGTCTAAAGTACACATTTGTGTTAAAACGTTGGGAGTAAAAGCAAAAAGTCATCAGAAAAATCTGCCCCACCTCGGCATGCCACTAAGTAATCCTTTAACACAGATGATGAAGATTGATTTAATGAGCTTTGTATTACAGAGGTGACCAGAGTAGGATCTCTTTGCAGATACTTGTAGACTTCAGAGGAAAGCTGACCCGATACTGTCCACTTGGCCTATTTACTGAAGCCCATGGCTCCAATTAAAGCCTTATGATTGGGCTTAAGTGCGCCGCAGGCTTATCAAACTAACCACAGCACACATTGGAAATGAAATATAGTTTGTCAAAAGTTAGGCCTGGGCTAAAAGGTACAGAATGGACTGTCTCGTCAGCAGCTTGCACTTCGACAGTGATGGTAAGCACTCTCCAAGGTGATCTTCTTGAAAGCTTGAATTGCTTAAAAATAAGGAAAGTTGATATTAAAACCTTGCAGCTGTAGGGTAAAAAGGAAAAAGATAGGCAGGCTACAAATTGACTAGCATGGGAAAAAAATAATTGGGAACATTTTAGAGAGAACTGCAGAGGTCCAGAGTGCCACTTGGATGGAGAGGAACTTTGGAATAGGAGGTGTGAGATGTTTATTTTTAGACCCTTTGCTACCATCTTCCACTCTCACTCTCTTGCTCACATGCCACCAAAAGCATCAGATACGCAGATAGGTCAACTTAAACATTGACTTACTAATACTATGTTGTAGAATAATGGTGAATTTAGAAATACTGTGGACTTTAGCTTCTGCATCTTTAGAGTAGAGTTTCAGTGAAGTATTAAAATAGAATATCAATAAGGGCTGCAATTCATGATTTAATTTGCAAGTTTGTCATATCTTGACAATTCTCTGATTTATTATGATTTCAAAATTTCCAAAATGATAAAAAGTAATTACCCCAAAAACCAAGTTAACCTAACATTTGTTTGACCAGCAGTCCAAAGCACAACAATATTCAATTTACAACGATGTAAACCATCAAAGAGTGTCAAGGACATGGCATATAAGAGGCCTTCAAACAATTGATTATCAAAATGGGGGATTTCTTTACAAAGAGTATCAAGCTAATATTTGAATCCTCGACTTTTCTGTGGAGCAGCATAACTTTCAAAAGGTTTTGTTTCACCTTTACACTAAATTCTGTAACTGGTGTTCAGGCACATCGGATAACAGAACTTGCCCACTGGCCCCACTGGTCTGTTTCATATTATAATGGACATAAAACCTATTTGGTTCATTTTCACATATTGGCGGTCTTACCCACGTTTGTCAAATAAAACTCCCCTTTGTCTTGGTCTGAAGGTGCAGTTGTAAAGTGAAAATTTCAGCTCTGTGCAGCAGGGCCGGGTCTAGACAGGCATGTATGAGGGGGCAGCCACAAATCTTGAGGGGGCATTGTGCTCCAGCACCTTTTACCATGTCTAATTGACAAATTCACTCACTAGGATGCGGGTACACTGAACAAGTGCCTTGTAAAGTACTGTGGTCTCAAATGCTTGGCACACTTATTTCATTGTAGTTATTGTTGTTAGACTAACCATATATGAACTTGGGTTGTTAGTTGTATGTCCTACCCTCAACCTAAACTGACTGCACTTTGTCAGGCCTCTACCCTAAGACCTGCCCAACTTGGGTGTCCCTATGAAGACTAGCTTCTGTTGGTATAGCTCTTAGGGTCACTGAGGCACTCAAACCTCCTGACCACGATAAGGTGGCAATCCCTCAGGAGGATGTTTTTGTATTTTTTTTGTATTTTTTTGTATTTTTTGATTGGAAGTTGGGCAGACAGCTATACCTCACAGTGAACCGGCAGCAGGCCGATACACTGAGCAGAGCGAAAAGGGGAGATGGAGCGGAGGTGAGAAACATGACATGAGAAACAACTTGATATATTTTATATTTGAGGGGGCAAGCAAGACATTAAGACATTAAGAAGTGGAGCGGAGGAGAGAAGCATGAGATAATAAAAAATATATGAAATTTAATATATTTTGGGGGATTTAGTTTGAGGGGGCACAACATTTATTTGAGGGGGCCAGGCCCCCTCTTGCCCCTGCCTAGACCCGGCCCTGCTGTGCAGCAGCAGATTCACATCATAGAGCAGCAGAGTCTCATCACATAACAAGAGGTGAGTTGATTGACAAGGTAGAGGTTAAGGGTAGTTAAAAAAGTAATATATGTTTTTCTCTAACAGATGCATGGGTTAACAGGGTTTGAGAGAGAGAGAGATACACAGCTCTAGTCAAGCAACAGAGCAAAACCCTAAGATTACGTAACTGTGTAAGAACCAATTGAACTACGGCTGGACTGCTCAAAACTTCAGGTGCACCACAATAGCAAGGCTGCCTATTAAATAAGTAAGAGCTCTACAGATACTGAGTCAACAGATGTCCATTGTCCGGTTTAATCAGTAAACCTGTGTTGTCACGACCTGGTGGGAGAAGTTCCACACCATGGATTATGATTAATAGAAAAAACATTAACAAATTGTGAGGTTATTGGTAAATGCAAAATTGTATTTACTAAAGTTTTATTGCTACCAGTAAGAGAAGTAAACGGTCAAAATTGAAGAGCCCATGACGAAATGATGGTGGACAGTTCCAGGGGCCAGTGGACTGTATTAATCAATTAACTGTGGAATCCTCTGTTCTGTCTGCACTCATTTACAATGTGTTTTATCATCAGAGTTCTGGCTGCCCCCTATGGTCACAGGGCAGCCTGCCAGATATTACAATTGCTTTGGTGCGGCTTGTTTGGCAGGCGTCAGAGACAAACACAATACCACCTTTGCTGCAGGGCCGTCGCTTTTAGAGCAACAGATGTGTTTCAGTAATTCACTGCCTCGAGACACTTAATTTTGTGTCCAGTTGGTTTAATGCATATGGATATAACTTCAGCAAAGGCTTTTTATGATGGTGAAAGAAATGTTACCAGGTGTTGTTTTTTACAGAAAAAAAGAGAGATTACAGAAGATGTTGGAATAGAACATTAGTTTGAGTAGTAGTTATAAAAAGAATCACTAAAGAGAGCTGGTTCACGTTGTCTTGTAGTGTAATGGGTAAGGCTGCTATATAATGTGACGCAAATAAAAAAAAAAAAAAATTGCAATAGGATCATGTGATGTGTATTTTATTCTGTTAACGATGCAAATTTAAAGATGGTGCATTTGTCTACTACCGTAATTGATATAAGTAAAGATGGAGAGAGGGTCCATAGCTGCTAAAACATGTTAAACTCATAGATATTGACTGTGAATCTTGTAGCAACACCAAGCTGTGAACGTATAGAGTTATTGTTCCTGATATAGTAACACAGGCCTATAGCATACCTGCAGACTCACAATAAACTCTGTCGATGAGCATCTCTTTTTTTATGCAGCTGTAATTTAGAGATTTAACCAGGGGTTGATTAGTTTGGGATAAAAGCATGAATGCAATCACTGACTATATTATAAATGAGAAATGGAATACATCAATCAGCCACCCTATTATAGCCAGTAACTGATTTTTATGTTGTGGCAGATTGGTGCATTTTTTAATTAATCAAGTCCTGGAGCAATGTAAGATAACTGACTACATAATCAGTTTCACATCATGCTACTGATGGCTCAGAAAGAACTTCACAACAATCCAGTGATATGTCATTAAAATTACATGCCTTACAAGCACTGTATTAGAAATGTGTAAATTGTTTGATTGGACACAGTTTCATTCCATAATTCACTAACTGAGTAAAAAAGACACTTACATTTTTCGTGGCTCTCAAAAGACAGATGAACAGACTCACTCCGAAGACACACATTGACAACGTACATTCCCAAGCCCCAACCTCGACAATCTGAAGTTAATGCCTAACACCAAAGTAACTGAAACCTAATCCCCTAAGAAGAAGTCAATCATTAAAACTTGTGGGGTTCAGCATTTCCTCGGATCCCCACAAGTCTTTAGTGCTCTCATCTTTCACTCCCCATAAATATAACAAAACAAGAGCCCACACATTCAGGGGAACCTGGAGTCATGTTGAAAGTATGACAGAAAGGGAAAGCAATGTTGACGCAGGCCCTTAGTGGGCAAGTGTTTATCAAGCTGACTGATGGCCTCTTATTTTCGACAAAGGTTGAAAGGCTTTGTAAGAAAAGGTCATTTGGATTTGACTCACTCCAGCTTGGGTCCAGTCTCGAGGCCGTCGGCCTGGTTAATCAGACATTATGCCCTGAGCCCCTGGTTAAAGGTGTTGATTATAGGGGCGGGTCTTATCTCCGCTCACCAGAGGCTTTATAGTAAACAGTGGAGTGTGAGGACCAAGCATTACACAAAACAATTAGCGGAACATCCCTAAAGGTGCATGGAAGCCTGAAAAAGATTAAAAGTCAGCACTGAAAAGAGATTTGTTCAACCTGAAGTCCCACTAACAAATTCAGCTCAGTCTCAACAGACTTGGGGGGGGGGGGGGGGGGGGGGGTTAGTCTGTCCAGCTCTTGCAAATCTTTTGGATGATATCAACTACAACAAAGGTTACTTTATAGAAACCTCTCTCATAATTTAGAGTTATATTCAGTGCTCACAATATAATGGTAACAATAGTGTAATAAGGCCAAAAGTGTATCGGCCCAGTCTTTTGTTAGTTAACTTGATGTCAAGAGTTTGTATGTCGAGACTTTAAGATAGAAACAAGACTCCTTGACCTTGTAAACTTGGCACAATTATGTTAGACAGTTTTGGTAATTAAATAGTCACAAGACTCCGGCTTTAATACTGTGTGAGCGTTAAATGTGGGATGACTTCAGTTCTTGGACGTAGTTCCAGGTCGACACAGTGTCTTCAGTGAAGTGGGGACAAATCTTGTGACCTGATTAGACGTAACCTGAAATTTGATATTCCCTTGGAAAATCAATGCTTATTACATTATTAACCGTAACTTAATTTACAACTTGCCACATTCACCAAAGGCCACCTTCATATAAAGTGTCTTTGTCTTGGTAACAGGGATGTTCACAATTATCAGGGCCAAAATCACGATAACATTATTGTTACAATATCTGTAGAAAGTCAGACAATGTCAGCAGATTTTATCATTCAAATTATGAGTTTTATCAGATTTTTGGCAAATTAATTATGCTCAAATTAATACAACATATTCAATATTTATACCTTCTATGCTTGTGCAGATAGATGGTGATCTTGTGATCAAAGATGGTCAAAGTGATCACACTTCTATTGTTATTGCACTTATTGCCTGTTTAAAAGACTGACGCATCTTTCAGGCAATATCCCCCCCAGGAGATGTTCCATGAAGACATGGGAATCTAGGAAAAGCATTATTCTCGTATTAGACTAAACAGTTGAACCTGGAATTACACGCATGGGGAGAAAAGTATGAAACCACCTCTTTGGTTTTGATGCATGTTTTATTGTTCTTCAAAGTGACCTAAACCTGGCTGTAGGTTAGATGTGTAGGTGATAAACTCTTTAGCTATACGTGCCATTTTCAGAACACATTAGAGCAAACAAATAACTAATCCATTTCATAAACTTAAACGTATTACAGACCTTTACCGCCATTGACTGCCTCTCCCATATCACCCTGTAAGTCTCCTTGATTTTAATTATCCTTCTTTTCTAGTAGGTTTTCATTAAATAATACATTGGACATTGCAGATTTAGACCAAAAAACTTTATTGAACAGCACTTTCAAAAAATATGACAATTTCTTTAGCTTTGGTATCAACATGTGTACAATAATCTATACAAGACCTCCACAGCCGCAAACAGTCTGTGAGCTAAAAGTGAATTAATTCAAATGATCGTTTGCAGTAGAAAAAGGTACCACACCAGACATTCACTCACAACAAAGCACTGATGCACTGCTGTCAGAAACTCCAGTTATCTTTGTATTGCAAGAGGGAAAGTGTAAAATCAGTTACCAAAAAATTGCAATAAGATGCAGACAAGCACTTTGCAAACAATATATACAGAACAGCCATATGTCAACTTTTGTTGCCTCAGATAAAGTCTATTGTTGCGTCCTGGGGAAACTTAATTTATTTTTGCTGTGGGTACTGTTGCATTTTCAGAGATAATGTCAGTTATTCAGAGACTGTTAAAAACATTAGTGACTTTTGTAAAAGCAAATAACTTTAAAAATGTGTAGGGGCTGAAATCTTTCAACAATACACTGCTGACTGTGTACCCATGAGAGAAGCACTGCTGATCATTTCTAGGATGTTTGAAAATCACCCCGTCACAATAAAGGGCTTCTGACCTCAATTCTTTTAAGGACGAACTGCACTTTGGATTCAACCAACTTCAGCACATGCAAACTACATGGACTGCATACGCATACAAACACCGCCTTTTGGGGGATTTGGAGCCAGAATCTGTGCAGCAGTGAGCGGGGATGGAGCTGCTGTGGGAAGGTCCCACAGATACATGCTCGACCAATTGTGAGTTAGTATCAGTTGTGAATCATTTTTGTTTCAACCCGTATATATAGCATCAAGTAACTATATAACTAATACCAAATGTAATGAAATGAGCACTTGAACATATGTCACTGTGATGTCAGTGTCCCAACCACTGACATGGAGGAGTCACAATTTGGGACCTATATAGTAACCAGCCACTAGGTTTTTTGGGGGGTAGCTGTCATGTGAAAATGTCAACTTGAAAACCATGAAGAAATTCGGGCATAGAGGCACACATTTTCAGGATTATTACCTACACCAAGTGTTTGTCTCCTTGCCGACCACGGAACATTACCAGATATTGCATTTCTCCGACCTCATTTGCATATGAATTACAATCTTTATTGAAAGAACTATACAGCAACCTGCCAACATGCAACTATTTCTTTGACCTTAAAGTCTCTATCCCTGAACAAAATGCGACTGCTCCTAGTAATGCTACATTTACAACAAACTACTTATTAATCCACTTAATTCAATCTCCTTACACATTTCCAAGTGATAAATCAAGTACATTTTCAGGGGATTAAAGTTGAATTAACTGATAGTTAAAATTTTTACTTGTTCATTCTCATCACTCCACCTTATCTTAATTTTCATGTATTAAAAAATGATCGTAATAAACGCAGTCGCATATCAATGCATCCTGCACTTTGAACACATTCCTGTTATGACTTTAAAATGACGGAATACCTTCCCAAAAAATAGATATTGCACAAAATAAATTATTCCTCTTGCCCTTCTATTGTAGTCTGGCAGAGCTTTTCCCCAAAATTGCGTCACGAACATCCTTCACTTCCTATGCATGGTGAGACATATGTGCACTTCTTCCTCTGCAGAGAAACATAGACCCTCATTCTCAGGCAGTCTAAGATTACCCTCTGTTAACTGTCCATCATCTGTACTAGCCGGGACAGAACTGATGCAACAGATGTCAAATCCACCTGGACTGGCAGGTTGCTGATCTCTAAGCCTCGGTTACACCACCCCTCTCATTATTGATGACTTCCTGGCTGACGATGTTGGCTATAGCCATTTAAAAAGTCCACAATCATCAGCCATCAAAGTGGGCCACTAGTGATACTACGGCAGGTTTGTTGTCTGAAGAAGGGGCTTTAGTGATGTCGTTTGTGGGGTCAAAGGAAGGGCCCAGTTGGGGCAGTGTGGTGGCTGGCTGTCCAAGGGATGCTACCATAAATAGTAAGTCGTTGGTGCGGCGGGGACCATTGACTGCTACACCCCTCATGGCCTTGGTGGCGACCTTGGAGGAGCTCTTTAAGCTGGAGCCGCGTCGAGGAGTCTCACATCGCAGCAGGGCTCGGCAACATCTGTAAAACTGGGGCGAGCATGCAACACAAAGACACATGGTCAGAAATGTGCTGTAAACTACAGAAATAGTCAGAAGACCACAAAGTATAAAACTGTAAAAACAAGCCAAGAGAATTAATGTTGGTCGTAATTGGTTCTTGCACCTACCATTGCTAAATGAATTTACCTGGCGGATCTCTTCTCCTGCCCTCCTCTGCTTCACATAGCACCATTCTGTCACAGGGGTTATCGTGTCGCCTAAAGGTTTTTGTTGAACAATAGGCCAAGGGACATTATTTGTAAATGGTAAATTGATTGCCTTTATATATAGCTTTTCTGTTGTTAAGGATCACTCAAAGGGCTTTACACAACAACTCTCACACCCACACATTCATACAACACGTTTGTTCTAGGACACACCAATGCTACAGCATCAGGGGCAGACTGGGGTTCAGTATATTGCTGTTATATAACATTCTCAATCTCATGTGTGAACCGTTACTAAATCTTCATGTTGGATTACGATTGTTTCGGTATTTGGTTTAGTTACATCTCAATATATTCACACATCCACACAAGTTTTTCCCCCTCACTTGCAGTTTCTGACCTGGAAGCTGCTCCACTGGAGCAGTTTGTGGGTTCAGGCCCATGGTCAAGTTGTTAAAAAGGAAGGAATTGTTTCGCCTGAAAAACACTGCCTGTCCTCTGATTGTCTTGCTCTCTCATCATTGGTGGGCACGGTTGCACAAATAAATTGGGCAAAACGCTGATCTCCACTCTGTGTGGTAGCTGTGGTCATGATTGCAGCTCCTCATGTGAGGATGGGACGACTCCTACCAGACCACAAGATATCAACATTTTTGTGGGAGTATCTTGCCTTCACTGATGGTATGAAACCTGAGTGACTATGGAACATAGGGTGGTGATTTGTAACATTCCCTATCGCATCATAACAGTTTAAACCCAATGGCCTGTTACTCTGAATCACTGATTTCTTACCAATTACACGTTTGATCTTTCACCTTCCAACAACCTGTTTGTGTCAGCACTTTCTTCCTCTTCAGTGGGTTTCTGTGAGAGACATGTGGTCAGCCACAACCCTCCCTTGATAAAGCACAGTCAGCACTGGGGCCCGAAATGTTCTGGTCAGTCTTCCTGTAAGTGTCCTTCAAGTCCATTGACTCGATTACTTGTAAACTATTATCAGCAATGTCCTGGTACTCAATGTGACTGCAGTTAGAAGCCAACTTTTGCAGCCAGTGTGTTGATCACACAGAGGAAAGTGGTGACACCCACTGTCCCTGTTACCGTAGCCTAATATCTCTATTCTGCACCTAACAATTTACGTCTTATTGCAAAACGTCAGTGCCAACTCGGAAGATGGGATGCCCTTTGTGCAGCCAGGCAGAAAATAAGAGTGAAGATCAGGGAAAGACGTGTGGCACAACTGATTTAATGCAGGCAACTGTAGTTTGCTTCTATTTGCAGGCCTGCAATCAACATTTGACCTTCTATTAACTTTAATGATTTTTCTCTAAGCGTTTTATCAACCACTATTTATATTTTAGCCTCAAATAGAGTCCTTACCTTACCTTGACAACTCCAGAGATTGAAGCTTTTAAAAACATTAGCTCTGAATGTTCTTGGGTTTAATACTCCCCGGTTTTAAACCAGCCATACACTATGATTATTCCCATTCTGACTCTCAACTGTGCTTTGCACAGCGCGCTGGAAATAGGGTACTATGTTTGATTGACTAGTAATTGCAAACATTTCCGCCACAGTGTGGCCTCGATCAGAGTCAGATTACGATGCATGACATATTCTCTCGTTCCGACGCGTTATTTGGTGTCCACATAATAATTTTTCCCCCAAATGTCACCAAAAGGGCTGTTACTTTCCGCAGGGGCCTGCCAGGCATTTTAAATGTACAGTGTTAGTCAGGTCTTGGCTGATGGTTGACGCGTACAGTGTGAGCACATAAAGTGTGATCTTTGGGTTCACAGATGATTTACTCATACAGTCTGAGTTAAAAAAATCATACAGTGTATGCCCAGCTTAACAGAACTGTCCAGAATCATCATTCTTGTTGGCTGCAGGGTTCCACCTGTGATCAATGAACTAGGATTCAAAGTAACTTTGTACCCTGGTTCACCTTGGCATATTTTAAGCATAATGACGGCTACTGTAGCAATTCAACAACTCTATTAGTTTATTTGAACATGGTCAAAGGGACAACATCATGCTTTGCATTTTGATTTACTACTTAATTCTCACTGTAAACAATACAAACTCAATCTGAATTTTAAAGCCTTAAAAGTAATGTAGAATATGAGTGGGTGCACCTAAATTAAGTCTTGGTGCACTTCAGTGAAAGGGTTAGGTGGATTGCAACCAATGTTAAAATTTGGTCTGAAATCCTGGTAATGGTTAACAACCAGAAAGTGTTCTTTTATTTTAAACTCTTATAACTTTAATGTCACAGTGATTTAACCTTGAGCAAAGGTGTAATTTATAACTGTTGTGTTGCGCTTGTGGGAAGGGCTGAGCGCCATTGTTTGTGGTATGCAACAACAGTAAATGAAGCCGAGGTTCTGCCAAAACCTTTTCTGGAAGTGTTGAGGGATGCATTGTGATAACATTGTAAATGCAATTGTGTTTTAAATGCCCATGAAACTCCATGGGCAAAAATACAGAATCACGTATGAATGTTCTAAACGAGTGAGTTCGCAGACAGCTAACAGCCTTTAACCAATAAACATACGAAGCAGCCCTTTCTTTGGTTCTCAGCTATGGATTTTTAACCTCCTCTTGTTCATGCAGAAAAAGGTTGTGACATTAGCTTGATAGCGTCAGTAGTCGTATCTCAATGGAGACACTGAAAATGCACAAATCTAGATAGAATTTTATTTTCACCAGCACCAAGAATCGGAATCACATCAAAAATATGTGGTGGTTAGAAAAGACAGGCTGTCCCCAAGGTGCAGAGTAAAGGCACTGGAATCTATACACCATCTGTCAGGGTCTAATAAATAGTGAATGGACACCTTAATACATTTTTCAATGTGGGAAACATGCAGATGCAAAATGCAGAAAAATGCAGATCTCCCTATTTTATACCAACTTCTGCACAACAGAGCAGCCACAGCTGCTGATCGACAGATAGGAAGAGTCTGAATAATTGACGACCCCAGCAGCAGGTTGAAAGCATAACAATGCATTCAGGGCATTTGGCTTTGCTTAAAATTCCAGGCATTTCTATCCATATGTTCACACCACAGGCAGCCACTAGACCCCATTTTAGACTATTTTTAAGTCTTCTTCCGGGGCTCCTGTTAACGTGGACTCCGATTAATGCCACTCTTGAGTAAACGTAGTATACTTAGTATACTTTCTGAGTTTCATGTATACTTATAGTCTACTACATTTTCTCATGAGGTGCAATATATGAACGTCTTTCACAGCATCTGAGAAAAGTGGGGATATCACAAGTCAAATAAACAGTCAAAGCATTCCAACTATACAACAATATTAAATTGAGACACAGAGAGATCGGGAAGAAAATGGGCTGATACACGTGTAGACAGAGATGAAGATGCTTGGTTAAAAGTAACTGATGTTGATGTTTTAAGAGCTGAAAAACATGACTAAAATTAAAGTTTGGACAAGGACCATATTTGTCTTGCTGTCAATAAACCCTATGACAACACAAAAACCAACAATAAAATGATTCCAATAACAAATACTGTTCTGTAGCCAAACCCTAATGTCTTATTCCTCCCTGTCAAAAAACGAATAAAAAGAGACATAAAGGAACCACAGCGTTGGTTGATATGTTTGCGGAACAATATGAAATCCACAGTTGAAAATAGTCCCCAATAAATGCCCTATTCACTTCATTTTGAGTAATATTCAAAAACTACACCGCCCTGTTCATCTTGTTTCTTTTTCAAGAAAGAAGGTGTTAAAGTTTTCAAACTTTCAAAGATTTAAATCTTTTCACATGAACCACGGAGCTTGTGACAGAGATCCGTTGACAGCCGAGAAGTTGTAAAACATTAATAGATTAACTAGCAGCTTCTTGACTTTATTCCTCCCATGGGATCTAAGTGTCAAAGAAAACATGTATTGCTAACTTTGTCCTTAAAATATGGACCCAAGTGCTTTTCAGTTGAATTCCTTGAACATGAATTTTTTAACGCATCACAAACTCATCTCATTAGAATTTCGTAGCTTGACTCAACATTGAACCTCACAGTCGTCAGAAGCCCGTCAAATGCCTGCAGAGAGCAAGAAATGCCTCCAGACATAATTTAAAATTCTCCTCACAATGTATCTACGAACAGTACATCTGTCCCCTCTCTGTCTATAACCTATAGGTCATCTATGAGTGAAGGCTAACAATGAGATGTAAAGAAAATGGGGGGTTCAACACCTCTCTGTGGCGCTGATGCAACTCTCTCCTCTCCCCATCATCAGCTGTCTAAACTCACTGAAGAGCACTGGAGAGATGGAAGATGGGGAGACAGAGGCAACAGACAAGTGGTAGAGGATGAAGATAGTTAAGACACAGGCATCAAGGCTAAGGTCAAGGCAACGGTGAAGACGATGACAGATAAATGGATAAAGCATGACAGGGGGATTGAAGGAGAGAGATGCACCGAGTGTGTTGAGAGGGAAGGTTGAAAATGAATCAAAGGGTCATCTCACACAGGTCACATCAGGTTTGGCTGAGGTTTCTTTGATCTGATCTGATGCCGTCTGGGTAGAGTATGACAAAAGAGGGTAATGTGTCAGGCGTCATCTCAAACTACAAGGCCTTTATTTATTTTATTTTCTGAAGCAGGGATGTCTGCTCGGATCCAACATTTCTTTCTTTTTGCCTCTATGTGACTGTACAGAAAGACTTTCATTAGCAGTTCACTCACGTCGGCTTTGCAAGAGCAAAGAAGTCCAACCTAAACCCAAAGTTATGGGGTCCACAATTTCTCATTATACAATATCAAAACAACTGCACTGGATGCACAAAATGAGCACAATAGTTCCTGCTCCTTTTAAATGTTTTCATTACACTGCAATGTAATGAAAACATTGCAGTGTTCTCATCACAGCCTCAGAGGAGTTCAATTGCAGTCACTTGAGTAAATTAAACTTAATGCAAATGCAGTTTAAGGAATCTAAATGAGATGAGCCAATGTCAGGAAGACCTGAGCTTCTTTTATGGACATAAGCAGATTACCCACCACTTAATCTGTGTTTTAATTTGATGACGTACGCTCCCTCGTGTTGTGAAGAATTCACTCAGACCATAAACCTAATTTCAGAAAAAAGTTATAGATCTGAGAGCTGTAGTCGGAAAAATTACTGTCACACAGGAACATGTGATCAGAATGACAATCATCTGATTTCCTCATGGAATTTAATGCGCTTTCTGAGAAAACGACTGCCCTGCATTTATGGTGTGTGTATCAATCATTTCCTCACACAGTCCCACAGCTCGGTCAATGACTAGAGCCATTGACATAATGCTTCCTAACAGACTTGACTTCCACAACATCGATCCAAGTTTAAATTGAAGCCTCTGGCCTGTGGAGTGAGCTGATTCTGTTTCCAATCATATCCTTGTTTGCATGCAGCAGCAGTAGTCAGATACAGTATAAGCTACAGCGGCGAATTAACTGAATGAAGTGCTCATTTACAATTTACACCACATATATTACATGGAATTAGGGCAGTGTTTCCAACCAAAACTGGGTATTGATGATAGAAATGTGTCTAGATCAGATAATCAGGGCCTCACAAATATGATGTAATGTTTACATTTATTTTAAATTTCTGTTGAAACCATAGGCCGTATACAAAGATGGATAGTGTCACAGCTGAAGTCTGTGCAGGAGTGATCGAGGGATGGAGTCGTGGTAGCAAAGTACCGTCGACACACACACCGCCGTCATTTTGTCCATCTATATATAACTAAACTGTCACCAACTGCTTGTTCACCTTCCAGGTGCTCTCTTGGCTGTACCTATACATTTAGAAATTACTAATTATATTATTTGTGCTCCTTTTCTTTTTATTGAAAACTTAAACCCTGAGTAATGCACCAGTCAATCTGCAGATCTGTCGGTTTGAACGCCCCTGATGAATAGTGGATGGGTAGCGGGTGGTGAACTAATACATAAAAGTGCTCATTAAAGTGTGAGCAGAGCTGTGGTCCACTTCTGCCCTGCAGCAGACATCTTCATTTTTTATCAAGCAAATTAGTGACAATGGGGAATACTTAGAAATGCTGTACTCTTACAGCCTCCAAATTACAGCTTAGTCCACTTATTGTTTTTTTGGGGTTCAATAAAATTGTCTTCATCTCTTCTCAGTCACTGGAAAGAGGCCAAGCAGTGTAACAATACAGACAATAGTGCATACGCAGCATTGTGTGTTCTGCCAAAGGGGTACATTAAAGTATGGTGCTATTTAGATTTTCCAATCATGTCACAGTGCAGCCGCCATTTAGGTCAAACTGTGATTGAAGTTCTAGTTTATAAACTGCAGAAAAATATTCTGTCATGTTGGTAGGAAAGACCTGGTTATTTTACCCGGAAGTGAAAAATGTTGATAGCCCTTCAGTGGAACAGTTTTTTCCCCCATTTCATCTCACTTTGAAATGCTCAACCTCTTTATATTTGATCTGTTTATATTCACATGCGGTCAAACACAATTTCTAATAGTTTTTATCATAACCTGACAGTAATTGGTCCTTTTTGTGATGGGCACAAAAAGTGTGCCCAATTGAGAGAAAAGTCGCTACTGTAAAGAGGCCTCACAACATGAACCTATACTGTGCCTGGTCCGCACAGGATTCTTACTGGTGTGTTTCAAGACATTGCATTAGTTGATCAGCGCTATGTGTATCATGGTGTTTGAGAATTATCAATCAGGACATGCTCAAGTATGGATCAATAGCTGATCCTTGCTGAATAAAGACCACATGGCCCCCAAGGCCCCAGCTGTGCTATGAGTACCTTGTGTGAAAGTATAGTAAACATCTTGGGATGAACCGGAGTGAAATGAGTTTGTCAGAAAGACGTGGGCATGCACACAAGAAACAGACTTTAACCAGGGCATTTATTCAAGTAGTGATGGAGTAGATGACTCAGAAAATCACAGGGCACGTCAAACTGTCAGTACTGATGAATCAGTTCACAGCAGTAACATGAGAAGATGGTGAAATGATACGACTTGTCAGTCTGTTTGACGTGGTTTCATTGTTTAAGTCTGTTCCTCTTGACAGTAAGTAATTGTGGAGTCTTTTGGAAGGATGCTTCAGCAGGTTATTAACAGATGATCAGGTCTTTTGAAGAACTGGTTGGCTTGTGCTGCTTTGTAAAGGCTCATGTCCAGCAATAAGAATTACTGCTGACTGGTGCTTTCTGTAATTTCACCCACTGTTTTTGCAATGTCTGCAATTGTGATTACGTGTGATCACGGTAATGTGAAAGCAATAGTTTGACATCTTGGAAAATATGCTCATTCACTGTCTTTTCTTGAGTTAGTTGAAAGGGTGAATACCGCTACAATATCACAATTACATGACTCTGCAAGGTTCTCTTAATTTGAAACAATGGGTACAGTATACCGACCTTTCTAGCACGCAGCTGCAGCCTTTATTTTGATAGAGGAGTGGAAGAAGAAGAAAGAGAAAGGTTGATTTAACAAGCAAATTTCTATAAGTAGGTTATTTAGATAAGTTATCGATATTAACTCAGTCATTGTGTGTGTTTGTGTAGGCACCAGACTTGCACTCTATGGGGAACCTGTAATGACTTAGCAGTGTGCTGATGTACTGACAGCTGACACAGTAAAAACCACCGTACACATTAATAAGACAGATCAGGTCAAACTTACTCATAATTCCTGGGTTTTTTCTGTGCATGTTCCCGACATCCACCCCAGGCCCCTGCTGATCGTTGCTGGGACAAATGGACACCAGCTGGTACTTGTATCTGTACAGCATTTTTAGTCTTCAACTCGCCTCAACTCATAGTTTCCATAGTAACGGGCTGGGAGGAATTGAAGACTGAAAATGACATACAGGACATTTGGTGCCTCTCTCCCTCTCACGCTGTTATGAGGTAGATGATGTGTGGGCTAACATGTCCCTGTAAGGTCAGATGGCTGGTCGCTGTGTCGGCGACTTGGCGGCAGCTCGAGTAAGAAGGGAGTGTTAGACGAAACAGACGGTGGGGGAATAGAGGTGCTTACACCTTCAGATGACATGGCTACATGGCAAATGGACCAATTATTTAGAGTTTATCTTGTCTAATTGACCACTGAACGCACTTTACACTACAGGACACACATACACACACACATTTTGACGTTCAGAATCTTACCCAAGGACACTTTGAATAGAAACAAAGACCTTTCGATTCATTTAAATGTAGTTTTGTGTTGATTTCCAACTTCAAAATAAAATAACTGTGTGTGAGCAAAGCTTCACAGCAAAGTATTGCACTTGAGCAGGTTTGGAAGCCAATAAGATTTACTCTCCAGCAGAAAGTTCTGTATATAAATCTCTGTATGGTACATGAAATCTTTCTGTCAGAGTCTGAATGGAATTGTTTTCCTTACACAGCATTTTGTGCTTCACTTAATAGACCAGAGCGAGATGGTAAAGATTACATTGAGGGAGCGGGGAAAAAAGTTTCAACAGTCGGCATCAGTGTGACGCCAGGACGGTCTTGGTTATCTTTTGTTATTTTTTTTCTCTCTATGATGAAGAATGTTTCAGAAAGGAACAAAACATCTTAAATCTAAAGTCTAAATGTATTGTTTAGTACCAAGAGTTTTTACTTGAGAGGAACTTGATAAGGAAGTATATAGAAGTCAAGCAGAAATTTGGAATTAACTTGCAAAACATACACTATAAATCAAACTACGAGGCAGTGAATTCTCTTCAATGATGAGTTACGTGAAAGTAGTTTCATCATCTCTCAACCAAGGACAACAGCTACCTGCAGTCCTCTGCCAGGGATTTATGTTAATAACTTGTTTATGGAGCTATAAATTCATCCAAATCAATTCCCATTCAGGAAGCTCTGTATAATTTCATCTAGCAACACTGGTCGTCAGAGCAACTGTGTGATAGCTGAAAAACTCAGTACACCAGATGCTAATTTTTGAGTGAATACAGTGATGAGCATTTATACTCTTTTTATAAACTGGAAATCCTGAAAAACACAAGAGCCTGTGAAACAGAAACTTTCACAGACAGAGTAAAGTTCAATTCTGTCTATTTCCAAGCAGCCTCTCTTCAAAGTTCTTTCCAGTTTTTCAATGGATTGTGTTCAAACTCCCCTTTCTTTCACTTATAGCTTCATGCACTGTACCTGTTGTTCACCTGCAGAGCTGCTCTCCCAAACACACCAAGGAAATACAGCGCAGTCTCCACCATTTAAAATCTAAACTCCAATTATCGGTTGGTTAAAACTTGTGTATGTTGCAGCACAAGGCAGCTAACAAGCTCTGTAGACTGTTTACACCGATGCTACATTCACATTATGCACTGTAGGATGTCCCTTAGTGTAAATACATTCTGTCGATCTGCAAAGAAATGTTTACATCAACTCCTTTGTGGAAAATACATGTTGAACCATGTGGAAGTTTTTGCGGCAGCTGTTGTAGCTGAGCCTTTGTGCTGTATTCAAATAAATAACTACGGTAGTGAAAATGTTTTTGTTTCAATATTCATTAACGACTGTGTCTGTAGGAGTTCTGTTCCAATGATTTAACACATGCTTTAAAGTTTCAAATAAAGCAAAGCAAGCATATAATATAACACAGCGGCAGCAAGTAAAGTAAATGAAGAATATAAGTCAGATTAACTCACAAGGAGGCCCCTGTGGCCCCGATGATCTCCCATTTGCACAGAGCACAACAAGGGGCCTTAAAATTAGGTAATAATAATAAATGGGTAAACTAAAATATATGTTTATATTCAGCTTCATTGCACTTTGCAATTTAGTTAATCACATTATTAGAAACTAAATCTTACACACTAAACTATGGGAGGGGCACAAAGCTCCAGCAAAGTCTATTTGTGACCTTAATCACAGGTCTCAGCCATTCCAAAGTTGACAACACATGAACCAAACAGGGAGTTTTAGTTTTCCTCACGTTTTCCCCATATAGGTTCAACTGCAACTCACAACGTTCCAAATTGATTCAATTTGTATTTTTATTTGGGTTTGGCATATTTCAGGTATCAATTATTCTTAGATATGAAAAAAATTCTTGGAAAGCTATAACCATGTATACATATCTTAAGTATACTATTTTAGATTGAACCGCCAGGCAGCCAGTGAGGCTTAACATCAGCAATACCTCAGGAAAATCTATGATTGTCTCATAAAGCATGATTGACTGCAGTGTGTTGTTTTCTCCAAGGTTTGGGATCACCACTTCACTGAAGTGCTTGCCTGTTGATGATATATTTATATCCATTCATATGATAGTTGGCAGAAATGGAAACAGAGATCTACGTTGCAGTGATATTAATCAGTCATTACGTTAGAAAACATCGGGAACAAGACCTTGTTCAAAGTAAGTGTGGATTTATCCATTAAACGATAGTTTGCACTATCGTCTCGCATCCAGCTCAAACTATTATTTTGAACTCTAGGCTTCAACTTGGTTGAACCGGAAATTGCAAAAAAAAAAAAAAAGAGGCTGCAACTGAATGTTTCCACAAAAACATCCTTGTTTTCATCAGGCTGTGGATTAAATTAAATATAACACACACACCCTCACACAAACACACACAAGGAGGAGCTGCATGATAAATGTGGCACTGCTTGTTGGGTCGGCTATGATTAATTATTTGAATACAAAGGCTTTATGTCCCTTGCTCCTCACTCAGTGATCTAGTATGCATGTACAGCTATGATCAGACCTGGCTCTCCACATGTCGGCCACTAGAGGTAGAACATGAAACTGATGTTGTCTTTTGGCTTTTTCCTCCAGTCTCTTATTTCTCTGCCCCTTCAACCAGAAAAGCACGAGCACTACCCGCGCTCTCTTGGTTTTGACGCTGCCAGCCCAAACAAACTTAGTTTCTTTCTTTCACTTTGAGACAGACATTTGTTTTGCAGTACTTTCAGTGCGGTACTGTAAGTTTCAGGCATATGTGACATCAAACAATTTGAAATTATTTTCTCAACCTGCTTCCTACTATGGAATCCTACATTAACACACTATAATCTGCCAGTTTGAACATTTGTGATTATTTCACATTTGGGTTTGAAGTTGGTGGGAACACGGTGAACAGCTGAATGGGTTGTTTGGTTACTTTAATTACAATGTTTCAAATGTATTCAAATAACATGTTTTTGACTTATTTACTCACTCAATCTTTAAAACGAATTCTGAGACTTTCACCAGACAATGCCTCTGTGTACTCTGAATTGTCATTTAACAGATATTAGAGTAGTATTGATCGTCTCATTTACCTCAACCACACACAAAATAAGCATATTTTCCAACATGTTCTTTTAGTGTTAGGAATGATGACTGATTTGATCAAATGTTCAAATGTGAATGTGTCACACAGTATGTTCGGAGAACAGGCTGAAAAGCATGTTTTCATTTCAGCAGTTACTGATGACAGTTGTAATTTCAGAGTCATGGGCTCATGGTTTTGATTCAGTTCTGATTCATCTCCTCACAGCAGCTTAAAATTAAATAAAGCAGAAGAGCTAATAAAACATTATCACAGTCCCCAGCCCCTTCGAACAACAAACCGCAGAATCACAGCTCATAAGCACAGATAACTCCCAAAGCTATTCATCATATTGTTTGAAGTGGGCATGGGCCAAGGTTAATTGAGACATACTGTGTGTTTTTTAATCAACACTTCAGACAACAGGCACCTTCGTGACATTGCAAATACCCCTTCTGGTTTGATAATGAGCAGGATTAGGTTACATTCACATGAAAGGCTCGAGTTAGTTGATTACAAAACATATTAGATTTGTTCAACGTGGCCTGAGATGCACCGAAGTGCCAGTTTAGACGAGATGGAGTCAACAAGATCAAGGTTATTGCATCATTTATTTAATCAGAAGTCCATCACACGTGTGTGTAACATATTTTCATTGAGACCTACACAGCTCTGCACACAGGTACGTGGTAGACGTAAAAGAAGGCATTAGAGTACAATCTGATACGAATACAAACCAGAGCCTCATTTCCATTAAATAACCCCCCCTTTGTAAACAGAGAAGAAGACTGGCCTCAGTAAATGAGATGCTCTTTTCCTGCCACTTTGTGACAGTGTAAAACAAAAGCCCCCCCCCCCTTCCATCCTTCTCTCACCTGTTTATTCATGAAGACGTAGATGACTGGGTTGATGACTGTGCTCGTCTTAGCCAGGACTGAGGGGATGATGCTCGCCTCGGGCGTAACCAGGCCCGGGGCCCCGAAAGTGGCCATCAGGGCCATGATGCCGTACGGCAGCCAGCACAAGAGGTAGCATATCACCATGACCACCACCATGAATAACACACGCTGCTCACGTTTCCTGCTCATCGATGGGTTGATTCCGCTCACCTGGACACAGCGACAGGAAGAGAGAGGGAGGAAGAGAACTAATATGTTAATAAGCTGGAAATCTTCACGCCATGTGTTCAGACGGGTATGTTTTAGACTTTAGCTGTCACAGTGCATCCAAACCGTCCTCTGTGAAACAGAGCTGTTTTGGGAGGAGAGGAGTCTCTCTCACTTCTACACTCTTATCACTTTGTTTCCCAAAGTCGTTCAGAGAGGTGGAGAGAGCGGGAAACAGACAGAGCAGGAAGCCACAAAACACATATCAACATACCTTCATTCATTCATCCTACATACCTACAGAAGAAGTCTAATCAGAGGAAGACAATGACACAACTTAATGTCATATATCATTGAATATTCGGGATGTATTGACCTCAAACATAAACTTTAAGTACAGACATGTACACAGTAATTTTTCAATGTACACAGGGACACACGTACACATTTATATATTCACACATTAAACATTTTAGAACTAACTTTAAACTGTTGACCATTATTCTCAATGTAATAAGATCACAAGTTAAAGTCTTTATTATCAGGAGTTTCATTTTGTTAAATGTACAGACACTACATGTTATATCTCAATTGTTTGATTCAAATGCAAAATGTGTTGACTTCATGGAGTCTCTGCTGGATACCTAGCAAACAAACAGTCTAGAATATATTAAGTAGTGAGCATTAGATGTGCTTCAAGGGTAGATTGCATTACCTATAGGTTAACTATTTCTCCTTCTTTCCCGTCTTTATACTAAGCTCAGCTAGCTGTCTATTGGGTCACATGTTTACTTGTAAAAGCATGGGAGTGGTATCATTCATCTTATCTGACTCTCAACAAGAAAGCAAATCGGCATATTTCCCAAAATGTCAAACTATTCCGTTAACTCCTGACATCTGGAAACGCTGGAGAAATACAGATAAACTTTGGGCTTCAGCTTTAACCTACCATACCACTATTGCACAAACATTGTGTCATTAAAACCAATATTATCCGGCTAATTTGACTGCTTGTTCACAACCTGTGCCCTCGTCAGAGTGTTGGAATGTTGCCATGATCTCAGCTCTCAGCAATCTATTAATTGGGATTTCATAAATAACAGAAATGATGGACACAATTACGAAAACTAGACCAAAAATTATTATTAAATTGTTATTTTTCACAAAAACATAAAAAACTTTGGCAGATGTGCGAATGCACTGACACACTTGAATCTGATTGCGCCCCAGAACATGGACAGCAAAAGTCAATTTCAATTTCATCGCCATGGAGACACAGTGATAGGGAGCCATAGTTTCAAGACGAGCTGAAGCTGTGGCAGGTTCCTGTTTTTTGGAGTTTTTGTGCAAAGGCACTGAAGTGATGTGGTGGCATGATACTGTCCACACACAGTAGTTGCACATACTCATCGGGAAAAAACTTCATGATTTTTGAACAAAGTAAAACAAATCATGGTCGCACTGTATACATATGTACTGTATGCTATAGGGTTTGTGAAAATATGGTAATGTATGTGTATATACAGTATATATATATATATATATATAGGTGTTTTCCCATGCATTATTCAGTTAAAATGTTACTGACAGGCTGTAAACCCATACATTCCTGTACATCACATACTGTCATTCACACTGTGACATCATAAATATAACGCTCAGCTTTCACTTGACACTCAGCGTTTGTCTTATCGCCACAATATGACAGACAACTGCTTTTCCAACGTTGCAGACAAGCCACACCAGTGATTGACAGCCTCGTCACATTTAGCTAATTTTCCGCAAGTGGCTTCCATGTCTCAGCAAAAGGAAACTTTGGATGTTTTCACAATAATGTTTAGACCATCTGATACATACTCTGAAGTGTTTGCAGGCTGAGCTGAGATTCTTCCATGCAAACTGTGTTATGGTTTGTTAGGAGCTGGCTTAGCGAACCTTGATTTACAAAGGTAGTCATTTCTTATTGACGCCTCTTTATTGTGGCTATAGTTTTAAATTAAAATCTGATTTGCTCTGAATGCAGAATTTAAGCTGTCTTGAATATAAATTTGAGGCTTCATACTGTATGTATCTTATCGGCTTCACACTTGGCCTAGGTATTGTTAAGGGGCCCAATGGATTGCAGGGTTGAATTTGTCGCGATCAATAAACTTTGAATAAACAGACAAACTTTCCCATGTAGTCAGTGGTGGTGGGGCAGTGTGCAGGCAGTCTGGGGATTGAGTTGAACATGTCAAAGGATAAAAACCTATAGCAGTGGTTGACAACTGGCAAAAATCATCACAAATGATCTCCATCATGGCACTTCTTCTGATTGATAGAATCACTTTCTCTTTATCAATTTGTCTACAAAGTAAAAGCACAGCATTCATTTTCTTGCTGCGATGGTTTGAATCAAGCTAAATTATAGAGCTTTTATTTTGAAGAGGTGTTAACTTGGGTCTGATAATTGTATGGCTTGCTTGACAGTAATAAAGCAAGTTCATTTTTTTTGAATGAAAAACATTTACCATAATATTGGTGCAAAACAAACAATTGAATCCATTTGATCACAGACGCACAATGATTCATCGCAGATTTTCAATCGAAGTTTAATTTTCCTCTTTGGCGATGGGAGTATTGTCTCCACCCAGGTCCCTGCTGGCAGACGTTTAGTTATTCAGATCATTGAGCCAATGTGTTGCCATGTAAAATTAGTTTTGAACCAAACTCAAAGTAACTGGCTGGAAATAGAATAGTTTATGGTGTCGGTACATGAAATGTCTTAATGCTTTGTGCTTACTGTTACTGGTTTCTGTTAGGATCCTTCCCTTTCACACAAGTATATGTGGACAATGCACATGTTTAAATGTGTGTAGGTGCATTGTTCCAGCACCTATAATGATTTGTATTTCCCGTAAAGTGACACCTTTAAGCCACGTAAATGACAGCATTCTCTGTGTCTGGCTCATGATGTAAGGAAAATTCAGCTTTTTTTTTAGCGATTATTGGCTCAAAAAACCCATAAAATTAAATGTGCAGTGGACTCTGCTTGGGGTGTTAGTCGTGTACACACATAATATTCATCTGCTGTGGTCGTCACATCATTTAAACCCTAATTACAAGCAACCAAGTGAGGAAATTGCTCGTGACAGCCCTCAATTTGAAATTCCAAGTCAGAGATGCCTGGAACGTCTGAATTACAGACATGACAACAGAGTGGCTATAAATGCATCCCTAGCAGTTGCATCAAAATTAACTAATTAATTTAAGACTTGCACATTGAGCCAGTTCATTTTATTCAACGTATGGCTGTAGTGCTGTTCCAGAGCGACCACGTTACCAAATTATTATGCAAAAGATCATAATTTGATTCATTCCACACAGAGATACGTATTTCTATTTCCTCTAACAGTCACTGGATGTTTAAAGAAATAGTGGAAAAGTGAAAGAAATGTTAGATACTTAGGTTGCACTTTATTTTGCTCAGAAAATTATCAATACCAATACTATGTTAAACACAGCAGAAAACTGAATATCTAGATTTTGCACTCTTGGCCAGACAAAACAAGATTTATAGATGCATGTATAATTGTTATAATAATATTTTCTGGCAAATTATAAACTGTTATTACTATTGTATTACTATCAGTTATCAGGAGAAACCAATTATCTGACTGATAATGAAAAATATCGTTACTGCTTAAGTTAGCTCTAGGCCAAACCACCTTGGAATTATGTATGAACACTCCAATGTTCAATTCTGCACAAATTGCACAATTGCAGAAAAGGCCTCAGCTTGAGTGAAACAGATTTCCTCAAGTTGACACAATGTCACATCACACTGTTGATTATTTGCCTTAATGGACATTTTTCAAGGTAGACATTTTGGCTTGTAATAAAAAGCTCAGGTGTTATTTACACTAACAAAGGCTTTGTTCTTCGGAAGTTCCTTCAATGAGTCATGGACAATGAGTCACCAGGATCAATACAGGACCCTGAAAGTAAAGCATCTCAATAGATTTCAACCATGATTAATCTATTTCATTAAACCTTCCTTCTCCTTCTGTGATTTGTCATAATGTCTGCTGTGACAAAGACCTCTATATCGGCCTCGTACACCAGTCATAGGTTGAATATCTAAACGCACCAGTCCGTTCATTCTAATGGGAGCTGCTTGCTCAGGTAAAGTTACCATTACTACCTGCATGTGTTTTCTGCTGGCCCACATGATTGACATGAATATAATCCGTTCTGTGATGGAAACTGTGATTTTAGAGCGACTGCTAAAAGGTTGATTGCAGCAGTTTTACATCTGTTTTTCTGGGACTGGTGCCCAGCGCATCATGTGACCTGTAACTCAGTTAGTGCAGCACATTCAGGGCTGTTGCTGAATGCTTTCTGATCTTTTCTGGGTGCTACACTGCTTTGTAGAAGGGTCAAAGGAAGTAGCAGCAGGCTGTACTGTGGGGCCTGCTGTCAGGATTGACGTTTGGAAAAATAGAAAAAACAGCTGGACTCAACATTGTTGAACATTTCTACTGAATATCAGATCATGGAGGCAATGTTATCGTATCACCTCTTATATGTACACACTGCTTTTGGAAAGTTGTTTGTGTTGGCCTGAGCGGGAAATATGTGTGGGACAGTGACTTTTGTTTGCTCTCCTTCTTCCCGCCTGTCCCAATTCTTGCATGTGTGCACTTTCTGCTCCACAAATGTTTTCTCTTCCACATGACCCTGAAGTTGACGACAACATATATTTGCATAGATAGTTGAGCTACCCGTTAAGAGTTGAGCTCAGCACAGATGTGAAGTGTGGACTTAGAGAGGTGCCTGATGTACTTGGGCAGAGTTCCGAAAATAAGAAGTAGACGTTATTTGTGCTATGCCAAATGGAGCGAGGGTCATTTCACACTTCAGAGAGAAATGGAAATGAATTCAAATATGACTCGTATCACGGAGCAGGTGATGACAGACGTTAGGGCACTGTATGAGCTGCATGGTGCAGGGTGCAGCTCAACTTATTAGCCCTGTTCAAGGAGAAAATAGTGGAAGGGCATATATTAGTGGATGATAATAGCTCCCAGGCTGCAGTTGGTGTTGTGGTCAAGTCAGCGGATGATTCAAGTTTGAGCAAAGAGTCAGGCACAAACTTGGGAGAGGAAAGATCAGTTTTGATGGATTTTTGGGAGACAGAACCTCCATACTCAGGTGCATTGTGGGTATGTATGACAGTTCCTTGTCTTGAATCAAGTCAGATCTCCTGCTGGTTTCTGGCAGGAGTCGTTACCGTTCTGTCAGCGATGATGGAAAAGTCTAGCAGAGAGGGGGAAAGTACTGCTGAGTCCTAACACCCATCCTATCCATTTTTTAGTATTTTTTGTTTACAGGAGAGTAGTTCTCAATCATTTGTTGCCTTAATGTGCAGCCAGTGTATGTTGAATTACACACGTGAGGATGTGCAGAAAGAGAAATTAAATCTTTTGAATGCTGCACTGCCTTAAGTTTATTGCACGGCTCTTGCCTCATTCCTGTATCTGAATGGCACTCATTTGTCATCATTGTAAAAGTGTTTTCATTCCCCAAGTTCAAGCAGACAACCAGAAGAGAAATGTACTGAACTGAACAGTTATATTGCTTTCAATTTGCCAGAGAAGCTAAACCAATGATATGAAACTAACAAGAAGGATCATGGCGACGGAGTTGAATTGCTTGCCTACAGTTCTTTCCAATGTCCCGTGGAGAAGGCCAAAACATTTCGAATTTTAGGACTGGAAGTGAGGACAGACTGAGTCATCAGTATAGCAGGGTTTATTAGGAAAATATATGGCCTCTCTGTCTGGTCGTTGTTTTAGTTCACTATTTAAACTTTATTCAGATGCTTGCATTTCAAGAAAGAGAATGAACTTCTTTCAGTATTTTCATTTCGAACTTCTGTAAGTTCTTTATTCTGACTGCTACTTCCACGACAACTCCAGCCTCAACTTTTAAGCCTTCACCATTCCTCAGAGTAAAATACATTAAAAATAATGCAACATTCATTTTAAAAGTTCTGGAACAAAGTCCTAGATTAAGCCAAACTAACTTGCAAGTCCATCCTGTTACAGCTCCTAAAGGCATTCTCCAGGATTTAGCACCAGATAAGCCTTATTTGGACAAATGCAATGAAAGGGAAAACAACAGCAGTTTATTTCAAAGCATGCATGACAAACTCAAATTATGGGTTTGGATATAATAAGCAAGTGGTACTTCATGCCCAGCATGCATTTGTCTTCCTGTGCTCATCATCTCAGAAGCCTTATGACACACGAGTGGGTCCAGCTGCTTTTTATACCACTGTAATCAAAGAGTCTCATCAGTTTAATACTGGAAAATACAGCTGCAAGATAGAATAGGCTCTGAACCAATGGAAGACTGAAATCTGCCCAGATGGCTTGGAGACTTCAGTTGTATTTTACTATTATAATTATGTCATTGATTTCTTAATGATCATCTTAGCGGAGAGGATTTCTTTCCAACTTTCCTACTCATAAAACAGGTCGGCAGGGGATGGTGGAGACAGGCTGGCAGCCATGTTGAAACAGTGCTCAGACAAAGCTGAATCAACACACAAAACTGACTGTGTGTCCAATTTCAAGAATCGCTCTGTCAGGATTGTAGAGTCATTACTAGCCTTCCTCTGACCAAAGATTTTCAAAGTCAACCAGTTGTCGTTAGTTCAAGACATTACTCAACAAGTTGTTTGAGGTATTATTTGATTACTGGAGTTTTAAATGAATAAATGTAATAATTCAATAGATGCTGGTTAATAATAACTATTTTCTATTTAAAGGTATAGTGCAGGGTTTCTGCAGGGTCTTAAAAATAAGACTAATAGACAATGGATTACCCACTGTCTCTGTCTGTAGTTTGCAAGACAGGGTAGCGTATCAAGGGTTATTTTGTATTATAGGCCACTTCAACTTAACTTCAATTATGGGGACGTGTAACTTATTCTGGGACTCTGATATTCCTTCATATCTGTTGTACTTGACAAAGATCTTAAATTTCATTCCTTATGGTCTTAAAAGTTATAAATTTAACCATTTAATTTGCCCTTCTCTGTGAAACCATCGTCCTTCCCTATGCTTATATTGTGAGAGGACTCCAGCTCTTTCAGACCGTGATGTCAACATCACAGCCAGGTGTCCAGGCTCATTTTGGCCCCTATGATGTCTTTCACAGTACAAACACTGTAAACACACCTGTCACCTGTCACCTGCCAACCACGGTGCAGCCAGAAGCCCTGCAGCTAAATATCAGTTATGTTAGCAATGCTGATATTTAGCAGCTAGCTGCCAGGCAGACCCACTGAGAGTGGAAATTAATTTGAAACACCAACAAACCTGCAGATCAGACATGACAATATTCCATCTCTCCTGGCCCCTCCTTTTTTTTCTTTCTCTTTTACTCACCTTAGAAACAGATCCTCTGTCAGCCTCCACCTGTCTTGTCTTTATCTTGGCAACAGCTCCAATGCTGCTGTTTTCATTCAGTAATTCCATCGGCCTTTTTCATGGCAGACGTGTCAACGGTGTAATTCAAATGAATGACAGCTGATTATAATTTAGCTGTTACAGTTTCAGACTCTTCACACTGTCATGTCTTACTGAGACATTTGAGGTGAACAGCCATTGTTCAGGTGCTTTTCCTACTCTGATGTCTGCTGTGGAAAAAACACAAAAGTTGCACCATAAAGAGTAGATTGAAGCCAAAGAAGATCCCTCAACACTAACGTCCTTCCTGGTCCAGTTGCACACAGATACCGGACAAACGTGTTCAACAGTTGGTGACCCAGATGCACCCAGACTCCCCAAACCCATATTAGCATGCTGTAAGTGTTCCTAATGAAACTACACAATCCGTTAATCTGGAGTCTTCTGTGCAGCTAACTTGATTACACTGAAGTGGGTGGCTGCCAGAGTGGCTGCTGAATATCACCTCAGCTCCGGGGGTTGGGGACATTCAGTAAACCTCCCACGCCTTCGCCAGCTGCCGCCTGCCCTCTTTCATGCCTGCAGCAGCACCAGATAATGGTTATTAGACTGTGAGATCGGTGGCGGTGCTGGTGGCAGTGAGACAGGAAGCAGGCTGTATGAGCTCGACACAAGGCTGAGAACAAACAGAGGGAGAGTGCAGAGAGTGAGATAGAGCGGAAATAAGTTGTTTGAGAATTAAAAAGCGTACGGGGAGAAGGAGCCAGATCATTGCAGCAGAAACAGAGGAGGAGAGGTGAGGGTGAATTCGGGGAAATTGAGGTCTATAAGGAGGCGATAATGCAAAAAATGAAAGAATTGAAAGTATAGATATGTTAGTAAAGTAAAGTTTCCCCTCTCCTGCTTTTGGCCTTGTGTCATTATGGACAGTTGCTTTGGGAGTTTGCCCCATGCTGTAATAAGCAGGTGAGGCTGCCAGCTTGGCCAGAGATTACCTGGCTAGAGAGCAAAGTGTGGCAGCTGCAGCCATGTTTTCCTTGTTATACAAACGTGCTCGACCTAAAGGTAGAGGGGCTGTCATTTAAGTAAAATTTTCTAAGCAGGCTGCCAAATAACCTTCTCTATACTCTCGTCTTCAAACACGCACACACTTCCAAAACCCTTTAGAAAATAGAGACCCAAACCAAATCATCTTGAAGTAATGAGTATTTGCCACTCCTGAGGATTTTTTCGTTTTTGCAAGAATGCATTGTCAACACTCTTGAGACTCCTGAGAGAGTTGAGCTGGAACAGCTTTTCAGCACTTCACCACCTCAACCAGGAAATAAAGATTAGAAGAATCCTTTTACTGTAAATTCTATCTTTCACAGAGACACGTTCCCAGGTTCAAGTCTGTAAGACAGCCACAACTAACTTTGGAATGCTGAAAGCCCAAAAGACTTATCCTGTCACTGTTGAATGTGACTAAAAGGTTGCGGAGAGGAACAAAATGAGAGATATATGCCAGTTTCAGGCAACCCTCTCTCAAAGTTCAGTTAATTGGGGGGAAACTTGGGAACTACTAACGCCACAGCTCTTGACTCTCCCGATGTATGACAGGCGGTTTCTTTATCTGATCATTTATTAAACACAAGGATATGGTGTGCTGCTATGAAAACATCCCCTACGTCTGATTCAAAGCCAGAACTTTACTAGCCTACAGTACAGGAATGTACACGCAAGAAAAGTGGCTCATTTGGTTTCAGGCATTGTCATAATTGACAGCTGCAACACAAAATCAAAGCTTGTTGAATCCCAGCAGCAAAACCCGGACACCTCAGAAAGCTACATCCGCACCAATCTAATGCCACATTTCAGTGTTTCATCAACCCAGACAAACAGTCCTGCTGTACACACACACACCCAGACATCACCGATAAGGGGAAAAGACATAGCAGCAGCACTTTTGACTGGCTTGTTTTGCCTCAGCAATCCAGCTCCTGAGTCGGCCCGGGTGTTCTGCCAGGC
Source organism: Verasper variegatus (assembly GCA_026259375.1). Lineage (NCBI taxonomy): Eukaryota > Metazoa > Chordata > Actinopteri > Pleuronectiformes > Pleuronectidae > Verasper > Verasper variegatus. Next base: position 15,889,315 of record CM048053.1, on the reverse strand, counting down.
CAGTTGTTGGCTGCTAAACATGATTGATTGCAGGATTTGTGTCTGCTGCATTAGTCCCGTACACCACCAGCCTCCTGCCAAACACTAAACCAGCCTTTTGCCCATCAAAGGTCCTCTCTCAGCAAGAATCCTCAATGCTCCGTTGAATGGCTTTACAAACATTCACTGCCCCCCTCCTCCTCGCCCTTTCCATATCCCCAGGATCCTCCCCTCCACCTGCTCCCCTGTGCCGTCACGTCGAGGTGTCTGCAAGGTCATTGGTGAATTAAAGTACCATGATTGTAATTTATTGAATAAGGGAGGGTCAAGTAAATCTGCCGAGCACAGGGGAATAGGCATCACTGGCTGCTTTCTACAGACAAACAACTTGTAAAGGAGGGAATCAGGAATGAAATTAAGGGTGAGGCTCTGTTGGGCTGCAGAGGGAATTCAGGGGCAGATGTAGTGAATGGAAGGTTGGTGTGGGGCCATGTGTGTGCATGCTGGAGATGAAGTGCCAGAACATTCATTTTCATTTGGAATAACAGCACTCTGAGGACCCTAGGGAGAGAGGAGAACTGTACAAGTGGTGTGAAATTGACTTGTCGAATTGTAGAGCTAAAGGGCTTTTTTTTTTTGCTGTTAGATTGCTTTTGGTCTGGAGATCCTATTGTCCTGCCTCCCGCTAACTCTAAAGGGACTCTATCAGACAACTTATGTTCTCTCTAGTGTCAGAAGTCTTTACTGAGGTTACCAAATACAAAGGAAAAAATGGATCATATCCGCCAGCTGTGAGCAAGGTGTCAAAGATTAGTGCATAGCAGCGCTTACAAGCCTGCTCTGGCAAAGTGACATCTTTGACATCAAGAATGCCTCACATGTCTGGATCCTAAAATAATCTTTGTGAACCTATACCACCATTAAATTGTGGAAAAGAACTTCACAAGAAAACATGTTGACTGTGGAAATTGTTCCCAAACTTCAAAAGACGCACAGTACAGAGAAGTTTGGCAGCGCCTTGCAAACCAGAGGTGACTTAATGACCTCAGTTGTTAAGATGTAGTGTTCAAAGAATTCAGTTCAAGGGTCACGCCCCTTAGCACCTAATTAGTGTTTCCAGTGTCATGACAGCAAGAAGGGCAATCCTACGATTACAATTTGACCTAAATATGCAAAATGTACACTTATAAAATACAGCAGGATGTTTTGAGGGGATTTAGCGATGTTCTGTTAAGGGTTTGAGCTTTTTGTCAAAGCTTCAGGAAGCTCTTTTTATAACCCCAGAAAACGTTATTATACACTATGAGGAGCATCACACTAATACTGGGTAGTTAGTTCCTCCCTTTGCTCTTGAAACTGCCTCAGTTCTCCGTGACATGGATTCCACAAGATTTTTCAAACTGTCTGCTGAGATTCTGCTCCATGTTGACATGACATGCAACAAACAATTTCTGCAGATTTGTCAGCTGCCAATCTCCTGTTCTTCCACATCTCAGGTGTTCTATCTGTTTACTGGGGAGGTCACTGAAGTTGACTGAACTTGTCGTTGTTTATAAATCCAGTTTGCTGAGACTTTGACTTTGTGACATGGTGCATTATCATGTTGTAAGGAGCCATTAGAAGATGGTGAATTGAGGCATAAAGAGATGGTAAGCAACAAAACTCGCATAGACTATAGCATTCTGATGATAATCGTTGATAATAAAGGGACTAAAGATTGCCAAGAAAACATTTGCTACATTATTGTACTACCACCAGCAGACTGGACTGTTGACACGAGGCAGATTGGGTCCATGGATTCATCCCGTTGATGCCAAACTCTGACCCCACCATCTGCAGCCTCAGCAGAAATCCAGACTCATCAGACCAGGCTACAGTTTTCCAGTCTTCAACTTTCCATCGCTGGTGAGTCGGTCAGTAGTGAAACCAGAAATAGCCTCTGCTGTTGTAACCCATCTGCCTCAAGGCTCGACATGTGGTGTAGTCTGAGATGCTTTTCTGCTCACCCCAGTTGTAAAACTGTGTTACCAGCTCCAGTCTCTCTGCTCTCCTCTCAGATCACGTTTGTCCCCATATTCTGATGTGTGATGTGAACATTAACTGAAGCTCCTGACTTGCATCTACATGATTTCATTGCACTGCTGACACATAATTGAAAAAATGAATGAGTAGGTGAACAGGTGTTCCCCATGTGTTCGTGAATGTAATGAATAGTGCTCCTCCTAATGATTAAGTTGAAAGTAAAAATAGCAGACTCTCCCATTGGCCAATCTGCTCAATAACACACATACAGATTCCATGTACCTTAATGCTGTAATATATTACTCCCTCACACATGCTCACACACGTGTGTACAAGCACGTACACACAAAATTACAGTTATGCCCTTGTGTTTCTGCTTAATTAGCAGCAGGGGCCTAAAAGCTCATCACTCAATGTGCCCTGGAACTGCCTAGAACACCAACACACACACACACACACACACACACACACACACACACACACACACACACACACACACACACACACACACACACACACACACACACACACACACACACACACACACACACACACACACACACACACACACACACACACACACACTTTACCAGGAGGGTTCTCCACTGTATGGCTTTAAACACATTCAGTGGGAATTGTATTGATTGTCCCCATACAACTCTGGTTTTATACATATGGGGGGGACATTAGATTCCAACAGCAAATTAATTATCTTCATGAATATTTCATTGGATATACTGTAAGAAAAGGCAATTACACAAGGTGCAACACTGCAGATAGAAATTTGTTAGTGTTGTGTTATTTTAGGTTTTCTTCACTTCAAACACAGTCCTGTGTTGCTATCAAGCAATATTTTCCCAATCTCTGTTTGTGTAGCACTTAGTTATTATCAATCCTGTTGTGTGGGGGGAAAAAGGAAGATCATTTATGTATAGACCTGCTGGGGATGACTTGGTAGGGGGAGTATTCACAAATTATCTTATATTACACTCGGCAATGGCATTAAAAGTCTGTAACTAAGAGTCTCCTCTAAAGACCTATTCACAAAGCTTTTAAACTTTTACAAATTTAATTGGAAGAGCTCCAAAGCTGAGAGTAGGGAAACATAGACGCTGTTGGTATAAATTACATTTAGTTTCATGCATGACTGGACTCTCAGTGATTGGTAGAAAGGTGACCTGGCCGTGTGGGAGAAAGTCAAGTAAAATATCGATACACAGGTATACTTTTAAACACTGATTTGAGGAAGGAGTTACCTGCAACATAACAGCTGTTTTCAGACAGGAACTCCAGCGGGACATCCTCAGCTGTGTTCACACATCGACTGCTCCATGATTTATACAGACTTAATACTTTGGGACACTAAATAATGTCAAAGTTACAGAGATTTGCCTTAAGATGTTTAATACAGACCCAGAGATTCTAGCAAAAACAATCGGCTAACCTTGTAAGTTATTACAACCTGACTTATATTTCAGTGAGAAAATATGACTTAAAGGTAGTACAAATAAGTTAATTGGTCCATTTTATTTAGCACCTTTCTTTATCAGATGTCATTGAGTGCTTCCCAGATCAGTATTCATAGGTCAATTGTCCAACAGAAGACAGGTCCAAACTTTGGGAGGTGTAAGTTAAAAAACACAGCTTCCTATAGTTGTAAACCTTGAGCAACTAACAACCAACAAACCACAAGCAGAGAACCTTGGAAACCAGCTCATGATATAAAACTGCAGGGAATCTCTAATGTAGGTTCCCAACCATGCAGAAGTCTAAAAATAATCACAAGAATTTAATTGGATTCTGAATTTGATGTGTCTCTCTTATCTCTATAGCAGGCTTTTCATACCTAAACTATGGTAATAAAGATGTTTCTTGAAGAGTTTTTGAAACATTAGTTCTTCTTATCTGAAATGAACAAAAACACATCAAATGTGGCACATAAACTGGTTTAACTAAGACTTTAGTGTGGTTTGATGAAAAAGAGAAGATGGACTGTGAGGAGCCAGTAGAAATCAAATGAGATGATGCAGGTCACTGCGCTCTCATCCCACCCTGATGCTGAAGACAAAAACATTTTTTAATCTTCATCTACATGTGGGACCTTTCTCCTGCCCGGCCTTCAGACGTGAAACCTTGGTAACCAGCAGAATGTGATGCAGATCTCCCAGGACCAACTTGGAGGAAGATTAAGAGATTCTAAGAGAAACAGGCATGTTATAAATATCAGGCAGAGAGAGAAAAACTGCCCAGGCAAAAGGAAAATTACATAGCGTCCTATGCAAAACCTTTTGATTTAAAAAACTAAATATAATTTGTTAAGAATGGGAGTCTCCAGCAGAGGTCAACATTTCTATAAGCATACACTTTTTATTAGGAAGGACCAGGGAACTATTTAACAAATGGAAATAGGTCAAGAAGAACCCAATCTAAGTGATAATACACCTGTGGCTGCCCCATTTCCAGTGCAGAATTCTCAAGAGGTGTGTTAGAGATTTATATCCTTAGGAGAAAGACAGGTGGGGCGGAGTTGGGGCAAGCACACACTGCCATAACGGCAGACAGCCATCCTCAATAAACCTGTGGCCTGTAAAATATGGCAAATAAAGAATGCTATAATTTCGACGAATCCATCATTGTTCATCACTACTTTGCCAAATGAATGAGCATTAGTGTATGTGTCACAGCCAATGATGAAATGCTGCTACATCCTACAGACAAATGGCTGCAGAGGCTGGAAGTGCCAGACGAGAGGCTGCCTCCCATTCAGATTCTCCAATTAGGCCATGGCTTACTGGGTCAGGACAGGCAGAGAGCCCAGGATGTGAGCAAAGAGTGAAAAGCTTGAGGCTTCTTATTTGCAACCAACTATAGGCAATAGTGCATTTTGTTGAATGATTTATTTAGGCGTGGGAGCTACGCAGGAGAATGACATATCGTCTTTTGTTTTAGTCTGATCACATCATGTCACCTTAGGGCATAGCTCCTAATAAGACTGCCTTGAACTGTGTCCCAGTTTGGGGCTTACTCTTTGAGGTCCACATTTCTTGACTAGATACTCTGTAATTGGTCTGCAAGGTTGTCCCTTCTCAAAGGTCCTTTGCAGGAGTGTTTTGCACACAACCAGTGAATTTGTAACAGCGCTGTTATTGAACTATATTGAGGTAATAATAAATCCAAATACCATTTTCTTGTACAATATCGACTCTTGGCAATTATGGTGTTGTGGTTAAGCGAAATAAATCATTAGACAACTAAATTTCTTCATTAGCTAAACGTAGCATTGAGATGTTCAGCAAGAAATGTAAGTGTTCAAATTCTCTTCCAGCTATGACCAGACAATGGACACTATTTTATTTCTTTTATATGTGTCACTGTTCTACAGTTGAGAGTACAGGTCGCTGTGCTGATGCTTTGTGAGAAAGACAGACTTTCCAGATGCCAGTGAAGAAGTGACAAGTAAATACACCTGAATCAACAAAGGGTAACGTCTTCATGTCCAATAAACCTGTAAATATGTGCACTCTGTGAAATACAACTTGCTTTGACATGTTAAGAAATACCATTGCGGTCAAATACTTGTTTACCAACAGTGATAGCTGGCATAAAAACTGGACCAAAGGAGAATGACAACAGCTTCCTGCAATGTGTCATACAGAATCCCCCCCCCCCCCCCCAAACATTTGTTCCAGTAAGACTTCACTTTCTCAGGAGCTCCATTTAGATGTTTGATCCAGGCCAATTTTGCATTGACTTTGTGTCAACCAGCTATGTTGCATCGCAAACAAAAGAACTGCACAAAGTGACTATTTTGTGTGTTGATACTTTGATGCCTGCACTTTGATTTCCTCTTTGGGAAACCAACATTAAAGCTTTAAAGTGAGAAACTGGGGTTGATATTTTCAGATCCTTCTGTCCCAGTTTGTTTGGGAGGCAAATGAGATGGGGAATTACTGGATTCACATTTACTATACATGCTATTTTGATGACATCCATCAAAACTTTGTCTCCTAGCAGAGTCTATGGTTCAAGTGTCAATAATTAATACAGTAATGATGAATAATTTAATATTTTTCCCCATGAGGTAGATGTGGTTTGGGTTACTGGGTCAGTAATTTACACAGGAAGCCTTTGTTCCAGTTGAATGTACTGTATATGGACATTTGAGATATGTGGGTCAAAAACGTAACTTCCTCTTTGTCAGAGCTAAAACTTTGTGGGCTCACAGTATTTACTAATTCATGGAAGGTTAATAAATGTTAATCACTATGGCCATTTTCTTTGTTGAGCACATAAGTCATTCTAATTTCTGTAAACAGGGGCCTTGTTACAGGTAGTTCTAGGGCCCCCAGCTGAAAGTAAGGCCCCTGAAAACGTCCCATTACGTTTGTTCACAGCAACATCAAATTGGTTGGAACCCCCTTAAATACTGTGATCCACTATGTACAGGAGAAGCCACATAGCCACTAGCTTTCTGTCATTAGCTTCACAGTTTTTACGGTTTAGTTGAAAGACCATAATGTAAAGATTTGTGTGTATGATGTACTTGGGATGGAGGTGGGGGTTTTGACTTAAACTTTACTACTTAACTAGTATTTAATTGTAAGCACAATATGCATTGTGTTGAATTTGTTTATAATAAAAGAATCAAAACGAAGATTGGGAGGATGTGGTTTGGTATCCTGTGTTTCTGGGAGGGGTTGGGTTCGGTTGGATGTGGGGCGCTCCATGTTTGTTCCCTAAAGTCCATTGAAACGCTCCTAGATAGTAAAGCCAGCCAAGTCATTTTGTCACCTATAACAAACAGTGACACCAAGACACAAAACAATATGCCAGCACTAAACATTCCAGTATGTAGGCGCAAACAGGGCACTCATGAACGGACTCCATTCTTGTTACATGAGCCACACAGCATGTTCTTAGACAGACCTCTAAATGTATACTGCTGTGACTCACATTCTGTAGAGTAAAGATAAAATGTGGATTTAATTATACCTTTTCAAACACTGACTGCAGTGTTCATAATGTTACCTGTATGATTGATGACCACACTTACTGTAGGTAGGTCGGTCAAAATGAATGAAGGTTATTCATGTGGAAGTTGAGCAAAAGAGGACTCATGGTAAATTAACTCTACACTTTAATACCATCGACCTCAAATAACCCTGTGTTTCAACTTCTATCTAGCTCTCCTAACATATATTATTCTGTCAGCCATAAAACACATTAGCTCTTTCGGATGGATTATAGTCAGCTTTAATAACTGGAGTGAAATATATGGCTCTAGGGTTGTGATCAGATGATCACATCTCAGTAATGAATCACACTAATGATAGATCCTCCTGCCGCCTTTTAGCTGGGTTTCATAGTGTCCATGCTTTTAAAAGATTACACAGAAAAAGGCACCAGTTCATATAAAGTCTTTTGCATGGGGCCGAATCAGAAGCGTGCATTGTTTAAAGCCATGAGCCTGAATGTTGGTCAGTTTATGGCAACTAAACAAAAATACTTCAATGCTCCATTTATCAGTTAAAATAGCAACACAACTTTGCAAGAATGATGAATCTAATCCTGTATATGCAAACAAATAAGTTGAAGAACATGCTGTTATGTAGTTTATGGACAGTTTCCGTTGCATATAGATGAGGTTCATTTGTCGAGGCTGCATTAAACAATCATGTAATGAACTTGAAATCAATGTTGAAATCATGCTCATAATGTGAACTGAAGATGAAACTGAACACTGTAGTTTGACATTTAAGCAAATCATTTTATTTTCACTCTTGCCAAGAATCAATAGTGTGTGTGTGTCGGAATTAATACATTACATCCTGCCTCTGCTTACTGCACCACCCCTCACCTGAATCCTGCAGGGTTTGGTGTTGTGAACACATCTGAGCACCTCCGCAGGTAATGCCTGAAAACGGCTTTATTCTGCCTCTGTCCAAAAGCAGGATCATTTATAAAGCAGCATCTTTTGTGTTCTATTTAGTTGAATCTCCACAAAAACTGAGATGTAACAATGTCAAGGTATTTGCTAAGTGAAGTCTGAAGTTAACCAGCTGCTGGTGAAAGCAACTTATTTGACACATAAGGACATCCACAGCATCTCCTCCTCAACTTCTAAGAAGCACAACCGCATAAGAGCTGTGTGTGTGTGTGTGTGTGTGTGTGTGTGTGTGTGTGTGTGTGTGTGTGTGTGTGTGTGTGTGTGGTTTCCTTAATTCCTCTACAAGGTAATTTAGACTAAGTACAGATATTATATTGGGAGGCGAGTGCAATCAAGATCAGAACTCAAACCGACTTGTCGAGTCATTTTTTAACTCTAATCTCCCTATGTTAAAATTGCTAGATATCATATACAAATCTGTAAAACCCTGAAAGTAGAAATCCGATATAACCTTTCATACTAAACTAAGGAGAGTTTAGGATGTTAAATGAACTCTGTGATAAAAATGGACATAATCTGGTGGCTTTGTTTCAGTCAGTGTAAGAAGCAGACTGACAGACAGTGAAGTGGTTTGAGGTCTTGACACTTGAGCTGTTATCATGAGGACACTATAACTGAGCCTGTAGTTCATGTGAGGCCTACTCTCCCTGTGACGCTGAACATCTGCTGATGCACAGAAGCACCTCGGTTTTACTGCCACACAACCACCACACTTGACTGGTTTAAACATACTGAGGGGAAATGGTCTTCTCACGACTGATGACTCTGTTTCGAACAGGATCATTAAGAAGTGCAATTAATGACCACATAGTCAGTTTTACTGCTAAAGCCAGATTACACCTCCTCCCCAGTAGATCATCGCTTTCTCTGTTTTCCTCCTAGACTCTGGAGGTCAGCTGCACTTTGCACCATAATTTGGTGGAATTGATCCCGCGCGATATCAAGTATCTGGAGGGTTAAGTTAATGGCATCTCACAGCTTGGTTGTAAGTGCGAGCTACATTTTTGCTCTGTATGTCCACAGGTTGGTAATAACTGATGAGCTATAAGGTAAATTGTGCGAACATCGCAGCATCTGAAGACTGGAGGGCTACTTGCACTTTACAAGGGCTTGGGAGGAAACATTTTCAGCCGAAGTGTTTTTGATTTTATGGTTTATTGATTCATGTTTCTTATTTTGAAAATCCAATTTCTGCCTTTTGCAATTGAGCACGAAGGATGCAGATCAGTGAGTGCTTCAATGCACTTGATTGAAATACTGGATACTCAAACGTTTTGTATGTTAATCTCTTCATCGTGCTTAAGGAGTCAAACTCAAACTACGTAAGGAAATTGTGAAAAATCTCAGACACCATACTGAAGGTAAAATAGACATGAATATATATTGCCATTGAATCCATGCAAACACTGTAATAAATTAGGTGATCCCTCATTTGGAAACGTTTCCTCAGCCTACTCGAGCTGATTGATTGTTGAGCTCTATTAGACACATTGTGATCTGTTAATATGAGCTATACAAGTTGATTGATTTATTGACTGACCTATTTATTTAGTACCTTTTTATCAGGTCACATTTTTTATTTGCCCAGCAAGTAAACTCTTTTGGGGTCATCCAAGTGTCAGCAAGCCCCGACATTCATATTCGACATATTCGAACACTTCACCCTCCAACAGCATAGTGGTGAGTAGATAATGAGGGAATTTTCATTTCTGTATGAACTATCACTGTCAGTGCACTGAAGCACACACTGATCTGCATCCCACTGGCTTAATTGCAAAGGCTGAGATTGCTTTCTAAAAATAAGAAACAACATCCAAAACATTGTGCTTTCCACTACTTTGTGTTTTACATCCTCCCTGTAAAAAGTCATTAAAAATAAAGCTCTACAAACAATATTCAGTTCGCAAACTTGGCTCATTAGATTGGCTTAACAGTTTAGTTTTTTTACGATCCACTCTTGGTTAAACTCTGCTTTGGATTTCCTTCCAAAAACTCTGAGGTGGAAAAATAGTATTAAACCTGCTCTTGTGTCACCATTAAGGGCTTTTTCCCACCTGAGAGTTTGGACCATGGTTCATGTCTTTTTGATTGTTTTCAACTGAGCAGGTTAGTTTTGGTTTTACATTGCAATTTAGAAATCAGACTAAAGAACTTTCAGCTTGTTTTTTTAATCCACTACTAATCAGATGTTACCAAATGCTTCATTGTTGTGTGATGGCACATATCGGGCTGCTTTCTGGAGAGGTGATGAGGGGTGGAGATGGGATGGAAGTGATAATGACAACCGAGACAACCAAGGTGAAGAAGATGGATGATAATGGCACAGTGAAAGGGAAAGAATATGGGATGAGGGCACACAGAGAGCTGGGAGATGGAGAAAGTGTTTTGAAAAGAGTGTAAGAGCGGGTGAGAAAGCAGGGACGGAAGCTGTCACTGTCGAAAATGAGATGAGCCGTTGTGCCAGTTGTGTACATAATAGGTGTGTGTGTGTGTGTAGTGTGAAAGAGCGGAGATGTTAGTTAGAAAGATGAACACACACACACAAGATAAGCATACCAGTCCAACGTCATACTTAAAGAGGTAAACAGAGTTGGAGATGGATGCTCAGAGGGTAAAGGAATACGGATATGGGGACAAAAAAGTTTCCAACAAGACAATAAACAAGGACATGGTGCACTTGTAGCCTGACAAACAAAAAGAACATGAACTTAACACTGCAGACAATCTAACCAAGAACTAATTTGTGTTTTAAGCTAGCAGCCTATTCTTCAGCGCCGCAATCATGCCCTTCACCATCTCGCCATTCGCCATCTCGTCTTTGTTTTTGTGGTAAGGGACATTAAGGTCCTAAATAGAAACAAAGAATTAAGCACAGAGTGGCCACTTGTAGATTGTGAGCAGAAAGTTGGTGTAATGTTTGACTGAATACTGCCACTAAAGTTTTGATAAGCATATCGCAGGACTTTGTCCCGTTTTATTCCAACATATTCCTGTCTGTTTTTCGACAACTCTTTGTTCCTAATATGATGTTGTATCATCAACACTTTTGGCCCCCACTGCTGCCCTGAGGGTGTACACCAGTGCCTCCCAACCTGAGGGAGTGCAGTACGACTAACAAGATAGAAAGAAAAAAGTCCAAATGTACATTTGTTGTAACTTAAGCTAATGTACCTTTTGCTTTTTTGTAAATTTTGTTATTAGTGTTTGTTGGCATGTGAATGATGATTTCCCTGCATGTGTTTCACAATATTTCATTGTGGGTACCCCTGAGAACTAAAGGCAATGTGCGCGCAGAATAGAAACAAAATGTTAATGAAAGCTTAACGAAGCAAATTCTGCACAGACACGACAAAAATGTACAGGACTTGAAGAAAAGTCAGTAAAACAGAAGGCTTACCAAGTAGACAATGTGTACTTCATTCCAACTATCAGTTGTACTTAGATGCTAATCTTAATGATGCTAAATGGTAATGATAAGTTAGTCCTAGCATTACCTGCCTTCCTTTGAAAGGCCATTTATTTATAGTTCAAGGTGTTTTGTCAAAAAAAAAGAGCAAAATTAGGTTGTTTGGTTCAGTGCATAACGAGGTTAACATTTCAGGTAAACATTAATATAGCAGGGCTTCAATCGGTCACTCTCATTTCTCCCCTTTCATCCCTTTACCTCCCTCTTTCCCTCTCGGCCACAAAGTACTGTATGCTGGAGAAATATCGTGGCACTTGAGAGCATTGCTCGATCTCCACAGGGACACATGAGCCACGTAATGAATTCAGACCAAGAGTGAGGTTGTTGAGACAAAGGGAGGAACTGCTGGTTGTCTAACCAAAGACTCCATCTGTCTGCGTGCGTGCCTTTTTTTTTGTTTTCAAGATGTCACTCGGTTGAAGCATTTGTCTTCTCTTGTTGTTTTGATGACATCTATGTTGCTAATAGAAACTGAAGGACAGATCTATTGGATTTGGATCAGGACACATACTGTAGTGGCTTTGATGAACTTGGTTGGGTTAATAAATTTGAATCATCTGAGCCGGAGCTCATCACTTCAACCATTAGGCTATACTATCCTCCAGGTAGAGGAGAATTAAGTTGTCGTTCCCCACATCCAAATCTGTGTCTGACTTTTATCTTGTAATATTACAGCACACACCAAATGATGTGAAATGATATGTATCACGGAGCAAAACTTCCTATGTTTTTCTTTTTGTTTTTATCAAGGTTTAAATTATGGGCCCTATTCTCATGCACGTGCAAAGCCCATGATTTTCCTTTGCTATGAAAAATTGCTGTTGTGTCCCATGATATGTTTACCTCATCTTTACCCTTTTAGTTATTTTGGTGACTTGCAGCACACCAGAGTGGGAAGAATGGTACGCTACATTTTCAGTTTTAAAGGATAAAGGTAATTTGCATCATCTGCCAGTTGAGTGGCCCACAGTACAGAGTGGATCCATGTGGAGCAGTTTCTGTCACTTTGAACAGTGATGTCGGATCGGCGATGATCGATCCTTTGAGGAATAAGTTGTGTACAGTGTGTGAAGATGTGACTGCATGAAGGTGCTCATTTGTCTCAATTTATATTCGAGCCTCATGTCTTAGTGGAGTCTGGCACTGCAGACAGAACATGACATGTATACATGGAAGTAGGGTTGTCATGATGCCAAAATTTGAGTCCTCAATATGATTCCATACTCTATACCACGATAAACTGTTATATTGAGCGCTATTGTTCATGCAATCATTTTCTTTAAAGCAATACATATTTATTTAAATAACTAAGTGATTAATACAAAGAATTCATTACACAAAAAAACGTGGCCAGTATGAAAAGGAAGAGAATATTGATAATAATGTTTTGTACTATTGGATAGACAAAGCATTGTGAGGGTGTCACGTTCGACTCTGTTAATCAGATGAATTAATCATCAGATTAATCCATAATGAAAATAATCATTGATGCAGTCCACCTCAACAACCCTTTTAATGCCTGACTAATATTAGTTTGATGAGATGATAGTAAAACTGTCAAGGAGGCATTTTTCTTGTAATGCTTTACATACATTTTCCTGACTCTGCATGAGGTGTTGCATTTACTTCTAAACATAGTATTTTTACAGTGTGGTAGATCTCTTGGTCCTTCTTCTGCCTCCCTCATGATTCTGAGAGTAGAATAGATCGGCTTCTGTACTTTTAATCCTATCAAAAAGAGAAGTTAACGGATTGTATCATTTCCAACATGTGGTATTAAAATGTTGATACTTTTGACAACCCTACATAAAAGCACATTTTTGTGATTTTTCAAATTGAATTAACTGCTAACAACTAAAAGAAACAAATCAGTACTGCAGATTCTGCACTTGCCCTGGTAACAAAATGTCAGAGTCCTGGTGCAGAAAACTCCACAGTTCAAAGGGACGGTGAAAGAAGACAGAAGAACATCAACAACTGCACCACAACATGTTCAGTACAGTCAAGACAGAATTGCCAATAAACGTATGTCACCATGCTCTGCAGAGGTTTAGATAATGTAACATATTGTGAACCAGCAGACACCACAACAGTCGTCTCACTGTTAATTAACCAGACATTGTGTAGCACCAGCAGCCTACATAAGGTTTGCTGTTGTTGTGACTGCTTGGGATAAAAATAGTATGCCATCAGTCACAGTTGGTGAGTCCAGTTCTTATTATTTGTGGAAGTACCCACAATATGTTCGACAGTGTCCATGTCTGACACCAGGAATATTTTTGGACAAAGGTTCTTTGTCTAATTTAAAAATGCTTAAAATCAGCATGTGCAACATTAAAGCTGCAACATCCAGTTGAAAATAATTTTTGTAAATATTTAAAGCAGTTGCAGTATCAGGTATATTAGATTCATGTGTGGATGTTTTGGTTTGTTATTGTTTCTGTGACTTGCAGACGGCTTCAGTATATTTCTGTGGCGTTTGGATTAATGTATGATGTTTTAGGGTCAAAGAGCCCATCGGCTAGATGCAGAGAAAGAGGGAAAGAAACTAGTTTATTTAAGGTAGAAGGGAGTGTTGCATCCACACAGTAATAGATTGTGCAAACTGAATATATAGGAAGCGTATACATCTTTGGATTCTATTGTATGGTCTTATATTGCTTATTCTTTATGCAAATTGCATGAACTGACAAATAGAAAGGAGGGCATCTTTGAATTGTGTTTAATTCCATTTCTGTTGAGATCTCCTAAAACACAATTTACAGCAGTTGTTTTTCCTGATTGCACCTATGTATTAAACTTAACGATGTATTGTGAGTATAAGTGGTTAAATGAATGTAGTGGTAAATGGACTGTATTTATATTTATATATTATATACATTCTAGTCTTAATGAGAGAACAAGAAAACCTCAACAACCTCAACAACCTCTCTTAACAACCTCTTAAAGCAGTTTACAGTACAAGCCACATTCACACACAGTGCTTTACTATACACAATGTTTTTCTATCAAACACCAGCACAACCACTGGGGGGGTACAGAGCCCGACTATGGACACTTTGGCATGTGGAGCCTGGGATTGAACCACGGACATTCTGATTCAACCCACTCTATCTCCTGATCCACAGCCACTCATGAATTTCCTTGTTCAAGACATTTTACAGCACTTATTTACGCTGTTGTTATTGGTAATGATTTACTTATGTGCTATTTTTGCAGACTAAATTAATGGATGTTTTTTCTCATACCTGGTCCCAGATGGATTCTGGGTAAAGTCTATACAGTTACAATTATGTTGGCATGTTGAAACGAGGTACAGGCTCATTTTAAGTAACTCATACACATACAATCTGTATGAGAACGACGATTTGCTGTTAAAACCTTCTCTGAGAGCGAGCAATAAAAAGAGACGAAAACTTTGACAGACACTACGAACCACGCACAAGCAAGCACAGACGATGTGTTCCTGTCCAGTTCCTGTCTTAAAATCCTCTCAGCCAGCTATTGATGGATGCACGATTAAACTGAAAAAGGAGGCTAATCTTCACCTCATGGAAACCGTTTTGAGCTAGTAGTAGGCCAACAATTTCATCGAAAGCCGTGTCTAAATACTCAACTTCACTCCTCTGCCTCTGATATTTGGTTTCACTATGAGATGGGATCAGGCAAAGGCACACCGCCTCGGATCAAACCCCGCGTAGACTGCTCCACTGATCGTCACATTATTAGATAGGGGAGCCGACTCTTTTAACTTTTAGTCGACAAGTTGCTGACATACTTTTATCTTTTCCAGCCGTTGATTTCCAACGTGACCTGACTTCACTAATGAACCATAGCAGGTACTCACCATCAGCGGGAGAGGAACAACCCTGAGCAGCACAGCGAGCCATTAGATAAAGCAGATAAAGAATGCTCATGTAATCCTTCAAAAAGAGCAACCAAAGGACAAGAAGAGGGGACAAAGAAGCTGAAGCTGACATATAATAGATAAATCAGAGCGTTTGGAAGGAAGAGAATGAGAAGCAGGGAAAGACAAAAGAGAAAACACTGAGACACTATTACTTTCCCTTGTTTCACCCTATATCATGTACAAAGAACTGTGTGTGTTTTCTGATGAGGCAGGACAGCAAATAGATACAGTGTGAAAAGGGGCGAAATAAAAAGTACAGAGTGACAGAGTAACAAAGTGAAAGAAACTGATGCCAAACCACAGATGGAGAGAAAGAAAACCGCGCACAACAACACGGGAAAGAAAGGAGGCCGGCATTGTTCTATTACATTAATTGTTACCTATCTTTGCCCACAGTTGTGTCTGTGTCACACACACCAAGCCGCTGAGGGAAGACAGAGCACACACACACACACACACACACACACACACACGTTTGTACAGCTCCTTAGTGAGGACACTCATTGGCATAATGCATTCCCTATCCCCACACCCTAATCCTAACCATCCTAACCCTTAACCTAACCTAAAACTTATTCTAACCCTAACACCAACTCTTAACCCCCAAACAGTTCATTAAAGGGGGGTCACAAAGTGAGGAGCTGCCAAAAGTCCCTCACTTTGTGACCTCACTCCGTAGGTTGTAGACTCAAACTGGCCCTCACAAACATAACTGAACAAGAGCGCGCACACACACACACACACACACACACACACACACACACACACACACACTATCCTCTGTCTGAGAGGACATGATGCTCGCAGTCTGTATTACTGGAATGGTCACTCTGGGAACTGTTTTTGCAAACTTCACAACTGTGTGTGTGTGTGTGTGTGTGTGTGTGTGTGTGTGTGTGTGTGTGTGTGTGTGTGTGTGTGTGTGTGTGTGTGTGTGTGAGAGCGGTTTGTGTGTGATGACTAACTTCCCTGGAGAGAGTGCACACTCCCTCCCCTTTCAGTCACTGTGGGACAGTGTGCGTAATACTGCACATGCAGCTGGATGTTGCAAACTAGTCTCATCTCATACTCACAGGGTTTATATTCTCCTCCACTGTCCTACTCACCTTCCAAATTCACCTTGTCTTTACCTAGTATGTATCCTCACTGTTGGGGGTAATTATTTTCTGTAGTGTCAGCTATAGGGTTGGGAAATGCAATGGGACATACACTCAGGGGCTTTGTTTTTAGGATCCTGTGTGCAGTCTGTTGGGGTTAAATAAATGAGGTTTCCCATAAAGTTTACACCCTTCAAATTATAAGCACCATGAAAAGAAATGTAAGGAAGAACAGCTGAACTTAAAGATTCAAGTCTCCTACACCTGTCACCTCATCCAGCATCAGGGATAGATGTAGTCAGAAATGTGCTCGGTGGCACCTGTAATCTCACCCACTAGTGGCGCCACAGGGTTCGAGAAAACACCAGTCAAAGGTGACAGACAGACGACCACTGGAGGTCAGTGATCTTCAAGCAGTGTTAAGTTACTCTTTAAAGGTTCAGTGTGTAGAATTTAGTGACATCTAGTGCCGGAGTTGCATGCTGCAGCTGAATACCCCTCCCCTCATGGTCCCATTCCAAACATGAGAGAGAACCTGTGGCAGCCTTTAGTTGTCCTTAAAACTCAATAGGTGTTTAGTTTGTCTAGTCTGGGCTACTTTAAAAAACATGGCGGCCTCCGTAGAGAGGACGCCCCCTTTAAATTCAGTTTCTGCCAATAGATCCTTTCACACTGAACCTTTAAGATAGATTGTCTGTTAACTGAGTCCTGGAAGACTCAAAAAATAAACTCTTTCTGGATTTGAAGCAAGTGCATTGAACTGTTCTGTGGTGTGTCCCATCAAAGACCCAGCGATCGACTTTATGGACTTGCAGTGACAGCACCCATGGTCATTTTAGTTGGATACAGCTAGAGTTGGGGGTAACTGTAATTAGCTCTGCAATGTAATGGCTGTTTGGATGGATGGATTTCAAATAAAACCAAATAATTAAGCCCGAGAGGCACAGCTGCATGAAACGTCTTCATAAAACACCTGCAGGTTTTAGTTCACCGGTTCACAACTTTGTGAGAGAAGTAGAAGTAGAGTTTTAGCTTGATGAGTTTAGTTACTTCACAACAAAAACAGAGACTTTTCATGTTCATGATATTCAATCTTTGAGTTGTAATTCACTGTAGAACACTTCTCTCATAACATCAGCTTAAATCATATTAAAACATTTCATAACCCAGTACACATTGCAACTGTCTCTGTCTCTACATTTCAGGAGTCATTACAAGGGTTCTGATTTTATTTGGGTTATTTCATTTGCTGTAATATCCAGCATCTAGAGGCTTTGCTTGAATTATGTTCTATATCATTGTTGTTGCTTGTTTTCTTACTTTGATTTGTGTTGGTCTGCAGATAATGTACAATATCGCCACAGTGAGATTCTCAACTTCTGCTGAATCAGTTACGATCACCATCCTGTGAGCTTGATATTTCATTGTATTATATTAAGATATATTGGATGACTGTGTACTAACAAGTTTATTTATGCTTTTACATGTACTTGTAGTTTCTGGCCCCCTGATGAATTTAAGTATAAGGGCGCTTTCACACCTACCTCGTTTGGTCCGGACCTTCTGTATTTCCAGTTTAGTCTGAACCAAAATAACAAGTGTGAAAGGTGCCTCGGACTATGGTGCGGATAAACTGATTAAAATTTTGTCCGACTGGATCAAACTGAACCTATGGCTCTGATCATATGCAGTGTGAAAATAGATATTTTGGATAGTTCAGGCTTTCGAGACCGATCGCAGGAAGTTAAGGCAGCATTAAACAATTAAAGATGAAAACGTAGTGGAAGCAGCTTGTAGGATTGCTTGAAGTCTTTACCTTTAACAATATAATGTTTGGATGAGTGAAATTGTTCACTCATTTCCTTCATTGAAATGGAATGACTTCTTTCTATTAGCAACTACAAATTTAAGACATTTAAGATGGTGTTATTTCCATTAACAATGGCTCATAGTTCACACCGTGTGCACCTGTTCTAGGATGGAAAATTGTTCCTGTCAAAATTCATCTATCTTTACTGCGGTAAAGTTTTAAAAAGTTTCCTTAATAACAAATATCTACAGTATATTCTTGGTCAATAGTTCTGACTGCCTAACTTGTCAGAATATAGATGAGCTGCTGCCAGCACTCGTTATTCTATCCCCTGAAGTATCAAGGTTTATGAGAAATGTGGTTTCAGTTTGAAAATCCCAAAGACCCCAGATGCATCTAGTGCTGAGGTTGGACCCAGATTTCTTTGTGCTTTAGTGGAAGTCTTCCCCATTGACTTACTTGTCTGATGGCGCACAGCAGCTTCCCATAGCAGAAGACGATCACCAGGAAAGGTATGATGAGGCAGAATACAAACAGGCAGATGATGTAAGAGATGTTATTCGCTGTCTTGGCCTTCCAGTCAACAGAGCAGGTGGTCCCGGGACCCTCAGGGCCGTATTGGCTCCAACCTAAGAGTGGTGGCACGGTCCAGATGAGGGAGTAGACCCAGGACAGGGTGATGCCCAGTGAGATCTTCCGGTAGTTGGAGGAGTCTGCCTCGGTGGGGACCATCATGGTGCTGTAGCGCTCATAGGAGAGGATAGCCAGGGAGATGAGGGACACGATACCTACAGCAAAAAAGACAGGGGACACATATATACGTAAGTTACAAGAATGGTAGATCCAGCATTTAACAGTTAATTGGGTACATAAGCAGAATATAACACTGTAGACATCTTCCAGGTTTGTTCCCTCCTTTTTTTACCCTGGCTGCTGTACATCACATTTAATGAGGCCATCAAATACAGACTAAACACAGTCTGTCCAAATCTGTGCATCTAAGATGAACATGCACAGTCACCGTGATATAAAACCTCACAGCTCTCTCTGAAATCAAAGGTACAGCTAAAAATGAGCTTTGTGGTTTATGGTTTCAAAGAGAGTCCGATTATAATTTCAAAGAATAATTGCCCCAGTGAAATGGGCGGAGTAATAAAACTATAGCAAATGTGGTTGTATCGTTTTTCAGCTCACAAGCTTCCTGCAGCAGATCTATGCTGCTGTAAATCTCACACAGCACCACAACCTGTAGTGTCTCTGCTCAGTGAACACAAACACACACACACACACACACACACTAACTTGATCTCTCAATGTCTTACTGCTTCTGGGTATTTCAGAGGCAGAGCAGCCTGCAGCTCCGTGCTCACGCTGACCCCTCAGCCTTTTGTTTAGAAGCTGATGTGATCCACAGGGCTGTCCTTCATGCTCATTGATTTCCAGTGGCAGTGAAGTGGAGCTAAACTGAGTGTTCCTTTAGGGAAGTGATCCAGACCTTTATTTAAGGTGCCAAAGCTGCAAACACGCAACACAATCAATGAATAAAGGTAAAAATGAGGAGGGGGAAAAAGTTAGAAAAATAAGGCAGTAGAACAAGTTCAAAAACGTTTAGCTCTGTGCATGTTTTTGTTTGCATGCACATGCCTTGTGCACACACATCCACCACACTGCACTGCCTGCAGAGTCTCTATTGTACAGTGTGTTGTCTGTTGCCCCCAGACATTGCAATCATGCTGCATATTCTGCACAGTATGCTTAGCTCTGTTACTGCAATATGACAAAGTTTTACAACAACCTACTAGTGTTTCTGTTTGATGTGGGTTTACTGACTCATAGCAACCCTACTCTATCTCATCCAGCGTGTCATTTCACTCTTCTGTTCTCACTGCATTCTGAAAAGAAACAGCAGAATAACTTTTTGCTTTCTCACAACAGATGGACTGGCGGATGTCCTCTTTGTGATAGTGTTAATAGCTGGCAACAAATTGCATCTTGCTAGAGGTAGCCATTACTCTAGTATGTTTTGGAGCAAATACTGAAAGTGAGACTGTAACCCCTTAGAAATTGTGATTATTTCAGATTCACATTCATAATTGTCTTATTTCTGCCTGTTGATGGTGGCCAGGTGGTGACTTTGCCAAGAGCTGCAGCCAACATTGTGTTAACAAGACAAAGGGCTACACTATGCCATCTGAGCACTGCTGCTTCTTCAGGGGAGACGGACTCTACAGTGACTCGCTATCTGAAAATCCAGCCAGGCCGAGGCTAGCCAGTTAGCATGCTAACCTACTAGGAGCAAAACAGTGATAGAAACTGAATCAAAACAAGAATGAACATTGGTGTTACTTTCCTTCACTGGAGACAATTAATGGAATTACCAGTCTTTACCGAATGAACATCACACTTTATTGGTGAAGACTTGAAACTAGCGATTAAGATCATAACCTCTTTATGAAAATGTGCACTGATATTATAAATCAAGCGAGTCATTTCCTCATAGACTTCAATATACAAGTTTCAGGCACTTAAGTATTGTCTTAACTTTCTGAACATGGAGTCTACCTCTGTCTTGTATGCAGTCTGTGGACCACATTCAGCTTTGAATGAGGAGCCAAACCAATTCACACTTTCTCAGATTTGCTAAAGCAATTCTCCACCATGACATACATGCAGGGGAATAAAACTTTAATATTGGCAGTCATCATGTTTCTGAACCTTTGACAGCAGTCCCTTGGCCTCGGGCTCTTCGACTCTGCTGTAGTTGATTATAATTTATCACTTTCAGAAACTACATATTGCCGATCCCATCACATTCCCCTTGCTCTATTTTTTGGTTACAAAGTGTATGACTGACAAGGAAATCTTTAGTTAAGCCCATGTAATGTCATCAAGAAAGACACCCGCAGAACTCTGGATGTAACTTCATACCAAGTGAAATCAAAAATCCCTCTTCATCCATCTACTCGTCTTCAGGCAGGATCAAAGGAAGCCGTTGAATCTAATATTCCAAAATGAAACATCTTATGATCTAATAATGTCTGAAATCAAGAAAAAAGGAGCATCTTTGTTCCATGTCTGTGCAGCTCCCTGACTTCCTCCATCTTATGTGTCTGTTAGAAAGTATCTGGCTCAGCATCACTCATCTGGTAAGGTATATCCAGGAAAAGACGGTTTGAATGAAAAACACAGGCTCAAATAAGGCTTTGCTTGTCCGACAAATCTCATCGCTGTGTGTTTTTGCTCGGCCATCATGGGTGCAGGGGAAGTACTGTGATCCTGACACGTTTCAAAGAAAAGAGAAGTCTATTATTTGGAAGAAAATGTCTTGCTAACATTAAGGATGATGGCTTTGGCTAGCAGGTAAAGAGATGATTGTTCCCATTAATGCACAACTCAAACCAGACATGTTTCCACAAAATATATTTTGGTCTCTGCTTTGAAAGACCTTTACTGTACTTTTTATTACGCCTGCTCATTAGATGGCTCACTATCTTTGACCTTTATGGTGCAGTAGCGTTGTTCGGCTCGCTTCCTCCCTGCTGAGACTTTTTTTCTTACCATCGTACCAAATTAAAATCACTCTGGCCAGGTGCTGCTGGTGCCTGCGTGATGCACATGTATATGCATTTCCTCTCCCCTGGACATAGTCATCTATATCTGTGCTCGGTTGCGTGTGCAAGTGTGTGTGCATGCAGAAGGGCAATCTAACTTCAGTATGCAGTGAGTGGGCCCAGCAGTGCAAGGTTAATCCAGTGACTGTGTGCAGAGATCACTTGAGGCAGAAGGAGGCAGCCAGCAGTATGCGGGGACACGCAGACCTGGTGTCAAATAAAGGCAGAAAAATACATTCCCGCCAGTTCCCCCCCAAGAATAATGGAAGACCATAAAAGTTCCGTGAGAGAGGGTGAGTGAGAGCAAAATGCAAAAAAGCGGTCAGGGCAGGTGAAGCAGTTAAATGGGTGCGAGGAGGTTGATGGCAAAAAAGAAAAGTGCAGGTTGTGAGTGTGTGGACTTTCCACAAATTGTCTTCAGTTTGTGCTTTTGGCTTGAAGGCAAAGCGGTTAATTTCCTATTGTGCAGTCGTTCATAAATCTAAGATGTTATAGACCGAAAGGAGGACACTGTGAGCAAGAAAGAGAAATCAATGTGCAGAGGGAGTAGGAATACCATGTCCTATGCCAGGCTAACAACATCTTTTGTCACTGACAGTCATGCCCTCTAATTTGAAGGAGCATCGATCATTCAGAGAAGTTTTACAGAGATTTGGTGAATACTGTGTCAAAAGCAGCACCCAGCCTTATTCATCTGAATTATAAATTTTCCTTTTCCTTTCTCTGACCCTGCTCCACTCTTTCTTGCACTCTGTTTTTATGAGCCTATTGAGGAATTACTCATCCATAACCAATGGGCGCTCTAATGATGTCTGTAAGCCATCTCTCGTTCTCACATGAACACGCACACAAGCTGTGTCTTCCTGCGATGTTGTGGCTGGTAGAAGCTCAAGGCCTCTCAGAGAGGTTTTAATAAATTGTCTCCTTGTGGATGTCACTGTTACACGACCTCAGACAGTGCTTAAGATCAGCATAAAACTCTAGTTATCTAGACAGTGGATACACTCAGTGAACATCCAGATACTGATCAACAAGGGAGTCTCACTTTAGTCTCTATGATCTGACTGAAATGAAGTAATCCTTTTTTGGATGCTGCCAACGTATCCAAGAGGAACTGAAAGAAGTGCTGAAGAAACTGTTATCAATTTAAAAGTTTCACAAATTCAAGTGGCTGTTCAGCGAAGACTTTCAGTGAAGTTAAGTTAAACGTAGGGTGGGAAGTTTTTAAGCAGCAGATCAAGAAAGCGACACAGTGTCCTGGTGACAAAAGCCATGGATGGAAAAGCCTGCTGGATTCGTCTGCTGCATGAATCTTAATCAATTAGCGTATGTGTGTGTAAATCTTTAGTTCCTTACTCGGGTGCATGGATAGATTGAACAGCCAGGGGCTCGATGGGTCGCAGGTCCCCTGAGATACAATCGAAAAGAGACATGAAATGGCTAAGAAGGACGAAAAGACTAAGAGAGATGTGAAACTACTAGATATAATAGTACTGCAGAGAAGCAAATCAGCCATAAAGAGGCACATAATGCACAAGAGAGATGTAAAATTACTCCAAAGACACAAAATTAGTACAAATAGATGTAAAATGACTAAAGAGAGTACATCGAGAAACACAAATCATCTACAACTACATTTGCATTTTGGAATATTTCCTCATCCAAAGGCTTCATGTTTGGCTTTAGTGCTGCTGTGATTGCGGGTGGTCACCAGCAGATGCTCCACATTGAAATGGACATGCAGAAGTGAATGAGAACGAACCTTTCCTGTAAGATTTATGAGTACTTTTCTATAAACTTCCTCAGGGAGAAGTTATCGGCCGCTGACTGCAGAGTCGTTCTGCGTTCAGCTTCCAATCAGCAGTCAATGTTCAGCTGGAAATGGAGCTGGAAGTGTGTTTGTGAAAAGCTGTAAATATTTAATCAGATGTTATTATTATGTTTAATCCTGTGAAAAGTCATTCACTGTCGGGATATTTTTTTATTTCCAGCAGTGACTGATGAACTTTAGGAAATCATATTTAGAGGAAGCTGACCATGAAATCCAGTGGCTATGATTAATTGATGGGGGGTATGTTGCAGGAAACAAAGCAGCAATGTAATAAAAACATGATCGATTATTAAAATCTGATTGAAGGACTGACAGTTGTCTGTCATAGTTTATACAAACAGAACCAGACTTGATGCAGTGAATTTTAATACGAGATTAGTATTAGTATAGATTCAGTCAAGAATGATGTTCAGTAGGAGCATGAAGGGCCCTAGAAACCAACTACTGTATTTCTAACCCTTCCATCTGTTTTCCAGTTTGAAATCATTAAGTGCAACATATCCTTTGACATGTGCACTTTGATTGGACAGCCAGAGAGAAGTAGGACACACAGCTCAAAAGAGTTGAGAGATTGGTGTTTTCAAAAGCCAATACCTCAGATGTGCTCCTCTAAAGGTTGTGTGGAAGGCTTGAAAAGCTTTTAATGCAATTAGTGAGACTGAGGGTAAGAGGGCTTGTCCATTGAAGAACCTTAAATCAGGTGTCAGGCGGAGGACTTGGGATTTTGGTAGCATTTCTTATGTTTAATGCACAAATGAGTCAAATCCGGATCCAACACATTTAATCACATTAGTACTGAGGGATACACATGCTCAGGTGGGAAGTGATTTGAACACTGTTATGCTAGTTTTATACAAACTCCTTATGAATCACTTTATTATTGCCCCTGGGCTGTGCACGTGGCTTTTTTTGGCTCTGCCCCGAGCCTGGCCGAACCCAGGTGAGTGAGCGAGCGCTTTATCCTCAGGTGCGTCACTGCGCCCTATTTGCATCGATATCAGCAAAGATAGACCTGCATCTGCTTTATCGTCGCTAATTTCCCATGGGTGACATTATTCCGCAACAAATGCTGCTGATGCATCCGTCATAGCCTGCTCACGGACCGAAATGTGCCCACAGCGCACGGACCTGCTCCACTTGCTTCAGGCGCAATCACTCAACTATGTGGTAATGAGCGTTTAGCGGCCATTTAACGGGACTATCGCCCAAATCACCAGCTTGACAATCGGGAGTGACATGTTTTCAGAGTCAGTAATGACATTTGAAATGACTGAGCATCTGCGAGGGGACGGCTGGGTCTCTGAATACCAGCACTCGGGTACCGGGAAGATGCAGAGCACATGCAGCTTTGGAAGTGATTCAACTGTCTGTCTTGCAGCAGCCCCAGCCGGAGACTATAGGACCACAGCCTCACCACGAACATCTCCAGTACACACATTTTTTTTACAAACTCTTTCATTGGGAAGAAACATGCGCATATGGACGTGCACACATCTTCAGAACCACGAGGACGTGCACTCTTTATGAGTCTATATGCCTGCAACCTTCTATCTAACAGTTAATAAGAGGATCTGCACTTTCACCAAGACCTACCCTCTCTCCGCTGTGCATGCAGGCTGCAGGATGGTCTCACCCAAAATTCACAAAATACCACTGAGAGAGTCTAAGACAAAGAAAACCCGGGAATAAAAATCAACTGACCAAATCGGTTTGATGTTTTGGAAAAGATAACCAATCATCATGGTATCATGATTCGATACATTTGGGCTACACGGATTTTCAGCCTTTTCTATGAAAGTTGTGAGGACGCACCATGCGCACCACAACGGATCGTGTAACAGCCAAATGTTTCTGTAATGTTTACAAATGCTCCATTTCAAACAATAAAGCTTAACTTCATTGAATGAAACAAGCGCAGTGCCGTGGGAAGGATCCACACAGAGGCTGCAGCGCACCATCTCTCACACCCGATACAGAAAACACAGTCTACAGCTGTGCCACAGACACACAACCAAAACGTCCGTGTGGACATTTCCTCACACAATCCACATTTCTACTCACCAAAGAGAGAGTTGGCGAAGCCGTACCAGACGCATCCCCCTTCTCCTATGAGCCACCGTCCCTGTGTACTGGCCGCGAAGCTGAACGGAGTCCCCAGTACGCACACCAGCAGGTCGCTGATGGAAATGTTAATAAGGAGCAGGTTGATGGGCGAGCGCAGCATCTTGAAGCGGCAGAAGAGCACGAGCACCAGCAGGTTGTTCAGGAGTCCCAAGGTGCCGATGAAGCCCAGGCACACGGCCACGATCAAGTTCCCCGTCGGTGTGAGGGTGGTCCGGTACGAGCCGCCGCCCGGGTGCCCTTCCGCTGCTCCGGCGCACAGAGCGCTGTTGACCCCCGCGCAGCCGCCGCTCAGGCTCACGCTCACGTTGGACAGGATCATCGCAGTCCGGTGTCAACGGCGGTGGCACACTAGGCCACGGTGCACTGAACAGCGGCTAATATGTCTTTAGCATTTTCTTTCTTGTGTGGGGGGAAAGACGAATAAAGATAAGCTGTCGTCCCAAGCGTGCAACACTTGTTGCTTTTAACAGTTGACCAAGTGAAGCCAGAGGCGGTAAGATGTGTGGCGGTAAATAGTTAGTTTGCTGATGTCTAAACTTTGTGTCCCACTTCAGGGGGAGGGGGTGTTCTAAAGATTAAAAAACAAAGTTTGGTTAGGCTTTGCTCCACCATGTTGCAGCCAATAACGCACCCGCTCACACTTTCCGGACACGCTCCTGTTTCTCACACAGACACCTTCCCCGGCTCTCAGTCCGTATTTAAATCACTGAAGCCCGCTCTCCAGCAGATGACGTCTGGGCGGGGGGAGGAGGGGGAAGAGGAGGAGGTGGTGAGGGGTGCGTTAGTGAGAGACCAGCACGGGGATCCAGAGGCAGACCAATGAAACCACAATCATAATGCGTCTCAAAGGAACCGGGATACAGCGCTGCAGAAGCTCAAGCTTGATTAACCAAGAAAAAAAAAAGTCCACCTTAAAGTTCGAGCATGTCCTCTGTGTTTATCCGTGGGTCTGATCCAGAGCGCAGGTTTATCCAACTCTGAGTCTGACCCTGAACTCTGATCAGAGTAGGTTCAATGAACTCTGAGTGTTTGGAATTAAACGCATGAGTTGCATCTTATTCACCAGAGACAAAAAATACCGTCCTACTTTATTCCATAATAACATAATTTCAGGAAAACCGAGAGGAACGGGATGACACTGCCTCATCTATAGTGCACAAGGGCATGCATGGCGCTGTCCGTGGTGCTGAACCCGGTCTCCCAGGAGCAGTGGCTGCTCCACTTAACTGTTTATTCTGGTCTGACGTGCATCTTAATTACAGCTTTGAAATATAGAGATATTTATTATTTATTGACCCTTCAGGTCATTGGCTCTGGATGTTTATTTCTACAAATGCCTAAAAAGTTTAATTAAAAATGCTCACAGATCAAAATTAGGATATTAACACATGAGTTGCAGCCAACACAGCTTTTTTTATATTTACCCAAATGAAGAACCATTTCAAGGATCTTCTGTTGAATTTTAAAGTTGGGCAGAGGGAGATGAGCTTCTGATTCACTGTCCAGATTTAGCCACTCCACATGCTGATTCACCCCCATGATAAAGACGAGATTCCCAGGCAGCTCAGTTTGTTGATGATTTGAATGGGACGACAGTGAAGATGTCACTTTGGAGACACTGTGTACCTCTTTGTTTATCAGAAATAAACCCAGAATGACACATGGCAGATGTCCTTTTATAGGAAATCAATTTTAGTAGATGTCCATTGTCCAATGGCTTTTTTTCATTTTCTGGTTCAGTTGATTCCATCTGTGAATTGTTATCATAATTTTCTTCCCATCTGTCATCACTGGAAATATACACTCCAGGGATGGGTTGAGGCTGGAATAATGAGGAGCAGTGAAATGCTAAAACCTGATGTGTGTCAGGCATCCCAAGGTGTCCAAATATTCCACCACAGACCCAGAGAAGCTGCAAGGAGATATTTTTTGAATAAACCACACCCTGTGCTGCTAAACCTAGGTTTCATTCTGAGTCAGACAAGTATGATGTGGACCATGCTAATCCACTGCAGAGCCAAACCTCCCATCTGTTACATACTGCACATGGCTGACGGGTAAAAAGGTAAAAGCTATTTTGGGGAAATAAATAGCAAGTTTTTATTAAGCAAGTTGAAATGAATCAAGTTGAAATGAGGGTTTCCACTATGTACATTTTGCAGCAGCGACCCATCACTGCACAATTATTACTGCCATTAGAAATAGGGCAGACAGACAGTAGGCTCTAATCAGAAGTTATTAGGACCCCCAGTCCTTGAAGTTTATTTTGTTCGTTTGATTCGCTTGAGAATTTATGAGGCGTCCATGTCCTTAAACACATTGAATAAAAAGACAGGAACCACAGTTCAGCTGCCACACACTTCACGAGACACGCACAACCCGGACATCAGGGTTAAAGTTGACCAGCATGAAGCGGATTTGTGATCTGACACCATCAATTAATAACTTATGTAGTTATTGTGTGTTAATGTGGTTGTCTGAAGCAGCCACTGGTTAAAAATAATCTATCCAGTGTTTAGTTTCTAAAGTTCACAGAGTAAGCAGCAGTTGTGAATACAAAGGTGCCTTAATGACCTCCTAAAGGACCAGTTTGTATCTGGCAGCAGGTAAAGCAGAAGTTCCCATCTGTGAATGCATATGCTGCTGTCCTACTTTTACAACACAGCACACACTGTGATCCCCCCCCAAAAAAGGTCAAGTGCAGGTTTAAAATGTCAGCAGTTAGTTGGTAATTAAAAGCAAATCCTCATGGTCTAATGCTGGCATTTAGTGTTAAAGAGGTGGTCTTTATTACACATGGCTGGGTAGAAATGGGCCCACTGTAACATTGGACGTTGTACGCCAGAGGAAAGTTACAGAGTCAGATGATGGGGAGCTTGTTCCTCCCCTTCATGGTCTGTTCTAATCTCTTCCCACCAAATGTCCCCCCTGTCACCCAGAAGCAGAGTAATTATCCGTGAGAACTCCACAGCGACATTTACTCTGACAACTTCTCCTCTATATACTCGTAATTGGGTTGAATTAAGATACCTGGCTTCTATCGTGAATACCATCCCCATTTAACCATCACATGGAGACTGGGCAGTTGGTATTTAGTTGGAGTTAGTTTGTAGGTCAACATAATGGCTTCACTCTGGGGAGTTGTCCTTGAAGATCAAGAGCAAATGGGGTTAGAAGGTCATCACAGAAATCTGTTATGTAATTTAGAAAAAAAGGTGCAGTCAGGATGCAGTTTTATAGTTATTATCTCATGTATTGGATTGGCTGAAGACTTATAGATTTAGTAATTATATTTAAAATAATTTATTATTTAGCACCGGTTGTTTTGTTTTTTTACATCCAGCACTGCATGTTCATGATGAGTCAGTGTTCAATAGTTACATGTCCTCCATGTGCCCACGTTAGTCTCATCTGGCTCAGTTTAGATAATCTTACAACTATCTGTTAACATTTAAACAGCAATGAAATCAATTGACTGACTGCTGGTTGGTATATTGCATCAATAAAGTGCGTTACTGTTGCTGCCTTTATTACCCTGTATGTTGTGACTATACAGTCTCCTGTGCTTTCCTGCAGCCAAATCTGCAATTACAGATCAAGATTTTAACCTAAAATGAATGTAAAGAGCAGCCCTGCATCCCCCAGAAGACCCACACACACACATTTGGCTCAAAACCACAAATGGCAACATCATGATGAATCTTGAGGTAAAGTCCAGGCATAAATCAGGTATGAAAGGTGAGAACATATGTATAAGCGTCTGGATAGGGGAAAACCTCTGCAGGTGGGGCTATAGAGGGAAAGTCAGAGGATCACCTACTACTGAATGTCTGCACTTAATCTCTTGGCAAGCCTTCAAACTGTTTTCATCTTCCAGTCTGGACCAAAGTGGTGGACTCACCAACTGACCTGCTGACATTGCCACATTGCTAACATGACCAGAAGTCTCTTTGCTGCAGGGTATGACACAAGCTATCCATTACTCCAGCATTTTGCTCATAGTGTCGGAACTGAAGACAAAGTTTTATCCTTTGTCATGCCTTTTATCAGATGTGGGCAATATTATAAAAAAAAAGTTGTAGCCCAGCACACAGCATGTACTGTTGATGGCTGCATGTGCAAGTGATTCATTTACATGAACACCAATGGTCAAACTACAAACAACAGATGTTAGAATATCCATCAACAACGTGCTGAAAGTCAGTGTAAACAGCAACTGTTAATGAACTTAAGTCAGACCAGAAGTCGGTGCTTTAGTGCACAGTGCAAATGTTTCTTTTTCTCATACAAACCTTTGATACTGGTGGCTACATGAGTGAGCAGGGGTATAGAGTAGCAGTAGTAGTAGATTCAACTGCTACCATATCCATTCTGACTAAATGATCACAGGTAACATGAGTTCATGGCTGGAGTGACAGGATTAAAGATAAAGAAAGTAATGTTTGTTTTCTTGTTTTTGATCATCAAAACAATGGTCTCTTCAGTTTGGTCTCATATCTTTGCATGTTTCTATAAACCGTTGTATTCCCTCTTCCCGAGTGTCACCGTCTCCCTATCAGCCCCAGAATCAGTCCATCTGATTTGTTTATCTCGGAGGCCTGGGTGCTTTGTTTGTGTCGACATTCCGCCGGCCCCCAAAGGGTGCACAACTCAAGGTAAAGGTGTCACCAGGTATCCCTGCCATGCATTCGAATAATGAGCGCGTAGAGCATACACAATAAATCTGTTTATGCGAGTGCCACAGTGAGACAGAAAACATGAGGACATCTCGCAGAGTCAAGGAGAGGAAATGGGCAAAGAGCAAAACAAGCACCTAAGGGAGCAGGTGTAGGGGGAAGAACAAAAGGTCGACGAACATGAGGGGGGTGTGCTACAGCGGGTACACAAATATGTTTGTTGGAGAACATTTTTTTCAAAGAGAGTGTCTTGTAAGCCCCCATCACATTGTCAATTTGTTCTCCCCCTGCTCCATTCCTGCCCTCTTACTCCCTCCATCCTCCATCTCATCCATCCTTAGCTGCCCTCCCCTCTGACATTGACCTTGGGAAAGTGGCCAGTGCTGCTCTGCAACTTAATATGCCCACAGCTTTTAGGGAAGCTCAGATGAGGCGGGAGCCGTGGATCATATAGATTTATTGTCCATAGGTCTTACACACAGGTCCGCCACAGCCCTTAGTTTATCTGGACCTGTGTGTCACTCGAGGCCCATGCTTTAAATGCCTGACACACAGCCTGTCTTGACAGGATATGGATGAGGAGAATATATCTTGAATGATGGAAGGGGTGGTGAAGAAGAGCTGTATGAGAAAACATTGTGAGAGGCCGGTGAGAGGTAAATTATGATGCAGCGGAGCATCTGGTGACAGAGTGACACATGTCAAGTCAAGTGCATGTCCCTGCATGTCTGTCCCCAACTCAATCTCCACAACACTCAACTGTTCTGGCACAGACAATGAAAATATGTATTAAATCAAGACTGAAAAGTTTTTTGTGTGGAAACACTAGCTTCAGAACGAAAAAACTAAATAAAGAGGCATAATACTTAATATAATAATTAGATAGTATCTGAAACACTGAAATAACACAGGTGTATCTCACACAGCTCACATTTAAGAGACTCTTGATCCAAATACAGAAAGTCACAGTACGGAAACATGTGTATGCTTCATTTATCTATTTGACATGAAGGAAAGTTAATTTTGGAGAGTGCCATCCCCAACGGTGGCATACTAAGTGTCTCACTGTGTTGGAGTTGTTGGAGCGGCAGAAACACTCATTTCACTCATGGTCGTACAGTGTTGTAACAGAGTGGCAGTTCTTCTATAATCCATCTCTGACAGGTGCTGACAGACGTGTACAGACAGCACACAAAGAAATAACAGACATGTTTTATTTAGGCCTGTTGTGAAGTTAATGAGTTAGAGCTGATACGACAAAACACCGGCAGCATGTTTCTTTTTTTTTTTTTACTGGTGACAGCGATGCTAAGCATCGTCTAAATATGAGAAGCTGGGCCGTTTTTCTGTTCTACACCGCTGTGACGTGCTGCCGAGATGCAGAGCTCCACCCCAACACCAACAAAGCCCCACCTCAATGCATGATTCACCTGTTTACTACAGCAATACACTGTAAACTCAAGCATATACTATCAAGGTGGTGTAATTAAGTCTAGGCATACCTGTGGGGTAAGGGCATGTGTTACTGACAGAGGTATCGGACAGAAGTGAGGCAGACTAGTGGGAGACAATGGTCTTTCCATAACTAACAGTAGGGAGTAAATGAGTCTGGTCCACCTCCTCAAGAATTAATTCAACTGTACAAATGTTAACCCACAAACTGGCACTTATTATATATTATATCAAATTATATGTATTCATTCAGTCCATAATGCTCTCTCTCTCTCTCTCTCTCTCTCTCTCTCTCTCTCTCTCTCTCTCTCTCTCTCTCTCCGATCATAGACTTTAAATGTTCCCTCTCAGCTTTAGGCCCCAAGCAGATCCCTGCTTTACCTTCCCTGTTGTAACACCTTGTTCATGTCTTTACTGCTGCTAAACTTCTAACTCTCTGCTCCAGTCCCCAGCCTCACCGTTACACACCCGCTCTCAACACACACAACAATATGCTGAATCAAATTTCTCACTGCAGTCTGTTTGCCAGGCCTGTACAACCACCCTCCTTCAACCTTGCATATATAGTAATCATTTAATACTTTGTTTTTATAAAAAAATATTGATTAGCACAGCTTTAAGGATAAATAATAGCTTGTTTACAAGTAAACTCAGGTTCTAACTTTATGCTGTGCATCTCTGCAGGTCAATGACAATTAATACTCTCTTTTTCTTAACAACCTCAAGGTTGTATCCATTAAGCAAGACAAGGACATATACTGTAAGCCTCCACTTTATTGGTTTTCTAGATAGATTTTTTTGCATGTGAAGAGGGAGCAATTTAAAAACAATGTAGATAATCAGAATGACAAATCTGTGAGACTCCAGCCCCGTCAGTGATGACATACTTATTGTTTTAAGTACAAATCTTTTATATTTATGGGTGTTTCAGTATCATAATTGCCTAGATCAGATATAAGGTCCGACATAAGACTGACTTTTCTCATCATAAGAAATATCAATGGCTGAGAGTAAACTGTCAAAACAACATGTTTCCACCCCACAAGTTTTATCCTCTGTCCAATTTTGTACAAAAACTTCAATGCACTCAAAAAGCACATACCATGGCTAACACCCTATTTCACAAAAGAGTTTCTGGATCTGCCTCCTGTAATGGAAATTGTGTCATTTGTGGATGTGATATCGCATGAGCGGAGGTGTGTGTGGAAGATTGACCAGATTGTTTATCTAAAAGGGGCAACTTTAGGTTTACAATCTACTGCTCAGAGATTTTGTAGCTCTTTGAAGCCTTCATTCTATGGTATCTCTTTGTATATGGTTGGGATCTCACACCCGGGGTCTCACTCCAGGGGTCTTCCACAGAGACGTGCAGGCAGGATGTCTCCCACCCTGATAAGACATCAGGAGGGTAATAAATACCCAATGGGAGGCAGCCTTGTGGGTTATAAGAACACAAACCTCACCTCTTTTCTTTACCCTCTTTTTCAATACGGTGTGTTTGTTTTATTTCTTTGTGAAACTAAAACAAACCAAAATATCTATTGTAAAACAAGCAGTGAATTTTGTTCCCTTCACCCTTTGGTGTGTTCACTGATTGATATCAGGCTGGCTGATTTATTTTGTATATTGACTCTTGTGGACAGAAGGAGTGCAACTGGGACTTTGAAGGCCGGTGCCCGATATTTTGTACAGATCTCAACACATTCAGCAGATCTGGATTTCTGTGTGAGCACCAAGGACTCCAGATGCTGTGTTCTGAGATAATCGGATAATCTTCCCTCATAAAACAGATTTAACATACTGATTTTAAAATTCAAAATCAAAGTCCAGAATATTTTGTGGCTCAAAAGGTGGAGATGGTCGTCTACCAGCCCGAGGCCAGTGGTGCAATCTGTATCTCCTCCAGTGTGTATGCTGACGTGTCCTTGGACAATACTGAACGCCTGATTTGCCCCTGATGGCTTTGCTGGCAGAGTATGAATGATGTGATACCATTTACCATTTACTCTATCAAAAAGGCTTGACATACAGTTATCATTGATGCTTGATCGTAGCACTACGATCATCTGGATACAGCCATGAAAAAGGACATTTTATCAAATTTGCATAGGTTATGACATATTTTCTAAGATGTAACATTAGTAGTTACTGCAGTGCCATATGACAGTGAGCCCAGGGTAAGTTACTTTTGGCTATATAATTATACTGCAGGCAGCTTCTGACAAGCTCTTTCAATTTTAAATCCACCCAACTGAAGAAAAAGGGTGTGAGACAGTGAAAGTCTTTATGTCTAATGAAACCTCAGGGACGGGGAGGCTTTACAAAAATGTTCATGTCCTCATGCTATAAAAAAAAGGCACATTGATAGTTATTCTCAGCTTTACTGATACAGATGAAAGCACACAAACACGAAGAAGCAAGGTCAGAGTGGGTTTAGAGATAAACATACACCTGTGTGTAGACTCAGCAGGTTAATTAGCCCGATCGCTAAAGGTGATGAGTGGACATATTATCTGATAATCAGCATGGCTTGGTGTTGGAATGACAGAGTTGGTTTGTTTGTGAAGTGACAGCTTATTGATTGGTCTTTTGTGTTTGTCTCTCCTCACGAAGAGGTTTGAGGTTGGAAGAAAGAATCCTCAGGAGTGCTTCAGAGACATTGTCTTCATAAAGGACACAAGCCTTTGAACAAGTTCAATACCACTGAACAACAAATTTATTTTCTTTTTACAACCCAAGTCCAGCAGAAGCTCTTTAAGTACATTTCTAAAGGAAATAAATAATCATTACTATTCTTCAGAGGAAGTACAAACTTGGGTTCAATGCACTTCAACGCATTATGTGGAAGATGGATTTGACCCTTTAAACATCACATATTGTGCTTTTCAGCTGTCAAAGTTTGAAGATATGCTGTTAAATTAAAAGATGCACAGTTTTTTTTCTTCCAGCTGCAGAGATCTGTGACATTTAGATGTCTCCATAATAGCCTGTTCACCTTTTAGCCCAGCAACAAGCCCATTATGTTTGCTGTTAGTCCACTGATCATTAAAACCTTTTTAGAGATCGGCCCTATGAAGTGTCTCATTAATCTTCGTCAGCTGAACCCTTTTCTCAGATCAGAGATGACCAAGTAAATAAAGGCACAAAGGCTATTTGCTGCACAGCCTGAGAGGAACCGGTGCTAAAAGCATCGAGCACTGAGAAGTGCCTCTTTGGGTGGTAATTGTAGGGAAAAACTCTTTTCATGCTTTCATGCTTCATCACAAATGCATTTTAACGTACAACGTCACGTACAATATGTCACCATATCCAGTCCAAACATGTCTTTATCTGTGTATAACTACTAGTTAGATGTTGGTAACATTTCAGATTCAGTGGGATGGAAATATGTTGATTTCTGCCTCACCTCTTTATAACAGGATTTTTATGCCGTCAGGCGATTGAACATAAACACTGTCGATCAGTGGTAGACACATCTGTTACAGTATATTCAATGTAGAAATAACAACCCAACTCAGAATCATCCTTTTAAATAAAGAGCTGTTAATGGTGTGCTGTGGGATAATTGCAGTGCAATTTATAGTCAGAGAACAATTGTACAAATACAACAACTAAGTGTTGCACAACCCACCAAGAGCCACAGAAAAAACAAAGATGAGGAACATCCCCTTCCCTTCTCACACTATTATTTTAGCCTCACTTATTTTCTCTACTTTGTCAAAAGAATAGCTTTATAGTGTCTTATAAGCATTAAGACGTGACGAGGCATCACTGGCAAACCTTTTTGTAATTGTTAAAATAATTGGATGACCTTTCTGACTCTACTCAACAGCAAAATCTTTGCTAAAATGTGAAATTTGCATCTTAAAAAAGATCATCACACAAGCAGAGAACAAAATCACCTGCAGCTTCAAGTTACAAGTTTTTGGGATAATGCTTAAAAGAGACATATTACGCTCAGGTTCGTAATTTCCATCCTTAAATACACACTTTAATGTTCAGAAAACACATAATTTTCCTCAGTGTTCAAAGCTGCTGCTCCTTTTTTCAGCCTCTGTCTGAAACACTAGGTTTCAGGTCCTGTCTCTTTAAGGCAATAAAGCCTACTCTGATTGGTCAGTTGGCCCACTCTTTTGTAATTGGTCAACGGCTTCCAGCGCATATAGGAAGAAGGAAAAGTCAGCCTCCACTCTCACTTTACATGGCTTTGTTAGGGGGCGTGTCAGACTAGCAAGGATTAGCTAACTAAGAGGAGTGCGTTATGCAATGGACATCATGACCGAGTGGAAGTATCAGCCAGACGACTGAAAGGGTGTTTCAGGAGCAGTGCTTCCTCTGGGGGAGTTCCCAATTTTGGGCTTTTAACTTTGCACAACTTTTACATTCACATGGGCGGCTGTGGCTGAGGGGTAGAGTGGTCATCCTCCAACCTGAAGGTCGGCAGTTCGATCCCCAGTCTTCCCCATCTGCATGCCGAAGTGTCCTTGGGCAAGATGCTGAACCCTGAATTGCCCCCCATAGAACAACAAAGTGCTGCTAATAGATGCACTGTATGAATGTGTGTGTGAGTGGGTGAATGTAAAACTGTACTGTAAAGCGCTTTGAGTGGTCATCAAGACTAGAAAAGCGCTATATAAATACAAAACCATTTACAAAAAAACCTTCTACACGTTAGAGGAATGAGAAAAACCTAAAAGCATCATATGTCTCCTTTAATGCTAAACGGTTGCATTAGAGCAGTAAGGACAAAGTGGCAAGCAAACCTTTACCAACAAAGTCTTGTTGCTTTGACCCTGAAATGCAAACTTTTCCCCTCAGCCTGAGTTAAATCAGGTGTGAATCCAGTGTCATTCTTGCTCCACTTATTTGCTGCTACACTGTTAATTAACTAAATAGGGAATAGTTTGAGGATCGACCTTTCCGCTGCAGTGGCAACCGTCTGTATTAGATTCTTGTGCAACTTTGGGGAAAATAAGGGAATTTAACTAAGAGCCAGCAATTGTCCCAGATTTGTTGTCATGTTGAGTTCTTGGGAAGCCAGTTCATGCTCTCTCAGTATTATTCAGCCTTAGACTCATCATGTTGTCACCAGAAGTTTTTTTTTCATTTTGTTTCTGAAGCAGCTCCAGTATTTCTGCAGAGATGTGGAAGCAGGTGCCTTGGTACATTATTGAAAAGGTAAAAAAAAAAATCTATATGCAGCTTCTAAATGTTCTGCTGATGAGTGTTAGCTGTTGAAGGAAGGATTGTTATGTGATTTGCAGACTTGGGTTATAAAACAATTCACCATGATGGGTCAGGTACTCATTATAGTGACGCTCTGTAGAAACTGTAACACAGTGTTCCAATCTAAAAAAGATTAGAACGGAATGTGGGGCACAACATTACATTTTTTGCCAATTTCTGAAACTCCTCACAGCCAACTAATGATGGAACAATGTTCCTGATGATGAAATTCAGAAATTCAGGTTTTATTACATTTTGATAGATACAGGCTATACAGACAGTCTGAATATATATTCCCTCCCCACCCGCTCTCTCACCTTTATTTCACCCACCTCTCCTCTCTTCTCCTTTCTCTCCTCTCACCCCAACTGGTTGAAGCAGATGAAATCCCACATTGAGTCTGGTTTTCTGTTGGAGGTTTCCTCCAGTTAATCTGGGAGTTTTTTCTCTCCACTGTCGCCAAAGTGCTGCTCATTGTGGGAACTGTTGGGTTTCTCTACAATTTTTAAGGTCTCGACCTTACTGTACTAATGGCCTTGAGATAATATATGTTATGATCTGGTGCTTGACAAATACAATTGAATTGAATTTCCACTTCTAATCATTGGGGAGATGTGTGTGTGTGTGTGTGTGTGTGTGTGTGTATGTGTGTGTGTGTGTGTGTGTGTGTGTGTGTGTGTTAGAGAGTGGACACAATACAAATAGACAAACATTGGTAATCTGATACATTTCTGATTGTTTGATATTTTTTGCAAGTAAAAATGAGTCAAACAAAAAATTTAAAAATATAAAGATAATATAAATAAAAGACCTTACAAGCACATAACACACTCAGGCACTGGCTGTTGTCCCCGGTAGCCCTGGTTTCGAAACTGGAAGAGTAGACGTTAAATGAAAAGCAGATAGTGAACATTATGGTTAACTTTTTCACAATAAAGCAGAGTAAGCTCTTTAATTACAGCAGAGATTATAAGACATAAAGATTGGGGAGGTGATTTATTACCCCACTGTGTGCAGGGACACCGCACAATAATATTGCTTTGTAATTGCTTCAGGACAAAAGACCTTGTGATCCTGCTCGATCCCCTGTGGCTTTGTCCATTGTTGAGTGGCAGAAAATGCACAGATAAAGGAACATTATTAGAAAGACTGGTAGAGGAGGAAGAAAGGCGACAGTGTTTGTTTTTCATGCCTGACATGCCTCACGTCCGCTGAAATGTAATGGTCAGTATGCGTTAAAATTTAAAATGAATATTAGCAGCTGACACAGGGAAGTTAAAGCCATAGTAATGTGATCAAAGGATGTGCTGCTCGTCTCCAGCAGCAACATGGCAGCAGCAGAGCCTGTATTCATGTGCTAAGTCAGCACTGTGCACATAACAACTGCATGAGACAATCATACTTCAATTTAGATGAAATGTTTTTCTACATGGAAGCAGTGAATCGATGAAAATGCTGCACAGTTCCCATTTGTGTGTGTGTGTGTGTGTGTGTGTGTGTGTGTGTGTGTGTGTGTGTGTGTGCGTGTGTGTGCGTGTGTGTGCGTGTGCATGCGTGCGTGTGTGTGCCATCTGGCACGCAGGAGCACATGTTTCAGTTACCACCTCGTGGGAACGATGTCCCTCCTGAAGCATCATCTTTTCATTTGACAGTCATTACTCTTTGTCACTAGCAATATGAGAAGTGGAGCGAGTGGAGACGCACTAAGGCCTGTCTTTCAGCTTGGAGCCCAAAACATCACAGATCAACGGCAGTTTTGAAAGTGACAAGCTGAGGAAGCAGAAATCTAGCGATCTAACAATGTGATGCAATTATTCAGCATTTTACCTGAGGGAGCTCCTTTGCCATTTAATAAACACAGAGAGTTATTCGGGAGTGTGAATTTACAGAACGCTGTTTTGTTATTTGGCAGATGAGGAATGAAGTGATTTGTCAGGGGAGGTACGAGTCCGACTGGGTGTTGAGATTAATTGTCGTATGAAAAGATAACACAGTCGCGCGCCCAGCTTTGTTGTTAAAGGCCAGAAACAAAGACTGTCAAAGAGGCCGTTTTAATGAACCAAAGTTCATGCAGCAGCACTGTGTAGTGTTCCCACATGAAAACCTCCATAAATCAGGTGACAAGTCACCATTTGAAATATGAACATGAAAGACTGCACGTCTTTGTGCAAAAATCAAAAACATGTTCATTGAAAATGTGGCCTCTTTATGTTCTGTGGCATGATTTGACAGCAGTACTTTATTAGATGGTTTCAGTTTTTTGATGCCTCATAAATCACTTTTGGGAACAGCTATTTAATCTTTGAACTTTTTGCTCATATTCTTGCAATAAATCCAGAAATATGTCTGTCCCTCTCTGTCCTTTATTTTACAACAACCCGCTCATCTGATTGACTTTGCGGGCGAATTCTTGACGATCCAAGGAAGTGCACTGTCGACTGAGGTTGTTTTGGATGAGGGGTTTAAGAGAAAATCATCAGAGATTCCTTCATTTATTTTAAACTGTTCACTGCTCTTGCTTTTACCATGGCAACCATGTTCAACACCTAACCCTGATCACGTGATGTCACTGATGACAGTATCAAACACCACGCTCCGGCTTGGTGCCACAGCACTCGTTTAAACCAACAGGGAATAAGGGCAGGCAGAAAGGA
Organism: Verasper variegatus; assembly: GCA_026259375.1. Classification (NCBI taxonomy): domain Eukaryota; kingdom Metazoa; phylum Chordata; class Actinopteri; order Pleuronectiformes; family Pleuronectidae; genus Verasper; species Verasper variegatus. The sequence continues at coordinate 15,849,510 of CM048053.1, read as the reverse complement.
GGCTGACAAGACAACAGTCAACATCCAGATCAATTACTGTAAATAAAGATGGACGACATGACAGCTCTTTATACATAGAGCCAAAATATCTTGTTCGCGCCTTGGTGGTTGGCTGTAGTATAGGTCATACACCCTGCCTACTCCATGTTATTGGATGGGACATGAGCCAAACTAAAAAGTTAAAATATTTGTCATGGCTAAGGACACTTGGGAACACAGACTGGAAGAATCGAACCACCGACCCTCTGGTCAGTGGACGACGCTCTCTACCACCTGTGGCCCTTGAAGAAAGCTTTTAGAGCTCCAGCCTGGTGCATCGTCAAAATGACACAAAATGTAGCCACAAAGAATTCCTGTTATGTAGCTATAAAGAGTGTAATGCACCGATATTAACAGTGGGTGGTGCTACTTTTCCAGAACATTTGTTTATTTTAATGTATGTGATTTATTGTGAAATTGTGATTGGCTGGGCATAGGTATCGCCAGGACTTCGAAACCACTACAGTACTCACCGATTACGACTGTGCATACACGGGCTCTAAATGACATCACCAGTATAGTGTGGCAGTGCATGTGTCCAGGACTACAGCAATGCTGTAAGAATTGTCTCACAGGTTTCTGGAACTGATGTCTTTTCTTTCTAACTGATGTCAGAGTTGTGTGTTCTATAAAGAGAAATCCATAGAGACCTGCTTTTTTCTGCTTTTCCAGTTAAGGACAATTTCCTTACAGTTGAAGCACAGCGATACTTATATACTGTGGTTTGCTATCGTGACTAATGACAAGTCACCTAATAACCACTTTGAAACCCGACAGTCCAACATGAGAGACAGTTTGTCAGTCATTTTTCTGTTGTGTGTTATACATGGGTCATTCCAAGTTGCTTGGATGTAATTCCCTAACGGTGTTGAAGGGTCAAAGTTGGTTGTTACTTGCATCTGAGATCTCATTTTGTGAAAACACACCACACAGGCATGTGACAAGTGTTCCGTGGTAGTTGAGGCTGAACCTGTACTGTATGAAATTGGGACAGGATTTTTGTGTCCTTGAGAATGTATTTGTGCAGATTGTGGTCCGGAAGTCGTTATTTAGTGAAGAAATGTTAAATGATAAAGTGGTTCTTTTGTTTTTTTTGTTGGAACCTTTTCCAGTATGACCACTGACCTTTTCAGGAACTCTTGGTCCTAATGGGGCATGAAACTGAAACTTAATGTCTGAGCTCCTGGTTAAGGTTAGTGGTAAGATGTGTATTGTGGTTAGGTTAAGGTTAGTGTTGGGCATGAATTGGTCCTGGTTAAGGTTCGGGATAAGGTTTGGGTTACGTTGTACACAATGAATTGAAGTCAACGCAGTGTCCTAACAAGGATCGCTTCACAAACTTGACTTGCTGTACTTGAAAGTTATTGTATGTATAGTAGTATATCATATATTCATATGAGTTGGAGTATTTCAATATCATTTTCATTTTAGCATAATGAGCTCATCTGTGTATGAAATGTGCTTTACTAATAAATATACTTGATTTATAGCAATTTTATTTAAGTTTTACTGAGAGCCCCCTTTAGCCACATGTTATGATTAAAGTTCACCTTCACCCCTACATTATCTTCCTCTCTCCCTGACAATTTCAAACGAGATGGCGCGGCTGAGACACACCATGATGTAGAGATGTCCCAAATGTCTGACACATTGGTCCTAGAAGGTTCAAGATGAATTGAAACACATGCTCAATCCATGAATGTAGATAAATTTGGTAATAACTGTGACATTCAAAACAGAATTTATGTATTTAATCAAACAGCAGTCACAGATTTTAGTTTATAGCTAAAAAAAAAAACATTTTAATGTGCAGCATCATTTTAATTTGGTTGGGCTCAGTGTCTGAGTGATTAAGTGGTTTTCATGTGGAGGAAAAAAACAAAGCCTATCAATCTCTTGACTGGAGCTCTGACTGTGGAGTCCCACTCACTGAACACACCAAACTCTCTGAAGGAGAAATGATTTCTAAGTCTTTTTAACTGATTTACTTGCTGGGCCAATGCTGGCAGTTTAAGTCAGCAGTCACCAGTCTCTCTAATCCAAGTGAGTGAACTATCTGTCCTAATTTTGAAGCTTCTATTTTATGGAAAAAACATCATAGTGTTGCTTTAACTCAGGCATGGTTATTTGGTGGGGTCACGATTTCATTCTTTAATGCAATAAGCTGACTGCTTGACTACAGACACACACATATCTTTACCACACACTCAGCAACAAACCCAGGCAATACTGAAAGCTGTAGGTATGGTGGCCCTGAGAGCTCAATGCACTGCAATAATAAGAAAGTCCTTTTTTGTCTCAATATGTCTCAGCTTTTTTACTAAATGCAGCCACAGGTGAAGTTTGCTCAGTTTCCTTGTATGTTGTCTCTTTGCATGGGTTTGTCACAGTACCAGTGCATTGAGCCCTCAGGGCCGCTGTACATAAGGGTGAACACAACACATTTCTGTATTGTGTAGTCACTGAGGAGCTAAGCTGAAGCAGATGCTGATCAAGGGCCTCTGTGATCAGCACCTCATTTTTACATGACCAGACTACCAGCAACAGTTTGGGAAATGTCTTACGGTTTACATAGTCTGCAATGAATTTTAAATTGCTTTTGGAGATATGAACACAAGAATATAAAATAGAGCAGAGACCAATCCATCTTCCATCCCCTCGACACATCAATAATAAAAGAGGGAGATTGTGACACTTTTATTGACTGAATTACCTGCAGTATAATTTCTACTATACTACTGTGTGTACATTAAATTCCAATTGTGTTGGAAGCCTTAACCTTAAACCTACACTCGTCTCCTGAATGAATTTTCCTGTTGCTCAACAAGAAAAGCAGCGGTGCTGCATCTTTCTATAAATTGCATATTGTTGTAGCGTGCTCACATTAACATGACCTATGAAATAAGTCGACAAACCATGTGCGTATATGTTTATATATAGTTATAGAATATAATACATCACCCCGATTTGTCTTCTCTCCATAGCTCCCTGTATATTGGGTTATAGAAATTCCTTAAAGGTTGAGAATTGAAGAGATGAGTGGAGCCCCTGTTGTCCAAGGACGTAGAAGAATGTTCAACGCCCCTACTGGTTACTAAAGAGCAAATGTTATCCAAATTTGACACTACAATCCCCTGTGCCATTAACAAACCATGCCAAGTGTGAAATGCCTTCCACAGACGTTTGTGGAATTAAAACCATCTTTCCCTCCATCTGATTCTTTCCCTATTCTTTTGTTATCCCTAGTGCCTTTCCTCCTCCTGCTCCTTCTCCCTCTCCTCGTGCTTCTCATCCATCTGCCTCCCCCTCCTCCTTATTCATCTCGCCTTTTTCCTCGGACCTGGTCAGCTCTGTGGAGTAATTTAGCAGCTCATGAGTCCTGGGCCAAATCTGTCACCACAGACATACTAGCAGCAAGTGATTTCCCACCGGGACCACAGACACTTCTAATCACATCCTCAGGGACACGTAGGGACAGAGGAATAGGGTGAAGAATAACAGACAGGTGGTGCAAAAAAGGATGAAGAAGAAGCCCATTAAATAAACAGGTGAGGACACAGCCTATGGAGTTAGCTATCATTCCTGTGAATTAAGTCAGAACATTAGTCGACCAAGAAGTTTTACAAGTGCGACTTCTGTAGTGGTGACATTCCATTGGTTGAAAAGGTTTCTTCCAACTTTAATCATTGCTATTTTAAGCATTGCTATCGAATATGTTGAAAACTAGGACAATTTTACTGTCTGACAAAAAAGTCAGAACAGAGCTCCATACACGGTTAAGACCACTACACAAAGTTGGATATATAGCTTGAATTCAGTACATACATGAGGTGAATGCAGAAGAGGAATCCTCCACGAGAGCCTGTTTAAATCCCCACGGTGACCCTCCCTGGTAGTTTCTCTGATGGGTTGTTGAGCAAAAGACTGTAAAAGCCCAGTTGTGCAATTCAATTTTATTAAGATATATAAAGAAATAGACTAGTGCAGCTTTAATTGACACGTCTAATCAGCTGCGGCATGACAGACAACACAGAAGCACGAGATGTGAAATGTGTCTTCTCGTATGTGTTCACATTTACTTAAATATAAGCTGTCCTAGAGGAGGCCTGTGCCTGTGAATGTGTGCGTTTCCATTCCCATACGCAAGTGAGCGTGTCCCTCATCCGTGTGGACTTGCTTTGATTGAAGGGAAAGGGGACCTCCCCTGTCAACCTGCATCCCGCCTTTAGAAAAAGACTTATGTCCACATTACGCCCCCCACAGGTTCCTTCCTGATTAAAAGTTGGCAGACGGCGAGGTGGACGGACAGGTGACAGAAGGGACCCTGCGTTCATTATGTATCTGGATGTGGCGCTGACAGCTCTGATGACTGATGGGGGGGACAGGGGCTGGGTGAACTTTGTGATGGCAAAGACCTGTTTTCACAGTGACTGTGTAAATATGCTGTTCATTCAGAAGATGGGAAGAATCCTTAAGCCCTCAGTTTCAGCCTTTGTGTGTTTTTTCTTCCCTAAAAAGAACCAAGAGACATTCAGCTATTTTTCGATAAGAACAAAGCTCGATGTCCCACCCAGCGTCCAGTCAGACACTGGCTTATTTCTGGTCAGAATGAAAATCAACTTCCATATATGTGAGTGTCAGGGGATTTGTTACTTATACACATCTTAATACCTTTAATATTGTGTATGACTTATATCCCTTAGATGTCTGGAGGCCTCTAGCGGATTAGATGTTTTACTCTTTGTGTTAGGAGTTGCCATCCTGTCTCTGGTGTTGTGGTGAACATCAAGAGTCTGCATCTCAGCCTCTCAACAGGACTTACAGTCATCTAGACTGATATGTGGTATAACTACTGCAGTGCCTGTTCTAAACATCCCCATTAGTTTGGTCTGTGTTAATGCTCCGAGCTAGAATCACCCCTTGTTTTTAGTGAGGCCTCCACAAACAGTTTTTTCTGTTACTTTTTATTGTTTGTGTGCTGGATGTTGTGTGCAGAGCTTTTGGTGCCTAGTGAACTTGGAAAACGTTGTCTTATTCCTACCTGGTTTATCTGCAGTGAAGAAAACATGTTAGACTGGTTCAGCAGACTGGAGGCACACTACCCTGCTCCCACTGATTGCTATAGAGCTCTGGTCTGATTTCAAAGTCAAAGCGAACTTTATTGTCATTCAGACCAAACAACAATATTGATATTAAATGTATCGCATTTCGTCCACGTGCACGTTAGACTAAGAATCTTCTCTGTCGACCGATCCATGTTGTAATGAACTCACATATTCAAGTAAGGAGATCTGAGGCTCATCGAGTTAATTCTTTTACTCGTGACTGTGAACACTGCAAATTTAACCACCTTTCATCAGACATGTGTGCTCAAGATTTTCATCAGGAAGAGAATATTTTTCCTGTTTAAGTTACATTTATCATTGCATAGGTTTCAGATAACAGTGTTGTACAGTATATACTGTATATGCTTATAATTTACATGTACTTTTGCTGGTTTAAAAGTATCTAAATCAACACTGAAAGAATGAAACTCAACACAAGTACAAGCCAGAGGGTGAAAATAAAGTGCCTGCATTCACAAATGTCAAACTGTAGTCATGGCAACATATAAAATGAAACAAACAACAGTGTATTTAAACTTCCAATCTTCTGCTCACTCTACCTCACCAGGTGATGTTTACCTGACGACACCTGCTCCTGCTCCTTTAAACCAGGGCTCCTCGCTGCTGCTCCCCTCAGGTGTTCAGGTGTTCTGCATGGATTTTCTGGAGGTGCCTCGACGCCTGTGGACACTGCTTCACTTCACAGAGGGAAGATACAACTGTTTGTGCTCCAACCTTGATGTTGTGGCTCTGTTTAGTCCGAGCTGCTGTCCTGCAGATGTGCTTGTACAGTGGGCTGTCTTTTGGCTCTCGCTGTCTGCTCTGCTGCTGCTGCTGCCTGCTTGGCTACTTGAGTATTTCCATTGGAATATATTATGACTATGTAGTTGCAGAGGCTGGGCTCATTTTCTTGTGGTGGTAGTCAAGCACATGTGTTACGATGCTGTTGATTTATGTACCAGTCGTACATGAGCAGTAATTGTTGCTGTTAGATTTGGAGGCTCCCAGTTGGCACATTGAGCAGAATATTGTTTATTTGCCTCAGGGATGTGGATATGAGTGTCTTCTTGCACACAATCCATTCATATACCTGTGGATTTTTACTTGTAACACACAACCACAATTTCTCCAAATAACTCAGCTGAGCTTTACAGAGGAGTGTGCTGCTGTTTTTCATTTCCGTTGTAATTATGGTGTAGGTGCAAACTACTGTGAATATTATATACCTCCGATACATCATTTGCTTTTCATGCTACATAATATTCGGTAAGAGGAGGCTGTCTGCTCAGTATTCTATTTCCTAATGTTAATATGTGTAAAAGGGTAGGTAAACTGTAATGTGCTTTCTCTGTGGCTCCATATCATCCGTGAATCTGTCTCATGTTTGCAAATTACCCTTATTGTCTGACATCAATAGCAGGGGAATGGTCACAATGAAACTTGATCTGCTGTCAGACATGCAGTTAGGTGCGGACAGGCGGAATGGATGAATACAAAGATCTCAGGATGGAAAAGAGTCACAAAAGACACAAACAAAGCTGTCAACTTGGAAAAATTGTTGGTGGAATTTGTACATCCTGCATGATCTGCCCAGGTGCCACCCCTCGACGGAATATTCTGGGCATTTTCCTGTTGTTGTGAGAGGCAAACTCCGGAAAATGTCTGACCCAATTTTCTGGACATTTTCAGATGTGACATTCCAGATGTCAGCGACAAATGTGACAGTGACAGACTTAAAGCCAGTTTGTAATAAGTGATATTTGGGGATTTTTGGAGCGATCACTGTTTGCTGGCATCACTGAGAAAGAGAAATTGGATTAATCCTTGTCACATTACAGTTGTTCCATTCTATAAAAAGAAGAGATGTTAAAAGCATAAAGAAATTACAAGGAAAAGAGAGAATAAGAAGAATTCCATAAGAATATGCAGTAATGCTTAACTCTTGTTTTGATCTACCATAGGCTTGGCCTCATAGCATACTCCCTTTTCTAAAGTTTTGTTAAGTAGTCTCATTATAAATAATATTATCGATAATATAGTGATAAACCTTGTTTATATAGCAAAGAGTTTATAAAGTTATTTGACAGCAACAATCGGCAGGATGCAATGTGACAATAAAAGCGTTGAGGTGGTTGAAATCAAAGTATTGTTCAAATTGATTAAATATAAGACTGTCACATAAAAACTTGATCGCATTAAAGCAGGAAAGGGACATTAAAATAAAAGGTGATAAGAAAACAATAAAATGACGATAGGATGACATCACATGAAAGCAAGTCTATAAAAATGTGTTTTAAGAAGTGATTTAAAAGAAGTCACAGACTCAGTTTCCAGTCTCAATTTTGGAACAGCCACCCTGAGGATCTAAGGATGTTGTGTGCAGAGCTTTTTATAAACAGTCTATGGTGCCCAGGGAAGTTTGAAAACTTTGTTTTATTCTTACCTGGTTTATCTGCAGTGAAGAAAACATGTTTTCAGCAGACTGGGGGCACACTACCCTGCTCCCACTGATTGCTACAGAGCTCTGGTCTAATTTCAAAGTCAAAGTGAATTTTATTGTCATTCAGACCGAACAACAAGAAGTGCCCAGCAGAACGAAACTGCATTTCTCCCAGCTATAAAAGCAATAAAGGGACAACAGGTGATGGTGAGGATCATAGGCTGCTAACAGGCACTGTTTGAAAGTGATCAGTAAAATCTTAAAATCAATTCTAAAGCAGACAGAGAGTCAATTGACAGAAGAAAGTACCTGGGTGATGTGATGTCTGTTAAAACCAGTAAGGAGTAAGAACCAGTAAGAAGTAAGAACTCTTACAAATGCTTGTTTTTAATTTTCCAACCAGAAAATAAAGGGCAGCACAACACTGCACCCATTTTACCCTCTTAAGATAGATATGCATGCAAGACTGTTATTGCCATTGATATTGATTATTCAGCTTTTTATCGATTCTGAAAACAAATGTCCTTCAATACTCACTTGCCTGCTTTCTTGTCTGCCCTTTAATTGGATTCTGAGAGCAACACACACAGTCACACAGACTTATGTGAAGAAGTCTGTCAGATTCAGTGCCACATAATCTGTTGTCCTTCAAACGGCTGTCATTATGAGTCTACACAGTTTGAAATAACTGCATCAGAGACGTACATCAGTGGAATATTTACACCCTGATTGTATCATTAACCCAAGAAGGACATGAATCGTCTGGAACCCTTTTCTACAGCATCTGGTGATCAGGGCGTACAGGTCCATTATCTTGGCTGATTTTTCTTTTGATTTCTGGGTGTCCTTGCTGCAGGGCTGCTTTCAGATGAGTGAGTGTTGATTGAGTTGCTCTCTCTCTCTCTCTCTCTCTCTCTCTCTCTCTCTCTCTCTCTCTCTCTCTCTCTCTCTCTCTCTCTCTGCCTTAGTCATAGCTAGCTTTGAACACTCATCATGTTCCTTTACGTGACTGGACTTTAAATGGGGTTGCAGGTTGGTTTCCTCGCTCGGAATAAATCTTGCAAATTGCAAATTTATTGTCTTTTTCTGGCACCTACCTAGAACTGTCAGGCCGCTGAAGCCAAAAGTACACAAAAGTATATGAAGGTGTGGATTATTATGATCACTTTCCAATCTCTGCTGCAAAGAGCTTTTTTAATCCTTTTGGGGAAGTGACAAGGTGAGAGCCAAGGTGTCACAAATCAACCCTGCACAGACTTTGCATTCACATTGTAATTTGTTCCGTGCGAGTTAGCCGATTGAAATGTGATTTTCAATAGATCTTCATACATTATGTGTGCTTTTGCCAACTGAAGCCACAAATCCAGCAACGACATTTACAGACCATGTTTCGTGCCAAAATAGAAAGTGAGTTTGCAGCGTGCCACCGAATCTGCATGAACACAGACGCAGGTCAGGCAGATTAATTCAGGGACTGCAAAATTATCAAACAGGTGCAGGCAGACAAAAACCCTTGAAATTCAGATGAGGTAACTGGCAGTTTACCAGTTTAACTGCAGCAGGATAAAGTGATTGTTGATTGTTTAATTCATAACCAGTCACCTTGTTAGTCAGTGCTGCTCTTGGCAATTTCCCTCAGCCGACTCCTTTGGTGCTCCTCAGTTTTAAACTAATTTTGAATAACCAAATATAAAATGAGTAGCCAAATCCTGAATGTTGCTATAGTTGTTACAGATGAGATAAGTGTAGAGTATGTAAAAAAGGACCTGACTTTCAGAGGATGAACAAATTATAAACTTTTATTACAATAATAAAAGAAATAAACCTTACATTTGAAAACGTCCTCCACAGCTACAGAAACACTAACAAAGATATCCTCGGTCAAACTTATTCTTTGCTTCTTTTAACTGAAGTTTCTGAAAGCATGAGGGTGCGTAAACTCCAGTATTCATATCTAGTCACATCATAATATTCCGCCAACAGCTAATTAATGCATTGCTACTGTAAGTGAGGTTACAACAGTGACTCCCCCGAACAGTGCTTTCAGAAAGTTGTCAGACTTCTTTGCTTTTTAACTGTGTGCGATGTTGCAGAGACGAAAACTAAACTAATTTAAATTCTCAGTTTCCTTCAACAATCCACTCGATACCACATAATGACGAAGCAGAATTGTATTGAATACTCTGGATGTGCATCAGCATCTGCAATGTGTTGCAGGGGGGATGCATTCTGTGTGGAATGTGGATTAGAAAGAAAATAGTTCAAATCAAGGCCAGAGGTGAGACTGGTAACCAGTACAAAGGGGGCCTCATTACAGGGATGTGGTGTCTCTGCAGCAGAGGCAGTGGGGCAGAATACACATGTATAACATGAATATTAACCTTATGTTCCAAGCACTTCAATCATTGTTACCTGATGTTAGCACATCTGAAAATGTAACTGTGCCCTCAAAACACCTGATGTCCAATAGTCACTCTTATTTTTTCTCTGGTTTTGGTCCCCACCAAACAGAGAAAAACCTATCTCCTAGAAATTACATTTCAGTACAACTGAACTGCATCAGCAAACACGTTTTGTATCAAAGATATTTTTTGTTTTTGTTTTAAATGACTGAAAACATCACATTTATTAATAGCATTGGAGTGGCCAGTAGTTTGCTGGGATGATGGTCGGCATACAAGGTGCACAACTGTCACACAAGGGACTGGGCTTAGGTCTGTGGTTAGGTTTAGGCAACAAGTACTGCTTAAAGTAAGGGACAGATTGTGCCTTTGGATAAGTGTAAATAAACAGATTGTGTCCGAAGTCACTGTGAACGTTTTCTGTATCATACCAGCCCTTGGTTTTTCCCTGGCCAAATAAACATAAATATAATGATAAAACAGATTAAGTCTTAGAAGACCAGGGCATTGTGCTGATCACATTTCAATGCTTTTTTTTTGTTCATCCTCAATGGAAACATAATGTGGTGTTTTACTATAAAAAACACACTTTTTTTGTCCACTTGTTGCAAACTATCACAGTCCCTGTCCTTTTCTCTCCCCGATTTACACGTTGTTATTTAAAACAAAATGAAGGATATATTGAAATAGTGACTCCTGAGGGTTAACAAGGCTGTAGTCACTGTAAGTGGATGTTGTTCTGCAAGATCAGATATTTTCCTGGGAAGTTTATATGACCATTTCGTACTAATACATGTATAAAATGTATTTACGACTTGTTTTTCGACCCCCACCCCCATGATCCCGACCCCACATGAGCAGATACATTAGTTTTCAAAGCTCTACACCCTCTGTCACAGGGTTTGATTAGTTCCCTGTACAAATCTTGTGTGATGACTGATAGAGGATTTCCCATATGGAATAGTATCCTTTCACATGTAATAATTGAATATACAATATTTAAAATCAACCCTTACCTTTAAATAATAGTCAAGAAAACAACTGGGAAGAGAACATCACACCATAATATTCCCAGATCATTAGGTTCAGTTGAAATGTCTTTCACAATGAAATAGTGAATCAGATCCTATTTGACAAACTAAAATTGTACTACGTCTGTTGTTTTGTGTATTCCTTTTTAATGGATATATAAAAAAATATATACAATGTATTTTATTTTGAAAATGCATTCATCTAATTATTTTGTTTTACTCGTCTAAAAACATGTTTCCAAAAGGTTTGGATGTTGCATTTGAATTTATGTCACTTTTTTTAGGCTAACGTGGTTCTTGCTGTTTTGAGTTTGTACCCTCATAGTTGAATGCACTTATTGGAAGTCGCTTTGCATAAAAGCATCAGCTAAATGATATGTTATGTAATGTGATGTAATGATGCCTAGGCTGTGTAAAATATGTGTTACCTTGAATGAATACAATCTCTGAATGTAGTTTTTCAGAAGGCAGGAACTAATATTTCAGGTATTAATATTTATGCAGCCTGCAGCAGCTGATTGAACACTTGCTAACACAGACTGTGTGCCATCTACCTGGAAAATATGGCTTATCTAAAATTAGTTTGTAACTCACTGGGACACCTGCCTCCTCTTTTCTCACAAATCATACTTTTACTTTGCCCTCATTAATTCTCCTAGAAAGACAAAGAAATGATGTTAGAATTTCACCCAGACACTGTCAGGGCTGGAGACAGAAGCAAAGGTGATTTGAGTGGTGAAAGGAAATGGGTAAAACTGGGCATCATGAGAAGGTATAAAATTTCCAATGATTGTTCATGTCTTTTTCTTGAAGAGTTGATGGTGTGATAGAAATGTAAAAAAAAAATTCTATGGAAACACAGAGGGAAAATTCTTTGTCCTGCTCCAGTGAAAATAGATCAAAAGGAGCACGTATTGGATGACTGTGGGTGTTCAGACCCTAAATATCCATGCATAACAAAAGAAGTGTTTCAGGAACAGGTGCAGATTCAGGTGACTGACTTTCTTTTTCAAATGCCTGTGCTCGAGAGCTCAGGCTTAAATTTTGTAGCAGAAGGTAGGAAATGATAATGTGGGGGTAACCATATCAGGCGAGCAGATGTCAAACACAGTTTCCACTTTAAACTGAACCTATGTCCTATATCTAAATGGATCAGTGATAATATGTACTGAGTACAATTATTCACACACTGCAATGGAGTACAGTTTTGTGTACTTTTAATTTACTATAACATATCCTTTCTGCCACATTATACTACTTTTTATGGGGGAAATGGTGCTTTTTACTTTTTTTTACTAGAATCGCGGGTTAGACGGGATCACACGTTACAGCCGTCATTTGGACCTTCCTGCACTGGCACAGGCACACATCCTGTGAGTGAACATCATAGGCTGAGCTGATCATCTGCTTCTAAAACAGTAGTAATAGTCACAGTAGTTTGGGTCACCACACAGCAACTCTACACACAAAGTTTAAAAACAAGTTTGAATATAAAAATAGAATAATAAATAATCTGTTAATTAGGGGATGCTCTGTATATTGCATTAAATGTTTTACTTTGTATAGTATAAGGTTTGCAGATGTATATGTTTCACAATAAAAGCATCAGAGAAAAGTGCAACAAATACAGATCTCTGTTCCTGCTCTCCTTTCACTTGGCAAAGAGCTGACAAGTTAAGTAAAAGCTAAAACCTTTGTAAAAGAACAATCAGTTCCTGTCTGCTCTGTTCTGTTGCCAAGGCTGATGCAGCCTGAAAATAAGAAAACTTTGAATGGCCAAATTCGTCAAATTGATGGTCACTTCTTTCCGCCAAAGTACACTCTGGCTAAAATCTGCTGACCTCTATCGGACACCCAAAGTCACAGGACGTGCAGGAGTTGCCAGAAATTGATTTGTGACCCTTTGGTGGGGGTCCAAACCCTATATTGAAAACCACTGGACTCTATTTCCAAGCTGTACATGGATACCTACTTAGCCAATGTAGCCTGATCAAATCAAATGAAGCAGCATACCATTACATTCCTTGTTCTGAATCTTATTGCAGTCAACTCACAGCCAATCTTGTAGAATAGCTTGTGGAATCCAATTATTTGGGCATTACAAGGGTGTATATCACAAAAACAGCATTATCTGAATCTCCCCCATGTTTACTGCTGTAGCGCTGTTCTGTTTATGTAGGCGTTGTTGTGTATTTTTCTGCATTACTGTGACGTGCTGGAGTGGAGTGAAACAGCTTGTTGTAGCCATTGGTTGCTCAGATGACAGCGGGCTAATTTCCACAATTTCCCCTGGTCTGACTGAGGTGGAAATACAGGCGAGCAATGGTCTGCTGCAACCATTAAGTTCCTTGAATAAAGTTCCATGGACTAAAAGTTCTGGGAACTTTTGGTTGAAACACGGCTTTAGAGAGAACTACTATCTGTGATATTCTTTTAAATGTTATCCATGAATTAAATATCATAATTAGCAGGAACTCTGCAATTATAGGTGAATCAAATCAGTATGTTGGGTTAATGTGACTCATGTGATTCATAAATGCCTCTTTGTATAATTGTACAAATAGTTCTGTATAATAAAGCCAGGCAAATTATTATTATTATTATTATTATAGAGTCTTTTTAATAGTTTTTCTGAGCTGGGAAAGAAGAATAAGGTTTACTCCCTCAGAGACGATAAAGCCAAACATCAGGTAAACACTCTGTTCTGAATATAATGGGGACAGTGTAGGTGGTGTAATCATTTCCCTAGGTCATCTTCGAAGTACACAGCCTTTCATCAAACTCCCTTGTTTTTAACATATGGAAATTCACCTGGAGAGAAGGAGCGTGGGAAGAAGGTACGTTTACATTTACTGTTTACTGTTGTCCCATAAGGTTTTAACAGGCTGTTGAGCTTTATTAATGCAGTTTAGTGACAGAAGGGATAAGGATTGTAGATGCATTGCTCACAACCATCTATCATCAGGAATTATATTTGTATAAACATTGAAGTTATCAGTATATAGACACAGTTTGAGCAAAGGAAAAGGGGGAGGGTTTGATGCATTAACGCTTGCTTACTCGTCATGGTCGTTCTCTGCATCTTCCTCATCTTCTGTGTTTGATTTGTTTTGGAAATCAATAACAAATTCAGTCATGTTCCACCGATTAGTTGATTTTTCTCTTCCTCGTGTTTGTCAATGACATGTTTGGTGTCATTGATTGGGCCATGGTTAGGACGGGCCGCTCTGTGTACAATGCATTCGGCAGCAATCATTCAGCTGGTCAGCTCACATTAGCCATGACTTGTTTTTAGCGCGCCTGTCAAAACAAGAGCCAAAATTACTCCGCTAATGGCAAAGTTGCACACGAGCAGGACAAATGGAATCAATATGGCGACAGCAGAGAGGCAGGAAGGTGCGTCAAGGACAGGTTGAATAGGCGGAATAGTATAATCAGCGCAGAGCTTGGACTGCAGGGACCATTTCTCAAAGATGTGTGCAGACACCTGAATAATGATGGTGAAAGGGTTACAGCACTTTATATTCCTGTCTTCTCTTTGACCTTGTTTTTCAGAGAGCAGATATTCTTCATGATCAAAACAGCACCTCTGACTGAAAAACCTGGCCAGCCCTGCCACGTGAAAGACTATCTAGCATTCAGCTTTTTATTTGTATTTATTTTTTTATACAGTATATCTCAGTGTGAGTCGGCAGTCGATTGAAACCATGCAGCTATAGGGACCTGTACTGTAAACATGGTTCAAGCCTCCTTGCACTCGTTATCTGGCTCTCGTCCATGTTTTAGGAGTGAATGTTTGGTCCACTAGGCCGTGACATGCTCTCTGATATGATTGCGGTAAAAGGCCATTTCACCGATAACTGAAGAAATTGCCGACAGAGAAGAAGAGGAGGTGGAGGAGGAGGAGGAGAGGGGGTGGAACCACAAGGGATGAGAAAAGTGTAACCTGGAGAGAGACAGACTTTATGGATTACCTTTCCTTGAATCTAACAAGACCACCTACACACAGGGACCACCACTACACACAATTCCTCCCAGAGTACCACTCATCCAAATGAGAAGGAGTGGTGGTGGGGGACAGGATAGTAACCTCCCCTCAGTCCATCTTAACGCTCTCCTTACCACACCAGAGGCAGAGAAAATGAAATTGGTGATTAGTGAACGGTTACTGTATGTGAGATGAGATGCATATGTAAATGCAGTGGTGGGTTTCCAAGGTTAAAAGTCTGGCCTTTTGGATCCTTGTGCATGTGTTAAATAACAATAATAAGATTGCTGTGGTATAAAAAGATGAGCCCGGCCTGCTGGGAAACTTAGGGTCGACATCTTCTACACTCTGCTCGCTTAGGGATTTGGTTCTGACGCACTGATTGAATAAAATTTTATTCTATTTTTATTCTATAGAGTTCTATTTGTGCTCTACACAACTGTACAGGAGTTACAACCCAGAGCCAAGGAATTTGAACCAGACAGGGAAGGTCTCAAGACAGATGCTTTCGACTTGTAATGTCAAGACGTTATGATCCAAGCCAATTATTTCCTTATTTGATCTTTAAATGATGAACTCAAAAGAACCAGTGAGCGATAACTAAA
This sequence comes from Verasper variegatus, assembly GCA_026259375.1. Classification (NCBI taxonomy): domain Eukaryota; kingdom Metazoa; phylum Chordata; class Actinopteri; order Pleuronectiformes; family Pleuronectidae; genus Verasper; species Verasper variegatus. The sequence goes on along the minus strand of CM048053.1, from coordinate 15,833,900 downwards.
TATATGGGGAACTTTATTAAGTAGGATGTTTTTGCAAAACATTTGAATGACTAAAACATTTGTCAGGATTGATATAATATATATTCTACCAACAGGCTGTTTGCAGGGTAAGAAGTAATGTACACTGAGAGTTGTAGAAAGAATCCCTGAGAGAGACAATAGTCAGCTACACAGTAATCTTAGTATATTAATGAGGATGGGAATTTCCCAGGGCAAATGTGCTTAGGTTATTGAATTTGGCGTCTGTGTGTATACATGGATTGAAAAAATTATTCCTTAGCAGAATATTGATATGCTTAACAATGTTTGTCCCATCCCACTCTGGGACAGAATTTAAAAATCCCAAAGTCTAAGAGAAATGAAGAGGAATTGAGCAGAGCTTATCCAAACACAGACTTCCCCTGCCCCTTTCTCTTCTTCTGCCGCTCTGCCTGTAAATTTATCTTGAGACCTAGCTACCTACCCACCGTCCTAACATATTACCTACCTTTCTACCTATTATCTATGTAGGTAATAGATAGGAAGGTAGGTATTATGTTAGGAAGGTAAGTAATAGGTAGGAAGGTATGTAATATATAAGGTAGTTAGGTAATAGATAGGAAGGTAGGTAGGAAGGTAATATGTCAGGGAGGCAGTTATTATGTTAGGAAGGTAGGTAATAGGTAGGAAGGTATGTAATATATAAGGTAGTTAGGTAATAGATAGGAAGGTAAGGTAGGAAGGTAATATGGCAGGGAGGCAGTTATTATCTTAGGAAGGTAGGTATGTAGATGATAGGTATGTAGGTCTGCATATAGGTAGGTACAGAGGAAGGTAGGTAGGCAAATAGGTAGGTAGAAGGGTAGATAATAATCCTACCTATTACCTACCTTCCTAACATAATACCTACCTTCCTATCTATTACCTACATACCTACCTACATATCTACCTACCTAAAGGATTTTTTGTGAAGCACTTTTTAACCTTGTTTAGATAAGTGCTATACAAATACTAATTCATATTATTATTATTATTATTATTATTATTATTATTATATACCTACCTACTTATTAGCTATCATCTTATATCGTATTACCTACCTATCTAAATACTTTAAGCATATATTCAAATATACTTTCGAAAATCATGTCGTCACCATTATTAATTCATTAACCAGGTGAAAGTCTTGTTAAAAACACATTATTAAATATAATACAAACAGCATGAGAGACACAACAGAGTATACACATTATCCAGTTAACATTCATAAAGATATGATTTTAAGAAATGATCGAAAATGAAGTAGGAACAGTACATTGAAAAGCAAGCACTGGAACTTGAACCAGGTTGACAGATGCTTTAAAACTGACTTCATTTGACCACCAATAATGAGCTCTGACAATTTCCAGTTCTGTTGTGCTTTGCTCCAGGAGGGAGAGACAGTGATTTTAAAAGCTGTTTTTACCCATTTGCAGCCTAACTAGCACCAACATTTATAGAACACTGTTAGAACGCACTGCACTGTGTGCACTGAAATAATAACAATGATATCTGTATTTATAAAGCGCTTCTCACAACAAAGTTTCTAAGTAATGCACCAAGTCACTTGAGCAGGCAAGGGGGAAAGGAGAGATGTATTTGTAAAAGTCAGGGCACATAGAATGAGATGTAATTTGTATCACATACACTAACAGGCTAGATACACAACTGCTGCATGCTCAGAAAAGCAGGAAGCATCTCTCATAAAGAAATGATCTGTTTTGCTTTGCTTTATGTCAAGTCTTAAACATCTGATTATAAAAGCCTTAAGAAAACATGCTTTATGTATGTGTTTGGTTTTTTCCATGTACACTGATTATGAGATATTTTTTTCTTAGATTTGTCATGATTTACACAAAAACAACCAGTCCATGCTAAGGTCAACTAACTCCATTTAAATGCACCATTAATCAAGGAAAACCATCTGCAAGAACACCTCAATGCACACCATCATGAGGAAACCGGGGAGGAGAGAAGGAAAGCAGGAGAGATAATCACCTTTTCAACCTACATATTCTCCTGGGGAAAGTGAGCGGATATATTGCGGGATGTTTGGGAAGCTGAGCAGAGATGCTATACCTTGAAAAGTCCCATAGATTGCTGAAATATTAATACTTGACATTCCTGAGCCAGATTCATAGGGACATCAATGTGTGAGGATGTGACATACTCTAGAGATGATGATGACATTCAGCTTGAAGACATACTTCCTGTGCACACTCGCTGTCATTTGGAATGAGCTGCAGGCTGAGAGTACGGCTGCTGTCTGCTTCGCACTTCTCCCCACATTTTCATGTAAATGAAAATCCACCTATACCACGTCTGAAAGGTTCTCCAGGTGCATTGGCTGTGTCTGACAAAGTTAAGAGATGGACAGGGAGCACCTGACCTCCGAAAACCGTTTGGCAAGTTAACCAGATTCACAGATGATTGAGGAATTGGAATGGGTGATAGATCTTCAGATATCCCCCCTCCAACATGGCACATAGTCTAAAGTTAGGATGTTATTCTCCCAATAGTAAGATTTTATTCACTTCAATGCGATTTATTTTATACAACTTTTTTCTTGTAATATCTCAATTTGAAATCTCAAGATTTGTTTTCCATTTTAAGGGGCCCTCTTACTCCGTCATACATTTGTCATTCTCTCCAGTTCATTCTGTTTGAATGTAAAAGTTGTCTCAGTCTTTTTAATTGCGCTGCATATAGATGGATGCATTCATTGATAGATTCATAAATTCATAGATTGATTGACTTATAGATCCATCGGTTGAAACTGGTCGTCAGAAATCGCAGCTTCTCTGTGATCACAGATAAATGTAATTTTTTGCCCCAATTTCTACTGAGAAACTGATGTCCTGTGACAAAAAATACTTGTGACTGTATATGACACAGGGACAGAGGCGAAAAAGGAAAGTACAAACTGATGATCTTCAAAGTATGTTTCTGTTTTTGGGTCACAGTCAGCTTATTCCAAACAATACACATGTCGATATATGAATGGTGTCTTCAGTCTTGTCCTGTGCAGATATACAGACTCCTGACATGGATGAGGTTCTACTTATTTGTCGTATCCGATGAGTTCCTATTAATCTCCTGATCAGTGCCTGAGACAGTTTGATACACATCCATATATTCTGGTGCAGGCTGAGATTTCTCTTGTAGTGAAAACCATAAATCCACCAAGAATCTTGTTTTAATACTAATTTAAACAACACACCAAACCACTTGAGGTGCGCACATTCTCTCTGATGCTTCTTTCAGTTAGATTAGATGACACTTTTCTTATAAATGTACAAATATTCACCACAATATACCCATATTCACTGAGCTCTACATTTGGAACACCATAATAAGACCTTGTGGTTCCTCTCTTTGCTGTCAAATCGGTCTCAGTTCTTTGTGGCATAGATTCTCCAAGATGTTCTGTAGTGTCCTTTGAGATTCTGCTCCAGGTTGACGTAGCTGCCTCACATCCTCACTGAGGATTCATCAGCTGCACATTCATGCTGTGCAGCTCCTGTTCTACCGCGTCCCAGAGGTTTTCTATTGGATTCAGATCTGGTGACAGGGGGAGGCCACTGAAGTTCAACTGTTGTTCATGAAACCAGTTTGCAATTGCTTTCACTTTCTGACCTGCTACAGCGTGCTGCAAGAAGCCATTAGAAGATGGTAAATTGAGGCCATAAAGGGATGAACATGGTCAGCAACAATACTCTACATTAGCATTCAGATGATGACTGGGGGGTTGGTTTAGGTACCGAATTCAATCAAGCCAGTCAGCCAGGTTCCTGCATGACCAGAAACTATTGGATCGAATCTCAATGCAGATTTCGGTGCCTCATTTCAGTGCCTGCAGCTCTGTCTTAAAATAGTTACCCTACTTAAAAGCAACATTTCTTTTAACTCTGATAGCAACACAGTCGTTACCTGGCTCTGGCAGCGCGTAACGTACCTAAAGCTAGCTTGTAGCTACTTCAGACTTGAGTCGACACAACAACAAACACTGCTACATGCAGCAGGGTGTTTGTAAACAATGCTGTGTAAAGTGAGGGGAATCATTTGAAAGCAGAGGGATGCAACGGGTTTGACTGCTTACGTGACCCCATACCAGGCAAATCAGCTGGCAGAGCAGGCATCCCATGTCCCGGCAGCGGGGAGACAATTGATGATGAGTTTGGAGTATTTGACTGTATGAAGAACTGAGACTGTTATCTACTGTTAAATCATTGTTGTTGGGTTGGGTTTCATTTGTTATGTTTTAAGAGTTTTGCACTTTTAAGTATGTTTTGAAGTCTTAAACATTACAACATCGATTAGCTGGATTATTATTTGAACACACAAGTAAAGATTTTTGGTCTGACTCCTTTTTCATTCCATTTTTCTCTTTTTTGTTGTTTATTTTCTCGTTAATTTTTTTAAGCTTGTCACTTATCGTTATGGTGTACAGAGTACCACAACTTTACAATAGTTATGCACCGCTTGACACTGTTACTTTATCATGAGGCTAAGGATCAACATCAACCAAACCTACTAGGTTGTGTTACGAAGTCAATTGATTTTGTCATGCGGATTTTATCACATTGGAAAACCAATGGGATAATAGGCATCTAGGAGGAAATTGATCAATTGACTTGAGAGTAAATTAATGAATGTTTGAAAAAGACTGATAAATGATAAACAGAGTCATGACCCCATGATACCGGTGCACATTCACCATAAATCATGAAAAGTGGATACGTGTGTTTTGCATGCAGCTGACAATCAATCTACAGAATATTGATATCCACTGATATTGATCACGTCCCAGCAAACCACTAATACCAGTCTTGAAGGCAAGAAAAATCAAATGTTTCAGTAAAGGTAGGGTATGGGAAGTCAGATAATGTTCAGATGTATTTTTGCTCTGATAGCGGTCTCCAGTGCGACCAGCTGATTTATGACTTACCTAACACATATAACACACGTTATTCCCATTCAACCATGGTGATCATGTGCATGCTGGGTCTCAGTTGTACTGTTGTGTTTGTGTAGTCCCATTTTCACACAGTTTATTAATACTTCAAAGATTACAAAGTCTAAATTGTTCTTCATAGTGTCCTTTATATGAGTTAATTTACAAAAATAGCATACTTTACTTAAGATCTCTCACTGGTGATGACAATTATATGATTCTACATATTTTTTAAATGTGGTTATAGCATTTATTTTCCTCTGCACAGCATTTAGAGGCGTATTTGTCCATTAACAGAATACTCAAAAATCAGCTGCACTTTGAGTTGACTTAACTTTGTCAAGTTCCTCCTCGAACAAACTCAAATCCCTTCCACGCTACAAGAGAAAAGCCCTTCACACCGTTGGGCAAAGATAAGCAACATTAGTCCCTGATACCATTTATGATCAGCTCCTTCACACATAGTTAGAAGATGGTAAGCAGTGGATGTGTTAGTCTTGAATAGGGTTTTTTATGCCTTCCCACCAGCAACAGACAGTTTTTTGGTTTGTTTGGGTTGTCTGTCTGTCCGTCAACATTTCAGATTTTGATCAAAGGTCAAGATCACTGTGACCTTACTCAACACTTGATCCCACGGGTTAGGGTTAGGGAATCCTTTCGCAGTTGGCATAATGGTTACCTTGGACTCACGGATAAATAGATTTGGAGTTGGTGGTAACAAACGTTAATTTGTTTGAAATTACACCAAAACATCAACACTGATCACCACATAAAGAAACAAACTTTACTTTAATGAGTAAAATTAATTCATTAATTCAGGTCGTCTCTCGCGCTGACACGTGTCCCTTGGCCTTGGTTAAGTTGGAAGTAGCGAGGTAGTTTGCCAGGAATTCTAATGATAGACGGATAATCACATTGTTTTATTTTGTCTTTTCTTTGTAATTTTGTTTTGGAGAAGCGGAAAAAAAGACATTTGATTGAACAATCACAGTTTGGTGGAGACTGCACCTAAACTGTCTGAATGCCCTGTAGGTTGTCAATATGAAACGGTCAAGTAGCCTTCAGTCAAATCGAAAAATCAATCATAACAATTGTAGCCATCAACGTTGTGTTGAAACATTTGCTCTTACTGGCCTCAATATAATTGGGAGTGAAAGAGGGTCTGTCCAGTAAATGAAATGCAGGGTTGAGTGGAGATCATTACTCACTGTCACAGAGTGAGTGACAGGTACCCCCCCGCACACACTCTGATCATGCTCCTTTTCTCTGAACAGCTGGCACAGATGCAGAAAAAGTGCAAACGTGGGCAAACACTCCAACACAATAACCTGTTTTAATAACTCTCCTCAGAAAATGCACACATACTGTCTGTGCTGTGTCGCGCAATGGCACCCATGTCCACCTGGCACAGACTGTACCTACTCCACC